>LR991088.1:9942500-10567500 GCA_905163515.2 Lymantria monacha
TTCTTTTCGAATAATAAAAAGAATTAATTAACAGCTTTAGTTGAAATTAAATAAAATCCATTAATTTAAATTCAATAAAATTTTCATTTTTTTTTTTAAATTTATAATCGATTCATCCATCCGTTTGATTGAAATTCAATAAGATTTTCATACATTGTTTTTCAATTGCAGTAGCAAATAACTTTAAAAAATAAGGTATTATATCCACAAAAATACGGACTGCATCGTAAGCGTGCGGCACTAGTGAGAACTGTCACAGAGATCATGCTATATTTTATTGACTATAGTGTGTAATGATCTAATAATACAACGTATTTCGCAAGAGTTGTAATAGACTAAAAACAAAGAAGAGAAAGAAAAAGAAGAAGGACATAAGAAATGATATATTTCTCAGTGCTTATACGACTATTAGAGAAAAATACTCTAAATTAAAAGCTATTCCCATTTCGTAACCGTAACTTGATTGGTGTATTAGAATAAATTATGGCAAAATATTTTACCGATGCTAAGATATTTAATGGTAGTGTTGCTTAAATGCAAGACCAAGACTTGCAGCAAGAATTTTGCAAGTTTTGCTACTCTCACTGTTACAATAACACAGTCGTTTATTTTGAGCACATGCCATAGAAATGAAAAAAAATACTAAATGAATGAAATTGCATTTATCTAGCAGCGCTAACCATACACCTATTTATAATTAAGTATATACCATTTACCGGGAGGGAGTCTATAATCACACGTATCTATTATGATACTGTTTAAAATAACATCAAGTTATCCTCCCGTGTACTACCCGTGTGGTACATACATACATACATATCATCACGCCATATCCCTTGCAGGGTAGGTAGAGAGAACAGAGTGCCAGAGACTTCGGAGACTCTTAACTCCACCTTCCTTCAGTACATGACCGATCTGGTCTAGGTAGGTTAGTCTCGGTCTCCCTCGGTACCTACATCCTTCCACTTTCGCATTGTATATCTTCTTAACCAGGCGTTCGTTCGGCATTCTTTCCACATGTCCGAACCATCGGAGCATTCCCTTTCGCATCTTTACACCAATACTCTCTTTCATACCTACTCGCTCTCTTACGTCGTCGTTACGAATGTGGTACCACCCGTGTGGTATTAAGAATACAATGTGTTGACAACCCTTAGTTTGCCATAGGAGTCGTAAAATGCTTTCTAAGGTAGCACTGCTAGACTCTTGCTGCATGTTTTGATCTGGTATTTGAGCAACACTTGTTAATGGAATTTTTCATGTGAATCTAAATCTAAGTTCAAACTTGTTTCAATTTGTAATCCATATATAGCTTTAGACTGTTTCGGACTAAAAATAGTATTCGGAATGTATCGGTTCGGCTTCGGGCACTAACTTTCTAATCTTATAACTTAACCTATATGTATAAAAGTCTGTGACGAGCTAAAACTTTTCAATTGACGGGTCAATACAAAACGAAAATTTTCCGTGTGGTGACGTAGTAAGAATACAATTCACCACTCCCTGTCTTACCCGTGGGTGACCGTAAGAGACGACTAAGGGATATAAAACGCATATAACATCTATGCAAAAGAAGGAAAACTTGAAAGAAAACCAACTACCAATACCAACACGTCTGACCAACGTAATGTAGTAGTTCAATATCCCTCCCGTTATGGAGGAGGCTCGAGCCCAAGAGTGGGACATATATGTGCTGAGATGATGATGATGATACAAAATGTAATGATGACAAAAATATACTTCTTTTTTTTATCAAGCCAACACTGAAAGGGGGACTTCACAAACATATAATTAATAGAAACAAATTATAACCGCACTTAAAGCTACAATTCATCGCAAACTATTGTCCTGTGTTGGAACCGAACAACCTGCGGCTCTGGCACGGTACGTCGGTTTAACCACTATGCCATCTGTGCAGTCACTAACCGTGGAATATATTTTTGTTTAAAATTCCCTTCAGCATCTCATCTCGTCTCAGCTATATATATCATATATATATGTATATATATATATATATATATATATATATATACACTACCGTCCAAAAGTTTGGAAGCACACCTGTTTTCAAACAAAACAAATAAATGCCGACTAATAGCGGTAAAAATTAGCAATAATCTTAAGTTTTACAACCTTTTACGACTGTCTACACAAACACAAAAGGATTATTATCCTACATTCATCAAGTTTTATGGAATTCCTTAATATTGACGAAACACGTGTTTTATGACTTAATCCGTCGGCTACTTTATCCTATGCAATGGTGTAGTTTTATTGATAATGCTTGCTGGTTTTAACTTTTTTAGACCTTATTCAGTCGCACTTGAGCATTGGCACGTGAAAGTTGTGATATTAACATTGTCTGTATTCGAAAGATATCGGCTACTACTTTGACCGTATTTTTTCTTCTGAAAATGGCAAAACGCAAGCAAATCACGCTTGAACAGCGAAGCGCTATTTGCACTCTACGCGAGGAAGGATACAGTGAACGTCAAATCGCAGAAAGGCTCGGAATTTCTTGTAAAGGTGTCCACTATACCCTTGCTAGAAAACAAGAAACGGGGAAAAATGAAGATAGAAAGAGATCTGGTAGGCCCAAATCCACAACAAATCAAGAGGACAACTTCATTAGAGTTCTTTCTAAACGGAATCGACGCTTAACTGCACCACAGATCACTGCAGCTCTGAATGATACGCGAGAAACACCCATTTCAACAACTACTGTTAAAAGACGCTTACTGTCTGCGGGATTAAGAGGATGTGTTGCTGCTAAAAAACCCAAACTAACAAATCGACATAAGAAAAATAGACTAGAATGGGCAAAAGCGCATAAAAACTGGACTATAGAACAATGGGAAAATGTCCTTTGGAGTGACGAATCAAAATTTCAGATTTTCGGATCCAATAGACGTGTCTTTGTACGCCGGTCAAAAGAAGAGAGGGCTTCAGAGGCATGTACAGTGCCTACCATCAAACATGGTGGTGGTAATGTCATGGTTTGGGGGTGTTTTGGCAACAGTAAACCCGGCAATCTTGTGAGGATAACCGGAAAATTAAACAAGGAAGGCTATTTAAAAATTCTCCAAGATTCTGCCATACCCAGTGGACTAAGTCTCATTGGTTCTGGATTCATTTTTCAACAGGATAATGATCCTAAGCATTCGTCTAAATTGTGCCAGAACTTTTTAAACAAGAAAAAAGCTGAAAACATTTTAAACATCATGCAATGGCCATCTCAATCCCCTGATCTTTCTCCCATTGAACTTGTTTGGGATGAACTTGACAGGAGGGTGAAAAGTCGTTGTCCTACGAGCTCAGAACATTTGTGGCAGCTATTAGAGAACGAATGGAACAAATTAGATAAAGATTATTTTAAAAAATTGATTAATAGAATGCCCAGAATATGTGAGAAGATTATAAAGGAGAAAGGTGGACACTTTGATGAAGCTAAAATTTAATCTAATTTACCATTGTATATTATTTTTTTATTTTGTTTAAGTTAGTTTCTGTTTGTTCTTTATTTTTTTATCAATACATTTAAATTTAAATGACTTAGTTTGGTTTTATTCGATTTTACCTTGCTGCTTCCAAACTTTTGGACGGTAGTGTATATATATGTGTGTGTATTCTTACTCCGTCACCACACGGAAAATAAAATTCCCTTATTGCTACGATAAAATGTTTGTTTATAATTACCTTCGTAACTGTTTCTTGCTAAGTATAACCGTCATCAACGCCAAATTTGCGGATATGCCCAGGCCAGATAATGCTAATAGAGCTGCAGCGCTAGCAGCGCCACCAGGTGGACAATGCCTCGTGTTATTGGCGATCGATGAGTTTGACGCGCCAGCTGAACCGAAGCGAAGGTTCGCTCCGATCATAGCCACAGCGGACCCAGCTTAAGAAAAAAAACAACAAAAAACTTTGAAAACATCATAACTTTTGACATCGAAGAAAACTGACATATACTATAGTTACCTATTTTTTTTATTGCGTTATTAGTTTCGTCATCTGAAAGATGAAATTTATGTCATTCAGAAATCAGTGAGTTACAGTAATAACGGTAATATATACATCAGATCATTACATTTCAAACACTTTTTAGTATATTTATTGATAATAAATAAATGGCCTTACTTTGGATATTTTTTTTTTTGCATACTCTCCAATTTAATTTTAAAATTTCGAAGATGTGTCGAAGTATTTTCTTAATGATATTATTTGAATAAAAAAAATATAGAGTTACCTGCCGACATTTTGGTGTGCTGATCCAATACTTTAATTGATGTTAATTAATTGAATACAATAAATCACTGGGATAGATTATTTGAACACCTGTTTTCCCTCCACCGGCCCATTGCATCTTTGCGTCATTAGCGTTATTAAACACTGACATCACAATCGTTAATATATATTTTATATCACTATACCACTATATGAATGACACTTCACGAAATGATAATGGCTTGTGAATAATGTTTTCAATACTTAAAACACCCACTCACAGCTCGCAAACGATCTTAATATCAATCACTATGGAATCTGTTAATAAATTTCAATTTTATTTACAATATATCTTATAATATTTGCAACATATGTGAAATAATGTAAAAGCATGCTCCGTAAACGCTACAGTATTATGTAATGCTATTGCAATTATAAGTGAATGTAATAAAAATTTAAAAAAAAAAACAACCTTACAATAGGTATTTTTATAACTAATTTATATATGTAATAAAACTAGCCGCAATAACTATCAAATCTACTTAATGGAATGAAAATCTTTACTGTGAAAAAGTAATTTGGTGTTGTGTCATTAAATAGCTAGTGAAGCTTCTCATACGAATTGATGCTAAGCTAATGGATTGTACACAGGCGTGTATGCTAACGCTAGTCCCCTTTGCAAGAGCTTAATTGAGTTGCAGTTGCCGTCTAGCGTAACTCTGCTAATCTACATAGTAGGCTGATTTAGTGCTTGTTAATTAATTCAATGCGCTATCCGTAAATTAAATAAGTACTGCTTTGAATACTAATTTCATTAAACAAGAAGTAAATACCATACCAAAATCTGTATTTCTCTTTCCCTTTTCTATTTGCAGATTAAAAACTTTGCATTGTTGGCTCTTTTTAATTGATGAGAAATCTAACTAAGATATCATGCTTGCTACACGGATTCACTATATATATATATATATATATATATATATATATATATATATATATATATATATATATATATATATATATATATATATATATATATATATACTAGCAGACTTGGCCACGCGTTGCTGTGGCTAAGGTAGCCTCAGTAACACGTGGTGGTTATGCTAATAAATTGTAGCTTATATGAAACGTTTGTAAGTTTAACATAGCGCCATCAATTAAATACTTACTCAATTCAGTCAACAGATACCACCACCTGTTAGACTCGTTTGGAGATAACAGATACAGACTATCAAATAATAATTTGCAATATAATGATATTGCGACTATAAATTGAGATGGAAGCTATTCTATCTTTTAAGTTGGATCAAACTACAAATGCTGTGCAAATTTGATTAAAATCGATTAAGTACTTTAGGCGTCCATCGCGGACAAACAACGTGACGCGTAATTTATATATATTAAGATATGTATATATATATATATATATATATATATATATATATATATATATATATATATATATATAGTGAATCTACTGATCATATAAAATATGAAGTAAAAACCTATATATATATATATATATAGATATACATATATATATATATATATATATGAAATTGCAGTAAATATAACATAAGTCATATTTTTTAAAAATTATAAAAACTCATTGTGCTCAGTGTAGATTCATATTATGTAATAAAGCCAGTAGCGTGCCCAAACTATTCTAATTGTCAAACTAAAGCCACGGTGTTAGCGATAATACTGTGGTCGTCTAGCTAACGTTCGCCCAGTAACTTTTGATGAGCCAAAATAACTACTCTCAGAAGAGTATTTTACGTTAAGCTATGAAACTTTACTAGAGTATACGATCATTTCTATTTTTATGTAGCATTTTATATTAATATTCATATTGTACTTGGATTTAACCCACTGACTTTAATATAAAACTTAGCTTTCCGTGTGGTGACGGAGTAAGAATACTATTCACCACCCAATATCTTACCCGTGGGTGATTGTAAGAGACGACTAAGGGATACAAAATACATATAACATCTATGCGAGAAAAGGAAAACTCGAAACAAAACCCTATATCAACACGTCTGACCAGCGTGATATAGTAGGTTAATTTCCCTCCCATTACGGAGGCGGCCCGAGTCCAACAGTAGGACATTTATAGGCTGTGATGATGATGATGATGATAGTTTAGAAATAATTGATTAATATTCATTTATGTAACGATCCCCTTCTGCATATAACTAAGAAGCTTTCTAATATCGTGTTCGATTTATCCCATATTCCTTCCTTTCTTGAGGTATAGGATATATTGATTAAATGTGAGAAAAAGCGGAGAAGACGCAAAGAGAGACAGACTCCTTTCCATCATTTATTTCAAAATAATAATAGAATACGGACATATATAACTCAATCATTTAACTTCATAAGTTATATTCTAAAAGTCTACATCGTTATCATAATTAAGTCATTATCATTATTCTGCTCTAATGCCAATTACTTGGGGTCGATGCAATATGTAATGGCTCTTCCATCATAAATATTGCAAAAGTTAATGGCAATAATTATATGATCGACTGCCTGCCTGACTTCAACGTTCCTTGGGAATGCAATTGTTGACCAGACGGCATCAGGTGGCGTTGGCCCTGGACGATATAAAACTCGTAGTCGTCTTTTACGATACCCACGAGCAAATTATAGTATACGTAACCGCAACCACCTTTATCATAGTTATTAAATAAAATGTATGGCTTACTAAAGAGTGGACGCAATATTGGCTATTAAATTCTTTTAACTTTATTTAATAAAAAACAAATGTTAATATTTCATATTAAATATTCAAAATAACAACAATTTACTCTCATGAATTCGTGAAATATCGGTAAATTTCTATCACGTACTTATACTAAATTTTTGGAAAATAAGAAATAAAAAATCAAAAGACAAAAAAATAACGCAATAAAATCCGTAAAAATAGTTTTATTTCAAATGTGTAATACTCGCGTTAACATCAGAAATCAATAAGAGAAACAATATTTAAGGTAGTTGGTTCACATTAAAATAATTTATATTATACTAGCTTCTGGCCGCGGCTTCGCCCGCATAAAAGGTTACTTTCCTAAAAAATTTCATCCCCTATTTTTATTTTACCCCTTAAGAGTATTTTTTTTACAATTTTTTAATGTCGTGTTTATTTATATCTACTCAATAGCCTAAAAATAACTTTCAAGTTGCTGGCTTTAAAAATGACGATACTTACATACAACTTTTCATCCCCCTTTACAACCCTTTCTTTGCATTAAAAAGTAGCTTATGTCCTTTGTCAAGTTCTAGACTATCTGTGTACCAAATTTCATTTAGATCGGTTCAGTGGTTTTGGCGTGAAAGAGCGGACAGACAGACAGAGTTACTTTCACATTTATAATATTAGTAAGGATTACAATTAGTCTAATAATTTAAGTGCTTTATCATTCACTTTCCTTTCCTTGTGAAAATAAAACTGAGAAAAATAATGCATAACAATTCAAGATCTACAGTAGAAAATTATATTGTACTGTGGCAATACTTCATAACAGTGATAGCATAAAATGAAAAATAACAATTGATTGAGAAGTGAGTGAGTTTTGTAGTGCTTAATATAAAAAATAACAGTGAATATATCATCTATAAAATAAAGAGAGAGATTTAACTTTTCATAATAGTATCTACAAAAAGTTTTATTTGTGTCATTTGCTTTGAAGATACACATTCAAAACTAAGTTAAATGAGAAATGTGGCTTATCTACTTAAGGCAATAGGATCGTCCCTTTAACACTCAGTACATATGTAAGAGCTTGAATGTTTTAGTGGGGTCGAAGTACTCACGACGGACTTGTGAAGTCTGACTGGTGCTCGCTGGCCGTTGACATTTGATGGTAACGAATTTGGTTTCCAATAAAGAATAAAATGAAGTGCGCTACCCTATACGCACTAATTTATCTCTCTCGAAAGCAAAATATTAATAAAATATTATTATTCATCAACGATTTCAATTAAAGAACCAATAACCAAAGTAATATATCCGTGTGGTGACGGAGTAAGAATACAATTCACCACCCCTATTTTACCCGTGGGTGATCGTAAGAGACGACCAAGGGATAAAACGCATATAAATTTATGCAAGAGAAGGAAAACTCGAAATACAACCCTATACCAACACGTCTGACCAGCGTGGTATAGTTGGTCAACTTCCCTCTCATTTTGGAGGAGGCTCGAGTCCAATAGTGGTACATACCTATATGAGCTGAGATGATGATGATGATGATGAACCACAGTAAACATTTATTAAGTAGACGTCAGTTTTGTTTTGTTATTAGGCTTCTTAATTGGCTTTATTCATCAGTTGTATTTACTACTCCAATGACATTGTTACAAATCCAATAAGGTAAAAGATAAACTTAGTTATTTAGTTATACATTTCAAGAGTTACAATAATTTTTATCCAATACTCAAAAGCGAAAAATCTAATGTAACTTTAATTCAACATTAAAATATACATACATACATATCATCACGCCATATCCCTTGCAGGGTAGGCAGAGAGAACAGAGTGCCAGAGAGCTCTATCCTTGCATACTTCACTCGCTTCCTCAACATTCATAATTCTCTTCATACACGCTCGCCGGTTTCGGAGACTTTTGACTCCACCTTCCTTCAGTACATGACCGATTTGGTCTAGGTAGGTTAGTCTCGGTCTCCCTCGGTACCTACATCCTTCCACTTTCGCATTGTATATCTTCTTATCTTTTACAATTAGTCATATATTATTTTAGGTTAAGATATAATTTAATCTTGTTTTAGAGCTAAGAATGTAAGGAATTTTCTTTTTTAAACATTATGGAACTAATCATTAACCCAAGAGTTAAATACTGCTATCTATGGTATACTCAATCACCTTACATAACTATAAAGATGATACTAAGTAATCTCAAAATAAATCGTAAAAAAATGTCC
Organism: Lymantria monacha; assembly: GCA_905163515.2. Lineage (NCBI taxonomy): Eukaryota > Metazoa > Arthropoda > Insecta > Lepidoptera > Erebidae > Lymantria > Lymantria monacha. The sequence goes on from LR991088.1 coordinate 9,951,675, forward strand.
GCTATAAGTTTAAAATGTGTCATCATCTCTTTCTTTCCACGAGTCGGCGTCTTATGCGCCGACTAAAGAACGTAAGCATATAATGACATGTACAGAGAAGGTAAAATCGAAATAAAATCATGTTGCATACATGATGCCAAAATTCTATAGTTGATTATTTTCTCTTTAAAAAAAGAAACTAATAGCTGTAATTAATGAAATAATTTTCAGATTCATAATTACAAAACGTTCATTAAATTCTAACATTTAAAAATAATGAATAAAAAAAACCATTATTTAGTTAAGCAACCTCAACTCAGCTCATATACGTTTCACTGCTGGATTCTAGCTTCCTCCAAAATAATCTTAAATCTTTATAATTTTTACATACATACATACATATCATCACGCCATATCCCTTGCAGGGTAGGCAGAGAGAACAGAGTGCCAGAGAACTCTATCTTTGCATACTTCACTCGCTTCCTCAACATTCATAATTCTCTTCATACACGCTCGCCGGTTTCGGAGACTCTTGACTCCACCTTCCTTTAGTACATGACCGATCTGGTCTAGGTAGGTTAGTCGCGGTCTCCCCCGGTACCTACATCCTTCCACTTTCGCATTGTATATCTTCTTAACCAGACGTTCGTTCGGCATTCTTTCCACTTGGCCGAACCATCGGAGCATTCCCTTTCGCTTTTATAATTTTTCGTCTTTATAATTAATAATGCTAATTTTACTTCGTTATAATTAATAATCCTACTACATGACGCTAATTAGATGTATAGGCATGGGGTTTTCTTTCGAGTTTTTCTTTACTTATACATATGTTATATGCATACTATATCCGTCAGTCATCTTTTACGATACCCAGGGCTAAGATAATAGAAGGTGAATTCTATTCTTACTTCATCATAATCCGCCAAAATTTAGTCACAAATAATATAAATTATCCAAAATTATCTAGTATCTAAGCGGATTATCATAAATCATAATAACATTTTCGGTATGGCAACCCACGGTGACGGGAGTCGAGAGATAAACACGCTATCGGCATGCGGCGCATGTACCCCTGTCCATTTTTTTCAGTTTAACAAATCATATAAGTTTTGCTACGGAATTCGACAAGGTCTAGCTGTGATTCGACCATTATAATAGCATACAAATGTTAAGTGCAAATTAATTTCAACCTTAGATTAGATTAATATAATTTTCAATTTTACTTCCACAAGCTACTTTATAGAGTTACCCTTTCCATTAATTATTTGAGAAACCTTTAAAATTATAGTTTGACGCGTTTGAGTGACGGATGCTAAAGATCAAAGTAAACAGAGATTATTCAATGCTGTCTTATAATTATTGTGAATCTAAATTTCTATTTTTTACCAAGCTACATTCTGGTCATACCCCATCTATACCGTCACGGGCAAGAGAAGGGTGGCTATGGACCGTATAATTTACCGTATTATCTGTTTTCATCTATTGAGCGGTTAACGATAAACTTTAGGTACCCGCGTAGCGCATAACGCTTTCGAGTACCTCTCTTTAACATTCTCATACCGGGATGTGATCTCTCACTCTGTCTAGTTCCGTATTAAACCACACGCCAAATCTGAATACTTATAGTAAATTCATAATAAAAATTCATTAGTCAATTAATAATCTATGCAGTTACCATAACTAATAGTTACATTGTGAAATGAAGAATATATTCTAGAGTCCTTAAATATATTTAATTTAAAATTAATTAAAAACATATTTGTACAATAATTTACGATACTTTAATAACATAATTTATGTATAATATATGTAAAACTGTATAATACTTTAATAACATTATGTATAATATATGTAAATAATATATGTGGGCAAGTAAAGTGTGGTTAAGGATGGATCATACAATTCATAACCAGTTTATTTCACGAGGATAGAGAATAATAGTAGTCACATTTTGCTTTTTCATTATGGAAAAGGTAGTTTAATTGTCTTTTTTAAACCAATTTACATATTGAGCTCCTAGATATGTTTGCAAAATTTTAGGTGCCTTAGCTTTTAATTAATCTTTGTTATAGATTAATTAAAAGTCCAGGAACCTAAAATTTTCGTGAAAATGATATACAGTTTATCCGTGTGGTGACGGAGTAAGAATACAATTCAGCACCCTCTATCTTACCCGTGGGTGATCGTGAGAGACGACTAAGGGATATAAAATGCATATAACATCTATGCAAGAGAAGGAAAACTCGAAACAATACCCTATACCAACACGTCTGACCTGCATAGTGTAGAAGGTCAATTTCCCTCCCATTACGAAGGAGGCTCGAGCCCATCACCGGGACGTATGTGAACTGAGATGATGATGATGCAATGCAGTTTATGAAAAACAAAACGCATTTTTTTTTCTATTTATACTAAAACGATCGACTAGCATTAAAAGCCGCCATTTTCCATCACCATTAGCACAGTATAGTTAAACATTAAATCATTAAGGGATTTTGTGGCTTTACGTTTTAGAAACCGCAAGAAATTAAATTAAATTAAGTTTTCACTTAAATGGAGCACATTAAAACTTTTGAAGTCTGCTCGTTTTCAATTTCTAAACTATATTTATTAAAAGATTATTATTATTATAGTTTTATTTATGTATTTCAAAATTATTATCTTATATTTTTTTATATATTGCTAAATTAATACTTTGTTGTTGAATTTATCAATTATTTTAAATTTGACTTTAAATGTTTAAGCAATTAATATACAAATGAAACAAAACTATTTTTGGCCAATATTATCACGTTTATTTGTACATACATACATATCATCACGCCATATCCCTTGCAGGGTAGGCAGAGAGAACAGAGTGCCAGAAGATTATTAAGAAGTTTATTTGTAATTTATACTTTCCTGAAGTTTTCAACGCTTTTCAACGTTCATAGCGGTATAGTTCATACCAGTAAAAATCATAAAATATTATTTGTTTCATGTATTTAAAAAAAAATTCTATCACTTAATTTATTTATCCATTTTAAAATTATTTATACTAGTAATAATTTACTTGATCTTTATCTTAAACCATTGTTATTAGCCATTATTACCATATCGACATATTATCTTTATCGCTTTAACTTTCTACGTATGTCAGCGATTACTATCAACGAGAACATCAAATCTTTCATTTCTTCATCATGTTCGAACTAAAATGTCATTTGCTATCGGTGATGTTTTCATTTCAAAGAGCTATTTATTTTGTCAATATATTTCTATTCCGTTTACGCGGGGCTCCATCACGTTCAACGTGAGAGCTCTTCGTAATAACTCAATTTCAAGTCGAACTGTATATAAGAGCTGAGCTGTAATGGAAATTTTGTAGTACGTATTTCAAATCATTTTGAAGTGTAATAAGAAATCTATTAGCTTTAGGCATATTTTCAGGATATATTATATATATGTATATATATATTTTATTATATATTTTATCGGGTACCGGTGGCCCGCTCGCACGGCGAAGAAGAGGTGTTTGCAGGGTGGGTCAATGGGGTTGCGCGCCGCCTCTTCCGTCACCCTGGACCGATTTGGCGGGGTGCGACGTCCATGGCCCACCACAAAAAAAAAAAAAAAAAAAAGAAAGGCATATTTTCAGGATAAAATACTTTATTTTTAATTCTTTTCAATCCATATATTTATGAATGTATGTGTAATTTTAAAGTCATACTTGAGCATTTCCTTTAAAATGCTTTAATTTGCTTTGTTTTTTCATTCTTCAGTCGATGTTACTATACAGTACAATGAGATACCGGATATATGAGTTGGCATAGGTTTTATTTTGAATTGAATCCAGATAGTTAAAGTCCGATACTAAAATAATATCTGTATTGACCGTTCATTATTCTCAGCCATTTGCTGTCCACTCCTGGAACATCACTTACATGGTGTGTGGTACATCACCACAAAGTGCGATTCTATGCTATCTGCATTCAACTATTCCCGTGACTACCAATGTGTAATTAATGGATAAAAATTTATAACAATTACTTATAAATTCCAGTAAGATTTTTCCTTTTTAGATTAAATCCAAAATACTTATTTTCTGTATGTTGTTACAAATAGCACTCTAAATACACAACATTATTGAATGTCAGAACAACTTCAGAACTATATGCTATCGTTTAATTAGCGTAGGAACAAAAACATATTGTTTTGCGTACTTGTGATGATTGTTTATCTATTATGCTCGCCAAATCAATTGCCTAGTGTGGCGATTTTATCGCTCTCATCATGAGAGGCCCTTGATTGGCCTTAACACTGCGTTTTAAAATATAAAATACAGCACTTTCAAGTGTTAAAAAATCTTATTTATTATTATCAATATTATGTTTTAAAATGCCATCATTTTTGAGTATTTAATATAAAATTATCTATCAGTAGGCTCTTTCGAGACGTCTTAGTTGATACATTAATGTATTTTTTAAACTTCAGATACACACACATTTTACTGCCGGCCTCTGATTTCGGTTTTCTTCATAATAGAATTGAAAATAGTACCACACCTCTTAGATAATTTAGCATAGTTTTATTTCAAATTTATGTATCATCTCATTAGCGATGAGATTACTTAGTCAGTTCATATCATATGAGAACTTAGTCAGCTCATATCATATAAGCATATCATATCATAGGAGAATATAAATTTGAAATAAAACTCTATGTTAAATTATAGAGATGAGATACTATTTTCAATTAAATTATGAAGGAAACCTGAATCCGGCAATCAGTATCATGACGGAAGAATGGCTGCTATTTTTAATGTCTCAAAACATATAAATTAGTTATTTGTGTTTATATATTGACAATTATTTTTATTACTTACAATTACTAGGGACAGGGAATATATAAAAATGTATTCCGAAGTTATGAATAAATTATTATTATTATTATAACAACTTACAATTATTACAAGTTCAAACACAGTTCGTAGTATTATTCTACGAAATACGTAGCACCTCTACGTCGTAGATCTAGCACGCACATAGTACAAATGATGAATCACAATAAGCCGTTTTTACGAAGTCCAAAGAATTGTCTAAGGTATTATATAGGATTTAACGTCGTTTCTATAGGTATGATACACATTAATTAATTACACACATTTTTCTCCATCAAAATTCTCCATTGTGATCTTGTGTTGCGCTACGCCATATCGCATTTCCTAATTTTATCTTGTCCCAATTCGCACTATGTCACGTTATCACATCGTGACATGTTAAATTTTTGTCGTTTCTTCTTTTCAAGCAACCAAAGATATACAGTCGTGGTCAACTAATTAGGGACAATCTCTAGTTGAGGCCAATTGTGAATATTTTTTTTATTTTCCAACGAATCTTAGCAATATTCCATATCTTTTACATGTAAGTATAATTAGTCATTGATGTGCCCGATTATACAAACAATAACAACTTCTTAAACAATAAACCTCAACCTCTCTCTCAACCTCAAACCTCTTTACAGTATAGCTGATAGATTATCACAGTGCTATTTGTTCAAAGAATGCTGGCTGGCCATTTAATTAGGGACACTGAGGTATTTCGTTTTAATGTCAACATTTGAATCTTATTTTTTGTTTATTTCTTCTCATATTGTTTTGTGGTAGTTTTGGCGGCAATCCAGATTTTTAATTTTAAGTTTTGAGAATTATTTTGAAGAAAAATTGGCAAAAATAAAAGTTGCGATCCAACACTACGAAAAATTGTCATGAAGTCTGTCGAGCGTGATTGGCCATACCAAAGGATAGCACAATATTTAAATTGTTCAAAACTATGGTATGCAATGCAGTGCAACATTTCAGGCGCTATAACACAGCTTTAAATATGTCCAGGACAAAAAGATCGAGAAAAACAACTCCGCAAGAAGATAGAATGATAACCAGGTTAGCTAAGAGAGATCCGTTTCTAGGCTCTATTAAAATAAAACACAAAGTGCTTGGGGCAGGCGAAAGAGCCGGTGTATCAGCGAGGATCGTTCGACGACGTCAGGTAGAAGCAGGGTTGTTCGGAAGAGTGGCTCGCAAAGTACAGTTGTTGAAGAAAGAACATAGAAATGCGTTTGGCGTTTGCACGTAAATATGGACATTGGACCTACGTCCAATGGCAACATGTATTATTCTCTGACGAGACCAAGGTTAATTTGATTTCTTCAGATGGAAGGCAATATGTACGACGTCCTGTAAAAGCGGAAATGAATCCAAGATTCACAAAAAAAACAGATGAAACATGGCGGTGGAAACATTAAAATGTGAGGTTCATTTTCTGGACGTGGAGTGAGACCTGTGAGGAAAGTTCAGAGTAACTTAGACCAACATCAATACAAGGCAATATTGGAAGAAACTATGCTTCCCTATGCTGAGGAGCATCTGCCTATTATATGGACGTTTCAGCAGGATAACGACCCGAAACATACTGCCCGTTCAGTCAAGTCGTTTCTTACCAGTCAGTCAGTATCGGTGCTAGATTGGCCAGCAAATAGCCCGGACCTAAACCCAATTGAGCACCTTTAGCATGAAATCAAAAAAGAAGTTACCACTTATCGTACTACAACTTCAGATGAACTTAATGAAGCTTTTTGTGAGGCATGGGCAAACATTCCTGTCGAAACATGTCATAAACTGATAATGTCTATGCCACATCGGTGTCAAGCGGTAATTACTAACAAAGGTTTTGCTACTGGGTATTGATTTTACACGTAATAAAATGGAGCTGTTAAAAATATTATAATACTGCAGATAATTAGTTTTGTTTAACTCTATTTTTCATTATACTTTACTGTCCTTAATTAAATGTCCAGCTAGAGAATTTTACCTTAAAATTTAATACATGTTTAACCTTTGATATTAAATACTTTTACCTATTTATTTAATCTTTTATTTACAGCCATTTATAGCATAATAATCGGACCAAGTTATGCAAACAATAGATGCTGAGAAATCAAAAGGGTTTTATATTTATATGTACATAACCGGTTATAGCTCTTCACTATCTTGGATGTCCCTAATTAGTTGTTTGCTGCGGCTGAAATGCTTATTAACATAAGCATTTCAGCACTATTGTTCAGCAACAGCTCCAGGGCACCTGCTTTTATTTGTTATACAATTATGTCTTTCACTATTATTTTAATCGAGAAACAAAAATTCGTACTAGTAGAGTTAATTTTCTTTAGAATTTAATTAATTTTATGTATTTATGTGGATCATAATAATAAATTTAGCAAAAATATAGCATAGAAAATACTACGAAAAGTATGTGGTAAGATGTAAGAGATAGCATAATATAGGGACAAAGAAGACAAAATACAGATCAGATTTTAAAAAATAAAAAGAAACTTACCTGAACGAAATACTTGAACAGTAAAGAACCGCGAGTCACCTGGATTGCGTTGTGAGATATCCATATGTATTGAAACATCTCTTTAATATATTTACAGTACAGGAGGGTATTGCTGAGGAAATACATGTGGGTGGACGCAAGAAAATGTATATTTCTCAAACATGCTTGGAAATTTGAGCATTATTTTGACAACTTTCCTCAAGATAAATCGAAATTGCTGTACTGACCAAATACCTGCGAGCAGCGGCCGGCAAAAAATGTATGAAAATCCATATTTGTCCTGTTTTAGCGGCAAATAAACATATATGTAAATTCATATCTATCGTGTATTTTAAAAATGGAACGATTTGTTACTTCAAATCATAGTAACCATATAGGCAACTTATCATAGTTTTATTTAAATTTCGAACTGCCTTGAAAAAGAAAGCTGTTTAATAATGAAAAAAAATACAAATGAACCCTTTAGCATGTGAAAAATGTTTTTTTTTTTTTTTTTGTGTGTCTTAGTTGTTAGGCTCAGATGGCTATGACAACTTTACCCGGACTGTGGGTGAGCGCTGAGGGCTCTCAACCCGTTTCATGAAAAATGTTGTTCGTTGTTCGTCATATATACAGTTCTACTTCATACTACTTAATTTTAATTTCCGCGCATTATTTGAGAATAGCACTATACAAGCCTTGGCCACAACTAGGAATTGATGGACTTACGTATGTGTGCCTCGGCTACGCCTCGGCCCACATTTACACGTTCGTCCATCAATACCTCTTTTGCTGGCCGCTGCAGTAATGTACTAATTATTGTTAAATATTTTCTTGTTCTTCCTTTTCTATTTACTTCGCTATTAAACGTGGGTTTTTTTTACCCGACTGCGCAACGCAAAGGAGTGGTATTGTGTTTAACAGTCTATGTATGTATGTATGTTTGTATGTTCCTTTGAAGTACTACATAGACCAAACGGCTGGGCCGATTTTTATGATTCACACGTCAATCATTCCTCTTAGTCCGTCGAGTGTCACTAAAGACATGACGTTAGTGAAAATTCAAAATGGCGACTACTGAACGCCATATTGTGAAAATGAAAAAAATTAAAGTCAACAAACTATGTCAAGTGCGGTATCGTTGAATAGGTATTTAAAAATCATTTTTAGTTTTCCCTCAACATTTTTCGATTCGACTGACCGTTTAGGATCTATATTGATTTAAAGTTTCGTAACAACCTTTTTCACATACAGATTTTTAGACAGTAGAAATTTACGATGAAAAGACGAAAAAATCGTATGACTGTGCGTGTGAATGTGGATGGACATATACTAAAGTATCTAGTGGGCATATTGGACTACCTAAAATATCTAATGTCTGACGCGGTCGCCCTTCTTCAACTTCTAACGATTTAGTACTCAACTTCAGTCGAAACCTATATATAGTTAGATACCTACTTATTAATAAATAAAATAACTATAGCCACCTAGGTATTCATAACTAAAAAGTATGAAATAAAAAAAATAATTTAAAAAATCAAAAACCCAACTGGGGAAAAAGTGAACCAAATAACGTACGCAATAAAAAAAACTGAAAAGAATAAAATAAGCTCTTAGATGTCCGGTGGTCTAGAATTCTATAATATATTATTGAATGAATACTATTGCAGAAAATAATATATATTTTAAAAATGGAACACAACAACTGAACCATTGGGATCCATTGAAAAATTTGATTTGCTGTCGAATAATGGATCCCTTGAAGGATCCAGGGCTCCATTGAAAACTTAGATTTGCTGTCGAATAATGGATCCCGACTGTTCAGTTGTTGTGTTCTATTATTAAAATATATATTATTTTCTGCAATAGTATTCATTCAATAATATATTATAGAATTCTAGACCACCGGCTATCTAAGAGCTTGTTTTATTCTTTTCAGTTTTTTTTATTGCGTACGTAATTTGGTTCACTTTTTCCGCAGTTGGATATTTTGATTCTTTTAATTATTTTTTTTTATAGTAAGAAAGTGATTGATCTACTCTACCAAGCTATTCAAATACGCAGAACGGGGGCGTCCTTATGCTTACTCCTATACCACCACCATCAACTTATCGACGTTAGTAGTCAAACATGGCATCCTCGAGGGGTAATAATTACATAATCCTGTGACAAAATTAAAATCAAAACCGGAATACGGAAATCCGTAGAAAAACGGGTGTAACTGACATAGCCCGAAGAATTAGCACGTTGAAGTGGCAATGGGCAGGCCACATCGCTCGACGAACCGACAACCGTTGGGGAAGAAAGGTTCTCGAGTGGAGACCATGAATCGGATGGCGCAGCACAGGACGGCCCCCCACTAGGTAGACTGACGACATTATCAAGGTTGCAGGAAACCGCTGGATGTAGGTGGCGCGGGACCGCGTTGAATGGCATTCTCCTGGAGAGGCCTATGTCCAACAGTGGACGTTCACGGGCTGATGGATAGATGGATGGATGACAAAATTTGAACTAGTGATAAATTGTATTTATAACTTGTCACCACAAGCAAATGGCCACCATTCAGAAATATTAAATATATTATCAGCAAATAATTAAATTAAATTCAAATTGAGGCCTATTTGCGCCTATTTAAATATAGTATTAACGATTAAATGTGCAAATTCCCTTCAAAGTTTAAAAATGGAATAGTTCATAAACAAGTATTGTTATAAAAAAAAACAGTGTTTGTATACATTTGTACGTGTTAAAACCTTACGGGCATCTGTCGCTGGTTATCGGGTAAAAATATAAAGACTACAAAAATATTTTCTGTACGAATATATTTTGCTAACATTTATAGGGATTCGTTTGAATATCCAAGTAAGTTTTGTTTAGATAAGCTATTATTCCGTATGAGTGTATAATCCAAGTCAATATCAAATATAACAAATGTACGAGTATGTAAAATATTTAAGCTCAAATGTGAAAAAAGATGTAAAATTAGGCATGTCGAAGGAATATAAAAAAATAAATATATATTATATATATATATATATATATATATATATATATATATATATATATATATATATATATATATATATATATGTATATATATATATATATGTATATAATATATATATATATATATATATATATATATATGTATATATATATATATATATATGTATATATAATATACATACATACATACACATCATCACGCCAGATCCCTTGCAGGGTAGGCAGAGAGAACAGAGTGCCAGAGAACTCTATCTCTGCATACTTCACTCGCTTCCTCAACATTCATAATTCTCTTCATACACGCTCGCCGGTTTCGGAGACTCTGGACTCCACCTTCCTTTAGTACATGACCGATCTAGTCTAGGTAGGTTAGTCTCGGTCTCCCTCGGTACCTACATCCTTCCACTTCTTTCGCATTGTATATCTTCTTAACCAGACGTTCGTTCGGCATTCTTTCCACTTGTTCGAACCATCGTAGCATGCCCTTTCGCATCTTTACACCAATACTCTCTTTCATACCTACTCGCTCTCTTACGTCGTCGTTACGAATGCGGTCGGTCAGACTAACTCCACAGATTTTCCGCAGAGATCGCATTTCAACCGCATTAATTTTACTTTCATACACTTTTCTGCATACACAACTCTCGCTTTCATACAGTAATGTTGGGACAAGCACTGTGTTATGTATTGCTACACGTGACTTCTGGCTGAGGTGGTGGCTGCCGAGAAGTTGCCCCGACGCTCCGTTCACTCTATTTCCCGCATTCACTCTTCGCTCTATATCAGTGGTGTACCTTCCATCTCGGCTAAATCCACATCCAAGATATACAAATTCATCCACTTGCTCTAGTATATCATTACCTATTGTTACTCTTACATCTGTTCTGGATTCGTCTCTTTCAAAGACCATTATTTTGGTTTTGCTCGCATTCACACGTAGACCCATTTTCTTACAATCTAATATATATTTATATAAACAACTTTAAATATTGGATGGCGGTGATACGTCGAGGCACTTGTCAGAAATTTAATCAGATAGGTCGATCCTATTGTTGAAAATGCTTTTTATGAGGAGGCCTACGTCTAATTACCGCCGCGTGCCAGTTCGTCCAATGTCGTACCACACTCTCGTACAAAATCGACATATGAGTAGTGGCAATGTGATGTTGCACTTCCTTCGGTGAGCGATAGAGCCGGAAGCCCAACTTGGGTGGTTTTGTTTTGATAGGCTGCGGCCTTGCTGCACTTGGTATGGCAAAAGTCCACGTGCAACAGTAACACTTATCATCAGGTGCACTGCTTGCTTATTTATCACCACAAACAATAGAAAAAAAAATATAACCAAACTTTAAATTTTATTTTATTGCTAACAGACTTCCCCCAAAATCGTGTAGTCTATGCCCATATTATATTTTTATCATCTTTATATGATTATTTTTTGTGGCAAATGACCATTGAGATAATCATGCTCACTGAAATCTGCTTGCTGTGCCACGGGAAAGGGTTTCTCTTTTCCCTCTAAGGAGGTTGGGAGAAGAAAACTCTAATAGTTAACCAGTAATCGACTGCCACTTGCGAGATCTAGTGTAACGATATTTTTTTTGCATTTTATTATCTAATGGTTTAAAGGGCTTCACAATGGAACTAATATTTACTTAAACACGTTGTATACAATTTCACAGAAAAGAAGTCAATAAAAATATACAAACTCGCTTTGTTTCTTATTGAATCTTCTTAATGGCAGTCGGGTTGTGATCCGGTAGGAGATTTTTGATTTAATTTAGATCAAATAATAAAATCTACAATATGTTTATACGGGGTTATTCCCGCGCGGGTTATGTATAATAAATGATTTTGAGTTTGATATAAATTACCTTTTCTCAAACATGCTTGGAAATTTGAGCATTATTTTGACAACCTTCTTCGAAATAAATCAATATTGTTGTACTGACCAAATACATGCGAGCAGCGGCCGGCAAAAACTGTATGAAAATCCATATCTATCGTAATTTAGCGGCCAAATAAATAAATATGTAAATTCCAGCAAAAAATGTATGAAAATCCATATTTGTCCTGTTTTAGCGGCAAATAAACATATATGTAAATTCATATCTATCGTGTATTTTAAAAATGGAAAGATTTGTTATTTTAAAATATGTTAACCATATAGGCAACTTATCATAGTTTTATTTAAATTTCGAACTGACTTGAAAAAGAAACCTGTTTGATAATGAACTAAAATACAAATGAACCCTTTAGCACGTGAAAAATGTTGTTCGTTGTTCGTCATGTATACAGTTGTACTTAGTACTACTTAGTTTTAGTTTCCGCGCATTGTTTGAGAAAAGCACTATACAAGCCTTGGCCACAACTAAGAATTGACGTACTTACGTATATATGCCTCGACTACGCCTCGGCCCACATTTACACATTCATCCATCAATGCCTCTTTTGCTGGCCGCTGCAGTAATGTACTAATTTCATTGTTGAAATATGAAGATGAAAGCAATTAAAACCTAATTAAACATGGATAAAATTTCATATAACATAAGAAACTAGTATACGGTTCCTTCTATATTATAACTTTTGTGCTACAATTTTGTAAGTATCTAAAACATTCGAAGCTTCATCACTTTGATTGATGAGGCAATTTCCTTTGGCATGGAGACGCTAAGTTTCGTTTTTATTTTAGTGAGGCCGTTTGAAACATTCACAGCTAGTTACACCCAGTTATTACTTTCTATTATGACTTGAGTATAGCGTGTGTGCTTATAAGTATTATGAAGCTGTTTTTCAAGTTTAGAAAGTAACGTTGTTTAAGATTCCTCACCATACTAACTAGTAATATAATTCTCTTTTTTTTTTTCTGGGTGCGGGTTACGGTCGGCACACTCCTCGCACCACTCCGTCTGGGGTGACAGAGGGGCGTAAGCACGCACACCCGTAACCCACCCGTGACGTCGCCTTCGTCGTTGGGCCAACCACTGGAGCAGAGTGACTTGACGTCAGTGGTTGGCCCGACGGAATACCACTGAGGAGTACCCTCTCCTCGACCGACGTCCCCCCCTCGGGTAGGACGTCGGTCTTTCCTCACGCGGTCGGCCTCTCGGCGGGTGACGGACTAATTCCTCAATCCAGTCACCCGCGGCCTCGGCTAGGGCGGCATCAGGCGCAGGTAATCGCGCCTGCGCCGCCCCAATCGCCGGCGGCGGCTCGCGTCGTCGAGGAGACGCTCCTCGCGCACGCGCTCCGCCGCCTCCTTCCGCGAGACTACTGCCTCGCAGAAGGATGCGACCGCGTCCCAGTTCCTGACGCTGTCGAGCATCGCCCTGGCGATGGTCGGCAGCGTCAGGTCAGCACCGATGATTGTGACGAGTTCAAATATAATTCTCTAAGGCATATAAAACTAATATAGCTTCAATTTAAGTAGTTTAGACCTAGTTCTGTGCAATTGGGCATGCGATGCTCAAGTGAATTAGTACGCCAGTTGCGTAAATAAAAACCTATTTAAGCACAAAGATAAAAACCATACATATATTAATCACTGTGCTGAATCTTTTAAACGTGACACAGCTCAATGAGAATTATTAATGTGAGTTCTAATGAATCCCATTAAATGAATGAAATTTGAACTCAAAACTAAATACTCTTATGAACCCATTCATGTTTAAACCCTGTTATCGTGTTACCGGTATTGAAACCGCACAATCAATTGTTAAATAATTGAAAATCAATTAACCTGTCAGATTTTGTTTGATTAAAAGGCGAAAGTGGTTAATTAAATTAGACGAATTTGTTATTGAGTGGTTAAAAGCTATCTTTCAAATTGTAAGGTTTTGCACATTAATCATATTTTTTAGAATTGTCTTTCTTTCGGGCCGTCGCGCGAGGGAAAACATATCTAAAGGACGTAACTATGTGGTAAGGAACGAGGGATGTAAAATTGGAAAAAGCAATACGCCTACGCGTCTAACCATTGTTATATAATAAAAGTCATTTTGGTACTCATTATGATGAATGCTCGTAGCCAAAAGTAAGATGTATAATGAGCTGAAAAGAATCATAATTACAATAATAGATTGTGCTTTTAATAGCAACCCAATATTTTGGTGGTCATAGATCATATTTTATAATAATAGTACATACATACATACATATCATCACGCCATATCCCTTGCAGGGTAGGCAGAGAGAATAGAGTGCCAGAGAACTCTATCTCTGCATACTTCACTCGCTTCCTCAACATTCATAATTCTCTTCATACACGCTCGCCGGTTTCGGAGACTCTTGACTCCACCTTCCTTCAGTACATGACCGATCTGGTCTAGGTAGGTTAGTCTCGGTCTCCCTCGGTACCTACATCCTTCCACTTTCGCATTGTATATCTTCTTAACCAGACGTTCGTTCGGCATTCTTTCCACATGTCCGAACCATCGGAGCATTCCCTTTCGCATCTTTACACCAATACTCTCTTTCATACCTACTCGCTCTCTTACGTCGTCGTTACGAATGCGGTCGGTCAGCCTAACTCCACAGATTTTCCGCAGAGATTGCATTTCGACCGCATTAATTTTACTTTCATACTCTTTTCTGCATACCCAACTCTCGCTTCCATACAGTAATGTTGGGACAAGCACTGCGTTATGTATTGCTACACGTGCCTTCTGGCTGAGGTGGTGGCTGCCGAGAAGTTGCCCCAACGCTCCGTTCACTCTATTTCCCGCATTCACTCTTCGCTCTATATTAGTGGTGTACCTTCCATCTCGGCTAAATCCATATCCAAGATATACAAATTCATCCACTTGCTCTAGTACATCATTACCTATTGTTACTCTTACATCTGTTCTGGTTTTATCTCTTCCAAAGACAATAATAGTAATAATAGTAATTTAATAATAGTAATAATATTTTCTTGCCTTTTTAAAACTAAATCTAAAGACATGTAATAGTAATTAAATTAAAAGGCAAAATAGTTGGTTCTGCTATTGCTGGCAATAAATACAGCACTGATTTTTAGCTATCTCTGTAATTGTATGTAATGTTTATTGTCTAGTGTACCTGTATATTCGTGTATATGTGTGAGTTTGTGTGTGTATGTGTTTGTGTTTATTTTACAAAATTAATAAAAAAACCTGAGATTGTTGAGAAGGATGTGCGGCGTGACGAGAATGTATAAAATAAGGTATAAACTTATAGGAAAAAGTTTAAAAGTTGCGCCGGTGACGGATAAGCTAAGGAGTGAACGCTTGACGTGGTAGGAACATGTAATGAGACGGGATTAGAGCAATGTTGAGAGGCAAGTTTTAAATATGAATGTTGCAGGTTTTAATGGTAAGAAATGACCAAAAAAATAATAGATGGACTCCGTGAAGCATGACATGGATCGACATGGAGTGATGAGAGAGATGACGTCTGATAGGGTTGTATGAAAGGGGAGGACATACTGCGTCGACCCCAAATAATTGTGACAAGAGCAGGATGACAATGATAGGTATAAAAAACCTAGAGCTAACACTTCTGAATACTGGAGAGAAGAACTCAGTACCAGTACTAGTACCTAAATGGTAACAGAGAGATATAATACAGCTCGTTATGAGACTCCACGCCATCCCTTCCAACACCTCGGAAAATTTCGGTGGGATGTAACCGGATAATATAATATCAAAAAAGGCAATAACTGCGTTTATTAAATATAAAGCGATATTAAGCAAATATTTATATTAAGGAAATATTTAATATACTTATATTAAGCAAATACTGACGACTAAGCGATATGAAACGCATATAACATCTATGCGAGAGAAGGAAACCTCGAAAAAAAACTCTATAGCAATACGTCTGACCAGCGTGGTATAGATTACCTTCCCATTATGGAGTAGGTTCGAGCCCAACAGTGGGACATATATAAGCTGAGACAAAGCAAATACTTATATTAGTAAATACTTATTAAACAAATATTAAAATCGTTATTTATTCAAATTACTGAAATTTTTAGCATTTAATATGCTTAATTATTTATAAATATCCGATTACGAAACGAAAAATGATGTCACAAGCAGGGTTCGAACCCGCACCTATTGGGAATCCGGCCCAACCGTGCTGGCACTTGCACCGGTTGGGCCGGATTCCCAATAGGTTCGAACCCCGCTTGTGACATCATTTTTCGTTTCGTTATCGGATATTTATAAATCGTTATTTATTGATTGCAAATATTTGGCAGTTAAGTGATATGCGTAAGTGATGTGATAGACTAAGTACCAAATGTGGAGACTAACACCTAAGATACAGGCCTGGCTATATACTGTACTACTAGACTAAAATCAGCAGTATGGTAACGACTACGATTACTGTCAACCCTTACTTTGCTCGTGCATGTTGTAAAAGACGACTAAAAGCTTCATATCGACCTGGGCCTACTCCACTAGATGCTATTTTGATCAAGAATCCCAAAGAGTGTTGACCTCAGACAGGCGACCGGTCACAAAACTATTGCAAATAACTTTTGTAATGTGTACGATTGAAGAGGAGTACATTATCCGTGTGGTGACGGAGTAGGAATACAATTCACTACCCCATATCTTACCCGTGGATGATCGTAAAAGACGACTAAGGGATATAAAACGCATATAACATTTATGCAAGAGAAGAAAAACTCGAAACAAAATCCTATACCAACACGTCTAACCAGTGCGGTATAGTAGGTTAACTTCCCTTCCATTATGGAGGAGGCCCGAGCCCAACAGTGAGACTTATATGGGCTGTGATGATGATGATGATGACCACATGTTGCGGTGATCCTAAGTATGAGGATGAGACTGATCTGTATATATTTTTTTGTAACTCAAGAAAATCTATTGAATAAAGATAAATCGTATAACAAATAAGAAACTTGAAACGTTACAATTAGGTCTTTAAAGTATTATGTAGTACTAAGCCGACCGATACAAGACGACTTACATTTAAGTGCAGTTTCAGGAACAATGGGCTGAGTACGGATTTGATAAAATCAATGGCCCTCACTTCAGCAACAGAATTGAGCCTTGCCAACTTCTACACTGTAATAAAAAAATCTTCTCGCTGTCACTAAGGACTTTCTGGTGGCAAAACTTATAACGGTTTCTTGGATTAAGTCATTATGATCTTACTCTTCTTCCGGTCCATCCGGGGTAGTATCACACTCTCGTAGAAGATCCACGTCTGAATAATGGCAATGTGCTATTGTGCTTCGTTTGGTGAGTGAGAGAGTCGAGAGCCCAACTAGGTGAGTTTGGGGTTTTTATTGGTAGGCAGCGGCCTAGCTATACCCTTGCTATTGCAAGGCGGGAGTGACACTTACCATCAGGTGTGCCGTCTGCTCATTTGCCACCACAAGCAATAAAAACAAAAAAAAATACTTGTGGTCAGGCGCCTGCCTAACGTCCATCCTATATAATATAATTGTTGACCTGACAGCATCATATGGGGTGTAGGCCCTGATCGATGTATAACTTTTAGAAGTTTTTGAACGACATCCACGAACAATATAATAATTGGTAGTCTTCGAAACCACCACCACATAGTTCGAGAAATATCTCGGACTAAGTGTCGAATCTTAATAGGTTAAGAGTAATCCTCAGCGTAGATAGTTACATATCTATCTTATTACGCGAATAGAGTTCTGACATCTAGACAAGATATCAAATATGGGTTAAAATTTGTATGTCGGATTTTCTTTTTCTATCTGAATATTAATAATGTTTATAAGTAAAGCTTTGTGAATGTGAAATGCTAGTACTATTTTATTCTATTTGATGGTAAATGATAATGCTATATTCAACAGTAAAGCACGCCTCCTAAGCATCACACCGTAACATGACACGCGTCATTTAGTTACATTACTAAGGGGTTTTAACATTTTAGGTGGGTTTAATGAAGGGGCTGTGGTGGTGTGCCTTTCATTAAAAAGACCCAAGTACTTATTTTAGTAGAACTATACAATATATGCGTGAAAGTAAAGAGGTGATGGCATAATACATAAGTATATCTATCTACACAGGAATAGTATTTTATAAACAATAGAACAAGATATTAGACGGCGATTTGTTAAAAATATAATTGTATTTAGAGTAAATTTTCTTTTTTTGATAACTGAAGTTGAAATAATCTTTCGATAGCAATAGGTCAATGATGAACCGTTTAGATTTCTCTTAAATGGATTTCTCTTAAATTAAAATCATATATACCATACATTGAATACTACATACTAACATCTACGCTCACTTATCTATACGCTACATTTATTCAGCAACACATTCGTATGAAACGGCGACAGCTTTAATCAGGATTATAGTTGAGCTCCAACGCTTCGGCTACATAACGTGATTCGAATTAAAATGTGCCGGAAACGCATTATGACAACCCTATATTACTCAATGTTCACTATCGCTCTTAAAATAATCGAATTTATCTATTTATTATGAAAAGCATTTTCATGTGAATTCTAGAATAATTGAAACTTTCTATATTTTACATTTGAATTTCCTTATAGAGTTTAATTAAATAGAATGATTACATACCAGATTTAAAATAAGATATCCGCTGTATAATAAAAATTAAAAAAGCTTTTTAAATAAATATTATGTTGGCACATAAAATTTATCACACACAAAAATATATTTGAGTGAGATCGATTTAATATTCGGCGTGTAGAGCCGTCGGGGCAACGACGATGTTAGGAGCGCCACGTGGCGCGAGCGCCCGCTTTGACCGTCAAATACACACTGGATGGGTTGTTCGTAGCAGCTGGCTTTGCCGCAGGAGCCTGCGTCACACAGCCACTGGACCTCGACACCTCTTTGCGGGACCCTAATTAATAAGCAAGCATGACGTGGACGGTCAACCAAATCACTTTCAGTTGAAACTGATGTCTTTTTATATTAATCATATCCATTTCGTACGATATTTACATATAGTCACCGCTGTCCCATAATTTAGAAAATACGTTCAACACTGTCTCGGCGCCAGCTACTAACTTATTTTGTAATGTATTTTATGCAAAATCGGGCGCCACTGTTATTTTTAACAAGACTTTATGCAGACTTTATACAGAAAAGCAAGTTGTTTTTTTTATAAATTATGTTAATCTCTAGAATGTTTTGTGTGAAACTTAAAATTGATTGTTTTATTTTTCGATAGTTCTTTTTAATAAACTATTCTATCTAATTTAAATAAGTGTTTAGTGTGGCATAGAATATTCTTTAATGTAATTATATATAAATACTACCAATACTTTCATCTTATATTTCTGTTTATTGACAAGGTAAGGTTTTAATTCACCACCTATTCCTTTCTTTTATATGGGTGTCATAAAAGATTATTATACATCAAAAAAAAAATAAAAGAAACATTCGGGAAATTAGAAATCAAATACGTGTCAAGTCAACGTGTGGAGTCAAGAGTCTGCGTAACCGGCGAGTGTGTATGAAGAGAATTATGAATGTTAAGGAAGCGAGTGAAGTATGCAAGGATAGAGTTCTCTAGCACTCTGTTCACTACCTATCCTGCAAGGGATATGGCGTGATGACATGTAAGTATGTATGTAAATACAAACGTAATAGCATTCTTAATTATTTTTTTTTAAATGTATATATTTAAATGATGAAAAATACTCGCGTAAACACGAGAAAATCAGAAATCATTACACAAAAAATAACAATGTCGTTACACAGGAGGCCCGTGTCAATTAGAGACAAGCATACGCACGCAAAAAGAAGATTTATAACATAATATCGTTAATATCTTTAATTCCTATTATGATAGGAAGTACTTAGACTTCCTATCATTAAGTTAAATGGCCACCATTTTCCCTAAAATTTAACTATGTACTTACCTAAAATTTCACCGCACCGGATTTCATTGTCAATTACCTGTCTCAGTGAGTCATTAATAACTAATGTTCTCATTATCATGAACTGTTCAACGTTTACCTGACATACGGATAAGACACTCAATCCGAAGGAAATTAAAAACCTACTTATTTTTTTTTTAATTTAAAATATAAGCTTTGCGTATTTACCGATAAATTATTTTATAAACAACTTCTGCTGATCAATATAGAGGTAAATTAATGTGTTTTTAGGGTACCGTAACTTTTTTTTGCGGTGGACTATGGACGTGGTCTTGCCCCGCCAAATCAGTCTCAGTCAGATCGCTGTCAAGAGTTCGGTACCTCGATGGAAAAAACGAAACCCTTATAGGATCACTTTGTTGTCCATCCGTCCGTCCGTCTGTCCGTCTGTCTGTCCGTCTATCTGTCAAGACCCCTTTTCTGAGGAACGCGTGGAGGTATCAAACTAAAATTTATATCAAATACTCAGGTCTACTGTCTCTTAAAGCTGTGAAAAAAAATCAAACTTCTAAGCCAAGGCAATCAAAAGATGCGGCCGTTTATAACGCAAATGTCTGCAAATTCCGTGAACAAAATTAAAAAAGTGAATCTTGAAATTTGGTACGAAGCAACGTCTACACAGATAAAGGCAAATAAAAATTTATAAGACGATATTGATAAGACAAATAAAAATTGCGGAAACCGTAAATTTTTAATTACATCATATAATAAAAATATTTTTATTTTTAAATAAATACTATTTTATGATAAATAATTACAAGTCAATGAGACTTTTGGGGTTCGCTGATGGATTCATTCCGCCCTAATACTAAAATTGCCAACCTTAGTAGGCGATTTGGCGATCGCAGTGGTTATTATAACTTTCCTATAAAAGTGCGAACAACAGCACTTACTTATTTTCCTGGTGACTCATCAGTTTAATACGATTTCCACAAGAAAATAAGGGGAGACATATTATATTCTTAAAAAATGATTCATTAGAGAACGTCGATGCGCTGATAGTTGGCCCATGAATAGGGTTTTATTTTGAG
Source organism: Lymantria monacha (assembly GCA_905163515.2). NCBI lineage: Eukaryota > Metazoa > Arthropoda > Insecta > Lepidoptera > Erebidae > Lymantria > Lymantria monacha. The sequence goes on from LR991088.1 coordinate 9,972,929, forward strand.
CTTTTCTTCAAGTGATGTTCATCATCATCATCATCATCATTTCAGCCTATTGCCGTCCACTGCTGAACGTAGGCCTCCCTCATTTTACGCCACAGAGTGCGGTCCTGTGCCGCCTGTATCCAACGACGCCCAGCAACCTTCACTAGGTCGTCTGTCCACCTAGTGGGGGGGCGTCCCACACTGCGTCGTCCGGTACGTGGTCGCCACTCTAGAACCTTTCTTCCCCAGCGGTTGTCGGTTCTTCGAGCGATGTGGCCTGCCCATTGCCACTTCAGCGTGCTAATTCTTCGTGCTATGTCGGTTACACCCGTTCGTCTGCGGATTTCCGTATTTCGGATTCTATCTCGCAGAGAAATCCCGAGCATAGCCCGCTCCATAGCACGCTGAGCGACTTTGAGCCTGGTTATGAGGCCAACATTTAGGGACCACGTTTCCGTGCCGTAAGTCATCACTGGTAACACACACTGGTCATAGACCTGTGTTTTCAAGCACTGAGGTATGTTGGATGAGAAGATCTTCTTAAGTTTCCCGAACGCTGCCCAACCGAGTTGGATTCGTCGGCTGACCTCTTTCTCGAAATTGGATCTACCTAACTGGACTGTTTGTCCAAGGTAAACATAATGATCGACAATTTCGAGAATCGCATTGCCAACTAGGACCGGTACAGGAATGACATGGGCATTTGACATGACTTTCGTCTTGTCCATGTTCATTCGTAAACCCACTAGTTGGGATACCCTGCTGAGATCGTTGAGCATGGTGCCCAGGTCCTCCATGGATTCTGCCATGACGACAATATCGTCTGCGAATCGAAGGTGAGTGATGTATTCGTCATTGATGTTGATGCCGAGTCCGGTCCAGTCTAAAAGCTTGAAGACATCTTCCAGTGCAGTGGTGAACAGTTTCGGAGAGATGACGTCTCCCTGTCTCACGCCTTTCTGCAACTGGATCGGTTTCGTACTCTTATCCCGAATACGGACTGACATTGTGGCGTTCCTATATAAACACTTCAGCACTTCGATATAACGATGGTCGATTTGGCACCGCTGAAGGGACTGCAGCACCGCCCAAGTTTCGACTGAATCAAAGGCTTTCTCATAGTCCACAAACGCTATACACAGAGGCCGATTGTACTCCTCGGTCTTCTGGATAATCTGCCGAAGCGTGAGGATATGGTCTATGGTGCTATAGCCTTTTCGGAAGCCAGCTTGTTCGGGCGGCTGGAAGTCATCAAGCTTGCACGTGAGTCGATTGGTAATGACTCTCGAAAACAACTTGTAGACGTGGCTCAAGAGTGAGATGGGTCTGTAGTTCTTTAGAAGAGCTTTGTCGCCCTTCTTGAATAACAGCACCACCACACTCCTGGTCCACGACTCTGGAATGTCGCCCCCGAGGATAACGGAATTAAATAGCTTCTGAAGGGCTTTTAAGACCGGCTTGCCGCCTGCCTTCAGGAGCTCTGCCGTAATTCCGTCATCTCCCGGTGCCTTACCGTTTCTTAGTTGTTCGAGAGCCATTCTGATCTCGCACAAGCTAATGTCCGGGATTTCTTCGGTATAGTGCCGAGTTAGCTTGGATCTGGGATCTTGGACCAAGCCGACAACAGGATTTCGGGATGTTTTATATAACTGTCCATAGAACCTTTCGACCTCTCCCAAGATCTCACTTTGGGATGAAATGACAGTGCCGTCATCGGTCTTCAGCTTAGTCATTTGGCTTTGCCCGATAGACAGATCTTGTGCGAACACTTTTGAGCCACGATTCCGCTCTATCGCTTCTTTAATACGGAGCGTATTAAATTGGCGAATATCGCGACGCACAGACCTGGAGATCTGCCTATTTAGCTGCCTGTGTTCGGACCAATCGGCTGAAGACTGTACTGTCATTTCTTTTCTCCGCTCCATGAGCTTGAGAGTCTGGTCAGAAAGTTTTTTAGGTCTATTAGCGCGGTGAGCCTTGAAAAATTTCGACCCAACCGCGTGGACAGTTTCCACGAACCTGTTGTTTATATCGTTCGGAGATTCGCACTCGTCTAGACATTCGAAGCGATTGTGTAGTTCGAGTTGAAAGTTTTCGAGGTTCTGGTATTGGACAGGTGTAAGTCGGAGGGTAGACTTCATCAAGCGTGACCGTTCGACTTTTGTGTGGATATTTAATGTGCCTCGTACTATTCGGTGATCGCTCCCAGTTTTAATCCGGCTGATCACTGAGACATCATTAAATATATGTCGTTTGTCCGACAAGATGAAGTCTATCTCGTTTTTTGTTGAACCATCGGGGCTAATCCAGGTCCATTTCCTTTGTGGCTGCTTTCTGAAGAAGGAATTCATCATAAAGAGGCTTTCCTTCTCCAGAAATTCAGCCAGTTTCTGGCCCCTCTGGTTTCTCTGTCCATATCCATGTTTCCCCACTCTCAACTCATCATCACTCCCTTTGCCTAGTTTCGCGTTAAAGTCTCCCATAACCACCGTGAAGTGGGTTTTGGACGCGTGTATGGCTTTCGAGATATCCTCGTAAAAGACCTCCACCTCGTCGTCGGAGTATGCCGAGGTCGGTGCGTATACCTGTATGACCTTCAACGAATACCGTTTGGTAATTCTGAGTATAAGGTATGCTACCCTTGCCGACACACTCTCGATCCTCTCCACGTTGCCTACGAGAGACCTGCGAACGATAAACCCTATACCACCTTGGGACGGGTGATCTCCCTCCCGGTAGAAGAGCAAGTTTCCAGAACGTAGGATTATCGTGCCCTCGCCCTCTCTTCGCACTTCTGATAATCCTACAATGTCCCAGCGGATTTTGCTCAATTCCTCTTCCAGCTCGATGACCTTCTCATCGGTCCTGAGTGTCCGAATGTTGTGTGTTACCAGGGCCAAAGGTCGTTTTGATTGGTAGCCGGATCGCTGCCGGAGATTCTTCGCACCCCCTACTCCATCGCTACCAGGCCCGCTACCACGATGAGCCTGTAGGATAGCGGAGCTGCCGTGACTGGGGGCCGTTTCTCTATTTGTGTTGCTCATAAGGGGTTAAAGCCGTAATCGCCACGCTTGGCAGGCGGGTTGGCGATCGCAGTGTGGTGTAATACGTTTCCCAGGAGAGAGCTGCTGCCCACTCTCCTGGTGAACCCTTAGTCGATTTTTACGACTCCCACGGGCAAGCAAGGGGTGGCGACACATGTATTCTATCCCGTCGCCACACGGGAAAGTGATGTTATCTACCTATAATTAATTAAGCGTGTCCTATATCACTTAAGTTGTTACTTGTTAGCTTACTATACTAATATATAACTAGGTATGTAATAAATCACTAAATAAAAGGACTCGGTACCGTTGGCCCGTCCAAATGGCAATAGAGAGGTACAAGTAAGGCAGGTTATGCGGTTTCTGTCCGTTATACCGCTTCTGATAGATTGAGCTGGCTAATGTTAACCATAGCCTGCACCAAAAAATGAAAATATAATGTATAAAAATGAATTGAAAACCAATATAAATATAATAATCTTCTTTCATTTGAAATAAAACAAAAAAAAAGAATTTTCGCGCGTTTTTATATTTAAATTCGGAGAACACGTTTTCCCGTAGCTAAGAACGCTTGAAATGTGTCCAATACGTCAAGCAATTAAAAATTAAATACAAACACGATAAAAGTCGTAAAAATGGTGTTATTTCAAATGCAAAATAAATATTTCAAATAGTAGTTTTCAATAAAATGTCATGTTTACTTAAGTAAATAATATTCATCATCATCATTCGCCTGCTCTTATCACAATTACTTTTGATCGATTTAATACGTACTCGTACGTATTGCAAAAGTTATAGGCGATAGTTTTATGACCGGCCACCTGCCTGACGTCAACCCTCCTTGGAAATGTGCCAGTTGACCAAATGGGACCAGGTGGAGTTAGCCCAGGTCGATATAGGTCTCTTCGTCGTCTTTTTGATATCGACGAACGAAGTAAAGGTTGGTAGTATTCGTAACCACACAGCACCTTTACTTAATTTATATTATTGTAGACATAGTCCACCATATACCTAATAAAATATTTTTTTTACCAATTCAGCATTCTCTTACTCTTATCCCAATTACTTGGGGTCGATACTCTTCTTTCATAGTACATATTGTAAAAGTTATTGATAATAGTTTTACGACCGGCCGCCTGCTAGACGTCAACCCTCCTTGAGAATGTAATTGTCGACCAAACGGCATGAGATGGATTTGGCCCAGTTCGTTATAAGTCTCTTAGTCGTCTTTTACGACATCCACGAGTAAAGTAAGGGTTGGTAGTATTCGTAGCCGCTACCACAGATCATATTTTTATATTTTTTTACTAGTTATAAACAGCAAAAAAGAAAGTAAACGTATAAAACGAGTTTTGGATTAACTTCTATGTATTATTATAACTTTTTTTTTTTCATATCACTTGGTAAAGTGGTTTCAATAGCAAAAACTTACAAACTTTTCTCTTAGGATATTGGTTTAAAAGTTTTTGTACACAATTCCCTTGTTTGTGGATGTCAGTTATGTAAGTGTTGCGATAATAGATGACATCGATTTAGAACAATCTTTACCAAACCCGATTACTTATAAAACCCGATTATTTGTCAAATAAATAATTAAGCATATTAAATGCTAAGTTTCAGTAATTTGAATAAATAAATACCAAAATAATAATGTCGATCTTACATTTTTTTTTTTGCCATAGACTCTTGCTAATATACTTAAAACTATCTACGCTACTGAAAGGTAATAAGGTCATAATTTTAGTAGCTTTTAAAATATTTTATTTCATTTGTTATCCGTGTGGTGACGGAGTAAAATACAATTCACCATAAGAGACGACTAAGGGATATAAAACGCATACAAATAACATAACATAACATCTATGCGAGAGAAGGAAAAATCGAAACAAAACCCTATACCAACATGTCTGACCAGCGTGACATAGTAGGTTAACTTCCCTCCCATTACGGAGGAGGCTCGAGCCCAACAGTTGGACATTTATGAGCTGGAATGATGATGATGAATGTTAAGGAGGAAGATTTCATTTACATCGCGGTAATATTATAGAAATAATATTATAGATTTTCTCTATAATAGTGCAATAAGAATACCATTCACCACTCTCTTTCTTCTCGTGGATGTCGTCAAAGACAGATGAGGAAAATGATATGCAAATACATCTATGCAAAAGAAGGTAAATTTGAAATAAAGGTAGACCTTTATAAATAAAGGTAGATACTGATCAATCTAACCAGCGTGGTATAATAGGTCACCCTCCCATTGTGGAAAAGGTTGGAGCCCAGCATTGGAACGTATGAAATGAAATGTGTTAAACAATCACAGGTTAAATAAATACACCCAGTCTCAAAAAAAAATATTATAATCATACAAATTATTTTCCTGCCTGGCCATCGAATTCTGGTTATTCGGTATCACAGGTGTGTATTATAGACCTGTACAACATCAGAGAATTGTGTTCCAAACTGGATACTAATATTTTGATACTAAGAGTTTCTTTAAGAAAATACGGATAAGCCTTTATTATCCCAAACCTTTCGCACCATGAAGATCAACAATCGCATTAGGCCACTGAACACAGGAAACAAGTTCAGTTTACTGTTGCTGTTATTAATAGTAGATTTATTTCATCATCATCACAGCCCATAAATTTCCCACTGTTGGGCTCGGGTCTCCTCTTTAATGGGAGGGAAATTAACCTACTATACCGCGCTGGTCAGACGTGTTGGTATAGGGTTTTGTTTCGAGTTTTCCTTCTCTCGCATAGATGTTATATGCATTTTATATCCCTTAGTCGTCTCGTACGATCACCCACGGGTAAGATATGGGGTGGTGAATAGTATTCTTACTCCGTCACCACACGGACAAGATTTATTTACTATTTATTAATGACAATATTTTCCTTTTTTTTTATTATTTTAAAATAAAATAATTTGTATTTTGCTTATTTGAAGCCAAACTGAGAATATCTCATTCAGAGAAGATATATATGTCAAATATACCAAGTTTTGCAGCAAATTGCAAGTAAGTTCTTGAGACTGCTCATCACATAGAGCTAAGAAGTCTTTTTATATCTTATTTCATCTTGATATTATTTCGTATTACTTTATTTCTCGAGGTGTTTGATATTTTACCACCGAAGACAAAGATCGGATATCGGTGGCCCGCTCGCACGGCGAAGAGAGGTGTTTGCACGGTGAGCCTATGGGGTTGCGCGCCGCCTCTTCCGTCGCCCCGGACCGATTTGACGGGGCGCGACCACGTCCATAGCCCACCGCAAAAAAAAAGGTGTTTGATATTTTAATTAAAATAATTTAATCAAAACGTGCAAAATTGGTTAGTTTCATCCATTTCAAAATAACAATAGCTTGCTTTATTTTATACTCAAAGGATTTTGTTAAATTGACCTAACTAAATCTGTTTCTCGTAAAGCAATATAACTTGGTTGTTTATTATTGTAATGGCCTATTTGCTATTATTGTTACAGTATAATGCCTTTTATGTGCGGCTTTGTCTGAGTGGCGTTTTATGTGTGCAAGGGCGGACGTGACATCATATTGTTATTTATAAGCTGGCTTGCATCATCGCTCGTATGAACTTCGTGTATTCATATCATTTTTTTTACACTTAAATTCAGTCATAATTTAATTTTATACAACTATAATTTAAACATCTAGAACGTTTGAATTTCAAATGCGAAAAATATTTCACCTTATTATAAAATTTGTAAAAAAAATGTGATGTCCATCACTAACTCATTGAATGTGAAAAAAAAATAAGAGTGAAAAAAAACCGATGATGAAAAAGCTAACGGTTAATAGCTTTAATGTTCCTATATGCTGCATTTAATAGTATTTTAGCTGAACTGAAATCAGAAACAGTAGAGCAGGTATTTCAATTGCTTTCTGCAGCTTTATTCACTCTTCGCCGTAATTTTGTTATTTTAAAATTTGTGTCACGTCAGGTATAAAGCTGACATGCCCTCCAAAAACCTCTATAATATGAATATTAAAAAAAAACAACAGTCTATTGAATTTTCTTCCATGTAGTGACCAAGTAATAATTCTAAGATAATATAATTCACCACCCCCCCTGTCTTACCCATGGATGACAGTAAAAGACGACAAAGGGATAAAATATGCATATAACATCTATGCAAGAGAAGGAAAACTCGAAATAAAACTCTTTACCAATACGTCTGACCAGCGTGGTATAGTAGTTCTATTTCTTTTTAGAGTACCTATGGCCTGGTCAATCCCCATTTAATGATACCGGGGTTATGGAAGGGCGGCTTACGGTCACTTAACCTGCTATATTGGCTCTCTTTGCCAATGGATTGCCTACCGCTATTTTTTACTTAAAAGTGGTCCGCCCGACAATTTGCCTTTTCGGGCTTAGGACCCTCATCTTCTAAACATGATTTCTTCTAACTTTCCTGCAGAAAACTAGTATTAATATCTGATCCGACCACTATAATGCCGAAATGAAATACATGCATCCGCATCTACACCACTTTACGCATCGGCAGCGTGCATCGCTTATCCACATAAAGTTTCTCTTCCTTGATCTGCTCCACTTCACTGCTGCATAGTGACAACATAACTCACAGAAGGCGGCAACTGTATTCCAATTTCTAATATTGTCAACCATCACTCTAAAGCCAGCAGGGATAGTTTGGTACCGATGATGAGAATTCGAGCATATATTGCAACGTGTCCTGTGTAAGTCTTCTACTCTAGTTGGAAAGAAAAAATGATGTGCTGCCTCCCTATCCAAAGGCCAAACCCCCGGTTATTTTACTTTATTTTTAACGCTTACAAATTACGTCCAGATTGAGGAAACAACCCAACCGTTTGTTAATTGCACAAAGAAATGTTTTGCATGGTAATCAAGCCCGTGGCACACGACGAAGATTGTTGAAATTTAGAACTCTTCACAATCTTTGCAAGCAAATGTAAACACATGACTCGTGTAAATCTTTGTTGAGAACTTTTTATGTATAATGTAACATCGTTCCCAAGTTTTATAACATTTTACTGTCATTGATTACAGATAATATATAGTAAAGATATCGAGATTTATCTCAGAAAACTCATTTGTAGATAAATCTTGGAATACGTTTCTATACAATATCATCTTATTTCATTCCAATTCAATGTGGATGTGTGTGACGTGAGGATGTTACCATATTTATGTATCTACTTTGAGTTATAAAGACATTTTACGTACGAGAAAAAAGTTTCGTAACGTCAAAAATATATTGTTTAATTTTCCACAGCTTCTTTTTTTATTGATCTTGGCAGATGAATAAACAGACCATGGGATGATCTGCTATATGTACCATAAGGATTTGGGTTTTCAGCTCGCTTTCGTACTGAACTAAGTGCTAGAAGCAAAATACTATTCAGACGTTGTTCTCCGAGCGTTACTACCTGTTATACAATCATTTTCATTTTATTTCTGCTCATATACGACTCACTACTGGGCTAACGTCTTCTCCACAATAGGAGGGAAATTAAATTACTATACCACGCTGGTCGCAGGTCTTGGTATCGGGTTTTATTTTAGTTTTCCTTCTCTTATATTGGTGTCATTTGCCTATACTAAGGGATATGCCCTTAGTCGTCTTTTACAATATCCACAGGCAAGAAAAAGGAGAGGTGAATTGTATTTTTACTTCATACTACTACTACTACACACTACACGGAATATATTTGGCTGCCACTATATTAAGACTGCAGATAATAAAACTATCACTGGTGTTCAAATTACTGAAAATTTTTAGCATTTAATATGCTTAATTATTTATAAATACCCGATTACGAACCGTGCTGCCACTTACACCATCGTGAACTATTTTAGGACATGCTGATTTCGCTTCATATTATATCTTACGTCTTCAAGGTGACGTATGCCATCTATCGGACAATGTTTACACATTGTATAGACTTAATACTTCAAACTTTACAGTTAGAATTGTATTAAACGATGACACAACCTTGTTATTCAAATTACTGAAAATTTTTAGCATTTAATATGCTTTTACGAATTTTTAGCATTTAATATTTTTTACGCTATGGTTGGGCCGGATTCCCAATAGGTGCGGGTTCGAACCCCGCTTGTGACATAATTTTTCGTTTCGTAATCGGGTATTTATAAATATCACTGGTGTGTCAGTACACGCTGGCCAGATGGGTTATCATAGGGTTATATTTTAAGTTTTCTTTGCGTGATTTGCATTATCTGTTTTCATACTTCTACTTTACTTACTTCTTCAATTTTATGGGAAAGAAATTACGCAACAGAAAACCATACAGATTAAAACCTTTTCAATAAGAAAATACGGTACTTTAAACTTGTACATCTTTACCGTATGTTAAGTATTGCTTAGATAATCTCATTGTGTTCTTAAAGTATCTGCCATTATGTATTTTAATTTGTCTATGTGCAACCAGGGCACATTTTCAAACATTCATCCCTTTGATAATCTCAAAGTAATTTACAAGTCCAATTTGAATACGTTTGAGTTTCAGAATATTTGTCGGTTTTATTCAGACGAGTTGAAATAATTGTTGAAGAGCTTCAAATAAATTTCAAACGAAATTTTCATATAGATCTATTTATATTATGGTGCAATTCTTGAAATAACAAGTCTATTATTATTACCAAATCTTTCATATTTAAATAAATAGAATATTAACGTTATAAAATTTTATACGATACAAATTTACATTCACCAAAGATAAGAATATGTTAATATTTATATTTATAAGTAACCTGTGTACACGAGCGTTAAAGATACAGTCAGCTGCTGTTCACTGCTTTATCGCATTGTTTTCTATATTCAATTTATATGTAATAACTAGCAGACCGGCCACACGTTGCTGTGGCTAAGGTAGCCTCAGTAACACGTGGTGGTGATGATAATAAATTGTAGCTTATATGCAACATTTGTACCTTTAAAATAGCGCTATCTATTAAATACTTACTTAATCCAGTCAACAGATACCGCCATCTGTTAGAATCGTTTGGAAATAACAGATAATTGTGACATTCAAATAATAAACAAAAAAATTGCCATAAATAATATTACTATAAATTGAGATGGAAGCTATCCTATCTTTTAAGTTGGATAAAACTACACATGCTGTGCAAATTTGATTAAAATCGGTTAAGTACTTTAGAAGTCCATCGCGGACAAACAACGTGACACGTAATTTATATATATTAAGATTGTTATTACTATCAATTATTCAATAGTTTATCACAGTTATTATTTGACGGTTGGCTATGGTGTTGTCACACCCATACATACTCCCTGGGGCATGCTTTTTATTCTTTTGTATTTTTATGGGTTTAAGTTTTCACTTCTGTTGCCAGTCCTCATGACTGCTGTGTATTTTTTTATTACGAGTCTTCTTTCTCTTGCATAAATACTATTAGTATTTTATATGATTTAGTCGTTTTTACGATAGCAATTACGTGATGAATAGAATTCATTACGTAATTCTTACTCTATCGCTACAGAGAACATATATTATTTATAATACTTATTTATAAATCTGCCATTTAACGACATTATCATAGCCAGAAATTAACTTAAGTGTAGTTTTCCACCCGTGTATTTTTAAGGAGAAGAACTGTTTTCATTTACTAAGAAATACATTACAATGTATTATATATTTTTTTTGCTAACCTGAACAGTTCTAAAAACGCAGATCCCAGTAAACAACGCCAAAGGTGTGTGGGCTTTATTCTATTATAACCGTCCTTTTAGTCAGTTTTGTAAATATTTGCGTGTCGAAGCATTATTCCCTCGTTATTTTAACCGAAAAATAATCATGTGTAAGGTGTGATGTGTTTTCTTATCCCTTACCGGAACCTAAATACACGCACGTATAAAAGATACGTACCATATATAGGTTATTACATCTTTTATTATATTAAGTTAAAACAATAAGAAGCCAGTCTTTCATAAGTAATGTTTTAAAAAGGTTCCATTTATTCCGTTTTAATGAAACGACATGAAATGTCATGTTTCACACTTAATAGTGGTTTTACAGTTTTGTATTTGATAGATACTAAACTACACAAGCTGGGGACCAATTTTCGTCATTCGAATTTTATCTCGTTTTCATTATTCTTTCTTCTTCTAAACTTTTCTCAAGCGGGATTAGTCCATTCTCCATGAGTCTTCAATAACGGTCCAGTCCCGCTTGTACAAAGTTCGAAAGCGATTTTTATCTCTATTTCGTGATCTATTGGTATGATGAGAATCGCTCCCCCGGTGAGAAGTGGTATCCGTTGCGCATGGATTCAATAATACATTGTGCCGCTAACATCTACAGGTTTAACTACACAAATAGCATAGTGGTCAAAATGGCGACCTATCATGCCAGTGTCATGGGTTCGATTCTCACGTAAGACATTACTTTATGTGATCTATAATTTGTTGTTCTGAGTCTGGGTTTAATTTGTGTTAATTGTATGTTTACAAAGTCCTCCATAATACAAAGATTATCTCTGCTGATTGTTTTTTTTTTATAACTACTGTACTTTTACTTAATGCTTTGCTAATAACAGTAAGATGCACTGAGACATTAGCTAGTTTAAAAAAAAAAAAAAAGTTCGTTTAATATCGCTACTTGTCTCTTTAATTTTGATACTTTAAGTTTTAGATCGCATTATATCATTTGTGACATTGTTTTATCTATAATAATATGTGTATAATAATTCATGTATATATATTATGTATGTTTAGTACTCTGCGTGTATATATGTAACAAGTAACATATGTATAGATATACTGAGTATTGTTAAGCCATTTCTTCTATTGACTTTTCTTTCTTTCCTCTTTTTTCTTTTCTCTTTCATTTGTTTAGTACACCTCAAGTGCCCTTGCTCACTAAAAATAAAAATCCATCTCAAGGTTGTCTGGCAGAAATTGCAGTATACAATGAGACCGCTTAATTGTTGGTACAATTAAGCGGTCTTATTGCATACTGCATAAGGTGGTCCTTTAAATTGTATTTTATTTTATTCTTGTAATTATAATGGTGTGGAATATAGAGTTATTGTATTATAATATATTGCTATTACCTTAATAAGGCAATCATCATCATCATCTTGCTCTTATCCCAATTACTTGGGGTCGACGCAATATGTCATCTTTTTCCATACGATCCTATCAGACGTCATTTCTGCAGTCACTCCTAGACTATCCATGTCATGCCTCATGCAGTCCATCTATCTTTTCTTTGGTCTTCCTTTACCCCTAAAGCCTTCAACATTCATACCTAAAACTTTTCTCACAACATTACTTTCATCCCGCCTCTTCACATGACTATACCATGTTAGCCGTTCACTCCTTAACTTTTACGGCACTGGTGCAACTTTCAAACTACCTCTAATGTGTTCATTTCTTACTTTATCCATTCTTGTCACACCACACATCCATCTCATCATTCGCATCTCCGCTACATGCAGTCGTCTGTCATCCGTCGTTTTTGTCGCCCAACATGCTGATCCATACAGTACAGCAGGTCTTATTACAGTTTTGTATATTTTGCCCTTTAATTTGAGGGGTACTCTGGGGTCGCATGTTGTACCCGTGACCTGCCGCCACTTCATTCATCCCGCATCAATTCTGTGCTTCACCGCACGATCCAGGTCGCCATCGCTCTGGATAAGACAACCTAGGTAACGGAAATCCGAGCATACTGGTATAGGTACTCCATCTAAGAACATGGGTGGTGTAGAATTGGAGAGACCGCCGAAATCGCTGAACATGTATTTACATTACCTTAATAAAGCAATATACTTATATAACATCAGATTATACTCTACAAACCAAAACATGGCACTATTATTCACGGTTAATTAGAACAGACAAGACCGTGGTGGACCCACTCGGGACTAACAAACTTTTATTCACCCTAACTACTAGTGTTGTCTTGTTTCAAATTTCCTTTTCTTATAAAGATTGCTACGACTATTTCTTTAGATCGTCTCGTACAATGTAATATGTGTATATATATATATAGTAGTATTATGTAAAATATATTATTATGGTACGTGTACCTAGCGTATATACATATAGAATTCCTTCACAATAAGAGAAAGTCGGTTCCCGTGTGGTGACGGAGTAAGAATACAATTCACCACCCCCTACCTTACCCGTGGGTGATCGTAAGAGACAACTTAGGGATATAAAATGCATATAACATCTACGCAAGAGAAGGAAAACTCGAAACAAAACCGTATAGCAACACGTCTGACCGGCGTGGTATAGTAGGTCAATTTCTTGCCCATTATGGAGGAGGCTCGAGCCCAATAGTGGGAAATATATGAGCTAAAATGATGAATGATGATGATAAAGAGAAGGTAAATTATTTTATATTAATGCTCGTCATACCGACAATTATTTGGAAAAGTGTCTCCAGTGATGACTATGCATCAGACGACGTAGCGTAGGACAAACATCCACTTAGTAAACTAACGATATATTAAAAGTCACAGGGAATCGTTTGATGCAAATTTCAGTGGATCGTTCAGAGTAGTATTCTCGTAGGGTGACCTGTATCCAGCGATGTGACGTCTACAGATTCATAGATGGATATAAATTACGTTAATGTACCTCTCCACGCCGAGCGAGCGGGGATGGGTCACCACCCTGTGGTAACAAATTGAAAATTCAATGAATCGTCATCCTTGCTTTCCCATGGGAGTTACCAAATCCATCTAAGAGATTACCAAAGAAGTAAGCAGTAATGATCCTTTGCGAAATTTATAACTGATAATTATGGCATTAAGCCACATTTCTTTGAAGATATATGCTCAACAGTGGACGTGGATAAGCTATACTAATCACAAAATAAAAGGCCCGTTTTGACAGTTCACACCCAAGAAGTTCTCTATTTTTTACCGATCAAAATGTTCTAAGGTAATTATATTTTTCATTGATGGGTACCGTACCAAAAGTGGCAATGGGAAAAGGTGGACGCTTAATAATCTGCCACTCTGAATCAGCTGGGGGAAGTTTTTTTTAATGATGCCTTGCTTGCAATGGAGTCTAAAAGTACAAAAAAAATATCACGAAGAAAAGGATGCAAATAAATTCACAGAGTGGTTCAGCATGGACACAAAATGATAAGAGCGCCACCATACCATTGTCAGTACAATACTTTGATCTGGGTTCAAATGAAAGGATACGCAGCACGCCACAATACAAAGCCGCCATTCTCCACTAAGAAAATTATGACATTGTTGAATGAAGCTTGTGCCAAAATTACTAAAGAAGACTGGACAAAAGTGGTAGAAAACTCGAAAAATAATTAAGGAAGACTATGATAGAGACATCAATATTGACAATATAACTGAAAATGAAATAATTATAGATGCGGGTGACGATAGCTCAACCGACAATTTTGGCTCATCATTTGAAGAAAATGAAGAAATTAAATGAAGAAATTGAAGATTCTCTTTTTCTCGATATTTTATTTTGTGATTGAGTGAATGTTATTGTGACACAAATATATAATGATAGAAAATTGACCTTTCATAACATTGTGTCATTTCAAAATACCCATAATATCAAAATTTGAACTTAAATTTTCAAATCAGAACTTTAATCCAATGCACTTTACAATACATATTCAAATCGATTAAATACTCACGCAAACTTGAATCGATATATCGTGAGTATCGAGTACCGAGTCGTATGGTTATATCACTATATCCATCAATAAGACAAATGTCAAAACGGGCCTTTTATTTTGTGACAACTATAATAGGTGAATGGATGAAGGGAGCGTGTGAAACCGGCGCGGATAGTATATTAATTTCTTAACTATAAAATATAATTAATCCATTAATACCGCACTACATATACCCATATATAAAGAATTGAGTTAATTGATATTGACTAAATTACCTTAGTTATTAAACTTATCAAAGTTTGGGCAGATAATTACTTAACGCGAAATTGTTTGGCGAGATGAAAGCCGATGATTAAAGGGGAAAATAAAATTGCTCCTATTTTGTCCTCCCTGGGACAGTTAGTCCCCTTCACTATAAATACTAAATTTATTCTGTGTAATGATTTAATAGATTTCAATCGCGTTTCACTAGTCACTTTTACCGAATATTAAAATTAAACACACTTCTTAACTAATGTAAATACAGTCTTTAGAGATTTTATTATACTTATAAAAACCGATTACGAAGTGAAAAATGATGTCACAAGCGGGATTCGAACCCGCGCCTATTGGGATTCCGGCCCAATCGTGCTGCCACTACACCACCGTGACTAATTGTAGGACATGCAGTGTAGTGGCAGCACGGTTGGGCCGGAATCCCAATAGGCGCGGGTTCGAATCCCGCTTGTGACATCATTTTTCACTTCGTAATTGGTTTTTATAAATAATTAAGCCTCACCTCAACAAATGCCTATACACCTCAACAAATGCCTATTTTAAAAAACACTAAATGCTTTTTAATTACAAAGGCCAAGCCAGTACCGTTATAGATTAAATAAAATAATACACACTGTTGGGCTCGGGCCTCCTCCTAAATGGAAGGGTAATTGACCTACTGTACCACGCTGGTCAGACGTGTTGGTATAGGGTTTTGTTTCGAGTTTTCCTCCTCTCGCATAAATGTTATATGTGTTTTATATCCCCTAGTCGTCTCGTACGACCCATGAGTAAGATGGTGGTGAATTGTATTCTTACTCCGTCACCATACGGAAGACCTACTATTGCTTACTTATGTGCATTTTTTTAATAAATATAGAAATATTATCAGTTTTCATTTTTTATAAAAAGGCGAAAGTGAAAGGGAATGCTCCGATGGTGGAAATGGAAGGATGTAGGTACCGTAGACTCATCTACCTAGACCAGATTGGTCACGTACTGAAGGAAGGTGGAGTCAAGAGTCTCCGAAACCGGCGAGCGTGTATGAAGAGAATTATGAATGTTGAGGAAGCGAGTGAAGTATGCAAGGATAGAGTTCTCTGGCACTCTGTGCTCTCTGTCTACCCTGCAAGTGATATTGCGTGATGATATGTATGTATATGTTTCATTTTTTATATATAGCCCGAAAAATTTTCCAATTAATAGTGCGATTGACAACATCTATTATATCGAAAAAAATATATTTGTGCTATCAAAATCGTATTAAAATCCAGTTCTTTACGTGAACATGACAGTCATATGTAGAGATTTCCAAACTTGAGACAAATTCGCGATGCGCAGTACAATCTGCTATTAAATGATTTGTGTAGACTGGGTCCCATGCCATATAATATGGAATAGCAGAAAACACGTAATGACTGAGCATTAGGACAGAGAACTCATCCGTGAGTCTATAAGTCTCTGAACGACCGCATAAAACTTTTATAAGCTCCATCCAAAGAAATTATACCCTATTAATATTTAATGCAGTTTTAATGGGGTTTAAAACAAGAAAAAAGACGTGGCTCAAAGAAAATAACAATAATAGCCACTTAGAATGCGCTCTATGATACCAACTTTTTGCAAAGAAGGATTGGTCAAATGTACTGTGCTCCGATGAATCAAAATTTGTATAAGCTTTTATACTACATACATACATACATATACACACATACATATACACACATACATATCATCACGCCATATCCCTTGCAGAGTAGGCAGAGAGAGCCGAGTGCCAGAGAACTCTATCCTTGCATACTTCACTCGCTTCTTCAACATTCACAATTCTCTTCATACACGCTCGCCGGTTTCAGAGACTCTTGACTCCACCTTCTTTCAGTGCGTGACCAATCTGGTCTAGGTAGGTGAGTCTCGGTCTCCCCCAGTACCTACATCCTTCCACTTTCGCATTGTATATCTTCTTAACCAGACGTTCGTTTGGCATTCTTTCCACATATCCGAACCATCGCAGCATTCCCTTTCGCATCTTTACACCAATACTGTCTTTCCTTCCTACTCACTCTCTTACGTCGTCGTTGCGAATGCGGTCGGTCAGTTTAACTCCACAGATTTGCCGTAGAGACCGCATTTCGACCGCATTAATTTTGCTTTCATACTCTTTTCTGCATACCCAACTCTCGCTTCCATATAGTAATGTTAGGACCAGCACTGCGTTATGTATTGCTGTGTAGCAACGTGCCTTCTGGCCGAGGTGGTGGCTACCGAGAAGTTGTCCCAACGCTCCGTTCACTCTATTTCCCGCATTCACTCTTCACTCTATATCAGTGGTGTACCTTCCATCTCGGCTAAAACCACATCCAAGATATTAAAATTCATCCACTTGCTCTAGTACATCATTACCTATTTTTACTCTTACATCTTTTCTGGCTTCATCTTTTTCAAAAACCATTATTTTGGTTTTGCTCACATTCACGCGTAGACCTTTTATAATACACATTTCTTAAAAACAATAACTGTGATTACTCATACTATAATCGTTCATAAAAATAATTAGCACATATTTAAACTCTTACTTTTAAATTGTTACATTAATTTGGAAATACGTGTGTAAACTAGGTGAGGCGTCACATCGGCGCGGAATATCGGTCAGATTGTTTGCAATTTTGACGCTGTGTGGTGGCGGCTACGAATACTATTAACCCTTACTTTGCTAGTGGGTATCATAAAAGACGACTAAGAGCTTTATAACGACCAGGGCGAACTCTATCTAATGCCATTTGGTCAACAATTACATTGCCAAGGAGGGTTGACGTCTGTTAGGCGGCCGGTCATAAAACTATTACCAATAACTTTTACAGTATGTACTATGAAAGAAGAGTACATATTGTATCGATCCCAAGTAATTGGGATAAGAGTAGGGCATGTTGATGTTTGCAATTTTGAGTACATTAAATTGTAAGGAAATCATAAATTCTTGTCATTCTTGTCAAATTCTTATCATAAATCAGCTACCATCATGCACTGGTTTAAAAACAACAGTATTATCATGTAAACATAGCCGACCCAATCCCTATATCTCCACTGTATTAAACATATTTTGGCTATTCTGAAACACAAAGTCAGAGAGCACAGTATTACATTCAAAATAGCATCAATAAACGCTTTAATTCAAGAGTGGGACGCCATAAGTGCACCCCAATGTAAAAGGCTTGTAAGCAGCATGTCCCAAAGAATTGCTTCTGTTATCAACGTCGTGCGAGCGGGCTACCGGTACCCGGTCCTTGTTCTTCGCTCGGCGGATTACTCTTTCGGGTATCCTCTCCAGTCGACGCCCAGGGAGCTTAAACGGAGTCTCGCCACCTGGGCTCCGTCTGTCTTGCCTCATCATCATTAACGACAAAACATTTAGAAGGATGCTGAATTGTATAGAAAGAGTATCTTCGTTCTTCTCTCACTGTTGAGCCTAAATCTCCTTCAATTTGTCTTATATCTATAATAGCCTACAATGGCGGGTTGGCTAGACGATTTGGTGTAGTTTTATTTCTAACCACCATTATCTAAAGAAAAAAGCTCTACAGATTTATCTAGAATAACAAATAATAAATTAATATTAATAAGGTGCTGAGACATTATAATATTTTTTTATGTTTATAGCGTAGTTGAAAGCGTAATATATTGACATAAAATCTTTGGCATCACATACAGGAGCCGTTTAATAACGTGAGTATGGCCTACTCAGCAGCATGAAATTTCGATATTGCGTGACGCTAGGGATTTGTTATACTATTACATTGTGAGGCAATGAGATCATTATTAGGATTTAATATGAACCGAGAGATTATCTCTCCATTGTTAAAATAAATAAAAAATAACGTTATTGTTTGTATATGACATTATATGTCCTTGTGGTGAGGGAGTAAAAATACAATTCATCACTCCCTATCTTACCCGTGGGTGATCGTAAGAAACGACTAAGGGATATTAAACTCATATAACATCTATGCAAGAGAAGTAAATCTTGAAACGAAAGCCTATACCAACACGTCTGACTAACGTGGTATAGTAGGTCAATTTCCCTCCTATTATGGAGGAGCGTTGAGCCCAACAGTGGGACATATATGAGCTGAGCTGATGATGATGATTGTATGTCATTGCGCTATGTGAGCCTGTGTGGTAGCGGCTACGAATACAATCAACCCTTACTTTGTGGATGACGTAAAATCTGAGCCAAGTTCACCTGATGTTGTTTGGTCAACAATTACACAGGCACACAAAAAAAAAGAAGTTCTCTGTACTTTTGACAAGACCCCTATATTTTTATGTACATACATACCTCACCGAAAATGCCGATATTCGTCATTTTTTCGGTTTTTTAAAGTTTTCTCAAAATTTTGAGGGTGTATGGGTTAAATGGAACTCATATTTGGATTCAGCGGGTCCAAATACATAAAAATATATGGGTCTCGTCAAAAGTACAGAGAACTTTTTTTTTTGTGTGCCGGTGTTATATTTCTAAGGAGGATCGACGTCAGGCAAGTGGCTAGTCATGAAATGATTAGACTTTATACTATAAATTATATATTGGACCGTAGGTATCATACGAAACGACTAAGAGATATGTATGATATGCAGATAATATCTATACAAGAGAAGAAAATGTCAAAATAAAACCCTATACTAGCCTGACCAGTGTGGTATAATAGATCCATTTCTCTCGCACTCTAAAGGAGTCTCGATACCAGCAGTGGGACGTAGGTATATTAACTGGGATAATCATGCCTCTAAATTATATAACGATTTAGGATCAGTTGAGGCATTTGACCTCGCTTTAATAAACTATGTAAAAAATGAAATTGAAACAAATGTTAATAAACATGGGACAAATGAAAGAATATTTTATTTTTCATATTGTATAAAGGCCACATTCCCTTTGTGGAAACAAAGTGGTGTCGGACGTGACAGTTTTCTAAATCAAAATATTTGCCGGCGCACCATTTTGTTTGGCTGAACTAAGTATTATCTCGACTGTTGAGTTGAATTAATGACATAGGATTATGGTCCTGAAGTTACGGGTTAAAATAATAAAGCGTTATTCAATATTTTTGGCCAGAATTTTTTAAAGCACTTGCTAATTTGATAAAAATATATGTATTTCCGTGTGGTGACAGAGTAAGAATGCAATTCACCACCCCCTATCTTACCCATGGGTGATCGTACGAGACGACTAAGGGATATAAAACGCATATAACATCTGTGGGAGAGAGGGAAGACTCGAAACAAAACCCTATACCAACAAGTCTGACCAGCGTGGTATAGGGGGTCAATTATTCATCCATTATGTAGGAGGCCCGAGCCCAACAGTGGGGCATATATGGGCTGAGATGATGATGAGATGATTTGTGTTTCGCCTTAAGAATAAATTGTGTTAGCAGACCTTAATTTCTCGTGGTATTTATAGCTCAAAGAAGACGCAGCACCGCTTTTATTATGAACTGCAATCACCAACTCGCTTGCCCGTCGTACCAAGTATAGAATTATTTCTTCTTGAATCTTCAAGAAGAAATAATTCTATACTTGGTACGACGGGCAAGCGAGTGCGACGGGCGAGACTTACGACATCTGTCGTAAGTCTATGCGACGGGATATCACACAAGGATGGTGTAGGGAGATATCTTTTCTCAAGGTAGATAGTGACCTCAGCCGTACCCCTAGTACGACTGAGGTCCATAAACAGCAATCGGCACTTATATATCAATATAAATTACTAAGATGTCTTGCCAGTTTAATGTATTGGATCACTTTCTCTCAACGGGAAGATGACTCGGGCTCTTACATGATGCTGAAAATGATATAAGAATATAAATACTTCTTCTTTTTAAGTTATATACGACCTACTGTTGGGTGTTGGCAATAGGCAAGAAATTTCACTAATATACTACGCTGATCGGGCTGGTTGGCATAGCATTTTATGTCGAGTTTTCTTTCTCTGGAAATGATGTTACTTGTATTCTCATCATCATTATCCTGCTCTTATCCCAATTACTTGAGGTCAACGCAATATGCACATATTGCTCTATTTTCTTCGACAGAATCTTATCAGTTCTCATGTCTGCATTCACTCCCTTGCTATCCATATTATGCTCATCACAATGCATCCAAATTTTCTTCTTTCTTTTCTTACCCGCAAAAATATAAATATTCAAATTTAATTTTTTTTCCCTTACCCCTAAAACCTTCCATATTCATACTTAAAACTTGTCTCACAACATTACTTTCATCCCATCTCATCACATATCCACACCAGGTCAGGCGTTCACTCTTTAATTGTCCGTCACTGACGCCGCTTTCAAACTTTTTCTAATACTTAATGTTATCAGTATACTTATATAATAACTTTTTTCTTACGATACCCACGAACCTGAAAAGGAATAGTGATTTTTTAATTCTTGCTGCCTCCATTTCTTTGTCATCACCGAACTTATCTTTTATATAAAGATGTATAAGATATATAATATAAAGATATGTAGGTATATTCGTACTTTTCTGGGTCAAATTGAAGATGTGTTAGTGAAAGGTTAGGTTAAGAGTACGCGTAAACGAAGAGCATGCATGAAGACATGGAGGTATGTCAGGATCGTGGTTTGTGGCAATCCGTAGTCTCTGCCTATCCCTCTGGGAAACAGGCGTGAGGCTATGTATGTATATATATATATATATATGCGTGTATATGTTTATCTTTTATATAATGTATAAACATAATAACAATATTTGTAGGTTTAATTTAACATACACAACTTTCACTTAACAAGCAGAGTAACTTTGAAAGTTGTACGATATGTTCTAACCGCAACACTTATTACTTAAGTTAACGTTTGGGGACGAGAGTAAATGTTAGACTTTGTTGTAGAATTCAATTATAATTTTAGAGATCTGTTAATGTTATTTCTCCATGCAGTGACTGCGTAAAGATACAAAGTAACGGTAGGGCCACTATGTTGACAGTTTTCTATGTACAGCCGCGGACCGGTTGACCCCGGGTAGTACCACAATCTTGCAGAAAATCGACATCTGAGCAGTGGCAATGTGCTTCGTCTGGTAAGCAAGAGCGCCGGTAGCCCAGTTTTTGGATGGCTTTGAGGTTCTCTTTGGTAGATAATAACCTAACTGTACCGGTACCGGTATGGCAAAGGTCCATGGGTGGTAATAACACTCACCAAGGTGTACTGTTTACTCATTTGCCACCATCAACAATAAAAAAAAATTAGTTAACGTTCATTGCTTTGCCATCCCACTTTATCAATTAAAAAAACTCACAAGAATGGTCTATAATGATTGAATGCGGTATAGGGCGGCAAGCCATTACTATTTTAAATTTGAGGAAAACAAAGAAAGTGAGCTCTATTACTTTCCCGTGGTTCATGAAAAAGAAAATGGTAGATCACCCTTCCCCTATATATTCCCTTCATTTTAAAATGCGAATATCTACGCCATTTGCTTTACTGAAATCGTATCATCATCAGACATCCACTGTAGAAATTAGCGTTCTTAAAGCTGGTCAATACCGAAATCGACAATTGGCTCAGTATGTGTTATATTATCCCCAGAAGACTGCTATTACCGATTTTTTTTTATCATTCCTTAGTCAATATTTACTCCTCTATTGAAAAGCCATTCAATTTCTTTCTTATATTAGAAATTTCTGTTGATTCTACCACATACTAATAACATTATACCAATATATGTGGACTAAAAAAGATCAGACAAAATCTTGTAGTAAAAATTGCAACGTGTTGTTGGCACGCTTAAAAATGTATACATATTTGAAATCTATACAACAAGAATCTATGCACAGCTGCGGACACATTCTAGTGTAGTATAGTATATTCACGTTAGTATCTTGAAAGTAATATTTCTACCGTATCTGTGAGCATACAAGTTGCGTTAGAAGATTAAAACTGAAATGTTTTCAGAAAGATCCTTGGATTAAATGTTGTTTTGATATTGATCTACAAATAAATATTTTTCAACTACTATCTTATATATTTGCAGCATTAGAAGTTATTTTGGTGTCTTTTTTGAGGTAACGGAGTAAATATACAGTTTTCTACACTTTCTTGCCCGTGGTATTACAAAAGACAACTAAGAAATACAGTAGGTTTTACCCTTAATCAGTAGTATACAGAGAAGACATATGGCCACATTTGCTCATCATCATAATCATCTTTTAAGCTCATGTGAGCTTACGTACTGTGGGACGGGGCTCTCTGGGCTCACCCTCCTCTACAATGGATGGGATATTGGTCTATTGTCTCATCATCATAATCTCAGCTCACATATGTTCCACTCTTGTGCTCGGGCCTTCTCCACAATGGGAGGGAAATTGACCTACTATACCACGCTGGTCAGACGAGTCGGTACAGGGTTTCGTTTCGAGTTTTCCTTCTCACGCATAGATGTTATATGCGTTTTATATCCCTTAGTCGTCTTTTACGATCACCCACGGGTAAGACAGGGGCTGGTGAATTGTATTCTTACTCCGTCACCACACGGATAATGGATGGGATATTGATTTATTATAACTCGTTAATCAAATGAGTTGGTATAGGTTTTATTTCAAGTTTTCCTTGCCGATATTATATGAATATCACATCATTGGAAAGTCTTTTACAACACCTACGGTTTCACAACACCTACGGTTTAAAAAATAAGTAGTACATTGTATTCTTACTCCATTACCGCATGGAAATATGGCTACATTATCATCATCATTCAGTCTTTCGCCATCTAATTCTGGCCATATGCCTTCACATAGCATGCCATATGGCGCAATCATTCTTCGGTAAGGATATAGTCACAATCGGCAATCATATCGCTTGGCAAACAAATAAGCAACTACGGTAAGGTCTTTTAGATTTTCCAAAAGAATCTTTAATTTTACTACTCCCTCGTTCATGTAAGGGGTAACAACTACATTCTGTATCCATTCGCTACGAGGATAAATATATCTGAGTAAATATATGGTTCTTATCTGCTTATTGATCACGTAAAGTTAGACTCGATATCCACTACAAAAAATAAACATCAAATAATTAAATAATAAATCAGTTATAGAAATAAATAGTAAAACAAGATAAAATAAAGGTATAGCCACGAAATCATTAATCATAAATAAAATAAGAACCAAGATTATAAACCATAACAATTATGTATATAGATACAAAACTAAGCAAACAAATTAAAATATTAAAACCAACAAATACACAAAATAGATTAACAAATATGAGTTACTCCTAAAATATTTTAAAAATTTAAAACGCAGCAATCAAAGGAGTACACCGCCAATTCCTAATTATGTTAGGGGTATCGCGGTCCAGACCTCAATTGTCTGGACAAACATAATCAAAAAAAAAACCACTACAGAACTACATAATATTTATTTGTTTTTAATAAAACTAATAACGATTATTACTCCAACTATCAAAATTTACCGTTGGAATACGTCGAATGTATCAAATATATTGTCAAGTTTTGGAAACTTTTAGTAAAATTCAATAAAGTAAGTACGTGTTTTTACTTTGTATGTATATTTTGTTGCTGGATGAAAGATTTTGAAATATGTTTCATGCAGATTATACAAATATAATCCATTTATTTATTCAAATTCATTCATTCATTTATCGGCCTATCGACGTCTATTGAACATATTCTTCCCTAATGCTAACACAATCACCACAATTGGCAGGTCGGTTACCGATCGAATACTGCTCCATATTCTCTTAGTCATTTAGCTGGTTTCTACGACTATGATGGGTAAGTCACCACACGAATTATATTTATTTATAGAAAAAGCTAAATAAAACTATTTAGAATATATTAGAAATTATAATAGGTATCAACTCTGGTCCATTTCAATCAACTGTGAAGCCCTTTCTGTTTCGATATGTAACGCTTGAAATGAGATATCGACTTAAGCCTTTCGCCAGCATGGCGTGGCGGTGTAACGTTTATGTTGTGCCTAAGAAATGGAGACCTTCTGCTTTTTGCCTCGTCCCTATCGACAAAAAACCAGAAATCTTTGAAAAGAACATAGGTACGGTACATACATAATAAGTACATGATTCGTAAAGTATATATATATTTTTTTTTACGCATTAGTTCTTTGTTATTATGTATGTGTATGTGTAAGTATTAATTAGATGTGTTTACGTAAGTATAACTTAAATCACCGGATTGTTTAGTTGAATTTCAGCGACGCAGCTACGAGTCAGCCATCTCTGGATCGACCGACCTGGCTTTTTCTCAGTCTTACAATCAGCCAGAACTATTTAAAGCACAAAACCTCCTTAAAAATGAGAAACATTTAAAACAAAATCATTGGATATATATTTTTATCTATTTCAATACATTTTTTTCTCAAATTCCTCATCATCATCTCATCAGCTAGCTCATAAACATCCCACGGCTGTCCTGTTATAATTGTCCCTGTTTTTGTTTAGTCTTATCTGCATATTGTATCCCTTAACAGTCTTTTACAACATCCATTTACAAGATAAGATATGGTGAATTGTATTCTTACTCTGTCAGGACAAGAATAATCTTCCAAAATATATTGAAAATTATATAGCGTCGTTCTAATCCCATTTTACATATAAATTTGCCTATAAAATATATTACATTTTCGAGATTAGGTTATTTGGATATCCATATTCCGGATATTAAAGTTTGTTACTAAATCAAGCTTAACCTACCATAAATAAATAAACCTTTAAACGAGTTTTGAATACGTAGATTATGTGGCAGCAATTTACGTAAATATTAACTCTTTATTATGTACGTAACTGGAGCTTTTCCGTGTGGTGACGGAGTAAGAATACTATTCACCACCCTATATCTTATTCGTGGGTGATCGTACGAGACGACTAAGGGATATAAAACGCATATAACATTTATGCAAGAGCAAAAAAACTTGAAACAAAACCCTATAGCAACACATCTGATCAGCGTGGTATAGTAGGTCAATTTCCCTCCCATTATGGAGGAGGCTCGAGCCCAATAGTGAGACATATATGAGCTGAGATGATGACGATGATGATGAACTGAAGCTACTATTTGTTATATTGAATTTCTAATTTTTAAATATTATTATTTACCAACCTATACATATTAACTTGAACATAATTATATATATCTACTCCCTAAGAAATCCAGTTTACCTACACCTACCTACATACATATGTAACCTATCATTTTCGATGATCCATGTAGTGATGGAATAAGATTATAATTCACCACCTCCTCTCATGCCCGTGACTGTTGCAATAGATGACTAAGGGATATAATATGCAAATAACATCGATGTAAGAGAATGAAAACTCGATGTAAAACCCCATTGCCCAATACGTTTGATCGACGTGGTATAGTAGATCAAGTTCCTTTACAAATTGGAGGAGATTCAAGCCTAGTTGTTGGACGCATTGGACTGAGATGATGAACTTATCATTTATGTGTTCTTGACCCGCCAAGTTTTAGCAATTTAGACTCATCATCATCATCATTCTCCTGCTCTTGTCCCAATTACTTGGGTTCGACGCAATATGTACCCATTTTTCTACACGTTGCAAAGGTTAATTGGCAATAGTTTTATAACCGGCCACCTACCAAACGTCAACCCTCCTTGGAAATGTAATTGTTGACCAAACGGCATCAGATGGAGTTGGCCCAGGTCGTTATAAGGTTCTTAGTTGTCTTTTACGACATCCACGAGCAAAGTAAGGGTTGGTAGTATTCGTAGCAATTTAGACTAATAACAATAAATTAAAGAACAAGATTAGAATTTTTTATTCTAATCTTGTTCTTCGTCGTTTTGTACTTCATAGAGATCTATGATATTCATTTTATTATAAATTTTCTAGTATCATATTTTCCAAGAATTACTCTCGGGATAAAATATATTGATATTTAAATATCAATTGACTATATTGAGAAAATAACAGAAATATTTTTGCTCTACATTAAACCTATTAGGTTTTATAGCGCAAAATTAGTTTCGTTGACAAAAATTAAAAATGTTGTAAGCAATATGACTGCTTAATTTCTGTATATAATAAGTTGTATTGCTAAAACCAGGTGTGTCTTGAGCATCTCTTTTCACCTTTAGCCTGCCAATATCCAGCAAATGCGGCTGGTAGCTGGATCGGTGATTAATCCTTCGCCTGAAGACAAGTAATATATATATATATATATCTCTGTGCGTATATATAATCAATAAAATCTGGTGCCAGCTAAATCTATTCTTAAACACAGATTGTTTTATAGTGTTAAATTTATATTATTGTACCTATTGAACAGTAATGAATATAAAACAATTATGTAAATTAATCATAAACTTGAATATATTAATTAAACTGAACTGTGGAGCTAAATTTCACACTGATGTCGAAAATTAATAATTTTGTTACACACATCTGAATTACCATATCTTGCATACATGATAAAATACACAAATAAGACATATCTGAACAGATTATTTAGAGATGGCAAATTGGTTATTTAGGATGAATTGAAACATGAATTTAACTAAATTTCTAGTTAAAATTTACAATAGATTTTACAATTAGACCTAAAATTATCCTTAAAAAGTGGAAGTGTAGAATGGATTATAGAATGAGGCCTACTGTATACTACGATTATAATACGGAATATATTTTATGGTTTTCTTCTCTTGTTCCTTCTACTTGTATGACAAACGATCAGACGGTATCAGGGATCACTCCGTAAGTTTTATCTGCAAATATAATAAAAGAATTACATTGCTTGCATTTACATCATCATTCGCCTACACTTATCCTAATTACTTGTGATCGATACAATATGTACTCTTGTTTCATAGTACATATTTTGAATAATTTTTTTGAATAATTTATTTGCTAAAATATGAGTAATATAAAGTTGACAATATATATTTACATGAACGTTTCAGTCATATTATACCAATAATAGGTGTGCAAATGTTTGATGACAAGGACTTTAGATCCTAAATGGCATAATTGCAAGCATTTAACAAATAGTATTTAGCAAAAGTCTTATATAATATTAAATTTTAAAACAAATATTAAATCAGTTCAGTTATATAATCTGTTAAATTATAGTAGCATTTTTCAATTAAATATTTTTTAAGTTTGTCTTTAAATGTATTAAAAGAAGTAACATTTTTTAGGGGCCTTGGCAATTTGTTATATATAAGCGGCGCCATACAATATACGCTCTTGTGCATTAATGATGTATTTGACATTCTTACACACAATCTATCGTTGTCACGTCGATTACGCGTACTATAATCTGACATTTTTTTAAATAATTGTGGATTACTTTTTACAAAAACAGCTACTTCGAAGATATAAAGTGATGGAAGAGTTAATATTTTATGTTTTATAAAGTATGGTTGACAAGTGTCAGATGGCGTTAATCCAAACATAGCTCTAACACATCTCTTTTGTGACCTAAATATAATTTCTTTATTGGTAGAGTTCCCCCAAAATATAACACCGTATCTCAGAATTGAGCCAACTATACCATGATATGCGGTTAATCTGGCATCTACCCCTAATATTGGTGCTATTTTATGTAACATATAAGCTGCTTTATTCATACGTGTGCTTAAAGATTCTAAGTGTGCTTTCCAATCTAATTTCCTATCTATTAAAAGCCCCAAGAATTTACTTGTGCATACTTGCTCTATAGCATTATTATTGAAAGAAATATTAAAGTCGTTGTTTACTGCTAATCTTTGACTGAAGAACATAATTTTCGTTATATCCAGATTTATCCTTAAGTTATTATTATACAGCCATGTAATTATTGAACTTATAGTAGAATTTATTTTAGCTTCAAAATTTTCATTACTAGAACAGCTAATAGTTACCGTACTATCATCTGCGAAAAGGGTCATGCTATTGGTAGTTATTTTAGGTAAGCCATTGATATAAATTATAAATAGCAACGGTCCCAAGACACTTCCCTGTGGAACACCATATGATACTGTTCTTAGTTTAGATCTATAGATATGCTCCTGTTTAGTTTCACAATTAAATTTAGTTATTTGTACACACTGCTTCCTGTCTTTTAAATAAGATTCAATTAATTGTAAAACATTCCCCCTTACACCATACTTATTTAGTTTATTAAGTAAAATGTCATGATCCACATAGTCAAAAGCCTGTGTCATATCACAGTACACTGCACAAACTGGGTTTATTTTATCTACATTTACTATAACCTCATTTAAGAAATCATAAATTGCCATGTTTATGGTCTTACCTTTACGAAATCCTTTTTGATTATCAGTAAGAATCTCATACTTCTCTAAATATTTATATACCTGTTCATAAATATATTTTTCATATACTTTTGAAAGAACAGGCACAAGTGCAATTGGTCTGAAAGATTCTAAGTATTGATTGTTCACATTTTTTTTTAGTGGTTTTATTATAGCTCTCTTTAAATGTTTTGGGTATATACCAGCAGAAATACACAGATTCAATATATAACTTAAATGATGACTAATGCTATCAGCTACATATTTAATAACCTTTGTAGTAATACCATCATGTCCCACACTATTGGTATTTTTCAGTGATTTTATTATTTTTAGTATATCATAATATGAGCTGGGTGCCATGAATAAAGAGTTGCTTTGTATGGGTATATTAGATGTGACATTTTTACCTTTAACCGCTAGTGGTTTAATTTTTTCAATATAATAATTATTAAAAGTTTTAGCGATTAAAACTGGATTAGTTTCTATCTTATCACCGATCATAATACGTGATATACCTTCTCTGGGTATTATAAATTTTGAATTGTTTATAATATCCCAGGTAGCTTTTGTTTTATTCAAAGATGTATTTATTTTATAAGAATTCTGAGCAAGCTGTGTTAATTTTATAATTTTTTTATGTATATAATTATATTTTTTTAAATTTTGTTTATTTATGTTAGTTGGCTTAGATCTATAACACCATAGTAGAGATCTCTTTTTTTTACTACTAATTCTAATACCACGTGATACCCATTGCGGTTTCTTGTGGGTTTTCATTGCTATTTTACGAAGTGGAAAGCACAAATGATAAAATAAAGAAAAAGTTTCTATAAAAAGACTAAAAGCTTGATTTGGATCGCTTAGTGTATATATCTCTGAGAAAGATATATTTTTCATACAGTCTTTAAATTTGTTCATATTACATTTACTATATTCACGACGTTTTATATACCATTGATTAATTAAACATACTTTATCAACAGGGCACTTCAATATTTGGGAGGTGTGGTCAGACAGAGCAAAATCTATAATTTCATATTTACATTTAATACCTAGATTGTGTGCGAAATTGTCGATACATGTACCACTTTTTAACCTAGTTGCCTGATTTATTTCTAAATTAAAACCAAAATTAAGCAATAAGCATTCTAGTTCTGATACAATGTTATTTCTTTTTAAGATATCTATATTGAAATCCCCACATAATACAACACGGGATTTGCCGTATTTACTTTTAATGAAATGTAGTAGCCTCTCTAGTTGGTCGAAGAATGTTTTTAAATTTTTAGATAAAGGGACTCTATACATACAAATAACAATAATATCACATTGAGTCATCTGAATAGCGCAACATTCAAATATATTAATTATTGAAAAATTACATATTTCTGTAATTTCCTTCCATTGGTGACCCTTTTTTACCAATATGCAAGAACCACCTCGTTTGATGTTTCTACGACTGAAGCACGCGGCTAGTCGGTAGTTAGGTATTGCGAGATAAAGTTCAAAACCTGACATAATAAAATGTTCGGTTACGCAGATAACGTCGATTGTCACATCCTTAGTCATTAGTGCTTCTAAGCAGACCGTAAGTGCGTCTGATTTACTCATGAGGCCTGAAATATTTTGGTGCATAATATGTATACAATTTTCATAGAAAAAACTGATTATGTACCGAATCGACACATTGGAATTTTGATTCTTCTATATTATAATTCATAATTTCTTCTATTAATTTATTTAAATCTTCAAATATAATTCGCATGCCGTAGTTATTTAGCAGTCCATTACGTTTAAGGAACATTGAATAATCACAGACTAAATTTTTATTTGAATCTAGGAAATATGCATACTTGTGTGTAATAATATCAGAACCCAACAGATTATTAAAGTTTTCTATTCTACTATTAAACATATTTGTATAGTACCCATATTTATATGTCGGTGTACATATAATGATATTTGTGTGTATAATTTTTTCTATAGTAGTCCTTAAAGAAATTAACAATTCATTATGATTATATGTGGTGTAGAACTCTTCTTTTCCTAATAGTATAATACAAAAATCATTCATTGTGAATGATTTTATTTTATTATGTATATTATGTATTAACTGAATCATATTACAGTGCGGTAGTATGTAATGACATATCTCCGTTTTATTTTGAATGACATTTTCTGCAATAGACGTTATGTTATTTTTGTTATTGTTGCTTAAAATACATATCTTTCTAGATGTATTAACTTTTTGTTTTGTCGTAGAAATTTTGATTTGCGATTTGGTTTTTGTTTGCCGAGGTAAATTTTCACTGATTTGTTGAACGTTTGCTACAGGTTCTTCTAATATGGAATGATTCAAAATGGCAGTCGCATCCAATTGTAAATTTTGTGTACTAGTATTTTTTGTCTGCGTTTGTATGGATTTAGTTTTTTTATGACCCCTTTTTGGAGTCGTTATTTTCTTAGTCGGGCTACACGTAATTCGTTTATAAAGTTCATTTTTCTTTATCAAATCAGCATTATATTCTTTAAGTTTTTAATTCTCCAATGATAATGTTTCTATTTCCTGATGCGCGCTTTTTAGGTCTAATAAAAGGTGATCAAGTTTCTCTTTTAGTTGGCTAATTTGATCTAAATGCAAGCTCGCTATGTCCTCGTCCGTTGTCTCAGGTAAACTACTTGCATTAAAGGTATCATTAATCATTTCACTTTCGTTTATCGCATCTGAGTCAGACTGTGTTCGTTTTCTACGAAACGTTATATTCTCTAAGAAGTTCATGATTCTTATATAAACTCATTTGCAAAAAAAACGGGCGGTTTTGATTTTCATTCATATTTAAAAAGATACAATACCAAAAAGGTTTCAATCGTTTGTACACGTTACTGGCCGGTTTTAAAAATGCTGTGGTATTTAAAAAAGTACGTTCTAAATTCAATTTTTCATTTGATGTTCATTTTTACAGAAAACCCCTTTTTATCCTACATTTTTGGCGCGAAGTTCCAGAAGTTAACATCGACTTTCATAACTTTTATTCAATTTTTATCGATTAATTTCATATCCTTGACTGTCAAAGCTTTATTTAATGCTGTTTGGCTGTATCAAAAATGGTAGATAAAGTGGTAAAAGCTACCAAAATTATCGCGCTGCTTGAAGAGGGTTGCAGCCAATGTTTCGTGGCTAGGAGGCTAAATGTTAGTCGCTCGACAGTCCAAAGGACCTGGCAGCGATATCAGGAGACTGGTTCCGTCGAGAGAAGGCCTGGTTCTGGAAGAAAACCATGTACCCAACCACGGGATGATCGTTTTCTTGTGAGTCGCGCATTGAGAAATCGCAAATCTTCGTATGTGGATCTTAAGAACAACCTCCAAGAAGTAAGAAATGTGCATATTAGTCTATGGACGGTCAGGAGGAGGCTTCTCGCTGCCAATATACGCAGTCACCGCCCGGCCCGCGGCCCCAAATTACTCCGTGAGCACAGAGTTCACAGGCTTAGGTTCGCTAGAAATTGTGAATCATGGACTCAAGACGATTGGAATAGGGTTTTGTTCTCTGATGAAGCCAGGATATCTCTGTTCGGTGAAGATCGACGTCGGCGAGTGCTAAGAAGACAAGGAGAACGCTTCGCAGAGGCATGTTTCGAAGAAATCACACCTTATGGTGGGGGCTCTGTTATGTTTTGGGCAGGAATAAATTCAATGGATCGTACAGAGTTAGTCTTCATTGAAAACGGCTCACTGACTGGGCATCGATACATAACGGAAGTTCTAATTTCTCATGCACAACCCGCATTGGCCGCTCTAGGTGAAGACTCGATTTTTATGGACGACAATGCTCGCGCCCACCGATCCCGCGTTGTTAATGCGTATGTGCAAGAGGTCGGCATTCGTCGTTTGGATTGGCCAGCTCGAAGTCCCGACCTCAATCCCATAGAGCATGTCTGGGACGTTCTGAAACGGCGTGTGAGATCAGTACACCCGGCTTCGCAGACCATCAGAGAGCTGAAGAATGTGATTACTGCGGAGTGGGAACGTATTCCGCAAGCAAGTATCCGGGATATACTCGCTAGCATGCCCAGACGAATTCAAGCTGTGATTTTAGCTAGAGGGGGTCACACTCGATACTAAACATTTATCTGCTTTTACTTTATTAAAGAAAAACAAACAAAAAAACTTTTTTATTTTTACTTCATGAGCATATGCACTACTAGCGAATATACACTACTAGCGAGGTTTAGCATTATTTCCCATAAATTGTATCTGAATTTTATGAAATACTGATGAAAACGATTATTTTCTTATTAATTTACCAAATTGTGTGGATAAAACTACCTATAATTATCAAACAAAGAAATATTAACATTTGAAATGGTTCATTGCTTAGGTGCCCGTTTTTTTTGCAAATGAGTGTATTTATTTTATCAAATTTATTAAGATGTTATGAAGATTTATATACTAATACAAGAAAATAACAATCCTCGTAAAGATACAAAAAACCGTCAATCAGTCGTAGGACGCGAACTCGATGCCTTTCGCACGAATTTCTCAAGCTATAATAAGCACGCCAATCGTACCATACGTCATTGCATTAAAATTATGATACTCTTATTGAATTATGTGAGATACATTCGAACAGTTAATTTTTATGATTTTTGTAAGTATATGTGCACCCACATAATATTTTAATAACTTTGTAGTTCTGATGAATAGTTTTACACTTTTCACTGTTTTTAAAGATATAACAAATTTAAATGTGACTGTCTCATTGTCTTTTAATCTTCACTAGTTATTAATATATTTATTATGCAAGTATAGTTCTATTAAACACAATGATTCGTGTGTGTATGTGCAACGATATTCCTAACACACTGGTAACTTTGTTCACAGTAAGTATCTAACTTTAATAACACTTTCACTAAGACTACTTGATTGAAAATATATATTTATATAAAAATCGTTTAGGTTTTACGTTGTTTACATTTATTTACATTAATTATAACGGAGCAGATTATTTACGTGACAACAGCGCACATATTGTAACACATTACATATTGTAAAAGTTATAGCCTATTAATAGTTTCATGACCGGCCATGAATGTAATTGTTGACCAAAAGGCATTAGATGGAGTCGGCCCAGTTCGTTATAAAGATCTTAGTCGTCTTTTACGACATTCACGAGTAAGGGTTGGTAGTATTCGTAGCCGCTACCACACGGCTTGCATTTACATACATACATATCATCACGCCATATCCCTTGCAGGGTAGGCAGAGAGAACAGAGTGCCAGAGAACTCTATCTCTGCATACTTCACTCGCTTCCTCAACATTCATAATTCTCTTCATACACGCTCGTCGGTTTCGGAGACTCTTGACTCCACCTTCCTTCAGTACATGACCGATCTGGTCTAGGTAGGTTAGTCTCGGTCTCCCTCGGTACCTACATCCTTCCACTTTCGCATTGTATATCTTCTTAACCAGGCGTTTGTTCGGCATTCTTTCCACATGTCCGAACCATCGGAGCATTCCCTTTCGCATCTTTACACCAATACTCTCTTTCATACCTACTCGCTCTCTTACGGCTTGCATTTATACAAAATTATATAACTAAAATAATCTTAACACAGTTATTTTTGGATTTCACGTATTCCATCAACTGACCTCTACTTTATGGCTAATAAAAAACCTTTCACAATTGTACTTTATAGGAGTTGAAATTACATATATACTAAGCTTAATTTTATGAACTTCATTAATCTTCCCGTAGTCATTAATTTTGTTCCCAACTGTTCCTGATTAGTTGTATGAAGATTTAGGAAGTCATCACACTCAAAGATTAGGAAACCAGTAGCGAGATTAAACAACGTTCAAGACGGTCAGGCTTAAAATGATTTACGGCTGCTATTTCAGTTAAGCCGTTTTGTAAGTCGTTGCGCCTATAAAAACTTTAACCCTTAGTAAATTCAAATTTATCGGGATTAGTTAGTTACATTGAAATATATGTTGTATATTAAAAGCAGTAACTTGTATTTTGAGAGTTATATAGTCAAGTTATTTAGCTTTGCGAAATTTATATAACTATAGGTATTGAAACTGAAAAAAATTGAATTTATTTGATAATTATCCCAAGAAGTAAAATTCAAATTAAAAACAAAACTGTTTTTATTAAATAGCTATAACCATCGAGAAAAAATATATAGTTTATGAAACATATATATAAAATTCGAGCAGTGGCCATAAATATTAGAAAAGCAAAAAAAAATCGGTATTGCATTGCGTTGGATACGTTAAAAACA
The DNA here is from genome assembly GCA_905163515.2 of Lymantria monacha. Taxonomy (NCBI): domain Eukaryota; kingdom Metazoa; phylum Arthropoda; class Insecta; order Lepidoptera; family Erebidae; genus Lymantria; species Lymantria monacha. The sequence goes on from LR991088.1 coordinate 10,008,471, forward strand.
ATTTTTTTTCAAGATTGCTTGACAAAATCTATATAATTACTAGCAGACCAAGCCACGCGTTGCTGTGGCTAAGGTAGCCTCAGTAACACGTTGTGGTTATGCTAATAAATTGTAGCTTATATGAAACGTCAAATAACAGACAAATAATTTGCAATAAAATAATATTGCGACTATAAATTGAGATGGGAGCTATCCTATATTTTAAGCTGGATCAAACTGCACATGCTGTGCAAATTTGACTAAAATCGGTTAAGTAATTTAAGAGTCCATCGCGGAGAAACAACTTGACGCGTAATTTATATATATATATATTAAGAAGATAAGTAATGAAACTGAAAAAAATGTCTTTCATTGATAGTTATCCCAAGATATAAAACACAATTTAAAAAAAAACTGTTTTTATTAGATAGAATAACCATCGAGAAAAATATATATAGTTTATGAAACATAAACACTGCGATATGAAGAATTGGAGCGGTGGCCATTAATATTAGTAAGTAAATTGAAAAAAAAAAGGTAACCAAAGACATCGGCCGACCGATGTCACACTCAGTTTCTCATGATGTGCTTTTACTTACTTTAATTCTTACTACTAATCTTTTTTGTAGTACTATTAGGTGCATACCTACTAGCCGGATCGATTGACAACCTTTTTCCCAGTTTTCTTCTCCGGCCGTGATAATATTTGCTCACTCTACTTAGGAGCAAGCTATAGTAATAGTAATATATAAAATATCATAATAAGTCACAACACAAATATAATTTGAGGTTACCTTTAAAATCATTATCATATTATTATCATTTAATTTAATTTACTTTACTGTAAAGATATTCTTTAATTATGATGATGATACATACATACTTACATATCACGCCATATCCCATGCAGGGTAGGCAGAGAGAACAGAGTGCCAGAGAACTCTATCCTTGCATACTTTACTCGCTTCCATTCATAATTCACTTCATACACGCTCGCCGGTTTCAGAGATTCTTGACTTACGTACTGAAGGATACCTTCCTTCAGTACGTGGCCAATCTGGTCTAGGTAGGTTAGTCTCGGTTTCCTTCGGTACCTACATCCTTTCACTTTCGCATTGTACATCTTCTTAATCAGACGTTCGTTCGGCATTCTTTCCACATGTCCGAACCATCGGAGCATTCCCTTTCGCATCTTTACACCAATACTCTCTTTCATACCTACTCGCTTTTCGACCGCATTAATTTGACTTTCATGCTCTTTTCTGCATACCCAACTCTCGCTTCCATATAGTAATGTTGGGACAAGCACTGCGTTATGTATCGCTACACGTGCCTTCTGGCTGAGGTGGTGGCTACCGCGAAGTTGTTCCAACGCTCCGTTTACTCTATTTCCCGCATTCACTCTTCGCTCTATATCAGTGGTGTACCTTCCATCTCGGCTAAATTCCCATCCAAGATATACAAATTCATCCACTTGCTCTAGTACATCATTACCTATTGTTACTCTTACATCTGTTCTGGCTTCATCTCTTTCGAAGATTATTATTGATGATTTATGATGATGATAATAGTATATAAATCATTGCTAACGTCTTACGAATGCTTTCAAACTAATCCTGATTTAATACATAGCCTTAAAATAGATATTTTTGGTATCAAATATATAGACACCATTCCAAATGAACCTTCATGCGGTGATATTACAGAGGACCGAGGTAACCGGTTTAATTAATATGCAAAGGTCGTCTATGATGTATATCAGCAACTCCATTAAAACAAAGATAGGCACTACGAACATAATTTAATCTCATATGTACAATGATCGATGAGAATTTCTACTCAATAAAAGTAATACAAAAATCATAGTTTTCTGTGTACATACATCATGTACCCTAACGTAAAATAATATATTAAACAAGTGAATTATTTTAACTAGCCTCATATATTTTATACAATTAGTAATATAGTACAAAAAAATAATAGGATTTTCAATAAATTAAGCTTCAATAAATCATACTGCAAAAGGAAACCAATATAAAGCAGATTGCCCAAAAATAACTAAGTTTATTTGAGAATTCCAAGGTGTATTTATAAAAGAATTGTTAATTTTCCAGGAAAAGAGATATGAATACTAAAATAAATTTCAATTTCCTGCTATCCAAGAATGCGAATATCAGTAATTGACGCTGAAATTCGTGACTTTTATTCACTCAATTTCATGACGTCGCATAATTTATAAGCATATCATAATATCTATGGGATTAGCTAAATATAGATATCGTTATTATTAAAATTACTGAAATTTATATTTACCTTTTATGTGCTTTTCTACTCGTTACATAAACTCCGATTTATATAATCATACCAAATAATGTGAACAAAACTGAATATATAGAAAAAATGTATGTAAAAATATACAAGTAATGTACCTAATTATAATACGTGAATTTGTGTTCAGAAAGTGATACAAAGCAGATATTTTACAAAGTAACTGAACGAATAATCGCAACGTAATTTGATGGGTTGACGTAGCCTATTATAAAAAACGCCTCCCTAATCACATTCTCACAAACTCGATACGTTCAGCTTGTTAATTATTATATATATCTACATATACTACATATGTTAGCACCCCAGAGTTTATAAATATCCAAGTGCGTAAGCATGGGTGGTTGTTAAAATATTTTTCTGATGCCCTGAAAAGTCCTTGCTTTAGACGGAAAAATTGCGGTATTTTTTGTGGTTAGACGAAAAAAAATGTTTCTTATGCCGATATTAATTATTATGTTTATTTTTGATAATATTGTAGTTTTCTTAAATATCTATGGTATTTGGTTTTGAAAAAAAATATAAATATATCTTTGTAGAAAATTCTGTATATTTTTTGAAGTGAAAACTTCTTTAGGCGCGTTGAACGTTTTTGGAGGGGAAAAACTTATAGGTTTGCGTCACCGACATGCTAATGCTAATAGTATATCTATAATTATGTGAAAACTTCTTTAGGCGCGTTGAGCGTTTTTGGAGGGGAAAAACTTATAGGTTCGCGTCACCGACATGCTAATGCTAATAGTTTAACCTTTATGTCATGAAATAAGTATCATTGTGGTTTAAAGGTTATCTTACTAGCGTGATAAAACTGATTCCTAGATGTTCGATAATATTTTTTATTTTTATATAAAAATTAGAAAATTATTATTATTTCAATTAGTCTTAAGTTAATAGTTTTCACTTCTATCGGCAGTCCCCATAACTGCCTGTTGTTTTTTTTTATCTGATTTTTTATAAAGTTGATATTTATCAAGACATTTTTGATAATGAACTCAGTAACCATCACCAGAGTCGACACTAGCAATAACACAAACAAATATCTAATCTCTTTAAACAATCCTTTATTATTTATCATCTCAGCATATGTCCCACTATTGGGCTCGTACCTCTTTCATAATGAGAGGTTAATTAACCTATTATACCACATTGATCAGACGTGTTGGTGTGGTGGAAACAAAACCCTATTTGTTTCGAGTTTTCCATCTCTTGCATAGATGTTATAATGCGTTTTATATCCCATAGTCGTCTCTACTACTACTATCATCCATGGGTAAAATTGAGGATGGTGAATCGTATTCCTCCTCCGTCATTTTTATATCTTCTATATTTATATAAGTTGTGTGGCAGCGGCTACGAATACTACCAACCCTTACTTTGCTCGTGGATGTCGTAAAAGACGACTAAGAGCCTTATAACGACCTTGGCCAAATCCATCTGAATGCCGTTTGGTCAACAATTATTCCCAAGGAGGGTTGACATCTGGCAGGCGGCCGGTCGTAAAACTATTGGCAATAACTTTTACAATATGTACTAACAAAGAAGAGTACATATTGTAACGACCCCAAATAATTGGGATAAGAGTAGGAGAATGATGATTTTTTATATATACTTATTTTTCATTATTGCCTCAATTATTTTTTATAACTGTATCGCAAAAAAATACTCTATTTACCTAAAAATAAAGCCGCATAAGCACGGTCATCCAGATTTTAATACTTACAGAAGGAATATAATTAAAAACTTTTTACATTTACTCTTGATAAAAATATAAATGAATCCACATTGTATAAGCGGTGACACAATTACCCAACCACAAAGTCATAACCGCTGAAAACAGATGCGACATATTATTAAATAAACACCATGTTTCGTGACCACCGGCATCGTTTTTGTTTTTGTAAAGCATTTCGCAATTGTATTTTTTTTTGTATACTTAAAGATTTAATTCACCTATAAATAAATAAAATATACAATTACAAATGTAAAATATATGTGTACTTACATAATATATATATATATATACTAGCGGACCCGGCACACTTCGTTCCGCCTCTAACAGTTGATGAACGAGATGAGCAGATTTCGATTAATTTAAAATTATTAAGTTATTTTTTTTATTATGATAATAAATATGAATAATATATAAATTAAAAAAAAATATTAAATACGTGCCAGCAAGACGAAGAAGTACCTTGTGTTATAAGACATTTTTCTTCATGCGCGTTGAAAATTATCTAATTGTTGATCTCTGAGATTTGCTCGACGATTGCGCATTGTCAAGCGAGCCGTTTCACGGGCTGCCTTGCTTTGCTCTTGTGATTGAGAAGCACGAAGTTGGGCAATATTAAGGCGGTGGTGTTCCCGTCGGCGGTCTCCCGTCCCGTCCCTATCTGTGTGGTGACGGAGTAAGAATACAATAAGGGGACCACCCCCTATCTTACCCGCGGGTGATCATAAGAGGGATATAAAACGCGAAAAAGATATAAAAACTAAGGCATATAAAACGCATAGAACATCTATGCAAGAGAAGGAAAACTCGAAATAAACCCGGTATAATAGTTTAATTTTCCTTCGATTATGGAGGAGGCTCGAGCCCAACAGTGAAACATATGTTAGCTGAGATGAGATGAGATGATGGTCTTACCGTGAAATATCTTGTTCTTCTATCGTGGTTACATTTGTGATGTTTCGAATTCTAAATTGCGTTACGGCTTTGTCGGGAAAGATTTTATTTTATTGGTTGCGCCATTGTTGATGACAATATAGACACAATATGATTTATTATAACAATTTTCGTAAAAATTCGTAACACTCGCACTAAATGAACACTGACTGGTCAAATTTAATTTCAACTTTTCGCGGTATTTTCCAAACAAACCATTAGACCACGTATTGACGTGAGCTGTCGTTATATTTTGTTACATCATCAACAAATGAACGTTTAGGACTGATGTTTTATTATTATTTTTTTTGTTTATTAATACCATATTTTAATATCCTATATCCTATTCCCGACGACAACAAACTCAAAAACATAAAATTCATAAATTTGGTGCAGCCGTTCTCGAGTTATAAGTGTTGTAACTAACACAACTTTCTTTTATATATACATATAGATTACTAGCAGACTCGGTCACGTGTTGCTGTGACTAAGGTACACTTGGTAACACGTGGTGGTTATGCTAATAAATTGTAGCTTATATGAAACGTTTTTACGTTTAATTTAGCGCCATCTATTAAATACTTACTCAATCCAGTCAACAGATACCGCCATCTGTTAGAATCGTTTGGAGATAACAGATAATTGTGACTGTCAAATAATAGACAAATAATTTGCAATAAAATAATATTGCGACTATAAATTGAGATGGGAGCTATCCTATCTTTTAAGTTGGATCAAACTACACATGCTGTGCGAATTTGATTGAAATCGGTTAAGTACTTTAGGAGTTCATCGCGGACAAACAACACGCGTAATTTATATATATTAAGATTATGACTGCACAGATGGCGCAGTGGTTAAGATACTTATCTTCTATACCAGTACCATGGGTTCGATTCTTACGCTGGACAATACTTTGTGCGATCCATAAAGTGTTGTTCTGATTCTGGGTGTAATTTGTGTGTGTTAATTATATGTTTGTAAAGTCCCCCGAAATACAAGGATTATTTCCTTCGTGTGGGTTTTATAAAAATAAAAAAAATGTTTTAAATTTTGTTTGTGTTTAAGTAAAATTCCAGCTGTCGAATCGCTCCAATGTATCCAACTTCATTTAGTTAGCCTCGAGCAGTTACTAGAGAGTACGCTTTACCGAGTTTTCAGTTACGTAAAGTTTAAATCTACAGTTCGATAATACATGTATATTATATACTATGAGCAATTCAAGTTTAATTACGTGAGCTGTATTTTATACTATATTAATACGCATAAACATATTACTTATAATCATAAAACTAATATGTTCCAATTTTTTCGTATGGTTATAGAGTAAGAAGTCATTTTTTTTTGCACTTATTCTACTCTTACCTATACCTATAATTATTATTTTATCGACGTTTGGAACTCTTTAGTGACCCTAGTTTTTTTTTTATTTTATATATAAAATTAAACTACTAATATAATTACTTGCTGTGTGGCAGCGGCTACAAATACTACCAACCCTTACTTTGCTTGTGGATATCGTAAAAAAAACCGACTAAGAGCCTTATAAGGACCTGGGCCAACTCTATCTGATGCCATTTGGTCAACGATTACATTCCCAAGGAGGGTTGACCTCTGGCAGGCGGCCGGTCATAAAACTATTGCCAATAACTTTTAAAACATGTACTATGAAAGAAGAATACATATTGTATCGACCCCAAGTAATTGGGATAAGAACAGGAGAATGATGATGATTTAAAATTACACTACTTATACTACTACGAATTATATTGCGTTTACATTCGATTTTAAATGCCTTATGTTTCAAACACTTTATAGCGTTTATAATCACGGAAGGATTTACTTTTCCTTATTTTATAGGCCCGGTATTCTCTGTTTAGTGTTTTTTTTTTTGGTAAATGTATTTAAATATCAAAAAAATATTATATAATTTAAAAAAATAATATTAAATAAATTAAAAGAATATATAATAATTAAAAAGGAAAAATAATGACGATGAAAAGGAAACATGAATAGGAAATTTGGGACATTTTACCGGAGTATGGTATTAACGGTAAACTGCTGCAGGCTGTGCAGTCCAGTTACATGTGCTGTAGAGCCTGTGTGTGACTGGATGATGGAATGTCGCCTTGGTTTGACGGCAATATCGGCGTTAAGCAGGGGTGCGTTCTGTCAGCCAGACTGTTTACCATATATCTGGATAAATGTCTCCAAAGGTTGAACGATATGAATGTGAGAGTCCAGATGGGCGACTCAGTGGTCACTGCTCTGCTATATGCAGATGATGCAGTCCTGCTGGCACAGTCAGCGACTGACCTGCAGACCCTAGTCGACACAATGACAGAAGATTGTAAGAAAAGGGGCCTACGCGTGAATGTGAGCAAAACCAAAATAAAGGTCTTTGAAAGAGATGAAGCCAGAACAGATGTAAGAGTAACAAGAGGTAATGATGTACTAGAGCAAGTGGATGAATTTGTATATCTTGGATGTGGATTTAGCTGAGATGGAAGGTACACCACGGATATAGAGCGAAGAGTGAATGCGGGAAATAGAGTGAACGGAGCGTTGGGGCAACTTCTCGGTAGCCACCACCTCAGCCAGAAGGCACGTGTAGCAATACATAACGCAGTGCTTGTCCCAACATTACTGTATGGAAGCGAGAGTTGGGTATGCAGAAAAGAGCATGAAAGTAAAATTAATGCGGTCGAAATGCGATCTCTACGGAGAATCTGTGGAGTTAGGCTGATCGATCGCATTCGTAACGACGACGTAAGAGAGCGAGTAGGTATGAAAGAGAGTATTGGTGTAAAGATGCGAAAGGGAATGCTCCGATGGTTTGGACATGTGGAAAGAATGCCGAACGAACGTCTGGTTAAGAAGAATGAGAGAAGAAGAACAATGCGAAAGTGGAAGAATGCAGGTACCGGGGGAGACCGAGACTAACCTATCTAGACCAGATCGGTCATGTATTGAAGGAAGGTGGAGTTAAGAGTCTCCGAAACCGGCGAGCGTGTATGAAGAGAATTATGAATGTTGAGGAAGCGAGTGAAGTATACAAGGATAGAGTTCTCTGGCACTCTGTTCTCTCTGCCTACCCTGCAAAGGACATGACGTGATGATATGTATGTATGAAAAATAATGAAAAAGGGTTAATTTAAATATCCAACCTGGTATGTCTGAACTAGGATGCTCGATTTACCAACTGAGATATTTTTATACTTGGTGATAGTGGCTAAATTTACCCTCATATTCTAATTTATTTTTTGTCTTTTTTCTTCAAAAAAGGAGGAGGTTCTGAATTCGTCTGTATTTTTTTTATGTTTGTTATCTCATAACTTCCGACTGGGCAAAGCGATTTTAATGATTCTTTTTTTATTTGAAAGCTGGTTCTTTTCGTGTGGTCCCATTTCAATTTGGTCTAGTTCTGACAATGGCTTCTATGAGAAAACCATATAAGTCTAAGATTGGCATTAAGAGATGAGTGCGACAAATGAACGAGTAGCTCAAGCCCCGCTACTAATAGAACAACCTATGTGTGTCTGTAATACTAAAAAGTAAAAACAAAAAACTACATTTAAAAAAACCGACTTCAAAAACTGAAAAGTACAAAATAACTTAAAATACTATCATTTTTATGTGCTATCTATTGATAGGTTTGAAGTCGGTGCCGGTATCGGTATCTTTAGTGTAGGAATTTCATTACAGTAAGTACCTACCTAAGTTATTTATAATTTTGTTAAGGGCTTGACACCATAATAATAATATCTTAGTAACAATATCTTAATAATAATAATATCTTAGTCAACTCTAACGAAAATACAATTATATACCTTATAGTTTACATTAAAAGGTTTAATATTTTCACAACCACAATATATATTTTCTGAGCTACATTTCAGGTCAGGAGAGCTCTCTATAAAACATTTTTCATATAATCCATTTAGACCGAGTACGATTTCAATCTGTCGCTACAATATTGTCGCACAAAACGAAAGGCGAAGTTTTTCAAGAGCGAAATTTAATATTAAATTTGAAACAAACTATTTCATACAAAATAAATAGAGATAAACAGCCATTTCATTTTCTCTTGTTTCTCATCATTCTAATGGCATATATATGCATATATTGATCCTGAGTTGTTCTTCTATTTCTTGTCAACACCTATATATCCCTTATTTTTTTTTCACGCTGTGGAAACGCATTTACGCGTTATCCCCCGCCGGTGACAGGCGAAGGGGAGTGTGGGACTCGCCAGCCAGCTGCCTGACCGGAATACCCACTAAAACCACAGCGGCCCCTTCCGCGCTTTTACGGGGTGCCAGAGAGATCGTCTGTTGACATTCGATCCCCGGCACCCCAACGCTTGGCCATTGGCTCACGCCCTGTCCACATTCAAGGCGATGGGAGGAGGTGCGGATATCGACGTCTCCTCCGCCCTGGCTGCCAGCGGCGGAGCGAATTTGCAGACGCAATTGCCTCGCGTCCCCGCTCCACCGCCTCTTTTGTAGAGATTATCTCCTCGCAAAAGGAGGTCATCGACGACCAGCACCCGTTGCTAGCGAGCATCTTCGAGATGATGGTCGACAGCGACAGGTCCCCTGGCGCGCCACCTATATATCCCACTGTTAGCCTGAGCCCTCTGAATAATACTTATATCATCATTCTCCTACTCTTATCTTAATTACTTGGAGTCATACATACAGTATGTACTCTTATTTCATAGTACATATTGTAAAAATTATTGGCAATAGTTTTATGACCAGCCGCCTGCCACGCGTCAACCCTCCTTGGAAATGTAATTGTTGACCAAACGGCAACAGATGAAGTTGGCCAAGGTCGTTATATGGCTCTCAGTCGTCTTTTACTACATCCACGAGCAAAGTAAGGGTTGGTAGTATTCTTAGCCGCTACCACATAGCTAAATAGTAATACTTATATATTTAACGTAAAATCCTCAGGATAGCTTTCTACATAATAAACGATTTTGATTACTTAGTATGTTGGCTGGTTGTTTGGGCTAAGTAAAGTTTTACGTCCAACTGCAGACCCAAAGTCAACCCTAATTAAGATCGTAATCGTTGACTACTCGGCCCTAAGAGGGATTCAAACATCACCACTATTCAGCTCTACACCGTCCACTGTTGAGGATATATCTCCTCTACGTAGTGGCGTAATAGCTACATATGGCAACTTAGCGGATTAGCAATCGCAGTAAGATATTATATGTTTCCAAGGTAGGTATTATCTAAATCAAGGCATTAGTTATGGTTGCTTGCTCAATAAGCTGATAGAGGCCATAGGCGCTTAATGTGGCCCTACGTCGCTATTCTATAACCTTAAGCGCTTGTTTAGGCTGTTGCTAGAAAATTTATACGAACAAATGCACAGTTTTCAGTTAATTTATAATATTCCCGAAACCGTTTGAGATTGTCGTGTATTCGTTTTATTCACATCCGTTACCACGCTAGATTCTATTCTTATAATATATGAACTATAGTATTTATAAGCTAATAAATTTTATCACTATGCATTACTGTTTTTAAATAACAATAATAATGTGCTCATAACTTTAAGAGCGTGTCAGAATACAGCGATATTATCCGCAACCACTTACTCAAGTAGAGGAGTGTCAAAACCTTATATGTCGGCACTACAGATGGCGTGTATTTTCCAATAACGGCCAAGTGTTCCCGATAATACTAAACTATTTGTGGTTATTTTTTTTATTTGGTATTAACGCTTTGGTAAAGGATTGTTTACACGTTATATAATAAACATTTATAGTATTATAATATAAGAAAATAACAATAAGCATGCCCGATGAAGTGACATAAGACCACAGTTCATTTTTTGAAAATGTTACGTTGAAGAGTTTTCTTCCATAGATTACAATTTTTTGAAGTGAAAAGTTCTTTGGCGGTGTTGTGGACTTTTTTAGGATGGGTAAAAAATATTAAAATCGCATCAGGACACTTGACCTGATCGAAAATTCTTAAGATAGAGGGAGAGTAGACCCTTTTTTTTTTGGCGGCGGGCTACGGTACGTCAAACCCCGCTAATCCGTCTGGGGCGACAGGAAAAGCGGCGCAAGACCCCGTAGACCCGCCCTACAATATACCTCTCGACGCCGTGCCACCACCCGGTCACTGGTACGCGGTCTTTTACTTCAGTGGCCCACCCGGCGGTCTACCCTCACGGGTATCCTCGCTGTAATGTCGACGCCCGGACAGTTTGCACCGTCGGGGCGTCGTCCTCACGCGATGGCCTCGCTCCCAGGGCGATCAGACTAATCCCCGGTCCGGTCACCCGCTGCCTCGTCTAGGGCGGCATGAGGCGGAGGTATTCTCGCCTCCGCCGCCCCAGTCGCCGGTGGCGGCACGAATCCTAGAAGAGAAGTTCCTCTCGGATTCGCTCCGCCGCTTCCTTCTGCGAGATGACGTCCTCGCAGAAGGCGGCGACCGCGTCCCAATTCCTCTTGCTGTCGACCATCGCTTTCACGACGGCCGGCAGCGAGAGGTCGGCACCGATAGCAGCGACAAGGGCACGGTGCTGCTGAGCCCAGGTCACGCAGACCTCGAGCGTATGCTGCGCCGTGTCCCGGTCGCTGCCGCACTGTTGGCAGGACGGAGTCGTCTCCACCCTTGCGACTGTGTACAGGTACTTGCCGAAGCAACCGTGCCCCGTCAAGACCTGCACCAGCCGGAAAGAGAGGACTCCGTGCCGCCTCTCCAGCCACTCCATCAGTACGGGCTGGACGGCCTCGATGACTCGTAATCTGAATCGAGGCCGCTCCAGCCGCGTGGCCCAACGGGAAAGAACCTCCCGGCGAGCGTCCTCACGCCAGGTGGCCAATTTGCTAGGCGAAACATCGCCACCTTCTTCGCGAGTTGAAGACACCCGCCGATATATTTCGGCGAGCATTTCCGCCTCCAAGTCCCAAGGGGGCGTTCCGGCCAATACGCATGCAGACTCGGTCGCAACCGTGCGGTATCCTTGGATAGCCCTGACCGCCATGACTCTCTGCGGTCTCCGCAGAATAGTCCTAAGACGGACGGTCAGAGCCCTCGCCCACACGGGAGCGCCGTACAATGCCATTGAACGGATCACCCCCGCATATAGCCGTCGACTCTCGAAGCTCGGTCCGCCCAAGTTCGGCATCAGCCGAGATAGGGCGAACGCCGAGCCGACTAGCCGGGGAACAAGTCTACGGAAATGCTCCCAAAACCACCAGTTCCCGTCGAGCACCAGACCCAAATACTTCATATGGGCCTGGATACTGATGGGGACGGAGTTGACGACGATCGAGACGCCGACGGGTGGCCCCATGAGGCGCCCATGAAACAGGAGCGCCTCTATCTTCTCCAGGGCCACCCTAAGCCCCAGCGCCTCGATACGCCTGACCATCTCCTCAGTGCCGAGAGTGGCCAGGCTCATCGCCTCGCCTCCAGAGGGAGAGTAGACCCTAGGAGAACATTATATTTAACCACATAAATTATAGCACTTTTATACTGATAAATTAAGACGGCTGGCTACATACTCCCTTTTTTTTTGGGTAGGCTATGGCCCGGACACACGTCGCCCGTTTCGTCCGGGGCGACGGAATGGCAGCGCGTGGCCCCATAGCCCACCGTATTCCCTCCCCATCGCATCGGGGTACATACTCCCTGGGCACGCTTTTATTTTTTGGTATCTGTTTTTTATTTTTATAGGTTTAAGTTTTCACTTCTGTCGGCAATCCTCATGGCTGCCTTGTATTTGTTTTCGTGAAGTTTTAGTATTTTAACGGCTTGTATTTTTAACCCTCTTTACAAAAAGAGGGCTGTTATAAGTTTAAAGTAACTGTATGCCTGTCTATGGAATTTCCTCCTAACTCTCCTCGTAGCTCCTCAATAAATACATTGGTTATGATACGAATTTTTTGGTTGAAAGTTGACCTGATCATAATGATTTTTAGATACAATTTATGAATATTTTTTCAAGATATTTCAAGGCCTTTTTTGTTTAAAAATGGCGTTTCAAGGTCATCAGAACAGATCTAGATTTAACCAAAAAGATGATTCTCTTTTTTGTTTACTGCTCTTGGGATATTAGATGACTAATGTGTATTTACTTTACTTTCAAACATACATATCATCATCATCATCAAAGCCCATAAATGTCCCAATGTTGGGCTCGGGCCTCCTCCGTAATGGAAGAGAAATTAACCTACTATACCGCCCTGGTCAGACGTGTTGATATAGGGTTTTGTTTCGAGTTTTCCTTCTCTCGCATAGATGTTATATGCGTTTTATATCCTTAGTCGTCTCGTACGATCACCCACGGTTAAGATATGGGGTGGTGAATAGTATTCTTACTCCGTCACCACACGGAAAACATACATATAGGTATATGATATAAAATTTCAAACACCCATGGATAATTGTACCACTTAGCTACTCTGATGATGTAAACCCGAAGTAAGAGCTTAGAGACATTGAATTCGTCTTAGTAGTTCGTATTGAAGCTGGTCATTAGCGATTTTTTATGCCGCAGGAATCTTATTTTTTTTTAATTTTATATTAATTTAATTAAAATATTGAGTAATGAGAACTTTCAACTAAGTTGCCCCTCGCATAGTAATGCTCTATTAATCAATGACTGTAGTTGTGTACTAATGGGACAAGTAGTCATCATTCTCATACTCTTATCCCAATTACTTGGAGTCGACACATTATGTATTCTTCTTTCATAGTACATATTGTAGAAGATATTGGCAAATGGCGACGACGTACGAGAGCGAGTAGGTATGAAAGAGAGTATTGGTGTAAAGATGCGAAAGGGAATGCTCCGATGGTTCGGACATGTGGAAAGAATGCCGAACGAACGTCTGGTTAAGAAGATATACAATGCGAAAGTGGAAGGATGTAGGTACCGAGGGAGACCAAGACTAACCTACCTAGACCAGATCGGTCATGTACTGAAGGAAGGTGGAGTCAAGAGTCTCCGAAACCAGCGAGCGCGTATGAAGAGAATTATGAATGTTGAGGAAGCGAGTGAAGTATGCAGAGATAGAGTTCTCTGGCACTCTGTTCCCTCTGCCTACCCTGCAAGGGATATGGCGTGATGATATGTATGTATGTATGTATTGGCAATAGTTTTATAACTGGCCACCTGCCTGACGTCAACACTCCTTGGGACTGTAATTGTTGACCAAACGGCACCAGATGGAGTTGGTTCATTATAAGGCTCTTAGTCATCTTTTACGACACCCATAAGCAAAGCAAGGGTTGGTAGTTTTCGAAGCCGCTACCACACAGCTACAGTAGGACAAGTAGTACAGATATAAAATTTGTAGCTGTATTTTACCACCTTGAAGCATAGCCTAAAATGTTTGCTAATTATTACATAGCCCAAAACGTTTGCTAACAAAAAGAAAATACTAAATATTTAGAAACATAAAGTGCTACATAAATACGCTATATCAAGCGTAGTGTGAGGATTACGCGAAGCTATTTCGAAATTGCACTCGTTCAATTGTGAGAGCTTTTGCCTCAATTCATATGAAGTGATAGTCGGTATCTCGGCTTTATGACTCCACTGCTTTATGAATTCCTATTTGAATGACGCTTTTATCGTCATACCAAGCAATATCTAATACATGTCCAATTTAATACGTCAATAATTTTAATATTTTTAATGTGCATCTATACTAATATTATAAAGCGGAAGAGTTTGTTTGTTTGTTTGTTTGTTTAAACGCGCTAATCTCAGGAACTACTGGTCCGATTTGAAAATTTCTTTTTTTGTTGGATAGTCCATTTATAGAGGAAGGCTATAGGCTATACAACATTACGCTGCGACCAATAGGAGCAGAGCAACAATGATGAATGTGTAAAAATCGGGTTTTTGTTTCCTTTTGAGAGCTTCCGCTGCGTAAACGGTTAAAGTTGCGCAAAAATTATGTACTATATAATTGTTCCCCTTTCAAAGTTTTAAATAAAAGTCCGCGACAGCATATGTCTATCTTTTAAGATTGGCTCACTATAACCTTTTTTATGCTAATCAAATTTGTTTTAAAATAATATGATATTTTCGAAGGTGTTTTTATAAACATAATATTAATCCTTATCCAAATAAATGAGTTATTCATCACAAATATTTAATTTAAAACAAAATTGCTCTTTACATTATTTGATTTCAATGAATATCTTAGGAAATATCGCAGTTTAAAAATAACATCGCAGCAAAATAATGATCAAGTACTGGGCGCGCATTTACGATAAAAATACTGAGTCTTATAATCTTATATAAAAAAAAAACTCAAACTAATGTTATTTCAAAGTATTCCCGGATTTCCTAATTCAGCTCGAATTAACAAACTAAGAGAAGTTCCTACTATACCAGATCAAATACCAAAAATAAAATATAATGTTCCAATGTCTTTATGATTTGTTGAATATAGTCATTTTCGCTTTTTTAAAAAGTTAGCACACACTACATTTTTAGTTTTGTTTTCTTCTGATGACCTTCCGTCGGCTTTACACATCCTAAATAATAATAATAAGTATAGGAAGTATTAGTGCCTGCCCTCATGTATGGCAGTGAAAGTTAGATTTGGCGGAGAAGACATGAAAATAGAATAAATGCTGTAGATCTGACAGCTCCACGTAACGTGTGTGATGTAAGTCTGAAAGATAAAATTAGGTATAATGTTATAAAAGAGCGCTGGTATGCTGAGGTAGGTTGGACACGAAGTGGAAGAAATAATGAGTGGGCAGAGGTTGACGAAGCAAACATATAAAGCAATCGTGAATGGGACGAATACAAGGGGAAGACCACGTTATACTTTTCTGGACCAAATTGGAGATTTCATTCACGAGAGGTCATCATCATCATCATTCTCCTACTCTTATCCCAATTACTTGGGGTCGATACAATAAGTACTCTTCATTCATAGTACATATTATAAAAGTTATTGGCAATAGTTTTATTACCGGCCGCCTGCCAGACGTCAACCCTCATTGGGAATGTAATTGTTGACCAAACGGCATCAGATGGAGTTGGCCCAAGTCGTTATAAGGCTCTTAGTCGTCTTTTACGACATCCACAAGCAAAGTGAGGATTGGTAGTATTCGTAGCCGCTACCACACAGCGATGTCATACACATTAAAAGTATGTGTAATCGTAAATAGGCGTAAGTGTATGTATGTATATATGTATAATATACATACATTGTATATGGTATATCTATAGAAAGTATAGATAAGGCCCAATACTTTTACTTATGGTTTAATGTTCTACTCTTACTAATAAAAGGGTCATGTAGGTACCTAAAACAGCTTTAACGTATGTATTATTTAAAAATATTTCCACCTTTTACGTAAACGAATTCGCGAGTTGAAGTTAACGTTAGCCCAAAGTAACCATTCCACGCGAACGAAGTCGCGGGCGGAAGCTAGTATTATATATGCTATGTGTTAGTGGCTAAGAATACTACCAACCCTTATTTTGCTCGTGGATGTCGTAAAAGACAACTAAGAGCCTTATAACGACCTGGACCAACTCCATCTGATGCCGTTTGGTCAACAATTACTTTACCAAGATTGACGTTAGGAAGGTGACTGGTCATAAAAGCCAATAACTTTCAAACTATTGAAATTTAGCATTTAATATGCTTGATTATTTATAAAAACCCGATTACGAGCGAAAAATGATTGTCACAAGTGGGATTCGAACCTACACCTATTGGAAATCCTCACGATTGGAACGGATTTCCAATAGGTATGGGTTCGAATCCCACTTGTGGCAATAATTTTTTGCTCGTAATTGGGTTTTTATAAATAGCCAATAACTAATGCAATATGTACTATGAATAAGTATATATTACGTCAACCCCTAGTTATTAGAATAGGAGCAGGAGAACCATAATGATGATATAATTCATCATTGTCATCATTATTATTATCTCAGGCTATACGTCCATAATAGGAAGACAATTGACCTACCACATTTGTCATAAGTTTTGGTTTGTTTTTGTTTGGATTTTTTCATAATTTATACTATTTTTATTACTTATTTTGACTTACTATTAGAATAGAATTTTTGTTTTGTATCTATGACATTACATACATACATACATATCATCACGCCATATCCCTTGCAGGGTAGGCAGAGAGAACAGAGTGCAAGAGAACTCTATCTTTGCATACTTCACTCGCTTCCTCAACATTCATAATTCTCTTCATACACGCTCGCCGGTTTCGGAGACTCTTGACTCCACCTTCCTTCAGTACATGACCGAATTACCTCAGTATTTTTATTTATTTTATGTGGCAGTATTTCTTTATTTTAAAACAAATACCTATCTCTTATTAAGTAAAAAGCATTTTTTTCATTCAAACAAGTTTGGTTTTGAAGTGTTAATCTTCAATTTAACATGGTTATTTGAAGAGTTCGGCCACTTGAAAGGCATTTTTGATAGGATATTTTTAGAGAATATTAAGTTATTCTAAAAATGTAACGTCATAAATTACCCAAAAATATTTAAATTTTGCAATCCCATCATTTTTTTTTAATACATCAATAAATATAGGCTACGACAATAAAATCAACAAAAAGGCAAAAAAGGCTATTTTCATCACGCTATCCACATACTAAACCTTTTAAGCGTACGAATCCCTCGACATTATGACACAGCGATTTTAAAATTGTGACAGGTTCAATTACACACCACATTGATCCATAAAACCTTATCATTTTAAAAGTTCCATTTGAATGATTCTTCATTCTGTTACTTTTCATTCAAACCTGGTACCTGAACCTGAAAATATTTAGAATGAAATCTATTCACACGTTATATCTATTTATTAAGAGGAATGGTTTAAGAGAACGCTACAAATTCCATCTAATTTAGTTTTCGATATTATAGAAGTTAGTTTATGGTTTCTTCGTCTCTAGACTTACATATAAGAAGAATTTAAGGCTTAGATTATTCACAAGTTTTTTTTTGAAGTTATGGCCTGGTTACTAAGACCTTTAAGCCAAATCTTTGTTAATAAATTAACTTCATTTAAAGTCATTTTTCGTCCGTAAGTTAAATCGTCGCCTTAAAGGTGCCATAGCTACACTGTTAAAGATCTTTTGGAGATTTTGGTGGCAAATTAACACGTATGTGAGGCATATACATAGGATGTTATATCATATTTACTACACCTCAATACTTCCTGCGCATCAAATTACATAAAATGCCATTAAAATTATTAAATATAACACGCTAAAATATTTTTAATTTTTTGGTAGACTATGGTCTGGAGTCACACCGTCCATTCCGTCCGGGGCGATGGAAGGGCAGTGGCAAGGGCGTGGTCCCATAACCCACCGTACTCCCTCCCCATCGCTATTGGACCGGCCACTGGTATAGAATCTGTGGAATACGTTAAAACACTAATATTTTTAATATAATACAAGAGCACCACATTATACTTTTTTTTTCCCTGCTAAAACCTCTAATTCACAAGTTACTTTATTTGAAACATAGATTAAAAATTGAACGGTCTATATTGTTATATGTTTTTTCCTAATACATGAATATGTAATAAAATTTATGATATTAACAAAAAAAAAAATCACGCAAGAAATATCTACAAGGATGTCTTCATGTACAATAATAATAACCCCGACTTCTCATATAAATAAAAACAGTGTCAGAAATAGTCTTAAATTAAACCTTAATAACTCTATTAAATAAAGTCTTATTTCATTTAAATATAATATTATAATAACTTGATTTATACAATCACATCTGCTGTTATGGCTATTTTCCATAACATCACCCATTTTGTCATTCTAACGACGTTCATTTATATTTTAAATTGCCATCTGTATTTTGATTGCAGGTGCTTAATTTTTGGAGGTACCTAAGTTGACTCAGTTATTAATTTATGCTTCATTAAAACAGTTTCCAATTAAATTTTCTATATTTTTCATAATTAATGTTTAACTTCCTTCCATCTATCTTATAGACCAACATTATAAATAATCCTTTCCATAAGAGAGATAAAGCCATAATTATCACCCTTGATAAACAGTTTGAAGCTATTACTGCTTTAAGTTTCTTAGGAAAACGCTGCCCGCATGGTGCTTCTTAGCCGTTTTTTTACAACTCTCAAAATAAAATCAGGAGTGACGACTCATCATCATTACGCTGTTCTTCCTAATTACTTGGTATATGTCTTATTATTCTACACATCCTCATCGAAACACATTTTTGCGCTTACTACCTTTCTGCTTATGTCATTTTTTACGTAATGCATCAATCTTTTCTTCGGTCTTCCCTTACCCATAAAACATATTGAAAACTTCGACATTCATATTGAAAACTTTCCTCGCAACATTACTTTTATCCCGCCTCATCATATATTCACACCATAAGGGGTGGCGACACGGTGTAATTTTAATCAATCACTAGTCAGTTATATACTGACAATTTTATACATAAATTTTTATACAACCGCCTAGAATATAATGTGTCACAATTCATGCGAAATTGCACCAGTGAAAACTTAAGGAGTGATGCGTCTCAGGCATATTGCGTCGATCCAAGTAATTGAAATAAGAGCAAGATAATGATGACGACTATCCATAGGAAAAAGCACTTTCACGAGCAACTTATAATGCCAATTTCGATCACCAACCCTTCGGCTAAAAGTAATCGTGGAGTTATTTGTGACAAAGAAGTTCTTTCGTCAGAGCAGTGGTTATCGATAGAAATTGTTCATATTGTTTTGAAGATTACTTTAACAGTTAGACTCTGTTAAGCAGACAAGATCCAACAAACATTATGCTGCTTTTGAATAAATATAAATTGAAATTTTAATAGTTAATACAAAATAAACAGGGAGAAGAATAAAATGGAAAGCACACAAATGATTGTTATTTTAAATGTATGTGTTTGTATTGCATTGTTATATATGTTATTTGTTTGTATGTATTTTAAATGTAACACACAATTAGTATTATAAAAGTTTGTTTAGTAAATGTTATGAGGCTGCTTGGATCTTTGTGCTTATATAAAACTGGATTTTCAACAAATTGTTAGTTGTATTTCTTCTGTGTAACAGCGTCCAATTACTATAATTGTTAAATATAAAAATTAAAACATGACAATTTAATTTGAATCTTAGTATTACATTCCGCATGATGATGCAGTAAGAATATAATTCACCACCCCCTATCTTACTTGTGAGTAATCGTAAAAGATGACTAAGGGATAAAAGATGGCTATAACATTTAAGCAAGAGAAGAAAACTTGAAATTAAACCCTATATCAACACGTCTGATTAGTGTGGTGTAGTTGGTCAATTTCCTTATGTAGGAGGGTCGAGCCCAGCAGTGGGACATATATGAGCTAAGATGATGATGATTACACCCGAAACTAGTTATAATTAGATCACATGACTATCTAATTTTATAAAATTTATTCTCTACTATCAGATCAGGACTGTATTAGAAATTCTAACATTTTTTTTATAATATATTACCTAAGTATATTTATAATAAATATCTAATCCTTATAATATACCAAAAATAATTTTATTTTGTAAACAGTAAGTACATAAATATTCTAGATAATAAGCTAAATGTCGAGTCAGTTATCATGGCACAATAATACAGTACATATACCGTATACGTCAATAACTCTTTTTATTAAAATAATATGAACGTACAGAGCAAACTACTAGGACCAAGACCGTAAAAGTTTACACCTTAAATAATTAAATTTCTTTTGCAATGTATCATCATCTCAGCTAATATTTATGTCCCACAGTTGGGCTCGAGCCTCCTTCATAATGGTAGGGAAATTGAGCTACTACACCACGCTGGTCAGGTCAGAGAGGTATAGGGTTTTGTTTCGAGATTTCCTTCTCGTGCATAAACGTTATATGCATTTTATATCCCTTAGAAGTCTCTTACGATCACCCACGGGCAATATAGGGAGGTAGTGAATTGTATTCTTACTCCGTCACGTCACACGGATAATATAAATTAAAAAAAAAATGCAATGTATTCGCACTAAATTTAAGTTAGCATGAAAATATATAAAGAACCTTTATTATTGAAGATTATCTATGAACGTCACACGACGAGATTAATTGAATAAGGTCTTAAGTTTTTGTTCCCAGACGATGTCTAAAGTTTAATTCGGAGACATTACAAAAAAATATCTAATGGAACCTAATTATGACGTAAGCCGTAAGTAAAGTAATGCGTGCAAGTCTCTAGTGAACATATAAAACTGTAATAAAATTAACTATACCAGAATATTTCTTAAATGATTACTCTTCATCAACAACAGAGATAATCTTTTCAAATTAGAATTTCATGTACTTGGACATTTTTAACACGAGAAGGACATTTTCTCATTTTCTTTATCGCAAGAACTTATTATACAAAAATGAGCGCTGGAATTATTCAGCTTTTCACAAAATTCTGTATATTATGTTAATAAAATGCTTTTTTGTATTTTAGAAATTAAAATGAGATACTATTCTAAGCAAGCCTCTTTGCCAACCTCGACAGATATTAATAATAAATTGACTATATATATATCCATCGCTATAATAGATACAAATAAGCATTAAAGAGACTTGTATTTCAACAAGCAGAAACTGTTAATTATGAATTCTCCATTCATTCAATACTATGACAGCTATTATTTCTTGGTAATGTAGCGTAATCGGATTTCAAAAGGGAAACGAGTCGGTTTCAATACGAATATCTCATGCCTAACAAGCTCCGTCGACGCTCGATGGATGATGTAAGTACATTATGTTTTAACCTTGGCAAAGAAAAATAATATTGATCTTGGCTATATCGTATTATAACGAAGTATTCGTTCTTAGGATATCAATTGGAGTTAATTTAAATATTAAATAATTTATTTGCATAAAACAGTACATACAACAATACATACATATATCAATGTTAATATTCTTGTAATACCTACTTAAAATAATTATCTTGTGCTATAAGTAACAGCAATCTTCCAATGTCACTAATAAAATAATTTATACAATAAAATGCTACTTCATTAAATTAATGTCATCATCTCATTATCTCAGCTCATATGTGTCCCACTGTTGGGCTCGAGCCTCCTCCACAAACGAAGGGAAATTGACCTACTATACCACGCTGGTCAGACGTGTTAGTATAGGGTTTTGTTTCGAGTTTTCCTTCTCTCGCATAGATATTATATGCGTTTGATATCCCTTAGTCGTCTCGTACGATCACCCACGGGTAAGATATGGGGTGTTGAATTGTATTCTTATTCCGTCACCACACGGAAAGTTAATATAATGACAGTATAAATGGCATAGGGGTTAAGATATCGATCTTCCGTTCCAGTCGAGTGTTTACGCAGAACAATACTTTGTGTGATCCACAAAGTGTTGTTCTGAGTCTAGGTATAACTTGTCTGCGTTAATTATATGTTTGTAAAGTCCTTCGTAATACAAGTATCATTTCCTTAGTGTAGGGTGGTAAACCCGCCGCCCAAAAAAAAAAAAAAGGGTGGTATTTAAAAAAAAAAATGCAGTAAGCAACAAAAAGTAAATTCTATAAAATTAGCAGGATAAGGTATTAATACTAAATTAAAAGAAAAGAAAATTAAACCTTTGTCTAGAAAAGAAGTATTATATTAGAAATTTTATGGAATATATTCGGCAATAATTTGAAGATAGAAAAGACGTAGCTTGGATGGTAATTCCTAACATAATGTTATAGAAATATCAACTTACTGTGGTCTTGTTATAATGTTATATATCGAGCAATTCAACATTGCAAACCTTTGTTCCGAATCTTATCTTTTATGGTATCTAATAGTACCTATCTATACTATCCACGCCTGTAACTTCGTTCAAGTGGATTTCGTACATTGACCTTTCCTATAGTCGATTGGCAGCCTGCCACCTCAATCTACGCGACGTGCCCTTTTCCGCTGATATTTAATCCGATTTATACAACTAAAATTACAACTAACATTATAAGCAAGTAATCCACCTTAAAATTAGCATTCATTATCCTTCTATCACACACACACTTCACACACTTGTCAGCCGTCATATCTGCACTCGCTGATTTTATAGCCTTATCAATGTATGAATGATCACATTGTCAATACATCCTTTTTTGGGTTGCCACTATTCTTACTCGATCAACATTCTTTCTGATAACCCTTTATGCCTTTTACTCCTTCTCATCACATTTCCATACCAAGACAATCTTGTAGTCCTAATATTTTCTATCTACTTTCAGTATCGGAATAAAAAATATTCTTTATCTATCATCATCCATCAGCCTATTCATCCCTGACATCCCCTGTTGGACATACGCCTGCCAAGGATGGATAAAGCTGTAACCGCAACGCTTGATAGGCAGGTTAGTGTTCGCAGTTGATATTGTAATATTAATATCCACTATAGTGATTCTGCACATTTTGCTGCTTATTTCGCGACTAGATTTTGCAAGTCCCACAGAAAAGAAAGCGGTAATAATACATTCTATTCTTTACCCCTCACTACACAGAATAATAAAATATCCTACTGATTATTTTATTACTCTATTACTCGTCTTCAATAGGTCATGCTACTATGCATACTTAGTGCATGCCAACAAATACAAAGAACTGTTAATGACTATAAACATAAGACAAACAATATAAATAAGCTACAAAATTACGAATTCGAGCTGTAAATAGTGCATTACTGTAGCGGCCAGCAAAAGTTCATCAATTCCTAGTTGTGGCCAAGGCTTGTATAGTGCTTTTCCCAAACATTGCGCGAGTAGAACTGTATACATGACGAACAACGAACAACATTATCCACGTACTAAAGGGTTCATTTGTTTTTTTTTTTTTTTTATTATTATAAAACAGGTTTCTTTTTCAAGCCAGTTCGAAATTTAAATAATACTCTGATAAGTTGCCTATTTAGTTACAATATTTTGAAGTAACAAATCGTTCCATTTTTAAAATACACGACAGATATGAATTTACATAAGAGGGGTTTTTGGCGGGAATCTAAAACGTCATGTAGTGCTCTTATAATATATTCGATATCTTAGTGTTTTAACGTGTTATATTAGATAATTTTGATGGCATTTTATGTAATATGATGTGACAGAATTGCTGGGATGTAGTGAATATCATATAAAAGTGCTTTACAACGTTTTCGTTTTCCATCAAAATTCCCACAAGATACCATTAACAGTGCGGCCATAGCACGGTTGATGGCGACAATTTGACTTACTGACGGACAATTGACTAACCTGAAGATACTAAGAACGTGAAGATAATTATAACTCGACACTGGCAACAATGGCTCGTATAAGTAGCTGATTGCCAATACATAAAAAGAAGAAGAAGAAGAATTTACATAATTATATATTTATTTGGCCGCTAAAACACGACAGACATAGATTTTCATAAATTTTTTTCCGGCCGCTGCTCGCATGTATTTGGTCAGTACAGCAATATCAATTTATCCCGAAGAAGGTTGTTAAAATAATGCTCTAAATGCCAAGCATGTTTGAGAAATATATATTAAAAAAAAATTAAAGAACACCGAGACTTAGAATAAACATTGAAAATCGCAGCAATATCGATGGACTTATTATTATAAAATAATTTACACGAAGCGAGAACATTTTAATAATCTGAAATACTCTAACTCTAGCGACGTTTACCAGCGAACATACGATTAAATAAACTCAAAAGGGTCGGTGTTAAATAAACCCAATTATTATACAAAACGGAAACTCCAAAAACATCCGTTTGAAATAAATATTATTCAACCAAATCGCTCCAGGCATTCGCTCTTTATATCGCAAATGGGTTTCGAGTTAGCAAATTACTTTTCTGGTACGCCAAAAGAAATATGGTGTAGTCGTTATCTAAATTAGTTTTCGTAAAAGTTAGATAGAATATACTATGTACGTACCTAATTTAAACTTTTGTAAATATTGTATAATAAATAACTTGGCTTTTAATTCAAACGTTGTTATAAAATGAATAATGAATTTAACAAAATCTGGTTTTCTGCTGTTTATCTTATACTTACATCATTATTTTGATCTCCTTGTGATGGCTAAGAATACAATTGTCTCCACTACTAACTTGATGGTGGCATTTGAAATAAAACTACTTTTACGGATTCTATCGCGTTTATATTTGGACTCCTCGCGTCCAGTCCTCCCGTGACTATGATCACTGAAAAGTGTTCGAAAAGTAGTTTTATTTCAAATGTGTAACACTCGCGTAAACATTAGAAGTCATTTATGGTGGCAACTATAATAGAAAAACCATCTTAGGCTTTAATCAGGCGAATGGACAGTCTCAGGGTAGGCCTTTTCCTGAGAAACATACTGCGATATGATAACACTTCACTGCGATTAAACCCGATGGTGGAGATACGTTCCACCGAAGACTAAAATCGGGTACCGGTGGTCCGCTCGCACGGCGAAGAGAGAGGAGTTTTACGGTGGGTCTATGGGATCACGTGCCACCTTTCCGTCACCCCGGACCGATTTGGCGGGGCGAGACGCATCCAAAGTCCACCAAAAAAAAAATGGTGGATGGAGATACGTTGAAGGGCGGATCTATGGGGTCGCGCGCCACTTCTTCTGTCGTTCAGACGGATTTAGCGTGATGTGACCACTACATAGTCATAAAAAAGGCAGTTGGTTTTTTTTTTGCATATGGTGAAATGAGCAAGTAGCACACCTGATGGTAAGGGTTACTGTCGCCCATAGACCTTTGTAATACCAAGAGTTGCTGCTGCCTACCAATATAAACCACAAACCCATGCACTAAGGCTGTCGGCTCACTTACTCACCTGACATTATTTAGATGTCGATCCGCTGCGAGAGTATTGTACTACCCCGGACGACCGGCCTGCGGCTGTAGACAGAAAACTGTCAGCAGCGTGGTCCTACTACAAAAAAATCTGGTGGTAAGCTGAACATAAGTGGTAACACGCGGCTTCAAATGCCCCAGAAAATCGATCAGGGCTGCGTATCCAGCTTGCCTTTATTGGCCAGCTAAAGCAAAAGGCGAAGAGCGTTCGCAGGCTCTAAATATGGCTTATCTTTAACGACTGTTGAAAAAAGAATCGTCAGATGCGAATGAAAGTATCACTTTCAATGGCACAATTACAGAAACCCTCTCAGGGTCACTCTTTTTCTGAGACTCGCGATATTGGAGCTGCACAACTTAATATAGGGCCACTCACACCGATTTTGCCTCTTGTTGCCTGATGATATAAGTGTCTATAGCGACTACTTTTAAGCTCCATTTGCTTATTTTGCAAGGACCGGCTGCCCCTGTTCAACGCTTTATATATTACATTATTGAAGGCAAACGATAGATTTAAAAAATAGTGTATATGTGTGTACTTATGTACACGCGTTAGAAGTTCTACTTCTTTGGCGTAACAAGATAAAAATCTTTTCAAAAATTTTATATTTCGCCTTATTGTACGTGTGTAAAAAAAACGACACTAACGAATGATTTATTATAACGCATTATCTAGTTAAATAAAGTTTATTAAAATATCACAAACAACTAAAATGTTGACTATAGCTAACTTCAGCGTGTCAGTTTTTCGCGACGGTGTGTGCCCATTGTAAAAAAAATTTACTCTCATCATTTTTCCTTAAACTTTTGTAAATGTTGTTTAATAAATGACGCGCCAAAGTAGCGCAGAACGTATAACTTCAAAAATAGTTTTAAGGTAAATCAGTCCCCTAAACACCCAATCCCTTAAATATAAGATACCATTAATACGTAATAGTTTTACACATACTGTTGGCAGTTCAAAAGCAGGTACTATATGCAAACGTGACTTGTCCTCTTTAGATATTCCATCCCATTTTTAGATTAACTTTCTCCAGAGGCCTTTGCGTGTTGGAACATGTAAACCTCCCAAGAGATCGGTCATCTTCCCTACAAAAAATCCATGAAGAAAGCGAAGATAACAGCAACAAATATTAGTCATTGTACTGGAACCGATCCATCATCACAGATAAGACTGCTGTAGCTAATAAGTTAGACATCGTGGTGATAAATCGACTAAAGCACTGTGCAATGATTGTCGATATTACTATTCCCATAAAGGTAATTTCGTGAAAGCTGAGAAAGACAGATAAAATATCAAGGCTTCGCTAACGAGATTATCTATACATGGGATATGAACTTAAATCATTGTACCGAATAGATATTTCGACCAACAGTCTTATATCCAAGAGCTTCAATCAACACCTCGAAAGGCAGCTGTTAAGTTTAATTTTTTTTTCTAGGGAATTTCACACCCTGCTCTTGTACAATAAGGCTGTACCTTAATCACTACACAATATATGCAGACAAATAGAATTCCATGCATTGGAGGTCAATTGTAGAAGGCGGTATTTTTAGATACAGTCCATAATTTTAAGTTATCTAGAAGGTAGTTCTAATAAAAGTAAAAAAGTAATAACTGGTAGAGATTTATTTTATTTTACTTTACCCGCTACAGGAGTAGATATAAATCTCTGTAATAACAATGACATGTTGGACGTGAGATACCTCAGTTCTGTCTTGACTATGAACGCTCAAGTTGGTAGAAGGCATTTTCAATCAGCTATGTCTTCAGTCTACTCTTAAATATAGTAAAATTATGTGCATCAGTAATATATAATGGCAGCTTGTTATACAAAGTGGGGCCCATTACATGTATTAATTTATCAGATCTGGCAAGTCTGCGGGGAAACTCAGCGAGTTTTCTGTTACCGCGCGTGTTATAGCCGTTGGAGTTGTCTCCACGAGTCTTGAATGAATCAAGATTTTGTCTCATGAAAACAACGATCGAAAATATTACGATTGAGGGCAATGTGAGTATACGCAGTGACCTAAAATAGGGTTTAACCGAGGTCTCCTGTGTCACTTTTGCAATAATTCTCACGGCGCGCCTCTGCATTCGAAAAACTCGCTCTCTATCGGCGGCGTGCCCCCACAAGTCTGCGCTATATTGTAGCACTGACTGTACAGTCGCAAAATAACAAGTGCGGACAAAGTCAGCGGACACCACCCTAAATAGTCTTGAAAGCGCATAGCATGCACTTCCCAGCTTTGCACAAAGTCTTTCCATATGCGTACCCCATGTAAGACCACGGTCGATGTAAAATCCTACAAATTTAGTCGACGATTCTTGCTCAATGCCTACGCCATCCACTGTTATAGACATAGTTCTAACTTGTCGACCAGAGATACAGAAGTGAATAAATTTTCTTTAGGTTTAGGGCCAATCCATTCCACCCAAACCATTGCGCCAGCCGGTGAGCCGCACGATTCAACTGTTCCTCTAGCCGATCCAGTGTCTGATCACTTAGAACGATAGCTACATCGTCCCCGTACATAAAAACTTCACCTTCACTCATATGCTGGGGTAAGTCATTGAGCATCAGAGAGAACAGGATATTTGAAACCGACGATCCCTGTGCTACGCCCATTGAATTCCTTAGGGCTTCAGATCTAGCCGCACCACCATCACCAACTACCACCTGGGTCCTGTCGTGCAAGAGATACGTGAATAGTGAGTGTACCCTACCTCTAATACCGTAGTGTTGGAGCTTGGTGGATAAAACAGTGTGATCAGCAACATCAAAAGCTTTTGATAAGTCGCAGCATAACATAGCAACTTGCTGTTTCTGTTCACAAGCCTCTGTTACTCGACGAATGACTTGGCAAACCAATGAAGTGGTGGAACGTCCACTGCGATATGCATACTGGCGTTCTGATACTGCCTCGTTTGTTACGAGGAACTCAGTGAGACGACGACTCAACCCATTTTGCCGGAATTATAGATACAGATCGGTATCCATCCATACTCTCACGCTTACCCTTTCCCTTAAACAGTGGTGAAATCTTACTTACCTTTAAACTTCTGGGAATCACTCCGGTCTCGATGCAACGGTTGAAAAGCACAGCCAACCATTGCGAAAGTGGTTCCGCTGCTGTCGCTAAAAGTTCCATAGATATATCATCAAAGATATTTATCTTTAGTAGGCTTCTTAGGAATTCGCGAAGAGATTATATGAAATACTTTGTACGCCGTGAAGTTCGCCAGTCTAAATGAACGCTCGTACGACGAGCACGCGGCGAGTGCAGTCTGTACGTGCGTAAGCAAGGCACACGGCGCACCGCATGCAGTAGCCGCGTTCACGAAGCTCGCGTTCATGGCATCCGCAGCATGTTTTTGCGATTTGAATGGCTCACCTTAGGAGGACTTAACAACCTCTGTGAAACTTGCACAGATACGGGCAGATGTACCCTTCTCCGCATTTACGATTCGCCAGATAGCCCTATGTGTGTTTAAATCATAACTAATAATTTTTGAATAGTATCTATATTTTTCACCTTTTACTAAATTGTCATATTGTGTATTAATTTTGACTATAAAATCCTTTAGATTTGTATCTGCACTTTTTTCTTGCAAATAATTTAAGTTATAAATAAGATTTTTTAATTCTATTAATTTGTCTGTCACCCATGACCATTTTTTAATATTCCGACGTTTGTACGGGAAACAAATGGAATATTTACAAGAGACAATGTTAATAACAGATTTAGCAAGATCTTCTACAGATGGTATATTTACAAAAAGATTATGCCAATCCACTGGCAATATAGCTGCACGGAAGGCCATACGGTTCACCAGCGAATGCTGCAAGTCCGTTGTGGTGGAAGTCCATGCGCACATGTCAACTCAACCCTCACAGCATTAGTGGTCGCTGAGTCGAGTTTCCAAAGGAATCGCTCGTATTGACCCCCGAAATGAAAATACATGTTAGCTAAGTTTCTTTTATATTTACCGATGCGCAGAAGTAGTCGTTGCCTAGGTAGAATATTCTTTACACATCGATACTCTGAAGAAAGTAGTTGTAGTAAACTGGATGATACAGCTCGTAAAGTTAATTTTAAGTAAAAGTTCAAAATTAATTACTTTTTTTATTCACTATTATATATATACACGCATATCATCACGCCATATCCCTTGCAGGGTAGGCAGAGAGAACAGAGTGCCAGAGAACTCTATCCTTGCATACTTCACTCGCTTCCTCAACATTCATAATTCTCTTCATACACGCTCGCCGGTTTCGGAGACTCTTGACAATATTTTATTAATATTTTATTGCTTATTGTCCCAGTAATAGGTATTGCAATGAATTTCAAATCTGAGTAACCTGTAACAGCACTTTTTCTTCAAGTAAAATAGCAGTTGTGGGAATAACAGATTTTTAAAACTTCTTCTAAAAAGGAGGATCTTCTCAATTTTTTACGTTCTGGCAAACTTACATACATACATGCAGAGAGAAATATTCTGGCAAAACTCCGTTATAATTTTGCAAATCAGTCCATCAGGAATAATTTGCAATATTATATTTTCGTTTTAAATAATTTTATTACTAAATGGACCATTTAAATTTCGTTAAGATCAAGCGGATGAAGTTTTTTTGGCAAAATCTTTTTATTCTATTCGATGGTAAAAACTTTTGATTCAACGAAGTGCGTACTGATTTAATTTAAATTATTAAGAACCCAGATCAAGATATTAGTTTTCTAAAAATTATTACAAGTCCCTAGCTTTCTTAGTTATTGTATAACCGTTTTTTTTTTCATGGATCGAACGTATAAAAAATGTAATAAAAACTTATCGAATCAAAACACTCGTTTAACTTAGTCTTGACATTAAGTCCTATTCAATCAAAGACTTTTTTACTTAACAAAAAAGTTATTACAAATATTTTTTTTACTTTTTTGTGAGAGAAAATTAAGTAACTTAATAACTGGCATCTGAAAGAATAATAATACAATTACTTATTTAAAGAGTATTCTCCATTTCCTAATGTCTCTATTTTTACATAATTGACTTTAGAAAGCGATGGGACGATCTGTTTCTTTTCTGAAATATTCCTCCGAACCTTCGAATAATATTGTTAATTTAAGAACTAAATACTAAATTACCCAATTAATTACTTTTTCCTGCTAAATTACCCAATTAATTACTTTTTCCTGTTAAATTACCCAATTCTTTTCTGCTTTTCAATTAACATACTAGCCAGACTGTTCAGTGTAAGACTGTTTTTGTAGTCTTTTTTATGAAATTTATGTTTTTTACAATGCCATATGACGAACATAGATGTCGCCACCGCTTACTTGTTCATGGTAGTCGTAAAACTCGGTTAAAAAATTACGAGGGTTATGATCAGCGCTTTTCTGAAAAACGTATTCCTTATTGCAATCGCTAACGCGCTTGCCAAGCATAACTATTATGGCAATAACCCGTCTAAGGACTGACTACATCATGTGGTATTCTTTGGGAAAACCCTCATCTAGGATTGGATGATGAAATGTTTAATGATGAATGATGAAACTCTTCGTCTTTTTTGTATTAGCAATCAGTTACTTCTACGAGTTCCATTGTTACCAGTGTCGCGTTATGATTTTCTTTACAAAATATCAGTATCCTCATAATTTTAGTTCCTTTATATTAGTCATTGTTCGTCAGTAAATCTACTACGTAAAACAGTAATTCTTATTTTATTTAATTAAGACACTATCTTGCACTAGGGAAATAATCTTAGACGAAGACGAAGACTTTACAAACATAATCATTTTTTTTATTTGGCTAATGGTGGCAAACGAGCAAGCAGCACATCTGATGGTAAGTGTCACTGCCGCCCATGGACCTTTGCAATACCAAGGGTATAACTAGGCCACTGCCTACCAATATAAACTCCAAACCCACCCAATTGGGCTTCTGGCTCTCTCGCTCACCGAACGTAGCGCAATAGCACATTGCTATTACTCATACGTCGATCTTCTGCGAGAGTGTGGCACTACCCCGGACGGACCGGCCCGTGGCTGCTGACAGAGAACTGTCAACAGCGTGGTCCTACCACTATTAACAATGCAGACAAATTATACCCAGACTCAAAACAACACTGTGGATTGCACAAACTATAGTCCTACGTAGGAATTGAATTGGCGGCACTGGCACGGAAGTTTGGTATCTTAACACACACAATACAGTTTAGTATTCGCTATGACATTTTATTTCTCATTGACATGTTATGATCTACAGATCTCTTTTGTATAATTTATATATTTTTAAATATTTGTATGTATACATATGATTCTTTGTTTAATACAATTATTATTATAAGTCCTTAAAATATAGCTTGATCTCTGTGACAGATAGCAACAAAACCGATGAAGTAATTTTGAATACGCGTCATGTTTACAATTTCATTTAGTAGTTTTTTTTTATTGGTTATGATGGTAAGTGTCACTGCCGCCCACGGACCTTTGCAATACCAAGGGTATAGCTTAGGCCGCTGCCTACCAATAAAATCCCCAAAACCACCCAGTTGGGCTTCCGGCTCTCTGGCTCACCGGACGAAGCGCAATAGCGGATTGCCATTACTCAGACGTCGATCTTCTGCGAGAGTGTGGTACTAAAGAGATCGACCCGCGGCTGTAGACAGAAAACTGTCAACAGCGTGGTCCTACCACTATGATCGCCTATATTTTTATTCTGTACGTGCCAGTTATATCTTAACTGAATTATAAATATAAAAATATGAACATATACACCAATACTTGTACCTCATATGTTTTAAAATACTTAGTAATGATTTTATAAAAATATGATGCTTACGCAAATACAAGGTCATACCCTAGTCGACATAATGACAGAAGTTTGTAAGAAAAGGGGTCTACGCGTGAATGTGAGCAAAACCAAAATAATGGTCTTTGAAAGAGATGAAGCCAGAACAGATGTAAGAGTAACAATAGGTAATGATGTACTAGAGCAAGTGGATGAATTTGTATATCTTGGATATGGATTTAGCCGAGATGGAAGGTACACCACTGATATAGAGCGCAGAGTAAATACGGGAAATAGAGTGAACGGAGCGTTGGAGCAACTTCTTGGTAGCCACCACCTCAGCCAGAAGGCACGTGTAGCAATACATATCGCAGTGCTTG
Source organism: Lymantria monacha (assembly GCA_905163515.2). Lineage (NCBI taxonomy): Eukaryota > Metazoa > Arthropoda > Insecta > Lepidoptera > Erebidae > Lymantria > Lymantria monacha. The sequence goes on from LR991088.1 coordinate 10,041,497, forward strand.
TCCCAACATTACTGTATGTAAGCGAGAGTTGGGTATGCAGAAAAGAGTATGAAAGTAAAATGAATGCGGTCGAAAAGCGATCCCTTTTTTTTTTTTTTTTTTTTTTCTTTTTTTTTTTTTTTTGCGGTGGGCTATGGACGTCGCACCCCGCCAAATCGGTCCGGGGCGACGGAAGAGGCGGCGCGCAACCCCATTGACCCACCCTGCAAGCACCTCTTCTTCGCCGTGCGAGCGGGCCACCGGTACCCGATCTTTGTCTTCGGTGGCCCGCTCGGCGGTATGCCCTCTCGGGCTCCTCTACTGTCGACGCCCCGGCAGCTTTGGCCGTCGAGGCGTGGCTGAGGACAGCCACGTGTTCACGATGGCCGCCTCCGCCAGTAGGTCCCTATCCAGACGCCCCACAGCCCACCGCGGAAATGCGGGAGCTCGGTCCGCCCTGTGACCCCTGCTGGGGTCCCGGAGAGGGGAGACCTCCATCCTGATGTAACGGTGATCCGACAGGGTCTCCGCCTCCTCCAGGACACGCCAGTTCCTCACTCGTGGTGCGACAGCAGGGCTAGCGAACGACAAGTCCACTATCGACCCACCCTGCTGTCGTCACACACGTGTTCACTGAGCCTCTGTTTAGGACACAGAGGCCCAGTGACGCCGCCCACTCCACGATCGCCCGCCCGCGATCGTCCGTCATCGGGGACCCCCACGCCGTGGATTTGACGTTGAAGTCCCCCAGGACCAGAACGAGGCCCGGTGCCAGTCGCCGTATCGAAGCCTCCAAGGTGGTGAGTGAGGCCCCGAAATCGTCCATTCTCCTATTAGGGGAGAGGTATACACTGTAGAGCGTGACCCCTCCCCAATCCGCAGCAACAAATTCCTCGCCCCTATCCAAGAGGGATAAGGACGGGAAGTGCCGCTGCGTGGAGGTGACGATTGCCGCGGTTCCGTTACGGCTGACCACCCAATTGGGGCGATCAGGCACACAGTACGGTTCCGCGACTACGGCTGCACCGATCGACCACTCCGCCATGGATTGCAGGAGGAGATCCTGCGCACCGGCGGAGTGGTTGGTGTTGGCCTGCAGGAGGTGAGTGGACTGGGCAGCCATTAATGGGCCGTGTCCATCATCACCTCCTGGCTTGCAGCGGGCGATCGGGCCGCGCTAGGAGCGGGAGCGGCCGGAGTCGAAGGGCCGCTCCGCCCCTTTGGAGCCGAAGCCGGAGGTCTACACGCCCCAGAGCCCATGCGGTGCTTGGCAGGCTTATTACCCGCCGCACACGCGGGGCAGTGGGGCGGGGCGGCGCAAGATGCCGCCATATGCCCAGTCTGACCGCAGCGGAAACAGAGTCCACCGCAGTCAAAGCAATTAGTGCATGTTGGCCGGGTGTGCCCGACCGCCATGCACTTGAAACACCTCGCAGGCCGGTGCTCCAGCACGGTGACTCGCGCTGAGCTCCAGCCCACGAGGAGCCTGCATGAGCCGGCCAGTTGCCTGACCGACTCCACTGGGCATTGCACCCAGGCGGCACCTACGCCGCCCGGACCGGGCCGGATGGCGCCAACCCGGAAGGTGTCCAGGGGACACCCGGTTTTCGAGGCAATGGCCTCCCGGATGTCTTCCACCGTCACGGAGTCGTCCAGACCCGCGATGCGCATTTCGGCGCACTTTACGGGTCTGGCGATTTTGACGCCACCCTCCTCGGCGAATAGACCTCGCAGCTTCGACGCCACGCTATCGGCCGTTCTGGTGCCCTCGGCCCCAGGGAACTCCAAAATTCGAGCCCCTGTCCGGGCCTTGCGGGTCCGGGCTTCGACGCCTCCTATGTCGGAGACGTCGAGCTCCTGCCGGGCTTTCCTCAGAACGGCCTCATAGCTGAGGCCCCTTTCTGTCGCCTCAGGCAGCACAGTGATCACCACTGCGGCTGTCTTCGGCGACCGGAGCCCCTTGCGCGGCCTCTTCCTCTTCGTGCCGCCTCCTCCGGCTCCTGCCTGGGGAGCGGCGACCTCAGCGGCGCGCTTGGTCGCCGCTCTCCTCCTCTTGCCGCGACTCTTTCTGCCGCGCTCGGCCACCTGCCAACCCTGTTCGGGCATAGCGGGCGTACCTGGCGCTGAGGGCGCAGTCGCGGTCGCGCTAGTCGTCGCTGGCGGTGTTGGTGCTGGCGACGACTGCGGTCCAGCAGGAGCCGGTGCCACCTTCCGTTTCTTCGTCGAGGGAGCGGGGGCGGGCCCCTTGGACTTCGGCCCAGCCGCGGCCGCGGCGTAGCTGCTCCCCACGCGGCCACCCTGACAAGGCAGAGGGGCGGGGGCAGGTGCCGCATATGCCCTCTTATCCGCGGCGAGAGGCGGCCGAACTCGTGGTTCTGGAGGCAGCCTTGCCTCCAGAACAGCCAAGCGCGCATCGACCAGATTGCCGACTGTGTCAATGATGGCGCGCAAGGCCTCGTCCGGCACGCCCTCCACCGCGGGCAGCGGGGTTGTTGTCGCCGGCTGGACCTCTGCCGGGGCCCGCTCCGCGACGTTTGGCGGCTTCCTTGCCGCAGCGGCCTGGCTAGCGATGGCTGGCGTCCTCTTCTTAGGGGCGGCGGCGACCTCGACTCCTTGGCGGCTAGCGCTGGTCGACGACGCAGTTGGCGCAGTCTGCATGAGCCGCGCCATTTGGGCCCTAAGGTCGGTCACGTCCTTTGACAGCAGGCGGTTCGCTCGCCGCACCGCCGATAGCTCGGCTCCCAACTGTCGATTCTGGGCCCGCAGGCCCGACACCTCGCCACTGAGGCGGGCGTTATCGGCCTGCAGGGCCTCCATACTCACGGCTGGGGTGCTCGCGCGGGCACCAGCGGCCGCCACTTCGGTGGGGGGGATGCCGGACAACACCTCCAGCACACTCGCGGCGGCCGCCTCGTTATCGGTCTGCCTGCCTTCCGCCACTCCACGCACTCCGCCGGCCGGGGAGTGGGTCGTTCTGCCCGTCATCGCGGCCCCTCGCCCTCTGCGCGACGCCGGCACTTTGGGGGGAGGCATGATTACCACGCTCCCTTCGGAATCGGCGCCAGAGCTGCCCTCCTTATTCAGGGGGCGCTTCCGCACCTTCGAAGGGAGGGCCTCCTCCCTTATCGTCAGGGCCGCCGCCGCAGGACGCGGTGACGACCTGGCAGTGGCGACTTCCTCAGCCGACCCGCTGACCTCCTTGGACGGCTCTGCGGAACTAACGCCCTCGTCCATCACATCGGCAGATCCACTGCCCTCGTCTCTGGACGGCTCTGCGACAGAACTGTCGCCCTCGTCCGTTGACGGCTCTGCAGTGGATCTGCCGCCGTCCTTGTCCCGCTCGCGCGCGTAACGCTCGCGGTTTTCAGTGTTCCGCTTCTTTTCGCGAGCGTTCGCTTTCGCAGCTTTCCCCCATGTGAACCGCGCCGTCCGACGCTTCTTCTTCTTCGAGGGGGGGGCCTCTGTGGTCGGTGCCGGGCCCTCGGCGGACGCCTCCAGTCCTAAGGACGAGGCGTCGTTTGTGCCAGTTTTATGTTGGCTTAGCAAGGCCGTAGGGTGGGAATCCGTAGGATCCCCGTCTTTTTTTGGTAAATTAGGCAAATCCATGACTATTCCCACGAGAATGGGAGAACCGTCGACCCGGGCAGAGATCCCTGTACCCGGGCAAGCCTACATTTACCAACCAGAGGGTCGGCCGGTACCCTGGCTGGAGCGTGCTAGGAACAGAACAGCCCTCATCCATGAACTGCCATGCATCCTCTCGCCGCACGCCAGAACTTAGGATTCTGGGTAATTTCCGAATTCGAAGGTCGAATTCTTTATAGAGGTTGTCTTCCTCGGGGTCCGGGCGGTTAAGCCATGACCCTCGTTCCTGATACTACGCCTCACGACAACTTGTCCTGAAGCAAGATATCAGGTTTACGATATGTCGGCGGTGGCATAAGCCTGCCCAGCCCTCAAATGAATGAGTGACCGGGCCCGTCCGAAATTTCGCCTCCTGTACCCTCTACAACTAGAGGGTCAGGAGCGAATTGCGGCTCAACCCATTACTGGGGAACCCGCCCTCTCGCCAGAAATTAGCTGCGGGCGACAATTCAGCAGAAGAACGATCTGGGGGACTGTCGCCCGCACCCAGGGTACACCACGTGGAGGTTTTCTGGCACCGTACCCCGAAATGCGATCCCTACGGAAAATCTGTGGAGTTAGACTGATCGATCGCATTCGTAACGATGACATAAGAGTGCGAGTAGGTATGAAAGAGAGTATTGGTGTAAAGATGCGATGGGAATGCTCCGATGGTTCGGACATGTGGAAAGAATGCCGAACGAATGTCTGGTTAAGAAGATATACAATGCGAAAGTGGAAGGATGTGGGTACCGGGGAAGACCGAGACTAACCTACCTAGACCAGATTGGTCATGTACTGAAGGAAGGTGGAGTCAAGAGTCTCCGAAACCGGCGGCGTGTATGAAGAGAATTATGAATGTTGAGGAAGCGAGTCAAGTATGCAAGAATAGAGTTCTCTGGCACTCTTTTCTCTCTGCCTACCCTGCAAAGGACATGGCGTGATGGTATGTATGTATGTTTAAAAAAAAAAATGTAAATTCTTTTATAAAATAAACATGATTATTCATGAAATAATCAGTGACCAAGAACTTGTCATCAACTAAAAGAATGCTTAGCGATGAAGATAATAGTGACGATGAACTCGTATGTTCTCCTTTCGAATAATAAAAATAGTTAATTAACAGCTTTAGTTTAAATTAAATAAAATCCATTGATTTAATTCATTAAAATTTTCATAGATTGTTTTCCATTTATGATCGATTCACCCATCGATTTGATTGAAATTCAATAAGATTTTCATACATTGTTTTTCAATTGCAGTAGCAAATAATAAAAAAAAAAAAAAAAAAAAAAAAAAGTAAGTAATTATATCGACAAAAATACAGACTACATCCTAACCGTCCGGCACTAGTGACAACTGTCTGTAGTGATGACAGAGATCAAGCTATATTTTATAGACTACTAGCAGACTTGGCCACGCGTTACTGTGGCTAAGGTAACCTCAGTAACACGTGGTGGTTATGTTATTAAATTGTAGCTTATATGAAACGTTAGTACGTTTAACATAGCACCATCTATTAAATACTTCCTCAATCCAGTCAACAGATACCGCCATCTGTTAGAGTCGTTTGGAGATAACAGATAATTGTGACTGTCAAATAATAAACAAATAATTTACATTAAAATAATATTACTATAAATTGAGATGAAAGCTATACTATCTTTTAAGTTGGATCAAAGTACACATGCTGTGCAAATTTGATTAAAATCAGTTAAGTACTTTAGGAGTCCATCGCGGACAAACAACGTGACACGTAATTTATATATATGTATACTTTTGACGGGAATTTGAAAACGTCATGTGGTGCTCTTGTATTATATTCGATATCTTAGTGTTTTAACGTGTTATATTAGATACTGTTGATGGCATTTTATGTAATATGAAGCAGTGGAACTACTAGGATGTAGTGAATGTCATATAAAAGTGCTTTACAACGTTTTCATTTTCCATCAAAATTCCCACAAGATACCATTAACAGTGTGGCCATTGCACTGTTAATGGCGACAATTTGACTTAGACAATGACTAACTTGAAAGACTAAAAACGTGAAAATATAACTTGACACTGGCACCAATAGCTCGTATATGTAGCTGATTGCCAATATATAAGAAGAAGAAGACTATATATTTTATTTCAGAGAATATTATACTGTCATGTATTACTGTTGATGTAGTACATGTATTAATACTGGAATCTGAAAACATTAATTGTAAAATGAAAAGGTACAAAATGGAACCTTACATAATCAAATCTCAATTACAAATGACTAGTATTAATGAAACCGTAGTCCGTACCCAATCATCATTGACATGTTTAATGAATATTAAATTCATATCAACTCCTAAGAACTATACCTAATCAAACTTTAATTATATTCCACTTTACAACTGGTTGGAAACTACATCTTACACCAATAATTACGTTAAACCCGTACAGTCATGTTAGATTAAGCGGTGACATGCACACATTTCAGTTTACCAGGGTTTACACAAGGGACTTATCACATAACTCACCCTCTATGACGGTCAAACTAGTTACAACAGAGTGAATAGTTGCCCCTTTCTATGAAACTGACGTAAAATAGAATATCATGACAGGTTGTTAAGACGTTATTGCTAAGACGGATTACCGGTAATTTTATGTCTATGCCTAATAATTAATAAATGAAGTTAATTAAAATATCACAAAAACTTTTTTGATATATCTCTTTTTAAAAAAAATAATATTAATATTAAACTCAAACGACGTAAACAAGATATAAATAATCAATTTATTGCATCAAATAAATAATAATCTATATAAAGAAGATGTTTGTATATATGACATCGCTAAACTCGGAATCTATTTGACCGATCATTATGAAATGTATGTACGAGTATATGTTTTTTCACGGAGAAGATTTATATGCTATCCCCACTAATGTAAGTTGCGACCATATGGCGCTGCGATATATCAATTTCTACAAACAAACCAACACGCTAGGTTTGCTAGTATGTAATAAAAATTATGACAAGCAAAATCATTAAATTCAGATTAGAAAACAATATAAAGAACTTTAGAATATCTACATTTTTAATTTTTCAATCATTCGATACGCCTTTATAATATATTCCTTTAACATAAATGGTCAATAAAACTAATATAACAGTTTATAAACTGAATTTTCAATGTTATACGCTACATTACTAACTCAAATTATTTTAAATTTCATTCAACTATCCATCAGCCAATCCACTATTGCGCATAAACCTCCCCAAAAATGATTATAATACCAGAATCGCTACGCTTCTTAAGCGGTTTAATTATCAAAGTTGAAATTTAGTTTTCCAGGAACAGTAACTATTAAATAAACTATTAGTAATAGAAGCACGCTGTTGACAGTCTCTGTCTACAGCCACGGGCCGGTCCGTCCGGGATAGTACCACACTCTAGCAGAAGATCGATGTCTGAATAATGACAATGTGCTATTGCGCTTCGTTCGATGAGCTAGAGAGCCGGAAGCCCAACTGGGTGGGTTGGGGATTGTAATGGTAGGCAGCGGCCTAGTTATACTCTTAGTATAGCAAAGGTCCATGGGCAGCAGTGATACTTACCATCAGGTGTGCTCCTTACTTGTTTGCCACTTTCAGCAATAAAAAAAAAGTTCTAAGTATTTCTGCCCATTTTTTTAGTGCCCCTTTAACCGGTTTTTACAACATCCAAGAGAAAATAAATGGTAAAAACATATTGAATTAATCATCACATTACTTAAGAATTTTAACATTGTAATACTGTGGAAGTATTACTTTTACTTTAGAATAAATCTACGTCAATATATCGTGGGATTTAAGATTTATATCCGTCGAGGTAAAGCATTTTTCATGTCATTCCAACAAACAGGTGCATTTGATACTACAATTAATCAAGGTTGGTTTATAAATGGTTTCCAATACTAAATGTTATAAACTATATGTTTTTGTAGTTTTGCTAGTTAGGTTGATATAAAATCTACTTATATATAAAAATATATTTATAGGATTACTCAGTAACTAATAAATGAATCTGAATATATTATTATTGACTATCACGTTGGTCTAAAGATATGTTTATGCGATTGTAAGGTTTTGAAAGTTTATAATACGACTTACAAAGTGACAGACTTCAAATGAAATTTCAATAAATCCAATAAAATATGAAAAGACTCAAATTTGAAATTGGCTCGAATGCTAAGATTTTTGAAAGGAAAGATTTAATGGAATATTGATAAGAAAAACCTTCACCGCCGAGCAATTTAAAAAGTATTATTGGAATTCGCGGCAGTAGCTTAAGATTAAAAGAAAGAATCCAATTTCCCGGTAACCAATGATGAGGAAAATCTTTGATTAGTCGTACAAACGTTTGTTGAAAATAGATGATTCATTGCAGTTCCTATATGCATAAGGAATGCTTCCGGCCATACAAATCAGTCAATGATATTTTCAGATGCTTTAATAAAACTATATTTACGGATTCTATAACGTTTATATTTGATTTTTAATTTCTCAACGTTTCGAATACTTTACAGCGTTCATAATCACGGGAGGACTAAGGTGTCATACGTCCAACAAGTTATCGTTATTAACCGACTTCTAGAAGGATGAGGTTCTCAATTCGATTGGTATATTTTTTTATGTATGTACACCGATTACGCTGAGATTTCTAATCTGATTTACGTTATTCTTCTTTAGTTTCATTCAGAATAGCTGTTATTTGGTCCCATAAAAATGTAACCTAGTTCGGCTCTGTAGTTATCATTTTATGAACCGTTTTTTTTATTTATGGTGTCGAAAGCGCCTATGTAAAACTATATAGCAAGATGTCGCGACAAGTGGGATTCGCCTCGCTACTAATTATAATGGCATAGCATGTACTTTTTATGATGTAGATAAGTCCTTCTGTAGTTTATAAAACATCTTATTACAGATACTAAAAAGTAAAAAATCAATAAAACTACGTTTTAAAAAACCGACTTCAAAAACTAAAAAATATATAATAACTTAATAAAAAATATAATTTAATACACCTCTTATTCAAACCTAATAGCTTTAATATTAATAATAAAATACTATCAATTGTATGTGCTACCTATTGATAGGTTTGAAATCGGTGCCGGTGTCGGTATTTTTAGTGTAGCAATTTCAATACAGTAAGTAAGCTGTTTATAATTTTGTTTAAGGCTTTACTTACTTTATTTTACTGTTGGACGTGAGACGAAAGTGTCTCACCTTAGTCCTCACGCGACCATGAACACTTCAAAAGAATAAAACTCAGGTAAACCTCAGAAATCAAGATACTTTAAACTCAAATAGATAGATACTTGACAAAAGTAGTCATAACGAATTCAGTTCCACCTCAATATCAGGCAGATATGGTGACGTAGCCACATTACTTTCTTCTATGGTCGCGGTGAATAAGGGCCTAGGCGAGATATACACGTCGCGTCAACATCTCTAGTCACGTTCCGCAGGAAATGAGATCCTTCCAATATTAGCACTGGACCCTGATTAAATCGTATCTATTATTGCTTTAAGCAAAATGGCCTCTGTCGTCAGCTGCCACTTTATAAAACTCTATAATAGTTCATGATAAAATATAGATACATCAAAAATATAAAATTAGAGTACATTCAAAGTTATTTTGTAATGAAGTTTGGAAATATTCAAAATTTTCTGTGAAGTGGCCGCTACGAATAGTATTCGAACCCTTATATTGCTCGTGGGTATCGTAAAAAAAAACTAAAGTTTTACATCGATCTAGGCTAACTTCACCTCATGTTATCAGTCAATAATTACATTTCCAAGGAAAATTGACGTCAGACAGAATTTAGTGGTGTCCTACCACTCTCTTGACAGTTTTCTGTCTACAACCACGGGCTGGTCCGTCGGGGATAGCACCACACTCTCGCAGAAGATTGACTTCTGATTAATGGCAATGTGCTGTTGCGCTTCGTTTGGTGAGCGAGAGAGAGGGACGCTCAACTGGGTAGTTTGGGGTTTGTATTGGTAGGCAGCGACCTAGCTATACTCTTGGTATTGCAAAGGTCCATAGGCGGCAATAACACTTACCATCAGGTGTGTTTCTTGCTCGTTTGACACCATAAACAATAAAAAAAAGACAGAACAATTGGCAAAACTATTGCCAATTGCAATATGTTCTATGAGAGAGGAGTATATATTGCCTCGACCACGTAATTGAGATATATACCTATATCTATCTATAAATGTTATCTCTCATCATTCATTCACCTACTCTTATCCCAATTGCTTGGGGGCGATACAGTATGTATCTTCTTTCATATCTTCTTTATAGTACATATTGTAAAAGTATACGTATATATATACATATATATGTATGTATCTTCTTTCATATCTTCTTTATAGTACATATAAAAATATGCAATAGTTTATGACCGGCCGCCTGCCAGATGTCAACTCTCCTTGGGAATACAATTGTTAACTAAATGGCAACAGATGTAGTTGGCCCAGGTCGTTATAAGGCTCTTAGTCATCTTTTACGACATCCACGAGCAGAGTAAGGGTTGGTAGTATTCGTAGCCGCTACCATACAGCACTGTTATCACACAATGTTATCCCTCATGTACAGATTATATACGAGAGATAACATAGGTTATCTCTCATATAAAGATACTAGCAGACCCGGCCGCGCGTTGCTGTGGCTAAGGTAGCGTCAGTAACACGTGGTGGTTATACTAATAAATTGTAGCTTATATGAAACGTTTCTACGTTTAACATAGCGCCATCTATTAAATACTTACTCAATCCAGTCAACAGATACCGCCATCTGTTAGAATCGTTTGGAGATAACAGATAATTGTGACTGTCAAATAATAGACAAATAATTTGCAATAAAATAATATTATGACTATAAATTAAGATGGTAGCTATCCTATCTTTTAAGTTGAATCAAACTACACATACTATGCAAATTTGATTAAAATCGGTTAAGTACTTTAAGAGTGCATGGATGATATATGGGCTGTGATGATGATGCGGCGGAACTACTGGGATGTAGTGAATATCATATAAAAGTGCTTTACAACGTTTTCGATTTCCATCAAAATTCCCACAAGATACCATTAATAGTGTAGCAATAGCACTGTTGATGATGGTGACAATTTGAGTTAGACAATGACTAACCTGAAAGACTAAAAACGTGACAATAATTATAACTTGACACTGGCACCAATAGCTCGTATAAGTAGCTGATTGCCAATACACAAAGAAAAGAAGAAGAACGTTTATGTGACATCAACCTTTTTAGAGTTCCATACCCAAAAAATAAAACAGGACCCTATTACTAAGACTCTGCTGTCCATCCGTTGCTTAGCCTGTCTGTCACCAGGTTGCTCTCATGAACCGTGATAGTTGGACAGTTGAAATTTTCACAGATGATTGATTTCTTTTGCCGCTACAACGACAAATACAAAAAAACAATAAAATAAATATTTAAGGGGGCTCCCACACAACAAAGGTAATCTTTTTGCTCGTTTTTGCTCGATATTGATAACAAAAATAGGTAGACGTTTGAAATATTCACAGAATATTTAGTAAATATTCTCTTTAGAAATAAATAATTAAATTAAAATAAAACAGATAGAGAATTTAAGCTCCCATACAACAAACATGATTATTTTGCCATTTATAGATAATGGTACGGAACCCTTCGTGCGCGACTCCGAGTCGCTCTTGGCCGGTTTTTTGAATATAATCGAATTGAGTTTTCAAACATGTGTCAAAATAAAATGTCTTTTAAATCGAAATCACTAAGAAGTATTGATATCAACTTTAAAGCAAATTATTAAAATAACTTTCCACCCCTTTTTAACCCAGTTAAGAGATAAAAATCAATAAAATATGAATCACATCTTTCATCAATTCTGTTAAAGAATGTTTATGCAAAATTTGAAATAGATTGGACCAAGGGATCACGTTGTCCCATACAAACTTTGCCCTGCTTTTTCATACCCTTAGGGATATAATTTCGTAAAATCCGTTCTAAGCTGACCTCTACTCGGCAAAAGAAATATTCCTACCAAATTTGAGGTTTGTAGGCCTTATGAATCCAGAGATATCGTGAAGAGTCAATACATAGGTGGAAAACTCTTATATATATATAGATATGTGAGAGCTAACATTTGAATTCTAATATTTAGGCGAATATAATACATATAAAATAAAATTGCTTTTTGGATTTTATCACGTTTGGGGTATTCATGGTCCTCCAGTTACTAATGAATACTGAAAAATGTTCGATATCCCAAAACAATGAAAAGCAAATACAAACGTGATTAAAGCCGTAAAAAGTTATTTCATATTGGAATTAATCATATAAATATTTATATACCTTTTGTGTGCGCCTCAGTATTTTTTATACATCATTTTTCGAATCAGGTATTAAATAAACCCTTACTATGATTGGAAGAAAATTTAGTTATTGTCATTTCTCTAATCCGATATATTCTTATTATGTTAACATATATGTTTAAGATGCAGCTGTGTGGTAGCGGCTACGAATACTACCAACCCTTACTTTGCTCGTGGATGTCGTAAAAGACTACTAAGAGCCTTATAACGACCTGGGCCAACTCCATCTGATGGTATTTGGTCAGTAATTACATTCCCAAGGAGGGTTGACGTGGCAGGCGGCCGGTCATAAAACTATTGCCAATAACTTTTACGATATGTACTATGAAAGAAGAGTACATATTGTATCGACCCCAAATAATTGAGATAAGAGTAGGAGAATGATGATATGTTTAAAATACAGATGCTTAAAAGTTGGAACGTATTTCGGGAAAAATATTTGTCCAAACAAAAAAATACAACATATTTTTATATTAAAAGAAATGTTAGCCCAAGGTCTAAGTAGCAAGGGGTACGGTGCCAGAAAACCTCCACGTGGTGTACCCTGGGTGCGGGCGACAGTCCCCCAGATCGTTCTTCTGCTGAATTGTCGCCCGCAGCTAATTTCTGGCGAGAGGGCGGGTTCCCCACCAATGGGTTGAGCCCCAATTCGCTCCTGACCCTCTAGTTGTAGAGGGTACAGGAGGCGAAATTTCGGACGGGCCTGGTCACTCATTCATTTGAGGGCTGGGCAGGCTTATGCCACCGCCGACATATCGTAAACCTGATATCTTGCTTCAGGACAAGTTGTCGTGAGGCGTAGTATCAGGAACGAGGGTCTTGGCTTAACCGCCCGGACCGCGAGGAAGACAACCTCTATAAAGAATTCGACCTTCGAATTCGGAAATTACCCAGAATCCTAAGTTCTGGCGTGCGGCGAGAGGATGCATGGCAGATGGGCTGTTCTGTTCCTAGCACGCTCCAGCCAGGGTACCGGCCGACCCTCTGGTTGGTAAATGTAGGCTTGCCCGGGTACAGGGATCTCTGCCCGGGTCGACGGTTTTTCTCCCATTCTCGTGGGAATAGTCATGGATTTGCCTAATTTACCAAAAAAAGACGGGGATCCTACGGATTCCCACCCTACGGCCTTGCTAAGCCAACATAAAACTGGCACAAACGACGCCTCGTCCTTAGGACTGGAGGCGTCCGCCGAGGGCCCGGCACCGACCACAGAGGCCCCCCCCTCGAAGAAGAAGAAGCGCCGGACGGCGCGGTTCACATGGGGGAAAGCTGCGAAAGCGAACGCTCGCGAAAAGAAGCGGAACTCTGAAAACCGCGAGCGTTACGCGCGCGAGCGGGACAAGGACGGCGGCAGATCCACTGCAGAGCCGTCAACGGACGAGGGCGACAGTTCTGTCGCAGAGCCGTCCAGAGACGAGGGCAGTGGATCTGCCGATGTGATGGACGAGGGCGTTAGTTCCGCAGAGCCGTCCAAGGAGGTCAGCGGGTCGGATGAGGAAGTCGCCACTGCCAGGTCGTCACCGCGTCCTGCGGCGGCGGCCCTGACGGTAAGGGAGGAGGCCCTCCCTTCGAAGGTGCGGAAGCGCCCCCTGAATAAGGAGGGCAGCTCTGGCGCCGATTCCGAAGGGAGCGTGGTAATCATGCCTCCCCCCAAAGTGCCGGCGTCGCGCAGAGGGCGAGGGGCCGCGATGACGGGCAGAACGACCCACTCCCCGGCCGGCGGAGTGCGTGGCGTGGTGGAAGGCAGGCAGGCCGATAACGAGGCGGCCGCCGCGAGGGTGCTGGAGGTGTTGTCCGGCATCCCCCCCACCGAAGTGGCGGCCGCTGGTGCCCGCGCGAGCGCCCCAGCCGCGAGTATGGAGGCCCTGCAGGCCGATAACGCCCGCCTCAGTGGCGAGGTGTCGGACCTGCGGGCCCAGAATCGACAGTTGGGAGCCGAGCTATCGGCGGTGCGGCGAGCGAACCGCCTGCTGTCAAAGGACGTGACCGACCTTAGGGCCCAAATGGCGCGGCTCATGCAGACTGCGCCAACTGAGTCGTCGACCAGCGCTAGCCGCCAAGAAGTCGAGGTCGCCGCCGCCCCTAAGAAGAGGACGCCAGCCATCGCTAGCCGGGCCGCGGCGGCAAGGAAGCCGCCAAACGTCGCGGAGCGGGCCCCGGCAGAGGTCCAGCCGGCGACAACAACCCTGCTGCCCGCGGTGGAGGGCGTGCCGGACGAGGCCTTGCGCGCCATCATTGACACAGTCGGCAATCTGGTCGATGCGCGCTTGGCCGTTCTGGAGGCAAGGCTGCCTCCAGAACCACGAGTTCGGCCACCTCTCGCCGCGGATAAGAGGCCATATGCGGCACCAGCCCCCGCCCCTCTGCCTTGTCAGGGTGGCCGCGTGAGGGGCAGCTACGCCGTGGCCGCGGCTGGGCCCAAGTCCAAGGGGCCCGCCCCCGCTCCCACGACGAAGAAACGGAAGGCGGCACCGGCTCCTGCTGGACCGCAGTCGTCGCCAGCACCAACACCGCCAGCGACGACTAGCGCGACCGCGACTGCGCCCTCAGCGCCAGGTACGCCCGCTATGGCCGAACAGGGTTGGCAGGTGGCCGAGCGCGGCAGAAAGAGTCGCGGCAAGAGGAGGAGAGCGGCGGCCAAGCGCGCCGCTGAGGTCGCCGCTCCCCAGGCAGGAGCCGGAGGAGGCGGCACGAAGAGGAAGAGGCCGCGCAAGGGGCTCCGGCCGCCGAAGACAGCCGCAGTGGTGATCACTGTGCTGCCTGAGGCGGCAGAAAGGGGCCTCAGCTATGAGGCCGTTCTGAGGAAAGCCCGGCAGGAGCTCGACGTCTCCGACATAGGAGGCGTCGAAGCCCGGACCCGCAAGGCTCGGACAGGGGCTCGAATTTTGGAGTTCCCTGGGGCCGAGGGCACCAGAACGGCCGATAGCGTGGCATCGAAGCTGCGAGGTCTATTCGCCGAGGAGGGTGGCGTCAAAATCGCCAGACCTGTAAAGTGCGCCGAAATGCGCATCGCGGGTCTGGACGACTCCGTGACGGTGGAAGACATCCGGGAGGCCATTGCCTCAAAAACCGGGTGTACCCTGGACACCGTCCGGGTTGGCGCCATCCGGCCCGGTCCGGGCGGCGTAGGTGCCGCCTGGGTGCAATGCCCAGTGGAGTCGGTCAGGCAACTGGCCGGCTCAGGCAGGCTCCTCGTGGGCTGGAGCTCAGCGCGAGTCACCGTGCTGGAGCACCGGCCTGCGAGGTGTTTCAAGTGCATGGCGGTCGGGCACACCCGGCCAACATGCACTAATTGCTTTGACTGCGGCGGACTCTGTTTCCGCTGCGGTCAGACTGGGCATATGGCGGCATCTTGCGCCGCCCCGCCCCACTGCCCCGCGTGTGCGGCGGGTAATAAGCCTGCCAAGCACCGCATGGGCTCTGGGGCGTGTAGACCTCCGGCTTCGGCTCCAAAGGGGCGGAGCGGCCCTTCGACTCCGGCCGCTCCCGCTCCTAGCGCGGCCCGATCGCCCGGCGCAAGCCAGGAGGTGATGATGGACACGGCCCATTAATGGCTGCCCAGTCCACTCACCTCCTGCAGGCCAACACCAACCACTCCGCCGGTGCGCAGGATCTCCTCCTGCAATCCATGGCGGAGTGGTCGATCGGTGCAGCCGTAGTCGCGGAACCGTACTGTGTGCCTGATCGCCCCAATTGGGTGGTCAGCCGTAACGAAACCGCGGCAATCGTCACCTCCACGCAGCGGCACTTCCCGTCCTTATCCCTCTTGGATAGGGGCGAGGAATTTGTCGCTGCGGATTGGGGAGGGGTCACGCTCTACAGTGTATACCTCTCCCCTAATAGGAGAATGGACGATTTCGGGGCCTCCCTCACCACCTTGGAGGCTTCGATACGGCGACTGGCACCGGGCCTCGTCCTGGTCCTGGGGGACTTCAACGCCAAATCCACGGCGTGGGGGTCCCCGATGACGGACGATCGCGGGCGGGCGATCGTGGAATGGGCGGCGTCACTGGGCCTCTGTGTCCTAAACCGAGGCTCAGTGAACACGTGTGTGCGACAGCAGGGTGCGTCGATAGTGGACTTGTCGTTCGCTAGCCCTGCTGTCGCACCACGAGTGAGGAACTGGCGTGTCCTGGAGGAGGCGGAGACCCTGTCGGATCACCGTTACATCCGGATGGAGGTCTCCCCTCTCCGGGACCCCAGCAGGGGTCACAGGGCGGACCGAGCTCCCGCATTTCCGCGGTGGGCTGTGGGGCGTCTGGATAGGGACCTACTGGTGGAGGCGGCCATCGTGAACACGTGGCTGTCCTCACCACCCCCAGCGGACGGAGTGGACGTTGAGGCTGTCCGCATCCGCAGTGCGTTAACGCAGGTCTGCGATGCGGCCATGCCCAGGGTGCGGCGTCTACCTCCGAGGCAGGGGGTCTACTGGTGGTCCCCAAGACTGGCGGACCTTCGTGCGGCGTGCATTAGTGCCCGAAGGTCCTACACCCGCAGTCGGCGGCGTCGCCGCGATGTTGAGCGGGAGGGCCAGCTGTACGAGGCGTACCGCAGAGCGCGTACCGCGTTTCGGCTGGCCATCCGGTCCGCCAAGGACGCGAGTTGGCAGGAGATGCTGGACGGTCTCGACCGTGACCCCTGGGGTCGCCCGTATCGCGCGTCGCTGAATAAGCTTCGCGCACAGGGCCCCCCCCTCACCGAGACCCTCCAGCCCGACCTCCTTCGTAGAGTGGTCGAGGAGCTGTTCCCGCGGCAGTCGGAGCACACGCCCCCGGTCATGGCTTCGCCAGATCACAACCGGGAGGCCGTCGAGAGTGTTCCACCCGTGACGGAGTCGGAAGTGGGGGCAGCCGTGGCGAAGATTCGTTCCGCCACCACGGCCCCCGGCCCGGACGGAGTCCCAGTCCGGGTGTTGATGTTGCTCCTCGAGCATCTCGAACCTCGCCTCAGGCGACTGTTCAACGCCTGTCTGACGTCTGGACAGTTCCCTGAGTGCTGGAAGGAAGGGAGGTTGGTTCTCCTGCCAAAGCCGGGACGGCCCCCGGATTCGCCGTCGGCCTACAGGCCCATTGTGCTTCTGGACGATGTGGGTAAGCTGCTGGAGCGTGTCCTCGCTGCCCGCATCGTCCAGCACCTGGAGGAGGTGGGGCCCGATCTGTCGGACGCTCAATTTGGGTTTCGGAGGGGGCGTTCGACCATCGGGGCCCTGCTACGCCTGAGGCAGACGGCCGCGGAGGCTGTCGCCGGCAAAGGAGTGCTGTTGGCGGTGTCGTTGGACATCGCCAACGCCTTCAATAGTCTGCCATTCAGCTGCATCAGGGAGGCGCTCCGGTTCCATGGAGTGCCCCTGTACCTCAGGCGGCTGGTGGCAGACTATTTGGAGGGGCGCAGTGTTCTCTACGCGAGCCCCGCAGGGGACATTGTGCGGACGCCCATGTCGTGCGGTGTTCCGCAGGGTTCGGTTCTGGGGCCGACTCTGTGGGACATCGGTTACGACTGGGCGTTGAGAGGGAGTCTCCCCCCCGGGCTGAGCGTTATATGCTATGCTGACGACACGCTCGTCACAGCCCGGGGCAGGACACTCGAAGAGGCGGCGAGCCTGGCCACTCTCGGCACCGAGGAGATGGTCAGGCGTATTGAGGCGCTGGGGCTCAGGGTGGCCCTAAACAAGACGGAGGCTCTACTATTCCATGGGCCCCGTGTGAGGCTGCCCATCGGCGCCTCGTTAGTCGTCAACTCCATCCACATCAGTATCCAGGCCCATATGAGGTACTTGGGTCTGGTGCTCGACGGGCGATGGTGGTTCCGGGAGCATTTTCGTCAAATTGCTCCCCGGCTGTTCGGCGCGGCGTCCGCCCTTTCTCGGCTCATGCCGAACGTGGGCGGACCCAGTTTCGAGGGCCGACGGCTGTATGCGGGGGTGATCCGCTCAATGGCCATGTACGGCGCACCCGTGTGGGCGAGGGCTCTGAACGCCCAGCTCAGGGCGGTGCTGTGGAGGCCACAGCGAGCCATGGCGGTCAGAGCCATTCGCGGGTACCGCACGGTGTCTACCGAGGCGGCATGCCTATTGGCCGGGACACCCCCGTGGGACCTAGAGGCGGAGATGCTCTCCGACCTCTACCGGCGGGTTACCTCAATGCGCGAAGAGGGTGGCTCCCCATCGTTCAACGAGATAGCCACCTGGCGCGAGGACGCCCGCCGAGAAGTCATCGCCCGTTGGGCTACGCGGCTGGAGAGGCCTAGACACGGTGTTTTTACCGTTGAGGCCCTCCGGCCCGTACTGATGGAGTGGATGGAGCGGCGGCACGGAGTTCTCTCTTTCCGGTTGGTGCAGGTCTTGTCGGGGCATGGTTGCTTCGGCAAGTACCTGCACACGGTCGTGCGGAGGGAGTGGACTCCGTCCTGCCACCATTGCAGTAGCGACGAGGACACGGCGCAACATACACTCGAGGTATGTTCGGGCTGGGACGGGCAGCGCCGTGACCTCGTCGCTGTCATCGGTGCCGACCTGACGCTGCCGGCTGTTGCGCGAGCGATGGTCGACAGCGTCAGGAATTGGGACGCGGTCGCCGCCTTCTGCGAGGCTGTCATCTCGCAGAAGGAGGCGGCGGAACGGGCCCGGGAGGATTCCCGTGACCCGGGCCGCCGCCCGCGGCCGGGGCGGCGCAGGCGCGAGTACCTGCGCCTGATGCCGCCCTAACCGAGGCTTCGGGTGATTGGACCGGGGAATTGTCCGGTCACCTGACGTGAGGCCACCGCGTGAGGACGACGCCTCGACGGCGAAAGCTGCCGGGGCGTCGACAGGAGAGGAGCCCGAGAGGCCATACCGCCGAGCGGGCCACCGAAGACAAAGATCGGGTACCGGTGGCCCGCTCGCACGGCGAAGAAGAGGTGCTTGCAGGGTGGGTCATTGGGGTTGCGCGCCGCCTCTTCCGTCGCCCCGGACCGATTTGGCGGGGTGCGACGTCCATAGCCCACCGCAAAAAAAAAAAAAAAAAAAAAAAAAAAGGTCTAAGTAGCAAAGTCTAGGTAACTTTGAATTACAACTAACAACACCAACAAAATAGTTCGATTCTAACATTCTCATTACAATGGTACACAATAAGAAAATACATTTGGGTTGAAGACAAACTTAAACAATCAGTCGCCGCAGTGGGGCGAGGCGGCGGGAACAGCCCATCTAAAAGTTACTTTGCCAATAAATGTGTCTTGAGCCAGACGAAATAAATCTATGAACATTGTTGTTCTGTGTGTCTCACCATATTGAGTTAAATTGGTTTTGTCTTGGATATATCAACATAATATTATGTAAACTAGATACATCTTTAGATTTGTTAGTGATAAAATCGGTCTTATGCAAAGTTATAAGTGAATAGGTATACTTATCGATGTTGATGTCTCTAATTTATAGATATTGAAGAAAAACTTATGTAGTGCAAACAAAATACTTAATAAAGAATTAGAGCATTAGAAGTCAACTCTTATCTCTCTGTCTGACTTAGAAGATGAACCACGATCTCTAACCAGACTGCCAAGAACGTGCTTTATAGCCTTAGCCCGCGTTGTAGAGGCTCATGTGATGGTCATCAAAAAAACAAATCAATAGGTGAGTCTTCACTAAAAGGACTATTAATAATATTAGTGCTCTTTTTTTAGATACGACCACACCCCGTTGAAACCGCACAGTTGTAAGTTACAATGACCGATAGAAACATATTTTAACATATATTACAACTGTAGAGATGTACTTGTATAAACGTGGCCTACTCATGCATATTATGACGATTACAACTTTTTGAATCGTTATATTTCAAAAATGGTGGCTCGTACAAAAAAAAGTATTGATACATTTTTTGTAGATAATTTTATGATCTACAATTTTTGTCTGAAGTATTTTATGATAAAACTTTTACCATTTTGCTGATAATCACGAAAAACTCATTTTTTTTACCTTTAACCTTGAATATTTTTTTTCCATACAGTGGAAAGATGGGGTACTTTCAAATTATATTTTTAATCATATTTTAAACCATCTTACTGATTTTCAGCTTGTTGGGAATGTTTATGTAGCTTTACTCTTATGTTTTGGTCTAATTTGACCAGACTAAATAGATATACAGGCACTATACAGATGGTTATGCACTACGACAACATCCCTCTGTCGTTTTTTACGATACTGCCGGCTAAATAAGGGCTGTTATTGTTTATATCATAATCTTCCTCAGTCACAACATGGACAATATGATGAACCAAAGAAATATATGTCGAACCAAAACCAGCATACAATCGTTCTTATTCCAAACTATATATTATGTAAATATTCTCAAAGAAGTTCACAACTCATTTCTTTTATGAAGAGAAAATAAAACCTCACGACGGTATTTTTACGACAAGGACAGTTAAATTTACACTTTATTAAGGTCAATTTTATGGAACGCCTTGAAGCAAACACAGCATCGCTTGAGTCATTAACTTTTCTACTCGACTATATGTCTCACTTTACATCCGTGGACATAAAAAGCTAAGTTTATAGGCTCTAAGAGACTATAACTGAGTGGTTTTAATAGGGGTTAGTTAACAAGGAACGGAAGCATTTCCTGTTTACTTTACTTTAGTTTTATTTTTTACGACTTTCTTTATAAACCTTATATCACATTTATTCTATAATATCTAATACACATATATTGGCACACATAACACAAGTTTAATCTTAGTTTGGGTGCCAGAGAATTAAATATAAGAAGACTTTAGAGTTTAAATAAAAACTCACTTTCTATAAAAATAAAATGTAAATTATGTTTTTGGAAAATAAAGTTATTATTATATAAAATGTAAATTTAAATTCAAAATTATTCATTTTATATAGACGCTAAAGTGGCACTCGCAATATCGTCAATTTTAAACATTTTTCTTTAAGTTAATCCAGTAAACTACCACCGGATTGAAACGCGACCGCCACTGAGAAGATCCGATAAGAAACTCAGCGGGTTTGTCTATTACTTTTTTTTACCGACTTCATTATTATAAAATTGTATACAATATTTAGTAAGTATTAGCTCCAGTGTGATACTCTTTCCACGGCTTGTCGGCGCGGCATCCGCCCTATCCTGGTATATGCTGAATGTGGGCGGACCCAGCACTACGTGCCGACTGCTGTACGCGGGGATGGTCCGGTCGATGGCCCTGTACGGCGCACCCGTGTGGGCGGGGTCCCTGTACATCCGACTTAGGGCTCTCCTGTGGAGACTACAGAGGGCCATAGCGCTCAGGCCCATACGTGGATACCGCAGGTGGCGACGGAGGCAGCATGCCTGTGGACCGGTACACCCCCATGGGACTTGGAGGTGGAAATGCTCGCTGATCTGTACCGGCGGGTGTCGGAAACGCGGACAGGGGGCGGCACCGTTTCGCTCAGCGAGATGGCCGCCCGTCCTGCCACCACTGCGATTGCGACGAGGACGCTCGAGTTCTGTGTGGTCTGGGCAGAGCAGCGCCGTGAACTCATCACAATCATCGGTGCCGACCTGACGCTGCCGACCACTGCCAGGGCCATGCTCTATAGCATCAGGAACTGTGACGCGGTCGCCGCCTTCTGCTACACAGTCGTCTCGCGGAAGAAGGCGGCGGGGCGGCTCCGAGAGGAAATCCTCTTTGGCGCGAGTATCTGTGCCTGAGCCCTAGCCGAAAACGCAGGTGAATGGACCGGGGAATAGTCCGTCACCCGCAGAGAGGCCGACCGCGTGAGGGCGACGCCCCGGCAGTTAGCTGCTCTTCCGTCGCCCCGGACCGAACGGGTGGCGTGTGTCCGCACCATGACCTACCCAAAAAAAAGTATGATGCTCTTCGAACCACGATATCATATAATTCTGAAATATAATGCAAAAAATACGACTGGACTCGATCGCAAACTTTATGTACTACTTATTTTTAATTATAAGAGCAGCCATCACATTGTCACCACTTCAATAAGTCGTGGAAGTAATGTAGCAAGTTCAATGAAAACAAAGTATATATCTAAGAAACTACGTTCATACTCGTACATCATGTCAGCTATATATATATGTCCCACCGCTGGGTTGGAGCCTCCTCGATGCTAGTATGGAAAATTACCAACTACACCACGCTGGTCAGACGTGTTGATATATCGAGGTTTCTCTCTCTTGCATAGATGTTAGATGCATATTTTATCCCTGAGTCGTCTTTTACGATCAGCCACGGGTAAGATGTACGGATGAATATGATACTAATGTTTGTAATTATTATGATTATTTTATGGCCTTTTGTGAATTTGTTCAGTGTAATTTAGTCCCTAATTGTAATGGCAGGCAATTGGATCTCGTGTTGAGCACACATGACTGTATATCGGTTGGTGCGGCGGACGAGGCGCTGCTCCCCGTGGACGCGTACCATCCGCCACTTGCCGTGCGCCTCGCTTTCAGTTCGAAACGGGATGCGAACCTCTTGCAGTCGCCCGTGTCTTCTCCCATATCACATATAGGACAACCTCAAAAGTCCTTTGTTAGAAAACAGTGGAATTTTAATAAAGCTGATTTTAACCGTTTATATTCCTTAATAACTAAAATTGACTGGAGTGAAATATACAGTTTAAATGATCCTAATCTGATTTTAAATTTATTATATGAGAAAATTTACGATGTATTTAACGATTGCGTTCCTAGTAAAACAGACAGTCTGACGTATAGGCGGTATTCTTATCCTGTGTATTACACCAGCGAAATTATTAAAGATATTAAACTAAAACACAAATTACATAAAAAGTTTAAATCCAGTAAATTGGACTGTGATTATCAGGCGTTTTCACTGTGCAGAGCAAGAGTGAAAGCACAGACGACTCGAGCGCTTGAGCGATACGTCGATCGCGTACAAAACCATTTGGCAACAGAACCTCAAGCTTTCTGGGCTTATATGAGATCTAGAAAAGGTATGTCAAAGAAACAAAAGCTAATCAACAACGGACGAGCTCTATCTGAACAGGAAAGTGCCAGTGAATTCGCTCGATTCTTTCACTCTGTATACAACCCGAACCCGCCCGTGCTGAGCGTAGCGGTAGCGAGTGCGACGGCAGCAGACGCGCCAGGTGCGTGGGTGCATCTCGCTCGCTTAAACACCGTGGACGTACAACGTGCGCTAGCTCATTTACCGCCAAAACGGAGCGCCGGCCCCGATGGTATACCGGCATTCGTCTTTAAAGACTGTAATTCAGTTTTAATTAATCCGTTGCTACACTTATTTAATGCATGTATTCAACGTGCAGTGTTTCCTGATCGCTGGAAAGTGACCCGAGTCGTACCTGTTCCAAAAGGTAGCGGAGGTTCGACACCCAGTGATTATAGACCTATTGCAGTCCTTTGCACTCCAGCCAAAGTGTTTGAGTCAGCCATTCACAGTTGTATATACAAACAGGTAAGTGCCCAATTATCCGAAGCACAACACGGTTTTCGTCCTGGTAGGGGGACTACAGGTAACTTACTTCACTTGATGACAAGACTAGTGCCAGCAGTCGATGCAGGTCGACAAGTGGATGTTGCATACTTCGATTTTCGGCGGGCATTTGATACGGTTCATAATGATCGCCTGCTTTTGAAATTAGCGAATGCAGGTTTCACTCCGCATACATTAGCGTTCTTTGCCAGTTATTTGAGAGATAGGCGCCAATACGTTGATTACGGTGGACATCTTTCCAAACCTTATTACACAAGATCTGGGGTCAGTCAAGGTAGTAACCTTGGGCCCCTTCTGTTTATTTTAATGATCAATGATTTGCCTAAAATAGTCAAAACATCTACTCCCTTACTATTTGCAGACGACTTAAAATTAGTTCTTGAAATCAAAAAAGAAATAGACCATAAATCACTTCAGGATGATATCAATAGTATAACGGCATGGAGTTTGGCAAATCAGTTACAATTTAATGTATCTAAGTGCTCAGTTTTATCGTTCAGTAGGGCGCGCACCCCTAATCATCACCAATACCACATAAATAGCGAACCGCTGCTACGCGTCACGGAAGTCAAAGACTTAGGTGTTCGGTTTACAGCTGATCTGAATTTTAGACAGCATATTATAGATGTTTGTAAGAGGGCTTACCGAAATTTAGGTTTTGTCTTGCGTCAGGCAAATCAATTTACCAACACCAGAGCTTTAAAGGCTTTATTCGAGGCTCTAGTAAGAAGTCACTTGGAATACAATGCCATAGTATGGGCTCCGCATGAAGCTAAATATATAGTAATGATGGAGCGAATACAAAATAAATTTTTACGATTTTTATATTTGAAACAGTTCGGGATATATCCAGGATACCCATTACTATATCCAACCGCATTTATATTGGGTATGGTAGGATTTTATAAATTAGAAGTTAGACGAGAAATAGCTCTCGTCTTGTACATATTTAAAGTATTGCGGGGCCTAATCCACAACCCAGCTATACTGCAGGAGATTCAGCTGTATGTACCAGACGAATACGTGGGACGGCGGCGGCAGCCACCGCTCTTGAGGGTGCCGCGCGCTCGCACCAACTTGTTACAGCACGCGCCATTCACGCGCGCTCTACGTGTGCTCAACGAGGTCTCAACACGAAGAGATTTATTCTCGTGTTCACTGAACGAATTAACACTGACCGCTATTTTAATTTTAAGTACATAGAAATAAGAAATTTGTAATGTTTAGAATTATCGTAATATATACTTATGTACTAATACTGTCTTCCGCTATCGAATTGGGTTGTATTACCTGTAATGGTAGTTGTGTGTCGAAATAAATAAATAAATAAATAAATAAATAAATAAATGAATTGTATTCTTACTCCGTCACCACACGGAAAGTATATAGTCATATTCGTACATAACGTCATATAACCTTTTACGTTAATACCTTACAGCATAATTTAATACATTATTTTTTTTAGTTTAGCAATTAATTGCATATATAAAAGCTCGGGTAAAAAAGCGGTTTCATTTTGTAATTAATTATATTACCTATTTTTTTGCAAGAAATTACGTATTCATTTATCAAATCTAAAAACCTTCTCAATCTAATTTTTTCAACCTTGTTAGTAAGTAATCCATCAGTGAGCTAGATTTATTATACACCCAAAAGTGACAGGGCTAGGCCAGCTTCTAATATTTTATAAATAATAATAAAGATGAGAATCCGTTTTTTTTTTAGATGAAGATAATTTTTTTAATAAAAACGCTAGTGTTTGACAGAATTTCTTCTTATAATTAATGAGAATATGGTATGTTTTCTACATTTTTTTTACGAGCTATAGTTTGTCAAGTTGTTTGCGTTTCCGGAATGGTAACCATAGATACTATAAATTAGAAAGTGATAGCAAGTAATTTGAGGTTTAAAAAACTGCACCTGGCAGTTCTAACTTTCTCGAGTGGCGACCACGTATCGATCAACTAGGTGGAAATAGCTGGAAGTCGTTAATTGCGGGCAGCATAGAATCGCGCCTACGTCCAGCAGTGGACGGCAAATTTTGAATGTGTATGTTTATGATGACACTTCATATTAAAAAGATATTACACCTTTCTCGTTTCCATTAAAACGCTATAAGTATGAAATAAAACTATTTCTCAGTAATAATTAAATCTTTATCGGCTAATACTTTAATGTTCCCGTGACCATGCTGTAAAGTATTCCATACTGCATTGAGATAGTAAAAAAAAAGTATAAGTGATTTCAAATGAGGGGATAAGATATTAGTATGTCATATAATATTGCAACTTTCTTAAGGACCTTTTTTATTTTTTTCAAAGAAATTGTAGCCTATGTTACTTTTTGACAATATAGCTTTCTATTGGTGAACAAATACCTAAAATCGGTTCAGTACTTTTAGAACCTATCCATAATAAACAGACAAACAAAAAAAAAACCTCTTATAATTTTAGTATACCTACATGTATATCTAATACTCCCATAAACCCTCTGTTTACTCCCATAAGAATACTCCCTTAAGCTTGCTCCTATAAGCATACTCCCATAAGCATACTCCCATAAGCGCTTGTTTAAAAGTATAGAAATGTATAATATCTAAAATAAATACACAGATGTCGAAGTACAGACTTTAGATTGTACTCTGTGTAATTAAAGTTAAAGTTGTCATAGCCATATGCTGCTCCGGGCCGGCTACGGACGTCAAAGATTCAGTACCAGCGTTTAGCCTAATGGTGACAGGGAGGGAATACGGTGGGTATAGGGATCGCGCGCCGCTCGTCCGTCACCCTGGGCGGCATGGACGGCGTTTGTCCAAACCATAGCCTGTTTAAAAAGCCATATGCGGCTAACAACAAACTCACACGAAATAATAACTCTAAAATATATAATAATCTAACATAAATAATGGGAGGGAAATTGACCTACTATACCATGCTGGTCAGACGTATTGGGTTCAAAGATCGGGTATCGGTGGCCCGCTCGCACGGTGAAGAGAGGTACTTGCAGGATGGGTCTATGGGGTTGCGCGTCGCCTCTTCCGTCGCCCCGGACCGATTTGGCGGGGCGCGACCATCTCCATAGTCCACCGCAAGGGAAAAAGCTAAAAGACGTATTTGTTTAGATTTTGTTGGAGTTTTTCTTCTCTTGCATACATGGTATATGCGTTTTATATCCCTTTGTCCTCTTTTACGATCGCCTACAGGTAAGATATGTGATGATGAATTGTATTCTTACTCCGTTAGCACACGAATACTAATTAATTATTAATTTTATTAGTTTTATATTTACTTCATGCGACGATAGGCAAAGAATACAATGTAATATCACTACCCCTTACTTTCCCATGGGGCTCGTCGTATCATAGTCCAACGGTACGGTGTTTATACGCAACATTAACCACACTAAACCATCGATCATGAATGACCTTGATAACGGCTGTTAATCACATGACGAAAAGCCAACTTAATGTTTATATTAATTACCTGTAACAACTGCTTAAAATATATTAAATGAAACTACTTTTACGGAATTAAATGTGTTATGATTTTTTTATTATTGCTTATGGTGGCAAGCAGCACACCTAATGGTAAGTGATACTGACGCTCATGAATCTTTGTGATACCAGGGATGCAGCTAGGCCGCTGTCTGCCAAAAATCTTAGTAATTCGTCTTAATTCTGACCCTGCGTGAGTTAGAAACGATAAACTCACTTGCTAACAAACCCTTGCTTTGTTAGTGGATGTTATAAAAAACAACTAAGAACTTTATATCGACCTGGGCCGCTTTGGTTAACAATGACATTTTCAAGGAGAATTGACGTCAGGCAATTCTCCTTGATAATATATACAAGTACATATTGCGTCGATCCCAAGTAATTGGGATAAGAACAAGGGAATGGTAAGGACACCCGCACAATATTACATGATATTGCTAGTGACTTCACGAATATATAATTAAATAATTATTTAAGTCCTGTGTTGGGAAGCTTTAAGCCGACTTTCTATGATGATTATTGTCGATTGACGACAAAAATCATCATAGAAAGTCGGCTTAAAGAATATTTCCTCTCAAATCTAAGAAAAAATGGCCAAATGAGCAGTGCGATTAGAGGCAATAATTAACTGGCCATTTTAGTGTTTA
The DNA here is from genome assembly GCA_905163515.2 of Lymantria monacha. Taxonomy (NCBI): domain Eukaryota; kingdom Metazoa; phylum Arthropoda; class Insecta; order Lepidoptera; family Erebidae; genus Lymantria; species Lymantria monacha. The sequence goes on from LR991088.1 coordinate 10,069,111, forward strand.
TAAGTTACAATGTCGGTAGCCATATTACTACAAATTAGGTCTTTCTTCACAGTTTGCCAATCAGACTTATCTCGCTACTTATCCATTTAGTCTTTGCACAAATTTCGATTGATTATTTTTCATTGTTCTTCTCTGTCGATGAACGCCTAATATTGACCAAAGTGTGGGTCTAGACAAGGGAAATTAGCCTACTATACCACATTCACCGGGCAGTTTTAAATAATGTTTTATTTCAAGATTTCTGTGTATTGGTGTTTTTTAATCCTTATAGCAATTGAAATGTCTTTCTAATGCATCAATTCACACACAAATCATTTCTAATCAATCATCATCATCTCAGCTCATATATGTCCCACTGTTGGGCTAGGGCCTCCTTCACAATGTGAAGGAAATTGATCCACGCTGGACAGGCGTGTTGGCATAGGATTTCATTTCGAATATTCCTTCTCTTGCATAGATGTTACATGCATTTTATATCCCTTAGTCGTCTCTTACGATCACCCACGGGTAAGATAGGGGGTAGTGAATTATATTCTTACTCCGTCACCACACGGAAAATGATAATGTAAATAGTATATAGATATTAACGATATGTAATAAAATTTATAACCATTTTCTATTAGAAATAAAACTACATTTACGGATTCTATCGCGTTTGTATTTGATTTATAATTTCCCGACCTTTCGAACACTTTACAGTGATCATGGTCACGGGAGGACTGAGGTGTCTTACGTCCAATATGTCATTGTTATTATAGAAATTTATTTATATCTACCCTATAAGATATTAAATTTTGACCCACATTTTTATACAAAAATTAATACAAATTCATTGCCAGTACAAAAAGAGAATGATTCTATATATAAAATTTATGTTGTTCACGATTTGTTATTATTAAGGTATTTAATTTATGATAATTATTATTGTGGCAATTTTACAATTGCCGCCTCTTCCGTCGCCCCGGACTGATTTGGCGGAGCGTAACCACCTCCATAGTCCACCGCAAAAAAAAATAAAAAAATGTTATAAACAAAATTTTTACAACGCACAAAGTGTTATCCTGCATGGGAATTGAACCATCAGAACTAACACGGTAGGTCGCTATCTTAACCACTACCATATGTGCATTCTTGTTTAGTTTATTATTATAAATCTATGTTATCTTATTATAACTATAATTCGCTGTATGGTAGCGGCTACGAATACTACCAACCCTTACTTTGCTCGTGGATGACTTAAAAGACGATTAAGAGCCTTATAACGACCTGGACCAACTCAGTCTGATACCGTTTGGTCAACAATTACATTCCCAAGGAGGGTTGACGTCTGGCAAACGGCTGGTGACAATACTATTGCCAATAACTATTACATTATGTACTATGAAAGAAGAGTACATATTGTATTGACCCCAAGTAATTGGGATAAGAGTAGGAGAATAATGATTATATTATTATAAATTTATATTTTATGTAGTTCTTATATGTACGTATATTATACATACCTACACACATCACGCCATGTCCCTTGCAGGGTAGGCAGAGAGAACAGAGTGCCAGAGAACTCTATCCTTGCATACTTCACTCGCTTCCTCAACATTCATAATTCTCTCTCTCTCGTTCACTCTATTTCCCGCATTCATTCTTCGCTCTATATCAGTGGTGTACCTTCCATCTCGGCTAAATCAACATCCAAGATATACAAATTCATCCACTTGCTCCAGTACATCATTACCTATTGTTACTCTTACATCTGTTCTGGCTTCATCTCTTTCAAAGACAATTATTTTGGTTTTGCTCACATTCACGCGTAGAACCCTTTTACGTATATTATAATATAAAGATAATAACAGATATGTATGTTGTATAAAACCATTGATTACACACACACTTTATCATTACACATACTCAGATATAGGGGCCCCATTGCCAATTAGATCATGGCCCATTTAAAACACCTGTTAATGAGTTTTCAGTATTCAGTACCACATGATTCATAATGAAATAATTTGTTTAAATAACTACATTCACAATAAGGTATATGTAACACCTTACTAAATAACATACATGTTTTGTTTATTTCTACTTAATATTATAAATTTGTGAGAATTTGTTATTCTTATATTGAAAAACATCGAACGAATGTCAATAAAACTTTATTTTTCTACCGTTATGAAAAATATTTTACAGAATTACAAAATTTCACAACAATAATATCACTTCCAGTATTCAATCAGATGAAATTTTTGGCTAAGGCGGTAGTTTAATATTAAAATCCGCGTTCAAAAATGATGATATGATGACTGATGGCCCACTGATGTCGCTGATATTGCGACAGTGCCGCGGATTTCGCTCGGTAAAGTAACATATAACTCTGAAGGTATTGGCATTACAGAAAAAAGTTTAAGAGAAAAGTTGTTCATAAATAAAAGATCTACACTTTAGATTATCGGTAAAGTTCAATAAAATTGAACGGTTGGGAAGAAAATGGCGAAAAATAGAAAAAAGGGAGGAAAAAAAGTAAAATTTTTGCCTTTCGGAAGCAATAAATTGAAAAATATTGATGAAAAAAAAAAAGTTTTAGATAAAAAAGTTAGTAAATTTAATTTAGAAGAGAAAAGGTCTCTACAATTTTTTGTCTCACACTAGCCGTTCTCGAGATATCGAATTAAACGCGTTTTCATCGAAATGACCTTAAGCTGACCTCGCCAGAATCCCTCAAATTGGAATATATGCTCAGAATACACCCCCCTATCGATCCTTCATAATCCCCAAACTACATAATTTTATGTTTATTTATTTCCGTAATTGCACTGGACTAAAACGAAATACTCGTGGGAACGCTATGGATTGTATAAAAAAATTTAAAAGTCCAAATGACGGCGATGCGGTTCGCAACCCTTCACGTCTCGATCCCAATGAGGGCGAAAAGCGGTCTACGGAGTGCCGTTTTGCCACGTTGAATGTAGGAGGAGGAATGAAAGAGAAATTAAATGAGGTATGTCAAATGATGGATGATAAAAAGATTGATATTCTTTGTGTGAATGAAACGAAGCGAAAGGGATGTGAGATAGCTAGTCATGGACCTTATACGGCATACTGGTCCGGGGTACCAATGACTACTAGAGCCTGCCAGGGAGTTGGTCTCCTTCTTTCTGCTCGAATGGCTCAATGTGTGAAAGAGTATGATTGTGTGAATGCTAGATTAGTATGGTTAAGAATGAAAGTGGGTCTGACCCGTATTTTTGTTGTAGGAGTATATGCTCCTGTAAACACGGGTTTGACTAAAAATAAATGTGAGCAGGATGGAAGAGAAAAGTTTTGGGAGGAACTAAGAGATGTTTTAAGATTATGCCAGTTAAATGAAAGGTTGATTTTGCTAGGTGATTTTAATGGATGGGTGGGAGTAGGCCGAAAAGGATTCGAAAACGTTTTAGGAAGGTTTGGTGATGAAAGTGTGAATGAAAATGGTCAAAGTCTGCTAGAGGTGTGCTTGGAATGGAACCTTTGTGTTACAAACACTATGTTTGAACACAAAAAGATCCATATGTATACACGCGAAGCAAAGAATGTAAGAAAGAGTATGATTGATTTTATAATAGTAGACGAAAGACTCAGAAACAAAGTTCTAGACACCAGGGTGTATCGCGGTACTGGTATCCATACAGACCACTTTCTAGTAATGACTAGAATAAGTGGTCTCATAAAAACGTGGCGAAACCGGATACATAACACGACAAGTGTACTAGAAAGGATAAAAGTAGAGAATTTGCAAGATGAGATTGTTAGAGAGAAGTATAAAAGTAAACTGACAGAAAAGTTGTATGGTTCGGTTAATATTAGTGATATGGAAGAATTATGGAAGACTTTTAAAGAAAATGTGGTAAATGTTGCTACAGAAACATGTGGTGTGACCAGAAGAAGGAAAGTAAATAAGATGAAGAATATATGGTGGGACAAAGATGTGCAGAGTGCAGTTTGTGAGAAGAAGAAAGCCTGGATAGATTGGCTTGCTATCAGAGCCAGTGAGAGAATAGAGAAAGCAACGATTTATGATATAGACATAGCCAAAGAAGAGTACAAGAGAAGAAAAAGAGAAGTGAAAGAAATTGTCAGAAAAAAGAAAGAGGATCAGAAAGACGAGTATGATAGAAGATTATCGCAGGATTACCAATCTAACTTAAAGGTTTTCTGGAAATCCATAAAATCAGCTCGAGGTAAAGTTCAAAGTACAGAGCTTGCTTCGATCAGGGATAAGTATGGAAGGATAGTGAATAGAGAAGAATGTGTACTAGAGAGATGGAAGGAGTATTTTGAAAGCTTATTTGAAAGAGAAGAGCCACAAGATCTATCATTTGAGAGTGAAAGAGATCTTGAGGATGGAGAATGTATTACTATGGTGGAAATTATGAACGCACTGAAAGGTATGAAAGCGGGTAAATCTGCAGGATACGACAGGATTACAGTTGAGATGCTGACCGCTGGACAGGATATCATAGCTAACATGCTATACCAGCTCTTCAATCTCTGCTGGACTAATGGCCAAGTACCTGACGACTGGTGTAAGGCTGTAATTGTACCTTTGTACAAAGGGAAAGGTTCGCAGCAAGATTGTAGGAACTACAGGGGCATAAGCCTCCTTAGCATAGTCGGCAAACTGTATGCGAAAGTATTGATTGAAAGAGTAGTGAAAGTAACCGACAAGAAAATATGGGATGCACAAGCAGGTTTCCGAAAAGGTATGGGTTGTACGGATCAAGTCTTCTCCTTACGATGCATGACGCAGAAATTTTTGGCTAAAGGTCAGAAAATCTTTTGTGCATTCATTGATTTGGAGAAAGCTTATGACAAAGTGAGGAGGAATGAACTGTGGTCGGTACTGTCTATGTATGGGGTGGACAGCCATCTTATTCATGCTTTGAAATCCATCTATAAGGATTCCAGGGCGTGCGTAAGAATAAACGGAGCCTACACGGAGTGGTTTAATATCGATAAAGGTGTTAGACAGGGATGTGTAGCGTCCCCGTGGCTGTTTAACCTATTCATGGATAGCTGTTTGAAAGATCTGAAAAATAATGATTGTGGTTTACGAATGAATGAGTTACTTATCAAATGTCTTCTTTATGCCGATGATCAGGTATTACTTGCATCATCGGCAGAAGATTTGCAGGCGATGGTAACTACTATGCATGAAGCTTTTGAAAGAAAAGGTATGAAAGTAAATGTAAGTAAGACGAAAATTATGGTTTTTGAAAAGGATAAATGTATGACGGAATGTAAAATTTTTATAAATGGTGAGGAACTGGAACAGGTGAAAGAATTTTTATATTTGGGTGTTTTGTTTACTAGAGATGGTAAAAATGATGATAATGTTGAAAGAAGAGTAAATGCTGGTAATAGAGTGAATGGGGCACTATACACCTTTATGAAAAGCAGAAACGTGTCCAAAAAGGCACGTTTAGCTGTACATAGGGGAGTATTAGTACCTACTCTCATGTATGGTAGTGAAAGTTGGATTTGGCAGGGAAGACATGAAAGTAGAATAAATGCTGTTGAGATGAGAGCTCTTCGTAGTATGTGTGATGTAAGTATGAAAGATAAAATTAGGAATAGTGTTATAAGAGAGCGCTGTGGTGTGAATGAAGAAGTAGTGACAAAGATCAAAAAGAGTATGCTGAGGTGGTTTGGACATTTAGAAAGAATGAGTAACGAGAGGTTGACGAAGCAAATATATAAAGCAAGCGTGAATGGGACGAATACAAGAGGAAGACCACGTCATACTTTTCTGCACCAAGTTGGAGATGTGTTGACGAGAGGTCTTATTAAGAGTATGCGTAATCGTAGAGCGTGCATGAAGACTATTATGAGTGTGAATGAGGCGATGGAAGTATGCCAGGATCGTGGTTTGTGGCAATCCGTAGTCTCTGCCTACCCCTCTGGGAAACAGGCGTGAGGCTATGTATGTATGTATGTAAAACGAAATGAATGTTTTTTGTTATAAACAATTAATATCATGAATTCAATTATTCTTTTATTTATTTGTTAATTACGCTTTAATTCGAAGATATACAATGTGAAAGTGGAAGGATGTAGGGTACCGGGGGAGACCGAGACTAACCTACCTAGACCAAATTGGTCACGTACTGAAGGAAGGTGGAGTCAAGAGTCTCCGAAACCGGCCGCTCGCCGGTTTCGGTGTATGAAGAGAATTATAAATGTTGAGGAAGCGAGTGAAGTATGCAAGGGTAGAGTTCTCTGGCACTCTGTTCTCTCTGCCTACCCTGCAGGAGATATGGCGTGATGATATGTATGTATGTAATTCCTAACTGCTAGACCGAACGTTGATCTTGAAAGTTCGCCTACAATAAAGAATATATTAGATACATTCAACCGACATAGCGCCTGGACTAATTGTTTACATATTTTTTTATCTGCGAGGAATGAACCACGGCAGCACCAGTAGAAGGAATAACAGTGAACTCCTGAGACACCTAAAATACCAACTGCGATCGCCAATATAACTGTCAAGCGTGTCAATTATGCCATTATTTCTTTTTGAGAATTGGCGAAAGTATTGGATTTCTATGCGTCGAACTGTTGTATATATAATAGTTTGGAAGTAATTTGGAGAATAATGGACAAGCAAAAAGCTTGGCATCCTGAATAGAGCTAGGCGTGAAGTACCTTCACGCCGAAACAACTTCTTGTGCTATACAAAACGCAAGTTCGTCCTCATGTAGAGTACTGCTCAGATCTCTGTGCATACGCGCTTAAATATCTGCTAGACTCACTTGACTCTAATATGCAGGGGCAAAGACGTGCTGTTCGAATCGTCGATGATCCCAATCTCACGGTAAGACTAGAGTCGCTGGAGCGGCGGAGGGATTTAGGGTCACTCTATGTACTCTACTGGGTCTTTCACAGGAAATGTTTTGAGAAACTGTTTGACTTGATACTACTGTCACCGTTTTACCGCCGTACCACTCGACACTGTAGCTGAATTCTGAATTTTATTTGGAAACGCTACGGTTCTCGACTGTATGTTTTCAGCGATCATTTCTCAAGATCTGGAATGAATTACCTGCTGCTGTTTTGCCGGGCATTATGGCATGTCCTTCTTCAAACGAAGCTTATGAAGAGCACTTTCTTCACGATAGGCAGTGATCTGGCTGTGTCCCTGGTGTCGCTAAGGTCCATGTGCAACAGTACCTCTTATCATCAGATGTGCTACTTGCTTGTTTGCCATCATATGCAATGTAAAATGTCTAAATCCAACTGAGAATGTAGACAGGCTAATCCAAGACATGTGTCATTAACTTTTCTGGAGATATTTTCTTAATATTTTGATATATCTCGTAAAGTTTGACAGCGTTGGCAAAAAAATTACCCAAAAGTTTTTACGAAACATTAGCTTAAGGATTTTAATATAAATATTACATATTGGAAATAAAACTATTGTTACAGATTTGATTGCTTTTGTATTAGATTTAACAGGAGGATAAGTCTCTCCTGATGTGACTTTAAACGTTGTAAAGTCTCCGAAGCGTCGATAAATCAATGAATGGTAGATAAAATGAATTATGTTCGTAGACTATATGTTTAAAAACCATGAATATCGACACTCGGTGTATTCTTTACAAAATAATACCGGGTAAACTGCTAGAAACTCTTTACCGATATTAGTATCGCCTATAAAATCATAAGATAAATAAAATAATTGTTAAATAATTGTTGGATTAATAATTTTATTGTTGTGTTAAATAATGGTTGAATTTCTAAAACGTAAACATTAACCTGTTTCAATAGAGAACTTTAATTATATCAATAAAAAAATATAAGTTTCGAAATTAAATCATTGTATTGTTAGTGGGTACATATATACATTACGTAAACTACAAAAATACAAAATTCAAAACTAATATTTAATTTGTATTCACAAAATTTTCAATTTATTCACTGCTCATGCTCTGGGTCATTATGAAAAATTTTGGTCGTCTTCTCCATGGTAGGCGCTGAATCTGAAATAAATGTTATATATTTTTTTCATAATAAAGATATTAATGTCATAAGTAATTCACAATAATCATCTCTTTTAATATGTATTTTCATAATTCATAATTTTCTGGATACCGAGCGGCAACTTTCCAAAGTATTATTCTAATCATCATCAACATCTCAGCTCATATATGTCCCACTGTTGAGCTCGTGCCTCCGCCATAATGGAAGGAAAGTTGACGTACTACCCTGGTCAGACGTGTTGGTTAAAAGTTGTCTTTCGAGTTTTGCTTCTCTTGCATAGATGTTATATGCGTTTTATAACCCTTAATTATATTTTACGATCACCCATGGGTAAGATTCCGTCACCACACGTATAACTATTATAATACTTGGTAAGTAAATCATTTTGATAAAATAATAATATCCATCCCTCCAACAACTTGTCGAAGCTCACTTTTAGACATAGATCTACCCAAAAAAAGATAATATATTCGGATTTCTCGACTCCTACGAGAGAGTAGTATCATGACACATTTTTTATTATCGAACTGTCACTACTCGAGTAGGGTAAGTCTATTATTTCCCAAATATTAGGCTTTCAAGAACTGCAAAATGATACGTAAATAGCGCGACAACCTCACGTTTCGCTTCTGTATTATGTAAAACAGTAAAGACCGAGTGGCTGTCAATCATGTTACGTAAAGATTTCACCCCGCGCCCGACTTGCTATTCGCTGGTAATTTTGTACCACGCGGCATAATCTAATACCATATAACCATCAACGGTTTTTCGAAATATATAAAATCATTCATTCAAAAAATCTCATTTAGTTACTTACCGTCTTTACTTTTCCATGTAGTCTTTGTAATTTCTTCGACAACGGTACCATTAGGGTAAATTGTAGTTACTTTACTTTTTTCGACCATAGCCTGACATTGAGGTTGCATTGGAATTAGATACCACATATTGACTACTGAATTGTCTGCTGGTGGATTTTTGGTGCTTTTATCAGACATTTTACTAAACATCATTCCACTATTTAAAATATCTAAAAAAATAATTACAAAATTAGTTTCAGTAAAACGTCAGTCTGTGTAATTGTTGAAATAATTAAATGTTCCTATACCAATGAATATATTATCGTTTTTATCAGCTCCATCATAAGCACTCTTGTGCGCGCTGTTATTAGAACTCTTAGTATTAAATTTACTTGCAGGAGAATTAGAGTCACTGTATTCCTTTGTATCAACTTGAATTTTTAGAGTTTCGTCGTTTGATCCATCGTCATTTCCTGTTTGAAAAGAATTTCGTAAATATATTTTTTCATATAATTATAATAACAGATACATAATTCAAATAAGAAAGTGCATCACCTGTACTGTCAGGACCATTGACAGCAACTTTGAGAGTGCCAGCAGAATCATTAGGTATGTTTAGTATAAGCTTAAGTTCATTCGTGTCAGTAGAATTATCATTTGAATTAGCGTCACTTTGTTTTGTGGAATTTGTTGCGACTGCAGAAGTATCATTGAAATTAGTAGATTGTTAAAAAATTGGTAAATAGTGGATTAGAAAGAAAGATAGACTTTAAGCAACATGTACAAAATCAATAGAAATTATATGTTAAAAATATTAATAAAAAGCTTGTCAAATGCGTTATTAACTCACCTGAATCATCAGAATTTTTCTGACTACCTATATTTTTATCATCTTTATCATCTGAGAATGTGTTTGGACCATTATAAATTTGTTGCGAATCTTGTTTTTGTACCCTATCCGTGGAGGTTTCTACAGGAGATATCGTGGTAATTTCATCCATAGTACTTGCGGTAGAAGTTGTAATAAGAATACCTACAATAACTAACTTTTAGTGCCGTTCATATATTAAACTATTTAGTGAAAAGTTAATTTCACCGCAAAAATATGGAAAATTTAAATTACTGATATTTAGCATTTAATATGCTTGATTATTTATAAAAACCCGATCACGAGCGAAAAATGATTATTACAAGTGAGATTCGAACGCACACCTATTGGAAATCCGTTCCAATCGTGCTGCCACTACACCACCGTGAACTATTGTAGGACAATCAATTCTCGCATCGTATTATATTTTCGTCTGTAAGGCGACGTCTGCACAATGTGTAAACAATGTCGGGTAGATGGCACACGGCCATGAAAAGAAAATAAAACTAATTTAGTGAGGAAGGTTTAGTTTTAAGATCTCTTGATTCATGTTATCTTAATGTTTTGAATATGTGACCTTAATGTAATCAGTTTACAGCCCTTATATCTAAAGACATATAGGAGAAAAATCTCTTCATTCAAGTATCTTTTGTAATAAAAGGGTGATATGGGCCCCTATAATCCACTGTATCTCTAGTAGGGACTCCACCTATGAAGCGACTCACTGGAATCGATTTCTTAATTTTACTCAGGTCACAAAATATCCCTAGTTCTATCACAAGGATGATACAGAAGTTATGTTTCTTCGTGATTGTATTCAGATACTTGCCGAAGCAACCACGCTCCGACAAGACAAGTAAAGAAAGAATGCCATGATGCATGAAAATGAAAAGCTTTGTTATTCTTTACTAAAATAGAAAACTTTGATATATCTACCAATGTGACATGTAAAAATGATTTCGAATTTTAGTTAACGTAAGTGGATTAATTCAGTTTAATTAACTAAATAATAAAACTACAAATTATCCCGTGGCCAAAAGTTCGCGCATACTTATTGTGAATTCTTGAGTTCGAGTTGAGCAAAAGTATAGTTAGGTTTTCTGTAGATTTGCTGTAGATATTCTCAATAGCAAGTTCACAGATTAAAAATGTTTTTATTAAATTACAAAAAGCTTTACCTGTGTTAATTAAATCTTATATTTGAAAACGCTATTATACCTCTGTTAACTTATTTAAAAAGAAAGTATTAAAAAAAGTAATTAAAAAGGATCAAAACTATAGGTATACTTACTTGAGGAACCGGTTGGTTGGAAGGTATATACTGCTTGAGTTGTAGTGTCCACATCATCACTTGACGGTACTGAAGACGGAGTGCTTGAAGCAGTTTTATTAAGTGAATCAAGAAATTCTTGTACAGATTCGTCTTCCGGATTATTAGTGGCTGAGCGTTGCCCAGAATTCGATTTTTGAATTGGCTTACGCCAATAATGATTATCATCCATAGGTCGCGATTGCGCATTCTTATTATTTGAGTTAAGAGGTGTGGATTTTCTGTCGTTGTCTGGGAGTGAATCTAAAAACTGTTGGATTTTTTTCTCATCTGGGTCTGGTATATTTGAAGGCGGTGTTGTAGAGGGATTCTCCCAGATTGGCTTAGATTTATAGTAATTATTGTTTTCAGATGACTTGTAAAATTCTGGTAGGGGATTATCATCACTGTCACTAGGCTGAAGAGGTCCGGTGCCTGTTATACCTACAGCAATATTATCATCAGATTTATCAGAATAAGAATCTGTTTTTTTCTGAATCATTTCGTCTGAAGTTCCAGTGTTAGAAAAAGATCTTTCCTGTGAAGGTTTAAAAAAGTCCGACACCGATGGAACATAACCATCAATCCATTCTGTATCCCTAGAAGACATCGATGGTGGATAGCGATTACGTTCATTTGGTGGTCGATTATTTTCTACTGGATTATAATCACTACTGGTAGGCGATTGAACATTAGGTGGTTGATAATAATTATCAGTGTACGGAACCTGCTGATTTTGTGGTGTGTTGTAAAACGGAGGTTTATTATTATCATTTGTGGGTGTATCTTCTTTGTCCATCGTTGCACTATCAAAATTTAGATCTAAAATGGATCCAATATCGTCAATAAATTCAACGGTATCATTTTTATGAATAATCATAAATCGATGTCCGTGATCCTTTAGATTTGTATTTTCAAAAAAGCTTTTCAACTTATCCTCTACAAAGAAAACTATTATTAATTGCTATCCTTACATATAGATTTTTTTTGTGCAAATTATATGACTGAACTCTTCCTCAACGGCTGGACCGATTTTGATATTTTTTTTATTTGAGTCTAGGTGCTTTGCAAACCCTTCTTGGGTTTAAATTACCAATCGAATCCAATAAATGTCGCTGCGATTAATTTAAAGGATTGTTAAATATTTAAATATTTTTAGATTTGTTTATTGCTGTATGGTGGCGGCTACGAATACTATCAAATCTTACATTGCTCTTTGGTATCGTAAATACGACTAAGAGCTTTATATCGACCTAGGTCAAATGTCCATCTGATGCTGTTTAGTCAATAGTTACATTCCCAAAGAGGGTTGACATTAGGCTGGCGGCCGGTTATAAAACTAATGCCAAATTTTTTGCGATATGGACAATGAAAGAAGAGTACGTGTTGTTGTTGTACGTGTGACTCCAAACAATTGGGCTAAGAGCAAGATGAAGACAGAACAGTGTTTATTATTGCACAAGCCCAACCGGGGTCGGTTTAGGGTTTGTATTGATAGGCAGTGGCCCAGCTATACCCGTGATATTACAAAGGTCCATGAACGGCAATAACACTTAGCATCAGGTGAGCTGCTTTCTCGTTTCCCACCATAAGCTTTTGCTTATGGTGTGAAATAAAAAACCAAACTTTGTTTAAAGTAAAAACCAAAACATTTTTTAAAGTGATTTTGTTGCCATTGTAAAGAGACCGGGCCTAATAATGAGACTAATGTAGACTGAGAAGAAGAAGCGTCTTACTACGAAGTCTACTACTAAAGACTATTAACCAAAAGTGACTGAAATATATATTGTGTAAACTTGCTTAAAATATATTATAAAGCTGACCGGTTTGTTTGCACAACCATACTAATCTCAGAAACTACCAGTAGTCTTTACGTATTTATATTAACTTACTGTTTATAAAAAAATATTAGTTGTAAAGCATAGTGCTACACAACAGATGACGACACTGTTAATAAATGTGCAGAAATTGTCGAAATTTCACAAACGTCGCGATTTTTGATTCACGGCCCCAAATACTACTGCGATAAAAGTTAACAAATTAATAACCAGTAAGGCAAATATGGCATGTCTGTGTATTTCGGCAAGAATTGAGTGCTCAAATTAATGACAACAAATATATAAGTAGCTGACGCTAGCGAATCTAAGGTCACAACTAGGTTGAGCCTTTATCAATCCCAATCACGCGGGGTCAGTGTTTTTACTCTAAACAGTAAATTAATAAGGTGCGTAAAGTAAATATATCCTAAGTAATAAGACAATGACTGGAAATACAAAGGTATGCTGGTATACTTACGATCTATTACCGTAGGAATTTCTTGTTGCATATTTCTTAAAGTTTTTGAATCTGCTTCCGAATTTATAGCCTGATTTTCTTTGTTTTCAGCAATAGCCTCAAGTAATGCAGGATTATTATCGTTGTACGTGTAATTAGGTATTTTGCTTAGAGGTCTGTCTGGCGCAGATTTATCCTGATTACCACCAATTCCAGACGCAATGCCAGGATTTGTTCCATATCTATATGTGTTAGGTACATTTCTGTTTAGTCCAGAATTAATGCCAGAATTTTGCACATACTTAACATTATCAGAATTACTTAATATTGGATTAGATGCAATGGGAAAATTGTTAAATTTGGGCATATTATATGTTGGAGGATTTTGAAAATTATCTGCTTGTTTATTCTTGTCATTTATATTATAGTTGCCCATTTTTTTAAAATTGTCTGACTTAATAGGAGGTCCATGGTAAATTGGTAAAATAGGTAAGTTAGCATCTCCAAAATATGAGGCAGAGTTTTCTACATATCTATTACCCTTGGATTTTTCTGCTTTGGTGTTTGGTGCTGTAAAGGGTACTTCATCGTAAGTTTCATAGCTGGCAGATTCAGGTCGAGATCGATAGTTAGATTCCGAATTGTAGTTTTTGTTTCGAGCCGTTGGATATGACGCTCCGTTTTGCAAATTTCGAAAATTAGTACGTGGACCATTTCCCATCCATCGGTTTTGTTCGTTTGGCCTTTCGTGTCGGATTACATCACTAGTACTTGCGCTTGAAGCAGCATAAAATTGGTTTTGCTTCTGCAAATTTTGTTGTCTATTTTGCTGATTTTCTACACTAACATGACGGTTGTCCTTTTTCATTGAATTAAACTCTCCTGGGTTTATGTGACTATCACCGGAACGGAGTTGACTCGACTGCCCTTCTTTCTGTGGTAGAGGTTTGAATGGTAAATGTTGATTTTTATATCCGTTATTCTCACGTTGTATTCTGTGGTGGGTATTATAATCTTGACCATTCTCATATTGTTGAGGTGAATTAGCCGCAGCATTTACATTTTGAGTTCGCGAGAAACCCGTATCATAGTTCCATGACTGCTCACGACTATCTTGATTGTTCTGCCAATTATTTTGCTTAGATGCTGCTTGTTGAATTGGTTCCTCAGAAAGAGGAATTAATGCTGTAAATTAATTCAGATAATACACATGGCAAATTTTTGAATCTGTTTCTTTCGAATTATTTTCTATCTAAACCCATATACGTTAGAATAAAATAAAGTTACCTACATGTTTTAAATTATCAAAGATACCCAAATTGTATACAAAATGCTTAATGTATGTATGTAAATAATAATCTCTTAGATATTTTAATAATGTTATGATTTCACTTACCAACAAATTTAAAGCATAAAATTAAAACACAAAATATCACTTTAGAGCGCATGGTCGTCTACATGAACGCTGTTTCTCACAGTACTGTTAACTCCAAAGCCCTCCTCTCTATTAAAACTGGTTCTACTGAAACAACAAAAAAAAATTATAAAGCTGTTTAAACAAACCTCTATTGTTTTCTTTGCTTGAATATTGTCAGTGTGCGTAGGTAAACGGAAATTATTTATTACGTCACTTGTGAAATATAGATTCTCGATTAATAATATTGACGCATATATTAATTGTGGTTGACAGTAAGACACATCTATATCAGTATGTATGTTTTTATGTTTATTTTCCACTACTTATTCTTTTTTTTTTGTATCGGCAATCACTACTAACTAATACATCAATCAATGGGGTTGTATTAGTTCCTAATGTCCTGTTAGAATTTTCGTCAAAAAATTATTTGATTCAAATTCACATCTGCAATAGTTCTACGACTATACTGTTAATAGTATCTTCTGGGAATTTTAGTGGTAAATAAGCACTTTTATACCATACTAGGTTTGTGCCCGCAATTTCACGCGCTTAAAAAGTAACTTTTCCAACTATTATGCCAAAAGAACGTATTACCGGGATAAAAAGTATCCTATGTATTAATTTAGAAAATGGTCTATCTATGTATTAATTTTCATCCAAATTTGTTCTACGGTTTAGGCACGATTAATTAACAAATATCCAAACATTTTCACAAACTGTCATATTTATAATGTCAAAATCTTGCTAACATTCACTACACTCCAGCAGTTCCTTCCTATCATTTTACATAAAAACCTCATTCAAATTGTTTAATATAACACTTTAAAATACTAAGATATTGAATATAACACAAGATTATCAGATGAGGCTTTCACATTCCCGCCAAAAGTAGTCCTTTGGTTTTTTTTTTATTTATTTTTTTTCCATTTATTGATACTTTGGCAATGGAGCAATAAAATTAATCCAAATTACAAAATTCACAGGTTTTGTACAATGAGGTGTAAAGCTAAATCATCTCCTCCTGGTGCAACTTGCCTCGAATAGGGCGGCATCAGGCCCCTAGCTGAGGCATCAGGTTATAGGACCGTATACGTATATTTTATCAAGGGTCCATGATCATGAAGCATCTGGTGCATAATGATACGATAGATACGAAATTATTTCGGATTATCCGACAATTTCCAATAATTAAAGTTATTAGATTTTTAGGGACATTTTAAATAATAAATGCTAAGCGTGGTGATTATTGTACTATTCCCCTTTTGGAGAGGCTTACCTTTAGGCTGTTACTTCGGTGGATTGAAAGAAAACCTATCGTAATATAACTCATACAGACCTTTTTTTTTTTTTTGCGGTGGGCTATGGGCGTGGTCGCGCCCCGCCAAGTCGGTCCGGGGCGACGGAAGAGGCGGCGCGCAACCCCATAGACCCACCCTGCAAACACCTCTCCTGGCCGTGCGAGCGGGCCACCGGTACCCGATCTTTGTCTTCAGTGGCTAACTCATACAGACCTCGCCCCTATTCGAGATCATCTGAAACTTTTATATCAGATTCGATTATGATTTCGAATAGATTTTCATTTCCGATATCCAATAGTTTCAATTATGGTTACGGAACTCCATAACGTCCCTAGTAGTATAGGTTTCTTAAGTCTTAATTCTCTAAGTTAATTAATGGACTTTAGAACGAATGAAACACATGAATCAATACAAGATTATTTGTAGCATAGTTCATACTATAGAATACCTAAAAGCTAACAAACTTATGTCTATGCTATGATGTAATTTATACCGATTTTGAAAAGGCGTTCGACCGCGTTGATCATGATATTTTAATATGCAAATTATACAAACTTGGTATTCGGGGTGACTTGCTGAGGTGGATTCAGTCATACTTGTCTAACCGTTCCCAGGCTGTGGTTCTTGGAGGTTTCAAATCTGATTTTGTTAGTATTTCTTCTGGAGTTCCCCAGGGATCGCACCTGGGCCCTCTTTTCTACTGTGCCTACTTGCATGACATTGATAAATGTTTTAAATACTCTAATCATCTTCTATATGCCGATGATACAAAAGTGTACATGAGAATACGCTCTCGTTTGGACTGCGAAATGGTACAGCGTGACTTAAATGCTTTATGGACCTATTATAATAAAAATAATATATCACTCAATATTGGGAAGTGTCAAGTTATTAGTTTTACCCGGAAAGCTAACCCAATCTCATATCTGTACAAGTTTAATAGCAATGTTATTAAAAGAACCGTATCGGTGAGAGATTTGGGAGTTCAATTGGACTCTAAGATGATACTCTCAGAGCATATTGAGACTATCACTGCCAGAGCATTTCGCAATCTAGGCTTTATTATTCGTACGTGTACGCCATTCAAAAAGGCCAGTACCTTAAAAACAGTATACTACGCCTACGTTCGGAGTATCCTGGAGTACTGTAGTCCCAGCTGGTGCCCTCAGTATATGGCGTATGTCGAAAAAATAGAGCGTATTCAGAGACGATTCATAAAACATCTGAATTATAAAACTCATAGACGCCACGATACATATGTCAACGACTGTAAGCACTATCAACTAACACCGCTTGCTGATAGACGTATAATGCAGGATATGTGTCTTCTGTTCGATATTTTACGCGGCGGTCTTGACTCCCCATCACTAGTATCCTCTATAAGTTTTAATATACCTAGAAAACGAACCAGAAACACTTCATTGTTTACTGTACCCCACCAGCGTACAAATTATGCTTGTAACTCAGTTATCCCCAGAATACTTCGCACTTATAATGACAGGTTTGATAACATTGACATATTCCAGTTGTCCAAAAGTAGTTTTAAAAATCATATTCTCCGAGACCTAACCGCCAATCCACAATCCAAGAATAGGCTGTAAATATTGTTTTCCTTTATTTTTTCCTTTATTTTGTCCTTTGTTTTCTTTATTTGTTTGTTGTTTCTTTTTTAAACATTTATTTTTAATTTTTATGTTCAAATTTTACTGCTGCTGTTTAATATTTTGAATAATTTATAACTAATAAATTGCTATTTTGTATCACCTCAAATTGTCTTGTCGTGGAACTCTGTAATTGGCTCTGCTTATTGTAAATGCAAACAGCTGATTCTGTTTGCATATTCATATATGTGAAACTGTTTTTGTTAAAAAGCTGTTGAGTTTCCTTAAATAAATAAATAAATAAATGCTTAACGTTTGGTCTACAGCAGTACCTATAAAGTAACAAAATATATTTTTTTAAACAACACCCTGCACTAAGGAAATAAATCTTGTATTGCGGGGGACATTACAAACATAATTAACGCAGACAAATCACACCGATACTCAAAATAACAGTTTGTGGATCACACAAAGTATTGTCCTGCGTGGGCATCCTACCCATAGCACTGGTACGGAAGATCGGTATCTTAACCGCTACGCCATCTGTGCAGTCAAATTAACTTTTCTTTAGAACAAATGAGAAAGTACATCTGTGCCCAAAAGTAGAGTACTATCGCAATTTTGCTAGCAAACAAACTTTCTTTGTCTCAAATTCAAGTTATCCAACAACTCAATTATATTCTAAAATAATAATAATTTGAATGAAACATTATATACTTAGATCATTAAAACATCTGTTTAGCTATATAGATATAAATAAATAAAGTATTTAATATCAGCAGCAAGACGTATAGTAAAATAATGAACATCATCATCATTCTCCTACTCTTATCTCAATTACTTGGAGTCGATACAATATGTACTCTTCTTTCATAGTACATATTGTAAAAGTAATTTGCGATAGTTTTATAACCGGCCGCCTGCCAGACGCCAACACTCATTGAGAATGTAATTGTTGACCAAACGACATTAGATAAAGTAGGCTCAGGTCGTAATAAGGCTCTTAGTAGTCTTTTATGACATCCACGAGCTAAGTAAAAGTTGGTAGGATTCGTAGCCGCTACTACACAGCAATATAGTAAATAATATATAGTAAAATTATGAACATAAAAAGAAATAAAATAAATCATAGAATAAAATAAAACATATAGTAAAAGAAATAAAATGCTGCTGTGCTTCGTTCAGTGAGAGAGAGAACCGGAAGCCCAGCTTTCTGGATGGGTTTGGGACTTTTATTGCTGGGCAACGACCTAGCTGTAACCCTGGTATTGCAAATGTCCATGAGCGACAGTAACACTTACCATTTTGCCACCAAGAGCAATAAAAAAAGCTTATTATAAGTAATGAAAAAGTCTGTGTCTTGCCGAAAATGGTAGCCAGCTGAGCATAAACTAGAAGGCAAGTGACTTAAGGCTCACATATTCTTAAATTACTGAAGTTTTTTTTTCTTTTTTTTTATTGCATGTGGTGGCAAACGAGCATGCAGCACACCTGATGGTGAGTGTTACTGCCGCCCATGGAGCTTTGCGATACCAAGGGTATAGCTAGGCTGCTGTCTACCAATACAAACCCTAAACCCACCCAGTTGGTCTTCCGGCTCTCTCGCTCACCGAACGAAGCGCAATAGCACGTTACCATTACTCAGACGTCGATCTTCTGTGGGAGTATAGTACTAAATCTTTATTCGAAGGGCATCTCACTGGAGCTAATATGGACTAAACATGTATCCAATAATATTTAAGAAAACATGTAATCTAAAAAAAAAAAATTACGAGCCCGCTGAGTTTCTTGCCGGATCATCTCAGTTTGTGGCGGCTTTCCGATCCGGTGGTAGATTAATTTAAAAAAATATGTATAATTGACAATATGTAAGTGTCCTTATAGGGCTTATGCATAATAAATGATTTGATTTGATACCCCGGACGGACCGGCCCGCGGCTGTAGACAGAGAACTGTGAACAGTGTGGTCATACGACTATTATGTAAGTACACTATCTCCATGTGTTATAGATTAATCTATCGCTATTTCACTGCACAACTTTTTAGTTCCAGTTAATAATAGGTTAATGAATTTGCCAGATCTGCTGATCATACCCTGATGTTCCCTTAGCCGGTTTTCACGAATACCATACCAAATAAGGGATGGCGATTCATCATCATCATCTCACCTCATATATGTACATCCCACTGTTGGGTTCAAGCTTCCTCCGTAATGGGAATACTTAAGGATAGGTTAGGACATTTATATAGCGTAGAGTAACACACTAACCCACCGGGTCGACCACGGATGTCAGGGAAGCGGTACCAGAGCTCAGTCAATGGCGATAGGGAGGGAACATGGTAGGCTATGGTGGAGGCACGCTGCTCCTCTGTTCCCTAAAAAAAATAAGAGTAACACACTAATGTGGCCTCCATTTCCAACAACACTTTATCCGTATATAAATTCAAAATTCAAATCATTTACAATGATTAAACCTCGCAGAGATATTTACATACTGTAAATTTTTACGTTTTAGCTAATCTAATCCAAAAATCTATCACTGGATCGGAACACGACCGCCACAATTTTATTCTACAAAATTCTCGTAGGTCTTCTTTTCTATAAAATTGTTTATTATATGTTGAGTATTAACCTCCAGCGTGATGTTTTTCCAACCACAATATAATACACGTATCTTATATAATATAAAAGATTATGGCTGAACCAGATTCCACAAGCGGCACTTCAAACACTAGAGTAGCCATCACTCGCTTCAACCACCTTGGAAGGAAGGGAGAAAACACATATGAGCAATACGTAATACATAAATTACCTTCTGACAAATAAATAAACAAAATATGGCAATAATTCTTATTTACATTTTATTATTACGTTGGAACTAAACACGCAACTTATAATTAATGATATTTATTTACCTATAATGTGTATTTAGCATTTGATATGTAGCGTAAATTATACTTAAGGTCTATTCAATATAAATATACTTGTAATAATTAATCTAGTATAAGTCAATAATGGATTAATAACTTGTAGAGTTATATATATAGAAATATTGAGTCGTGTGGTAGCGGCTACGAATACTACCAACCCTTACTTTGCTCATATACGACGACTGACAGCCTTATAATGACCTAAGCCAACTCCATTTGATGCCATTTGGTCAACAATTACATTCCCAAGGAGGATTGACGTCTAGCAGGCGGCTGGTCGTAAAACTATTGCCAATAACTTTTACAATATTTACTATGAAAGAAGAGTACATATTGTATCGACCCCAAGTAATTAGGATAAGAGCAGGAGAATGATAATGATGCTATATAGAAATATTGATATACTTTTTTTTATTGCTGATGGTGGCAAACGAGCAAGCAGCACACCTGATGATAAGTGTTACTGCCGGCCATGGACGGATGGATGGATAAAGCTAGGCCGCTGCTTATCAATAAAAACCCCAAACCCACCCAGAAAGTTTGGCTACCGGCTCTGTCGCTCACCGAACGAAGCACATTGTCATTGTTCGCCAGGTGGACCGCCCCGCGGCTGTAGACAGAAAACTCTCAACAGTGTGGTCCTAACACAAAAGAAATATATTTGTTAATTGTAATTAATATAAAGGTATATTTATTAATTTTAAATTATATAAAGGTATATTTGTTAACTGTAATTAATATAAAGGTATATTTATTAATTGTAAATAATTGTAATTATATTTTATTTACAGTACATAGTTATATCGTCATCTCCACTCACATACGTCCCTCTGTTGGACTCAAGCCTCCTCTTTATACATACGAGTATATCTAATGCAAAATTTGTAATCAATTTTTTTTTGTGTTCTAATAAGGTGCCTAGACGAATGACATCATCCGAGGATAATTCAATTGTGAATAGACAAGCTTTTCCTAATAATAATGAACATATGCATACATAATAAGAATAGATATAATTATTAAAATTATAGTCTAGTAATTGTATTATCATACAATTTATAACAAGAAGCAAATCTATTATATACAAATGCATTTCATTAACGTGTTTGTTCTAAAACATGCAGCTGTGAAAATAGTCTATACCTAAACCACTCCTTTATATTTCGGTAGACTGTTTAAATCTCATAAAATCTTGTCTAATATAAAACGACTATGGTTGCCTTCGGTTTACATTAGAAATTTAGCCACATTCAGACGCGGCGCCGTGAGAACCATTTAAATGCATAAGGTAAATGGGACGTTCCTTTTATCCCCGCTTTACTTAAACGAATTGTGCAAATGATACCACATTTCTGCCATTCAACGTTAGCACAAAACGCAAATGAAGCCTACGTTAAGAATTTCACTTAAGGACGACACATTTTGAGCTCATTACTATAATAAGATACAGTTCAGTCATAACTATTATTATCTACAACTTCGCTCAGATTTTTCATCAACTAAAGACTGTAATAATATAAAATTAAGTTCGTAGACATCTAAAGCTTAACAAATACCTGGAATATTGTATTAATATATATTTATTCTGTAGGAGTTCGTAATTCTTTATCAGTAAATACAAAACTACGCCTGTCTCTCATCTCGTCTCAGTTTGAAATATTGATTTTCTATTTGGCTGTCTGTATTCCATAATACTCTATTCACCTATATTTTTTGTTCTATTTTTTTATGCTCTTCATAGCAAACGAGCAGTACACCTGATGGTAAGCGTCACTGTCGCCCATGGACCTTTGCAATACTAAGGCTACAGCTAGACCGCTGCCTACCAATGAAAATCCTATCATAAACCCACCCAGAAGTTGGTCTGACAGCTCTCTGGCTCACCGAACGAAGCACAGCATCACATTATCACTACTCAGGCGTCGATTTTCTGCGAGAGTGTGGTACTATCCTGGACGGACCAGCCCACGGCTGTAGACAGAATACTCTCAACAGTGTGGTTCTATCATTATTATGTATATATACTATCTTCATGTGTTATAGATTAATCTATCACCATTTCACTACACAACACTTTAGTTGCGCGTAATAACAGGTTGATGCATTTGCCAGATTTTAAGCTGGAGCCTCCTCCGTAACAGGAGGGAAATTGATCTACTATACTACGCTACCAGTGATGACTTACGGCACGGAAACGTGTTCCCTAAATGTAAGCATCATAACCAAGCTCAAAGTCGCTCAGAGTGCTATGGAGTGGTTTATGCTCAGTTTTTTTTCGAGATAGAATCTGAAATATGGAAATCCGCAGAAGAACGGGTGTAACCGACATAGCACGAAGAATTAGAGCGCTGAAGTGGCAATGGGCAGGCCATATCGCTCGAAGAACCGACAACCGCTTGGGAAGAAAGGTTCTAGAGTGGCGACCACATACCGGCGACGCAGTGTAGGACGCTGCCAAACTAGGTGGACAGACGGCCTGGTGAACGTTGCTGGGCGTCGTTAGATGCAAGCGGCATAGGACCGCACTCTGTGACGTAACGTGAGGGAGGCCTACGTTCAGCAGTGGACGGTAATAGGCTGAAATGATGAATGATGATACTACGCTGGTCAGACGTGTTGGTATAGTGTTTTTTTTTCGAGTTTCCTTCTCTTGGACAGATGTTATATGTTTGTTAGATCCCTCAGTCGTCTGTTACGATCACCCACGGGTAAGATAGAGGTTGGTGAAATGTATCTTACTCCGTCACCACACAAACAGATGATGGTGATTTATTGTATTCTTACCCCGTCACTACAAGTATCGCTTCTAAATAATTAGTCACGCTACATAGCTTTATAAAATCACACAGATTATTGCTCATATTCAGCTTTTTATGTTTAAATAAAACCAACTTATACACTTTAACAATCCCTTTTACTTAAATATTACACGTCCAATAAATCAAAGTTGGAAATAGACAAAAAAGCGCTTTATTTTCCCTCTTTGTCCCTGAAGTACGTTCGATTCCCTGAGCTAATAAAATACACGATTGCCGTACTACTATTATCGTCTTAAACCGAGAATCACTTTCTACAGCATAGCTATATCTTAGCCGCGAACATTTTCATTGCGTTTTTTTTATTATTCTTCTAGTGTTTTATGAAAAAAGACTAAAATGAATTTTACAGTCCGTCAACATCGATAGGTTAGGATCGATATACGGCGATTAAGAGCGTGTGAACTCTTCAGATTGGTATTTAAATTACTGAAATTTAGCATTTAATATGCTTAATTATTTATAAAATCCGATTACGAAATGAAAAATGATGTCGCAAGCGGGATTCGAACCCGCGCCTATTGGGATTCCGGCCCAATCGTGCTGCCACTACACCACCGCGACTAATTGTAGGACATGCAAATTTCATTTCGTATTATATTTACGTCTTAAGGTGACGGTATGCTATCTACCCGACAATGTTTACACATTGTTATAGGCTTAATACTTCAAACTTTACAGCTAGAATTGTATTAAACGATGACACAACCTTGTTATTTAAATTACTGAAATTTAGCATTTAATATGCTTAATTATTTATAAAATCCGATTACGAAATGAAAAATGATGTCGCAAGCGGGATTCGAACCCGCGCCTATTGGGATTCCGGCCCAATCGTGCTGCCACTACACCACCGCGACTAATTATAGGTCACCTTAAGACGTAAATATAATACGAAATGAAATTTGCATGTCCTATAATTAGTCGCGGTGATGTAGTGGCAGCACGATTGGGCCGGAATCCCAATAGGCGCGGGTTCGAATCCCGCTTGCGACATCATTTTTCATTTCATAATCGGATCTTCAGATTGGTTTCACGTGAAGATATAAAAAAAAAGTATTATACAGCCCCGTTGGTGACCACGAACGCTGTAAAGTGTTCGAAACGTCGAGAATTCAAATCAAATGCAAACACGATGAAATCCGTTAAAATAGTTTTATTTCAAATGTCTATCTAATACTCGCGTAAACATCAAAAATCTAATGTATGTACATAGATCAATCCCACCATCATTGATTGCAGGTAATATCAGACCTGGTACTTCCTATAAAAAAGAAATGTCTTCAGTCTGCTTCTTCAAAAAATCTATCAAAACAAAATACCTACACAAATAATTATTATCAAACAATATACTTACAAAAAAACATTGGCAAACGAGATTTTCTATAAATTAAACCTTACTAGAAAGATTTATCGTCCCCATAAACCTCCAATGCACTCAATTTTATGAAAATCGTAGGAGCCGTTTCTGAGATTCTGAATATATAGATATGTAGAAATACGCAAAAAGGTCTCATTTAAGGATATTATAAATAAACTATTTAAATGTATACATCGTGGAAGTCATATCATGTATCTATTTCATAGATAAACTAACTATGAAAATAAATTTATTTTATAATACAAAACTTTTTTGTATGTTAAGAAGACATTCTTTTTTATCTCTTAGATAAAAAGGGTCGAACGTCCAAAATATCAGACTTAGGATTAATTCAGATCTGGCGGTTGCCTGCTGTGCCAGTTTTAATTTAAAATAATTACAGTCAATTTCAATTTAAGATCAATAGATCAGAAACTAGTGTTCAAACTTATAATCTGATCTAAAGTATATTGGGGCAGTGATTTTTTTATTATTTTATAAGTCTATTTTTATTTCACTAAGATTGAATTTATTCATTTTATTAATGTTACTTTTTTAATATTGACATTTTTTGTATTGAGGAAATGTTCTCTATCATTTTTCCCAGATCTGAATTCACCCTTATACTTTACGCTTGTATTCGCGCAGATGAAATCTTTTACGATGTGCCACTTTTTCATGGTTGTTTCGATACGAATTACTCTTTGAATATCTTCGCAATACGCAATTTATCGAGCCCGTTGGCATTATTTTGCTAGTCTAAACATGTACACGTCAGTAAAATTCGTTACGATACTGCAGCTTTTTATACTATAAAAGACAGGCATGTTCTAAACATGAAGGGTTCAAAGGATGAGTTAAGTTCGTGTAAGCACATTTAAAAGTCCAAATACATTTATAGTTCCTTTTAACAACTCTAAAAACAAAAAAGTTCTCAATCAGATTGTATATAAGTATCTATTTATGTGAATATTTAGTCTTATTTTTTTTGTTTCACTATAGATGAATTTATTTTTTTAGACTTGTTCCATACTTCAAAGGTTTCATTTAATTGTATTGAAGTTACAGCTTTGACGTTGAAGATATACTAGGGAACTCCTCAAAATCAAACGAGTAATGTCTAGTAATATCTTTTCTGTTCTATCCAGAGAAGTTTGAGGTGCGGCATTTTAAAACAAAACATTCAACTATATTATTTCACTAAAAATAAATTTACAAAATACAACACGGACGAGAATGAAATGATCATAAAGTTTATATGGGATTAAGAAAACATTATCGATTGTCTTCAAGAATGAATATTCTTCAATTTAAATAAATAAAAACATGTTTATCATTTGTCAATTTTCATCTTCTAAGGGGAAAAAGAGGGAATTAAATTTTGCAGCAATATTTTAACTTCATATCGTATTCAATTAAAAGCCTACAAATAAATAATAGACAGCGTCTTATTTTTTATTATAGGAAATCAATCTATATAATATATTCATTCCTAAAGCGGGAAAATACGGGATAAATTTTGGTTTGACTTTTTTCACATGTGACATCAAACAATACTTCAACGTGGACGAAGTGATGGATGAAAACTTATCTAATTTTATATATGACAATCATCATTCTCCTACTCTTAACCCAATTACTTGGGGTCGACACAGTATGTACTGTTATTTCATAGTACATATTGTAAAAGTTATTGGCAATAGTTTAATGACCGGCCGCCTGCCAGACGTCAACCCTCCTTGGGAATGTAATTATTGACCAATCGGCATCAGATGGAGTTGGCCCAGGTTGTTATATGGCTCTTAGACGTCTTTTACGACATCCACAAGCAAAGTAAAGGTTGGTAGTATTCTTAGCCGCCACCGCACAGCTATGTTATATATGACAATGTGATATATAAAGTTATTTTTCTCAAACATGCTTGGAAATTTGAGCATTATTTTGACAACCTTCTTCGAGATAAATCGAAATTGCTGTACTGACCAAATACACGCGAGCAGCGGCCGGCAAAAAATTGAAAAGCTGTTTCTCTGCCCAACCTAGAATAAGGCCAGAAGATTTGAAACTCAAACAGCAAAGCCAATCTGATATCTACATACGCTTAAGGCAATTGTCATCAATTTTGACTGCACAGATGGCGTAGTGGTTAAGATACTGGCCTACCATGCCAGGTGTAATGAGTTCGATTCCCATAATATTCCCATTGTGCCATCCTCAAATTGTTGTACTGAATCTGGCTGTAATTTGTGTCCGTTAATTATATGTTTATTTCTTACCTGTGTGGTAGCGGCTACGAATACCACCAACCCTTACTTTGCTCGTAGATGTCGTAAAAGACGACTAAGAGCCTTATAACGACCTGGGCCAACTCCATCTGATGCCGTTTGGTCAACAATTACGTACCCAAGGAGGGTTGGCGTCTGGCAGGCGGCCTGGTCATAAAACTATTGCCAATAACTTTTACAATATGTACTATGAAACAAGATTACATATTGTATCGACCCCAAGTAAATGGGATAAGAGTAGGTGAATGGTGATAATGAATTATATGTTTATTTCTGTATGGTGACTTAGTAAAAGTACATTTCACCACCAAGGGGGTGGTGAAATTACCCGTGGCTGATCGTAAAAGACGGCTAAGGGATAAAATATATATATAACATCTATGCAAGAGAAGGAAAAATCGAAATAAATCCCTATACCAACACGTCTGACCAGCCTGGTGTAGTAAGTCAATTGACTTACTATGACTACACATCATTCTCCTACTCTTATCCCAATTATTTGGGGATGACACAATATGTACTCCTATTCCTACATATTGCAAAAGTTATTGGCAATATTTTATAACCGACCGCCTGCCTGACGTCAACCCTCCTTGGGAATGTAATTGTTGACCAAATGGCATCAGGTGGAGTGGGCCCAGGTCGATAAAAGCTCTTATTCGTCTTTTACGACATCCACGAGCAAAGTAAGGGTTGGTAGTATTCGTAGCCGCTAGCACACAACATACTATGACTACTACTACTAGGAGGGAAATTTCCCTCCTAACGTGGAAGAGGTTAAGGGACATATATGAGCTGAGACTAATTATATGTTTTAAAGTCCTCGGCTATACAAGGATTACTTCGTTAGTGCAGGGTGCCTCTGAAAAAAAAAAGAAAAAAAGAAGTATTCCGAATTAATATAATTGTCATATTAATTTATTACTCTGTTATGTACATACGTATATTTGTTACGTAGTTATATTTACGTCAATTCTGTCACGTGAATTTCTGGCTTTGTTACGTAAATATATTTACGTCAATTCTGTCTCATTACTTTGTTACGTACATACGTTTATTTGTTACGTGGAACATACTACATTGAAATCAATTTTGTTTAGTCTTATGCTACATACGACGTAAGAGAGCGAGTAGATATGAAAGAGAGTATTGGTGTAAAGATGCGAAAAGGAATGCTCCGATGGTTTGGACATGTGGTAAGAATGCCGAACGAATGTCTGGTTAAGAAGATATACAATGCGAAAGTGGAAGGATGTAGGTACCGGGAGAGACCGAGACTAACCTACCCAGACCAGATGGGTCACGTAGTGAAGGAAGGTGGAATCAAGAGTCTCCAAAACCGGCGAGCGTGTATGAAGAGAATTATGAATATTGAGGAAGCGAGTGAAGTATGCAAGAATAGAGTTCTCTGGCACTCTATTCTCTCTGCCTACCCTGCAAGGGATATGACGTGATGATATGTATGTATGTATGTAATTGCTACATTTTTTTTCGGCATTATATGGTCCAGACACACGCCCCTCTGTTCCATCCGGGGTGACGAATGAGTGGCGCGTGGCTCCATAACCCAACGTATTGCTATATAAGTTAAAATTACTATGATAGTTAAATTGCTTAATTAACGAGAGAAGAAGTCTCATTGAGCGCTTATAATGTTATAGAAAATTTATTTACTAATTTTTATTTTTTATTGCTGATGGTAGTAAACGAGTTAGCTGCAAACCTGATAGTAAGTGTTACAGCCGCCCTTGGCAATACCAGTGGCACAGTTCAGCCGCTGCCTACCAATAAAACTCATTCAGAAAATTAGGCTGCCGGCTCTTTCGTTCACCGAACGAAACCCAACGCCACATTGCCACTGCTGAAAGGTCGATTTTCCGCAACAGTGTGGTACTCCGAACGGACTGATCCGCGGCTGTAGACAAAAACAAACTAAAAATATAAATGACCACCCGCTTCCTTTCTTGTAGAGGAAAGGAAGGTAATATGGAATACCATTTTCTTTTTTGAGTATAAAAAAATATTCTCCAGAGTTAAAATTAAAATACACACACTAATTTGTTGGAACATTAATTAGCTTTAATAATAATCATTACAAAAATAATATAACTATATTTTCTTGACAAAAAACAACCATAAATCAAAAATGTTGTAAAATGACAACTGACCCAAGGTGCAGATAATATGGAATATAGTATTCCATATTATCTGCACCAAAATTGTACACACTTTTAACAGTTGTTTTATTAACTCAAACAAAAGCCTTTTTATAATAGTAATTTTATTAATCACAGTATTTTGTCTGACAATCTTAGAATTAATAAAATGTTTAAAAATCAACATAACTTATATGAATAAGTAAAAATCAAATTAATTATAAATCATATTAGTCGAACGATATAAAAAAGATCAGAATTTAAAAATATAAATTATTTGCAATAATCACAAACGTAGTTACTAAATTCATAACCCGCGCAGTCACAATGCAACCACAATTGGCAAATAAGGCACTGAACCCATTCTTCTCCTTTATCATCTTGGCTATATTAAAAAGCATTCTGAATAATTTTGAGGCGGTACCTCGCTTATAGTCTCGTCATATGAGAAGAGGTAATTGTCATCTTTGTCATGAAGACTATTATCTGAAGAGTCGCTAACTGAGTAAACTGCCCTTAATCTCTTTTTTGACGATTTACCCTTGCCTTTCCCTTTGCTCTGTTTCTGCACTTTTCTTTCCCTTTCACTTGACTTATAGCTATTGTGCTTTTTAAATTTCTTTTAAAATCTGCAGATTTTTTGAACTGCGATAATTCAAAGCTCATATAATATGCCATGGCTCATATAATTCATATAATATGGAATACTAGGTATACCATATTATATGCACTAACAGTATTCCATATTAGCAACATAGCGGCATAAGCAAAAAAAAAATTTAGATTTAGGGGTTTCAATATACGATGAAAATCAATACACATCCTTAAACTTTAGTACCCTAAGCATTGTTTGAATACCAGTTATAAAAAATAAAGTAATTTTACGTTACGATAACAAAAGATTGAAAATGTACCAAAAAATGTTTGTTGTACAGCCTTCTAGTTGATCGTGTCTCAAAAAGAAAAGAACAATATGGCGGATTACTGTCACTTGCACAGATTAATAGGTTCACTTGACGCTTCAATTCACAACATCGCGGCATAGGTGGCACTACTAGTTTTTATAAAATCTCAGTATCCCATATTAACTGCATATTCCATATTACCTTCCTTTCCTCTAACTGTTTTCAAAGACGTTTTAGTGATTCAAACAGATAACGTTACTTCAAGAGAAGGAAAACTCGAAACAATGCCAATCTAACAATAGACAAGTACCCAATAATGAGACTTAAACGCGCCTAAAAAAGTTTTCACTTCAAAAAAGAAAAAGAATATTGAAATTTCGATTTTCTTCTTTATTGATGTATCAATCTATAATATTATATATATTAATATCAACGAAGACAAAACCAAAACTTATAACAAAGAAGTGGTCACTATTGAAAATAAATGGAACGGAAGGCAGTATTATCAGAATTACTTTGACTCCCTTCATTGAATAGAGGTTTGCTATCTTCAGAAATGAGCTCTTTCAAAGCAAAAATAATGCGTGGTACATTGTGCCAAAGAATTTCGCCTTTTTCTTTGTATAAGATCTTAAGGTTCGTAGAATTTATATAAAGATATTGATTATTCACATCAAATATCAAGGATGCTTGAAAAATTAGAATAAGTTATTAATACACTCTATATGGGGACGGATTTAAATTTATTAATTATGTATAAACCTCAAGAAGGCA
Organism: Lymantria monacha; assembly: GCA_905163515.2. Classification (NCBI taxonomy): domain Eukaryota; kingdom Metazoa; phylum Arthropoda; class Insecta; order Lepidoptera; family Erebidae; genus Lymantria; species Lymantria monacha. The sequence goes on from LR991088.1 coordinate 10,099,918, forward strand.
CTTACATATTGCCAAATTTAACATTTTAACTTAAGCCAATAAACTACCACCGGATCGGAACGTGAACGCTACTGAGAAGATCCGGTAAAAAGTCAACGAGATTGTTTATTTTTTTTTCACTCATTTTTTATAAAGAAATATTTGCAACATGTTTAGTAAGAGTTAACTCCAGTGTCATGACGGAGTGAATGATAGAGTGAGAATAAAGTTCGCAACTTTGCCTGTAGATGTCAAAAAAAGATTAAGGGATATAATATGCAAACAAAATCTACGCAAGAGAAGGAACTGTCAACAACATATTTGAATTTGAGTACAATTTATAATAAATAAATAATATATAAAGTTCTTGTTTGATTAAATGAAAATGTTTGAAATAGAAATCGACGTCATCTATTATTCAGTTGACCCAACCTAAATACCTTATAAAAGTTAAATATTGTCTCAGTTCATTAACACTGCCATCTGTTAGATACCTATGAAACTTATTTACAAACCTATATCCTATGAAAACACTCAATTTAGAGAATAACAGTCAGCTTATTTAAAATAGAAAAAAACTATCTTAACTAGTAACCCGCCCTCGCTTCTCGCTGCTGTGGCTCCCGCATTTTCAATCTCCGATAACTCCTGACATATACATTTTAATAATATGCTGTAACGTATTATTTTAATCTACATTAAATGCGCCACATTAAGTGTGTATGTATATAATTGGATATAGTATTTAATTGGATAAGAAATTATACTGTATTGTTTAAAATAGCTTCGTAATTAACCTTTTATTTTTAGTAATAATATGTAGGGGTAACACGATTTCTGCTGGTTATTCTTAGTAGATGAACATATGTATATTTTCGTAATACATTACTTTGATCTATACCCAGTATTTACAATATATACTCGTATTACAAGTATATTAAATGGTCAGCTTTTCTCTGCTATAATATGTATACAATAAAACTTCCCCTTGAATTATTCTCTCTATTAATGAAAACCACATTAAAATTCGTTGCATAGTTTAAAGTGGAAAGCGACTTTTTTATAGAGAAGACTTTTTTAAGAAGTTCCACCAAATTTCATGAAGTTTGGATGAATTATTTTAGACTTTATCATGGACCAACCGCGGAGTGACCATACTGTGGTAAGTTCAATCCATTGGTAATTGTATGCTTAATAATCGACTATGGGACATATGGGCCTATGATATTATGACCTATGCCCATGATCTATAGACTGAAAAGAATGTAATAAATATAGCATGAATTTGTGAAGCTGAAGCAATAGAAATTGTTCACACTTAGGTATCTACACTTTTTGTATGATTGACAAAAAAATCCCGTCATTCCTTGTCGTTGAGAATCACTGAACAGGAAAACAATTTACTTTGCGATATTAAAAGTAAGAAATTTTCACTTAAAACAATGACCTTCTCGCAAATGTTTTTATTCTCTGTACCTAGTCTTGCCCTAAATACTGTAACAAAGATTTGTTTTTCTATTGCAAATAACATTTATTAGTTTTACATTGTGTTACCAGCTGGTCTACAACCAGTGTGTGTTACCAGTGATGACTTACGGCACGAAAACGTGGTCCCTAAATGTAGGCCTCATAACCAAACTTAAAGTCGCTCAACGGAACGTATTCCGTATGGAACGGGCTATGCTCGGGATTTCTCTGCGAGATAGAATCTATAATACGGAAATCCGTAGAAGAACGGATGTAATCGACTGAGCACAAAGAATTAGCACGCTGAAGTGGCAATGGACAGGCCACATCGCTCAAAGAACTGACAACCGCTGGGGAAGAAATGTTCTAGAGTGGCGACCATGTGTCGGACGACGCAGTGTAGGACGCAACACTAGGTGGATAGACGACCTGGTGAAGATTGCTGGGCGTCGATGGATGCAAGCGGCGCACTCTGTGGCGTAACATGAGGGAAGCCTACGTCCAGCAGTGGACGGCGATAGGCTGAAATGGTGATGATGATGATGATAGTGTGTTAGTTTAATACATAAATATAAAACAATTTAAAATATAAAAAACTTATTCTAAGTGGTTTCCATTGGTTGCAATATAGTCCTTTAAACGTTAAGGCCAGTTGTCAATAGAAGCACACACTTTTTCTATGGGAAAATTCTTCACTGGCAATCGTATGGATTGTTTTAGGGACTCCAAATTATTATGGTGTTTAGTATAAGCCATACTCTCTAAAACTGACCATAAATCATAATCCAGTGCGTTAAGATCGGGACTAGACAACGGCCAGTCTTCAGCTTTGATGAAGTCCGAAACGTTCGTTTCCAACCAAGACTGCGTAGACCGAGCTTTATGACCCAGCGCCAAGTCTTGCTGGAAGGACCATCTTGGTTATTGAACATGGTGTTGTTAAGGGGCTTCACTGCCTTCTCAAGAATGGTATCTTGATGCACTTGTGCCGATGTTTTGATACCTTTTTCACAAAAGTAAGGCTCATTCACTCCTTCACAGCTAATATCCCACTAAACCACCACTGAAATCGAATAATGCCCACGTTGCACTCTGTCACCTAATTAGGAAGCTTTCTTACAGCTTTGGGCTTAAATACGGTCATTTTGTTAGTTAAAATGTTGCTCAATTGTAAAAATTTTCTTATCCGTAAACAACATTTTTCTGTGACCTCCCTTCGTGTACCGCTTCAGTAGTTGTTTCGAATTTACCACCCTATTCTTTTTTAAACTATCAGTTGAGAAATGACTAGTAGGTCTTTTATTGGCTGCAAGTCCTAAGTCATCTTAAGAAGTCATCTTAGAAGATAGCACCTAGAACCATGTCGTGTATTTTAAATACACAACATGGTTCTAGGTGCTATCTTCATCTCCCGAGATAAAATTATTTGCTTTCGGACAGGATTTCTTCGAATTCTTTCCCTTACTGCTTTGACCACCTTTTTCGTACGAACACTACGTGGACGGCCAGATCTTTCTCTGTCACAAACAGAGGAGGTCTCATTTTACCTATTAATAGCCCGGTACACAAACATTTTACTAATACCAAGGGTATGGAGGATTTTAATAATGGCATTTGGCCCCATTCCTACTTTGTGTAAGGCAATCACAGCGATTCGGTTCTCTTTATCACCATACTCATAAAAATGACAGATTCCAGATTCAAATGTAATATTTTGTTTATATTTAATTGTAACAGTATTTATGGAAAGCCAATAAATCACCAGATCCAGACGAAATACCAGCAGAAGTTTGGAAGTCCCTAGGAAATCAAGGAGTAACTTGGCTATCCAAACTGTTCACTAAATTTATACAGGGGCAACCAATACCAGACTCTTGGCGAAATAGCTTCCTTATACCGATTTACAAGGGGAAAGGAGATATTAGAGACTGCGGCAACTATAGAGCTATAAAATTAAAATTAATGTCACATACACTTAAAATTTGGGAACGAATCTTAAATAACAGGCTAAAGCAAATCATATCCCTAACCCCAAACCAGTGTGGATTTGTTGCGGAAAGGAGCACCTCAGACGCAATACAAACTGTTCGAATCTTGATAGAAAAAGCTAAAACCAACAGGGCAAACCTACACATAATTTTTATAGATCTAGAAAAAACATTCGATCATGTTCCACGTGATATAATTTGGGAAGCACTCAGACAGCAATTGATACCGGAGCGCTACATAAACCTCATACAGGATATGTACAAAGCCGTTACCACACAAGTTGTAAGCCCCACAGGCCGAGGCAGTTTGTTTGAAATTAAAGTAGGAGTACACCAAGGTTCTGCTCTGAGTCCACTGCTTTTCAATACTGCAATGGATTACGTAACAAAACTCTGCCAAAAACCTTGCCTTGGAACATCCTATATGCTGATGACGTTGTCCTGATATCTGAAACTGTACAAGATATTCAGCAGGATTTTGTGTGCTGGATAGAGGCACTAGAGGCAAACGGCCTTAAGATAAGTCGAAACAAGACTGAACACATGCCCTGTATCTTTGATAACCTCACTAACCCAGACAACATAAAAATTTCAATAGGAAATACCTTTCTGCCTGCGGTCACGCAATTTAAGTACCTGGGATCAATAATCAGCAACGATGGGAAAATCGAAAAAGATATTACTCATAAAACAACAACAGGATGGATGAAGTGGAGACAACTCACAGGCGTAATGTGTGATAGGAAAGTTCCTCTTAGGCTTAAAGGACATCTGTATAAGACAGCCATCAGACCTGTTGTGCTATACGGTTCAGAATGTTGGCCAACTAACAAACAACATCTGAACAAATTACATTGTACGGAAATGCGCATGTTACGCTGGTCAGCGGGTGTCACGCTTCTGGACAAAATCCGCAATGAGTACATAAGAGGAAGTTTCAGAGTTGACCCCATTGTAGATAAAATTAAAGAGAAGCGCTTGAGGTGGTATGGTCACATACAAAAACGCCCAGATGACCATATGGTGAAGCTTGCCCTGGATTTGCCTACGACGAAACGTACGCGTGGAAGACCACCCGCCACATGGCAGACAACGGTCCAAAAGGACCTGAACGCAAATAAATTAAACGCAGACGAAGCTCAAGATCGTGCTAAATGGAAGATGAGGACAAGGAAGGCCGACCCCAAGTAATGGGAAAAGGTCTAGCCAGAGAGAGTAACAGTATTTATGGCCAGACTAAGTATAATCTTTACAGAAAAGAATTTTATCAGGACTTATTCTTTTAATTTCTTAGTTCTTGTGTTAACTCTTATTTTCATAACAGTTTGTAATAATAAATACGAATCTATAAGCGGAATTACTTTTTGGAGGATATACTCCAATACGCGAATAATAATAAATACGCAAGTGCTTTTAAAATGATGAAAAAGAAATTAGGTGCCTGTCGATTGCCACGCGAACAACAACACCGAGGCGGGACAAGAAGAATATTGTTATCCAACAATATTTTTCTATTCTAATGTTGATGAAGTCGTATAGTAAGTTTATATACGCCATAACTTCAACAAATTAAATCTTAGCCGAAACCAATTTAGTGGGTTCATCAAATATTTTTTTACATTACACTTTACCCCATAAAATTTTAAGTTAACAAAAAAATTGTAAAAGTATTGCACAAAAGTATTAAATATTTTTTGTAATTAAATCTTTTGTTCCACGTAGCGGTAGCCTTTAAAGGGATCATTTATTCATCAGGGTTTCAACCTAGAAGGAAATGCGCCTGGGGGCTGATGGTATGAACAAAGAACTGCCATATGGCACCAGCATCAATAGGTCCCTGTAGTTTTAAAATGTCGTCAGTTAGTCCACCTGAAGGAAATTCCCACACTGCGTCATCTGATTCTTTGTCACAACTTAAGAGCCTTTCTTAACTCCTTAGTCCTTGGGAATGTATTGCTGACCAGACAGCATCAGATGGAGTTGGCCCAGGTCGACATAAAGCTCTTAGTACTCTTTTACATCTACGAGCAAAGTAAGGGTTGGTAGTATTCGTAGTACACAGCACTCATGGCAATATGGTGATGTAAATATGGGACATATTGAATTCTTAAACCATAATTTGATCATCATCTCAGCTCATATATGTCTCTCTGCTGAGCTCAATCCCATTGGCATGACAAGTTGATATACCTGAATGGCTATAAGGGTGTAGATTAATTTTATTCTTATTTTATTTATTAAACACTTATTCTCAACTCATACACCTCTCATTGTCGGTGCTGGGCCTCCTTCAGATAGGAAAATAGCACACCTCATCTTAAATTATGCTGGCCAAACGGGTTGGCATAAAGTTTATTTACAGTTTCCTTTCTCTTGCTATTATGTCATTTGTCTAAATCGATTATACAAGCGGTACTTACGAAATCCACGACCAATATGGGTTCTGAGTACACCAGCATGATAGTAAGGTCTCTTATAAAGACGAGTAATGAATGGGAAATTAGACACTACACGTGGGACATCCACAGTGGCTTAACTATAGTTCAAGTCATGTGGTGAACGGTTACTTAGAAAGTTAAAATATGAATTGGAAATTAGGCACTACATGTGGGATACCCATAGGGGTTTAATCAGGGTTTTTCATGCGGTAAAAGGTCTCTTATAAAGACGAGAAAATAATGTAAAATTAGGCACTACACGTGGGGTACCCACAGTAATTGTCCGGTCACCCGAGGTGAGGCCACCGCGTGATGGCGACGCCCCGACGGCGAAAGCTGTCGGGCGTTGACATGAGAGGAACCCTTAAGGGTAAACCGCCGGACGGGCCACCGAAGTCAAAGATCGGGTACCGGTGGCCCGCTCGCACGGCGAAAAGAGGTGTTTGCAGGGTGGGTCCATGGGGTTGCGCGCCGCCTCTTTTGTTGTCCCGGATAGATTTGTTGGGGCGCGACCACATCCATGGTCCACCCTGCTGAAAAAAAAATAAAAAAAAACAAGGGTACCCACAGTGGTTTAATCGGGGCTTAACCTCTATCTATTCATAAATTAGTTTTTTAAATATTACGTTACATGTACATAGTAGGAGTATAACTGGACAGTCAGGGGTGGGTATTCATATGTTTTTAACCTGTGGAATGTATATGGACCGGAGAACAAGATTAAGTTAGTCGTTGCCATGATCACTGTAAAGTGTTCGAAACATTAGGAAATTAAAAATCAAATACAAAGGCGATAGAAATCGTAAAAGTAGTTTTATTTCAAATGTATAATACTCGCGTGAACATCAGAAAGACTGACCACATGAGGGTGACACCCCGACTCGGCATGAGATGGTACCCGAAAGGGTAACCCTCCGGGCTGGCCACGACCGTAAATCACCGTACTAGTGGCCAGTCCAATAGCGATGGGGAAGGAATACGGTGGGCGTGGGGCCACGCGCCGCCCTTCCGTCACCCCAGACGGAACGGATGGCGTGTGTCCAGACCATAGCCAACTTACCATAGTCCTGCCCCAAAAAAATGGTTATCATAAAAATCGATTTAGTTACTTATGTAAGCAGATAAAATCACTGCAAAAGAAGGAAACTCGAAAGAAACTGTATGTTAACTAGTCAGGTTGACTAGCAATATTCTAGCATATTTGCCTTCATCTACATGGAACGGATTTCTCCCTTCTCTCCAAAGTGCTTGGGGTGAATGATGACTGCTCTAGTAGTTAACTCGATCAAAGGCCAGCAATGGCATCTAGTCTAGCTATAATCTTTTGCGTTATATTTGAGAATTGTATTATGTCGTGGTTCAAAGGGTCGTCAATCATATTAGAGCAAATATTTATTAAATATGTTAAATATAATTTTGGAAAGTGAGTGTAAAAAAATATAAAAAAAAACCTCGAGTTTTCTGCCGAATCTTCTCATTGACGGTCGCGTTCCGATCAGGCGGTAGTATAGGGGATAAATTTAAAATGAAATGTTAAAATTGACAATATGTAAGTGACCCAGGGCCCTTAATGGACCATTATTCAAAATAAAAGATTTTAATTGGAATTTGTATTAGAAGAGACCCGTACCTAATGAGATGATACATATGTAATTATGTATATCCGCTTGTTAAGTACGGTAGGTACTTGTGGGCTGAGAACTTAATATTGTTGTCTTAAAATAATAGCGTTATTATTCTAAGATTGTTGTGGTCGCCCCGGCGACCTTCCAGGTGGGCTACCACACGAGTGGTCAGCCTATTTGGGGATGGGGAGGTAATACTACGGTAATACTAATACCAGTATATACATGTTTTGTCAAAAAAAAGAGAAATGTTGACTTTTATTCGAGCTCACAGAGTAATGAGTATAACTTGTTAATAGAAAAACTATTATGTTACGTTATAATTGCTCTTCTGTACTACAAGCTTTTTTGTCTGTAATTTAAGTGTTAAATACAAATGACTTTCATAGTTTTGCCTCGACTAGGGGTGGTTGCTGAGGGCTCTCAACCCGGAGTTATGTTGTTTCCAATCCGCACTCGTTATGATAACATCAAGTAACCACAGACAAAGGAAAATGTTAGTATTTGACAGATAATTTAATTATGATTTGTTTATGTTATTTCAACATATCAGCAATATAAAATGTGCTAGAGTGCCATTTTATTTTACTTTAAAAATGGCTCCATAATGATTATGGAGCCATTTCTTCCTGTAACACAGAGGGTTCTAGGTAGCCTATTAAAGCAAAACTCTTTTGTCTCCCAAACGATATTTAATTCATACTTTATAATCTGTGGCCAATATGTCACAATAGCTGCGGCATAAACCTTCCTTGCAGGTTCCCGATTTTGATTGATTGTGTAAATTTGATAGGTGTTCAGGTATTGTTTTGTGATGATATCACAATTCTATTAATAATTTTACAGCCTGTTTATTTATTTATATTAAACAACTATTTTAGTGTTATGTGGATGTGTTTCATATCAACAATGTCATTATTTTCATCATTGTTTTGTTCTTAAAATATGTCAGAAAAAAAGGACTCTGAAAACTTCAGTATTGAGTTCGAACCTATCCTGCCAGATTCTGGAGTATTATTTTACGAAGAATGTCCTCCAGAGTGTGAAATCGAACGGCCTAGATTGTTACCATTGAAGTCTACAATACAAATACGCTTTGAACAGCTGCAACACGAAGCGGCTAGAGTTTGGAAAGAGAAGCAGAAATCTGCGAAGAAAAATTGACGTTACCTCTTTGATTAGCTATCATTAATATTTTTTAAAATGGCTTATACATTATTCGTGGTAGAATTAATATCTGCTTTTATATTGGCAGCTACATTATTATACAGATATGGAGATTGTTACAGAAATCATATAATAGTGACTGTGTCTGTGTTAACAGCATGGTACTTTTCATTCGTTATTATGTTCATCTTGCCACTTGATATATCCTCTGTAAGTATGCAATACAACCTATATGATATTTTTAAGTACCTAAGTGTACCTATGTTATTATAATTAGTTCACAAACAATTGATATGTGTATTGTGTTATTGCAATATATGTTTCTTTTCATACAAATACTTTTATAAGTAACTGAAAGAGTGCTAAATTTGTGAAGACACTAATAGACTGCCATAAAATGATCTTTGAGTTTTAACCTAAAACCTCTGATTTTTCAAAATTATTGATTAAATCTGAAATTTTTTACTATCATATGCCTTCTTAAATATTGTGGGTTCAATCGCCATGCAGGATTTTTTTTATGCAAACCATGAATAATTGTTCTGGTTTGGGTGTAATTAGTGTCATTAATATTGTTTGCTAAGTACCCTGTGTCACAAGGATTTATATCTTAGTGTGGGCTATGGTCTTTAAAAAAACAAAATGTTTAAAATTCAAATAAAAGCTATTGTTCTCTTGTTATGAACTTTTATGGCAATCAATATGGAGAAGCAGTACCATCAAATACCCTAACACATAATCTACTCCTACAGTCTAATATAATAGTATTATATCTCTGAGTTGTTACATTGCTGTAATTACATTGCTCTGTGACAAAAATATTTTTGTAATGAGACTGGTTAGACTTGAAGACCAAGTCATCATATTAGAAATAAAGAAGCTCAGAAAGTTATATATTTTTTACATTAATTCCTTAGTTAAATTTTACTATATAATTATATTTTTTGTTCCTAAGACTGTGTATCGACAATGCCTGGATAATATTCCAAATTTGTCCACCACAATACAAGCTGGGCTGCAAGATGCTGTTACAACACCAAGTCCGCCAGCCGTTGAATGTCAACAGCCATCAACCTTTGTGAACAATGATGTATTTCTAAATCTATGGAGAGTTGTGTATTGGACGTCACAATGTCTCACATGGTATGTTAAAGAGATTTTAATCTTTCTAAACACCCCTCTATTTTTATGCCTGGAAATTGAAATAATTTTTAAAGTTCAACATAAGAATTTACATTTAAAAAGTACTTATTAATATATATGTATATATACTAGCAGACCCGGCCACGCGTTGCTATGGCTAAGGTAGTCTCAGTAACATGTGGTGGTTATGCTAATAAATTGTAGCTTATATGAAACATTTGTACGTTTAACATAGTGCCATCTATTAAATACTTAATCTAGTCAACAGATATCGCCATCTGTTAGAATCGTTTGGAGATAACATAATTGTGACTGTCAAATAATAGACAAATAATTTGCAATAAAATAATATTGCTACTATAAATTGAGATGGAAGCTATCCTATCTTTTAAATTGGATGAAACTCTGGATGCTGTGCAAATTTGATTAAAACCGGTTAAGTACTTTAGGAGTCCATCGCAGACAAACAATGTGATGCGTAATTTATATATTAAGAAGATATATATATATATATATATATATACATAATTACACTAAAGTGTATTTGTATAGGTTGTAATTGTATACAAAGGAATTGTTTGTAGGTAATCATAGAATTATTTGTTTGCCATATTATTCACATATTGAGACAAAAAGAATAGATTTTTGAGCATTTTAGATAAAACTTAATTTTAAAATAGGAAATAGGTATTACATTAAGGATGTAAGTTTTGTATAATCTGATAAAGTATAATATATAGGTAAGACCTATATACTAAAATATATAATTATGTGATATATATCAGGGCAAATAACAGCAGTGATAATGGACAAGATAAGGCGACCATTAATTTTGAAGGTTTCTTGTTAAGATTATTATTTGTCAATTCTAATATTATCTCTACCATCTACTCTACATCAAAAATGTGCAAATCTAATAAGGTATATTATGGTTTGTGTATACTCTGAATCTTAATAATTACAGTTATAAACATTTCCACAACTATTACCAACTTCAACTGGATATACATTCAAAATAGTGTTATTTAAGTACCTCTAAATCCAAAAAGCATCACCTCTTTCATCTGCCATATGCGATTGGGTCTTCATCTCATTGAATTTATCACCTAAGCCCTTATGTTATCATAAAAGTGCCAGGGATCTGAACTTGTATTATTAATCCGACACCATATGGTCTGCTTTTGCTTAGGTATGTTAAGCCTTACCATGCTGGTTAGACAGAGGTATAATAACAAGCTAACATTGATTATTATGATGATAAACATTATCATCCTGCTCTTGTATGTATTGAAGAAAAGCGTACATTGTACATATTGAAAAGTATGAGAATTTGATGACCAGGTTGCATCAGGTAGTTTAGTTAGGTTGACTCAGGTTCTTAAAAACTTTGTTCTTAGTACTCTTGTATGACACCAACAAGCAATGTAAGATTTGATAATATTTGTAGCCTACTACCATACAGCACAGATGACAGAGATGATAATAAAAATAATAAATAATTTTTAATTTTCTTCCAGGCTTATAATGCCAATGATGCAATCGTACAGCAAAGCTGGGGATTTCACAGTAAAAGGGAAGTTAAAATCTGCTCTAGTTGATAATGCTATATACTATGGATCATATCTACTTATATGTGGTATACTACTCATTTATATTGCATTAAAAGGCGTATCTTTAGATCCGCAAAGGATTAAGGCTATAGCTTCATCAGCTAGTAACACATGGGGTTTATTCCTATTGATTTTATTACTTGGATACGCCTTGGTAGAAGTACCCAGAAGCTTATGGAATAATTCTAAGAAGAATTACACGTTGACTTATTGTTACTTCAAAATTGCTAAGATAAGCACTGATAAATGTGAAGCTGAGGAGACTGTTGATGATATTTTAGATGTGAGTAATTTTCATTTTCATTTACTTTGATGATTTTGACTGCCCAGATGGTGTAGTGGTTAAGATACCGATCTTCGAAAAATCTCATCAAAATTGATCCAAACATTTTAGTAATTAGCTGACACAGAAATTATGATATAAAGTTTAAAAATAAAATTTAATAATTTATTTTCTGATATAATTATCGTAAGTGTTATACGCATTTAGCAACCTTGTGTTATTTTAACATTAAAAACGAGACACTTCCAATTTTATTTGTCTGTATAGCTTTATATAGTTATTACCCTGGAGACAAGGGCAACTGTCTTATTGTGACCAGATCATAGTCCACCGCAAAAAAAGAAAAAAAACTGTCTTATGATTCTGTGATAAGCTTAGAAATAAATAAATTGAATTGTTAAAAATAAGAAATCACTATGGATGAGAGTAAAATCAAAAACCTCCAATTCCTAGGAAGAAGTCCAAGTCTTAGGAATTACTGAGCTAATGTTGCTTTCAGTATTATGTGTAAATAATTTCTATACAATTATTTTTATCTAGAATGTGAGAGAAATGCAACTATACCACTCCAGGTAGATATACTGGCATTTATATCAAGTTTGCCTTCTAATATTGCTATTATACTTTTTACGTACCTTATCTAAGTCATTTTTTACGAGACTCGCAATAAAAAAAATAATGGCTACACATTGTAGTCAGTCATTTACTCAGGTATGAATAATATATTTATCTGTTTTTTTAACATCCCCGTGTGGCGACGGGAATATAAAAGTACAGAGAGAGAATAATATAAAAAACAGAGAGAAGAATACAAATGTCACCATTCCTGACTTGCTCGTGGGAGTTATAAAAATCGGCTGAGGGTCTCACCATTAGGGTGGGCAATAGTTCTTACCTGGGAAACATAGCACCTTACTGTGATTGTCAACCCGCCTGCCAAGCGTGGCAATTACGAAGCTATCTCCTCAATTGTGCAGGAAGCCCACGTCCAACAGTATAATACGAAAAATTTAATGAGGGTGTATTTTGTACTTTATTACCCAACTGCAAAGGAGTGGTATTGTGTTTAACAGTCTATGTATGTATGTATGTTCCTTTGAAGCACTATATATACCAAACGGCTGGGCCGATTTTTATGATTCGCACGTCAATCGATTCCTCTTAATCCGGCGAGTGTCACTAAAGATATGACGTTATTGAAAATTCAATATGGCGACTACTGGACGCCATATTGTGAAAATTAAAAAAAATAAAGTCAACAAACTATATCGAGTGGGGTATCGTTAAATAGGTATTTAAAAATCATGTTTAGTTTTCTCTCAACATTTTTCGATTTGACTGGCCGTTTAGGATCTATATCGATTTAAAGTTTCGTAACAACCTTTCTCACATATAGGTTTTTAGACAGTAGAAATTTACGATGAAAAGACGAAAAATTCATATAACTGCATGTGGATGGACATATACTGAAGTATCTAGTAGGTATATTGTCAAATATGCCATAGGTAGTCCTACCTAAAGTATCTAATGTCTGACGCGGTCGCCCATCTCCAATTTCTAACGATTTATTCCTCAACTTCAGTCGAAAAACTATATATAGTTAGGTACTTACCTACTTATTAATAAATAAGATAACTATAGCTACCTAGGTATTTTTTATAACTAAAAAGTGTAAACTAAAAAAAATCAAAAAACCCTTAGATTTGCTGTCGAATAAAGGATTCCCGACTGTTCAGTTGTCATGTTCTATTATTAAAATATATTTCATTTTCTGCAATAGTATTTATTCAATAATATATTATGGAATTCTAGACCACCGGACATCTAAGTGCTTGTTTTTTTCTTTTCAGTTTTTTTATTATGCGTAAAAAGTCACCAAACGTAGTTTTGGTGACTTTTTACGCAGTCGGGTTTTTTGATTTTTTTAATCATTTTTTTATGTGTACGATAGTTGGATCATATTTCAAGAAATAATGCAATTTCGTATATTGTACATTTATTTGCACCGAATATGTAGTTGCCATGACTTCAATCCCACTACAATACAATTCTTCGTATGACTCATCGAGTCTGGATGTACTGTGTCCATTAATTATGTGTTTGGAAAGTCACCCGGGACAAAGCTTTATTCTTTAGTACGGGTTTTTATATATAAAAAATCTTTAACAAATTCCTTCAGAGTTTAAAAGCGTACACTGCAGCTGTCAGTTCGGGACATCCGTTACAACGTCATGTGGAAATAATTGTACAGAAGTTACCTATACAACTTCGAGATAAGTTGAACGGACGTGCACCGCCTGAGCGACCCAATCCGCCTTCACTCAAATCGCTCGTTAATTTACACAAAAAGGTAATATAGCATTCGTTATTAATTATTCCTAATATTAAGCTTACTGTCATTCCCCTACAACTGGATAACATTCTTATAAATACTATTACATAAATGGCGTAGTGGTTAAAATACTAACCTGCTAGTGCCAGTGTCATGAGTTCGATTATCACGCAGGACATTACTTTGTGTAATTCACAATTCTTGTTTTGAGTGCGGGTGTAATTTGGTGTGTCCATTAATTGCTTGTAAAGTCCCCCATATAATACAAGGATTATTTCCTTAGGGCAGGTTGTTATTATTTCCCTTTTTAATAAATAAAATAAAAATCTGTCGCTTAATCCATATAACCGATTTTTATAAAAAAAGAAATATGTGTCATGCTTAGTCGAACTTAAAGATAAGATAATTTTTATCTCAATAATTAGTACCTGTAAGGAGAATTATTGTCAAGAAACGTTATCCACCTTTATACTTAGTAGCGGTTGACCACATAATCGATAGTTTTCTGACGATGTGTCTGGAAAAATATCTGTACTTCTAAGAACGTCTGACCAGTAGCAATTTCTACTGCGCCTGGTGCAGTAAGAAATAGATCGAAAGTTTTCAAATTTGACCAATTTCATTCCACAAGTGAGCCCCATAATTGAGCATTAGTGCCCACTACAATGTCAGGGCAATTGTCCTTATATAATTCACCGGTCGAAAACTGTCTGCCGCCTACCTTGGTAAAGTTTCTGTTCCCCTGCACTATTATAAGGGTCTTACCCTTAGTCGTTGTATGTGACACTGATGAATATATGTAACCACACGAAAAACGACAAAACTTGCTTACTAATTATTAATGATTATAGTATAACTTTACAGACAATCAAAGCGCTCCATGCGCTTCAACGTACGGAGACACAATGGGGTCTTATGTTGGAAAGGATTTTCCACCTGGAAGACATAGCGTCAAATCAGCGCTCGCCGGATCGACGCTTCCAGCACACATTCCACACATCACGACCAAGGCTTCAACGCATTTTCTATCCACCCATTATTGGTAAGTACATAACCAGGCATTTCATACCTTACACTGTTTCAGATTTGAAGCATTTATTAATCGAACAGATAAATACACTTCAACGTCGGCACAGGCGAGAAAACCCATGCCTGATACTATCTTAGCTAAGGCGGCGGTTAGTGGTTTATTTCTCCAAGCACAGGGATACTGACCGTGTGAGAACGACTCACCAGCGGTACCCAAAAGGGGACCCGGCAGGTGGAGCACTGAAATCAAAAAATCGGTGCTACTGCCTCGGTCAATTGGCGGTAAGGGTTACAATAGCTTATTGGACCGCAAGCTGTCCTTTTACAAACAGTCCGAGGCGAGATGTCACCAGTGTGTAGCCTGTCGAAAAAAAAGGGAGGTTAGCCATAGATTTCTGCTTAAAAGCAGCAAGGTTTATATATCATTGCATTAAACTTTTTAAGCTAAGCTGAGGAACTAAAAATTTTAGATAACCATTACATTTCTTCTACTAGTTTAGTCCTTTTATCCCTACAAAACTATTCAAAAACTTCATCTTCCTGTTTTTTTTATCAGAATGGTACTGGGAATGTTTTCTGAAGCAATACTTTTTGAAGACGTTGGCTGTGGTCACGGGTGTATTGTCAATAGCAGTTGTGTGGTCGGAAATGACGTTCTTCTGCAAGAAACCTGTGTTGTCAATATTCGCTAATATTGTTATAGCTGCTACCTACAACTACAACTATTTGACTATTGAGGTAAATAAATTTATATATGTAATATTTTTATTTATTGCTTATGGTGACAGACGAGGAAGCAGGACACCTCATAGTAAGTGTTACCACCGCCCATGGACCTAAGCAATAATAGTGCTACAGCTAGGCCGGCCTACCAATAAAAACCCTAAATACACCCAAAAAGTTGGGCAACTTCTCGGCAGCCACCACCTCAGCCAGAAGGCACGTGTAGCAACACATAACGCAGTGCTTGTCCCAACATTATTGTATGGAAGCGAGAGTTGGGTATGCAGAAAAGAGTATGAAAGTAAAATTAATGCGGTCGAAATGCGATCTCTGCGGAAAATCTGTGGAGTTAGGCTGACCGACCGCATTCGTAACGACGACGTAAGAGAGAGAGTAGGTATGAAAGAGAGTATTGGTGTAAAGATGCGAAAGGGCATGCTCCGATGGTTCGGACATGTGGAAAGAATGCCGAACGAACGTCTGGTTAAGAAGATATACAATGCGAAAGTGGAAGGATGTAGGTACCGAGGGAGACCGAGACTAACCTACCTAGACCAGATCGGTCATGTACTGAAGGAAGGTGGAGTCAAGAGTCTCCGAAACCGCCGAGCGTGTATGAAGAGAATTATGAATGTTGAGGAAGCGAGTGAAGTATGTAGAGATAGAGTTCTCTGGCACTCTGTTCTCTCTGCCTACCCTGCAAGGGATATGGCGTGATGATATGTACGTATGTAAGTTGGGCTGCCGGCTCTCTCACTCACTGAACGAAGCCCAACAGAACATTGCCACTGCTCAGACGTCGATTTTCTGCAAGAATGTGGTACTACTCCAGATGGACCGGCTCCGGCTGTAGACAATAAATTGTCAACAGTGTTACCCTATCATTATGAAAATAAAATAATATTAAATGCTAATCAATTATCAGCTCATCATTGGCTGAAAAATCACCATCATGATCCAGCTCTTATACCAATTACTTGTGGTCGAAGCAATATGTAATTTCTTCCACCATACATACAGCAGAAATTTTGGCAATAGTTTTATGACCTGCGACTTGCCTGGCATCAACCCTCCTTGAGGCTACAATTGAAAATCAAATGACATCAGGTGAAGTTGACCCAGGTCAATACAAAGCTTTTAGTCGTATTTTATGACATCCGCGAGCAAAGGATTGGTAATATTCGTAGCTCCTACCACACAGCACTAATCTTGGACAATACATTTCATAAAATATCTCGTTAACCATACATAGTACGACAAAACTAGATATAATTTTCATAGATAATCAATTCTATTTGAAACTTTTTTGGTGTATATTGCATAGATTTTTATTTATAACGCTCCAAACTTTTTCAATATGGTTATTGCTAAATATATAGCTAACAGTTGATGCTACATTAAAAAATATGGTAACTAAACTTGTATAATATGAAATTTCATCTGAAACTTTTGGAAATCACATTTATAATAAATAGTAAGTAAAGAAAATTACAGAAAAAAAGTACTTGGTTATTAACCTATAAGGAGAATTTCCTAAAAAATTAAATTTTTTTATTATAGAATTCATAGAATAATATTTGGTAATTTAAATGAGTAATAAAGGATTTTTAGTTTATTCTATTTAATTTAACAACCCCCCTTTTTAGGAAGGTATTGAATTGCACGAATAAGAACCCGTGGGTGATCGTAAGAGACTTCTAAGGGATATCGCATATAACATCTATACAAGAGATGAAAAACTCGAAACAAAACCCTATACCAACACGTCTGACCAACATGGTATAATAGGTCAATTTCCCTCACATAATGGAGGAGGCTTGAGTCCAACAGTGAGACATATATGAGCTGAAAGGATGACTAACTACATAGTCCTAATGTTGTATATAATTTGACTCCACACATGTGTAGTGGTTAAGATGAAGACCTGCTGTGGCAGTATTGTCAGTTCGATTTAGAAATCGAACCTAACAAATTCTTGTTCTGAGTCTAGATGTAATTTCTATCCATTAATTGTATATTTGTAAAGATAATTATTTCCGTATTTTATAAAAATAATAATGCTTTGTTGTCCCCAGGTGATATCCACAATAATAATTGCTTATATGTTTTACTGTGCTTACTCCACGTTGCTCAAGATTCGTCTGCTCAACTTATACTACCTAGCACCACACCATCAAACGAATGAATATTCTCTCATCTTCTCCGGCATGATGGTATGCAGACTTACACCGGCTATGTGTCTTAACTTTCTCGGCCTGATCCATATGGACTCACACGTGATTAAAGAGAGTGTTATGGAGACACACTATACTCAGGTAAAAATTATCTATCTATAAAAATTCTATCTATCTAGCAGTGTTTAGCGTTCTATCTGATATTGAATAAAGAGAACAAAGATAAGAGGCACCTAGAAGGGAAGTAGAATAGATTGTAGTTACATGTGTCCTATGATTTAAGAATGGACACCTTATACTCTCCGGATTTATATTGTCACCAATATCCTGCTCTTATCACAATTATTTAAAGTCGATGAAATATATACTTCTCTCTCATCGTAAATATTAAGTTTTGGCAATAGTTTTATGAGCAGCCGCTTTGCCTGACGTCAACTTTTCTTGAGAATGCAATAGTTGCCCAGATGGCATCAGATAGAGTTAGCCCAAGTCTATGTTAAACTCTTGATCGTCTTTTACGACACCTACGAACAATGTAAGGGTCGGTATTCGTAGCCGCTACCAAACAGCAACTGATCTATATTTTTTTTATTTTTTTCTTGATCACAAACGCGACAGTAAAGCAAATAAGGTCCATGACCTTGCAATACCAGGGGAACAGTTAGTCCGCTGCCTACCAATGAAAACCCCAAATTCACCCAGAAAGTTGGGCCGTTGGATCTCTTGCTCACAATCATTCTAGAACGGCTGGACAATTCTCCATAGAATTTACAGCAAATATAGATTATAATTAAAAATAGCTCAGTCACTTTTTATTCCGGAAATATACGGTTCCGATTAGAGGTTTGATTGGCAAAATCTATATTAACCCGAGCGAAGACGAATAAATAATTAATCGTATCATTTAAATGTAACTCTTACAGGTAATGGGTCATATGGATATGCTGGGCATCATAGCTGAAGGTTTCAACATATACTTTCCAATGCTGGTGGTGTTGTTATGTGTTGCCACGTACTTATCACTCGGCAGCCGCTTACTGTCTCTCTGCGGCTTCCAACAGTTTGTTGGCGATGATGAACTAACAACGGACTTAGTCGATGAAGGTCGAGAGATTATCAAACGAGGTTCAGAATATTTTTTATTATTGATAATTTTCTAAAACTAGTGATAGACAATTTAATACCCCCTTACCCGTGGATGTTGTAAAAGACTTCTAAAGGACATGTATATAACTTCTATGCGAGGGAAAGTTGAAATAAAATCCTATATTAATCTGACCAGCTTATTAAATATTCCCTCTCATTGTGGTAGAGACTCAGCTATGGGACGTATATTGAGCTCGGATGATGATAGTTTATCAAAAAAATACTAATAGAACATATAACTTGATGATAAGTGGAAAGACGTCCTAGGTCCTAAGCCACAGCTCTCAAGGACCCCAGTTAATGATGAGTGTTAGCTGTCGGTCATAAACCTCAACAGTATCACAGGCACATCAACACAATACTGTACTCTGTGCAATGAATTAAAATATTTTTTATTCCATCTTTGCAGTTAATTAAAACATTTTTCAATGTTGTTTTTTGAACCTGCACTAAGGAAATAATCCGTGTATTGCGGGAAACTTTACGAACATACATATAACGAGCACAAAACAGCTATACTCAAAGCAACAGTTTGGGGATCGCATAAAATATTGTCCTGCATGGGAATTGAGCTGACGACGCTGCCATGATAGTTCGGTATCTTAGCCACAATGCCATTCGTTCCATCAATTAAAATAGTTTCTAATTATAAATAAATATTTTAGAGAAACGCAAGCGTCAACGCGCTGAAGAATCGATGACACGGCGACGCGATTATAACGAGAGATTTTCAAACTACCGCTCCGCTATAGACGCACAAGATGGAGGTAATACCATACTAATTTCATATTCCCGCTTCATTGCCATTTTAATTTTCAAACTCACGGCTTTATCATTATATATAAAAAAAAAAAATTTCTATATCCGTCATAGTCTTTAACTATCCACGTCCAAATAGGTTTAATTAGAAGGGCAATAATGCTAATCACCCGTGTGGCGACGGATTAAGAGCAAAACCCTATACCAACCTGTCAGTGGTGTCGACCAGCAGTGAAAGTATGCCATCTAAGATGATGATGAATTATGAGTAAATGGTTTAAGACTACTAAAACAGTGCTTTAAGACTCTATAGGTGGCGTAGCGGTCGCTATAAAAAATAACTATTTTTAATTTGTTGTTATTTATGTTAAGAATTTATCCATGGTCACCAAGGCCTTCCTGTGTGGGTATGGTAAAAATTGGGCTAGGAGTTGGAGAGAGATGTAAGATAATATCACTACAAGAGAAAATCTAAAAAAGCTATACTATTTTGTCTGATCAGCGTCACCTAGTAGATTAAATTATCTCACCTGACAGAGACCCGTGCGCAACAGTGGCACGTATATGGTTTGAGTAAAAAAATAGCTGTGAAAGCAGACCTATGTCCCAGCCTCCTTAGCGTTTAAGCTAATGATGGACTTTCTAAAAAACTGTTAACTGACCGATGTCATACATGGCGTTTTTCTAAATAATGTAACATAGTATTTTTCTAAGAAAACAATCCGTCTTACCAGTATGGTATTGCAGGTCAATATCTCGTCCATTGTGACAAAAAGATGTATCTATTAATTTACCTTTTCTAGTATTATTACCCTGTTCGTATACCAATTATGGGTAGACCCAATTTGCACTCTTCTTTCATCGTATATATTGCAATAGTTTTGGCAATCCTTTATGACCGATCGTCTGCCTGCCGTCTACACTGTTTGGTAATGTAATTGTTGACCAAACGCAATCAGATGGAACTAGTCCAAGTCTACATAAAGATATTAGTGGTATTTTTAATATTTTCCGTGTGGTGACGGAGTAAGAACACAGTTCACCACCAGAGAGGGGTCTCTTAGCATATCGTAAAAGACGATTAAGGGATATAATATGCAATGTCATCTGTACAAGAGAAGGAAAACTCGAAATAAAACCCTATACCAACACGTCTGACCAGCGCGGTATAGTAGGTCAATTTCCCTCTCATTATGGAGGAGGCCCGAGCCCAATAGTAGGACATATGTGGACTGTGATGATGATGATTAGTAGTATTTTCCAACATCCACAAGCTATGTATGGGTTAGTAGTATTCGTAGCCGTCACCACACAGCAAAATATTATTAATCATCATTCGCCTGCTCTTATCCCAATTACTTGGAATCGACTCGATATGTTCTCGTACATATTGCAAAAGTTATTGGCAATAGTTTTATGACCGGCTGCCTGTCTGACATCAATCCTACTTAGGGGACGTCCATTAATCACGTGAGGTTTGGGGGGGGGAGGTTGACAAAAATCACGAAGTCCTAAACCTTCATAGTCTTAAAGCTCACTACGTATCACCAAGGGGAGGGGGGGGTTAAAAATGCTAAAAAAAAGATCACGTGATTAATGGACGTCCCCTTAGGAATGTAATTATTGACCAAATGGCATTAGGTACAGTTGACCCAGGCCGAGTTGTCTTTTAAGACATCCACGAGCTTATTATTATTAATCATTAAACATTATCATTCATTTGACGCATGTTGGTCTTGTTTATTATAAGTATAGTGCATTTTGGACCATTACTTTATGAAAATATAATTGATAATAAAAATAATTTTGTTTATTAAATTTAAATATATATTTTGCATCGCTTACTCGCATTAACAATAAGCTAGAAGCGGCGCATGAGATTGATATAATGATATATTGACTTATAATAAACAGAGACTTACTTCCGAATCATTAACGTTATCGGCTATCGGTCATTTGGCTCACATTTCAGCCCACACGGGGCTCTTAAACGACGTGGACTCAGATTATTACATTCAACCGAGCCCTGAGCGATCACAACCGCAGCTGACTGGTTATCAACGTGCTGAGGTGCCATATAACAGATCGCATTTGACCCTTGAAGATGAACTGGATCATAGATTCGGAGAGAGTACCCTGCCCTCGATAAGGACAGAGTTTGACAATAGCAGAAGGGACAAGATGACTATGCCGCCCCGTGGTTTATTTGACGATGTATAGAGTGCAATATAGTTCTATTAAATGTTTGTAGTTTTTGTATAGGTATTATAGAATTGACTAAATTAAGTAGCAATAGTACTGACTAAATTAAGTAATGTTTTTTTATTTTAATAATTTCTATTATATATTTTTTTACACAGATTTAAAGAGATTAGGAACATATAAGGTTTTCTAATTACCATGTAACGTATTTGAAAGTATAAACGAATTTTATATTTATAAATCTGCCTCGCAATGTTATATACCATCAAAAGTCCTCAAAAGATTTTTGCGTCTTAGATACGTTATATTAAAAATTATTGAAATTTAGCATTTAATATGCTGAATTATTTATAACAACCCGATTACGAAGTGAAAAATGATGTCACAAACGGGGTTCGAACCCGCACCTATTGGGAGATTAAGCCTACAATGTGTAAACATTGTCGGGTAGATGGCGCACGTCACCTTAAAGACGTAAATATCGTATCATACGAAGCGAGATTTGAATGTCCTACAATAGTTCACGGTGGTGTAAGTGGCAGCACGATTGGGCCGGACTCTCAATAGGTGCGGGTTCGAACCCCGCTTGTGACATCATATTTCACTTCGTAATCGGGTTTTTACGTTAGATTACTTATATTTTTTTCAAATATCTGCTTTGAGTATGCCGGTTATAATCTTTAATTTATCTATATTTATGATAAAGATTACCTTGAAGGTATAGAATATATCGGTCAATTGATTCGAAGATAAATGCCTTGATAAATTCTTCGAAGTAGTTTATTTTTTTTCTCAGACATCTAATGCACTGAATATAAAATATTATTAGAAACCACTAGAGCCAGTTTTTTTAATATTTTAAAAAGCTGTTATAGCTTATTAGTCACCAAAGCTGTAACGATACTTTAATATACTATAATTAGTATTCTTACTGTTAATATTAAAATTATTATTCTAAAACATAATACCTGTACAAGAACGTGTCAGATGATTTATTGTTACTTAGATGTATTATTTATAACCTCTTAGTGATAAACGGTGAGCAATACTTTTAATTATGAACACAAAATAATTTAAATTATTATTCTTAAACTTGCGCATCATGAGTAAGCAGTATACACGTAAAATCATAGAATCCAATGACGTTGTTAGTTTAAAATGGAAGTAATGTAGAATGACGTAGAGCATACAAGACAGTGAGACACTAAACTCACTACAGGGCTGAAATTTGACTGGAATTTGTTTTTTTTTTTTATATACATATAACTTTGTTACAGTTCTATAGTACTGTACACCACAATAGACAGTTCCCGTTTCAGCACTAGCTCTACCAGCGCCCTAAACGAGATTTTTACGGCGCCCCCTAACTAAAATTCAAACCAATACAAAATACCATAGCGAATACATTTTTTTTTATGAATGACACCCTGCACTAAGGAAATAATACTTCTACTGTAGCTTTACAAACATAATTAACGCAGACAAATTACACCCAGACTCAACAATTTGTGGTATGCGGAGGCATCGAATCCATAGCACTGGCGCGGAATGGCGGTATCTTAACCACTACGCTATCTATGCAGTCTTAACGGTTTATATTATAACGGTCCTAACTAGGAACTTACATGACACTGTAGAGAGGTACCGAATTTAATTATCGTCCGTGTGGTGACGGAGTAAGAATACAATTCACCACCCCATATCTTGCCCGTGGGTGATCGTACGAGACGACTAAGGGATATAAAACGCATGTAACATCTATGTGAGAGAAGGAAAACTCGAAACAAAACCCTATACCAACACGGTCTGACCAGCGCGATATAGTAGGTTAATTTCCCTCCCATTACGGAGGAGGCCCGAGCCCAACAGTGGAACATTATGAACTGTGATGATGATGATGAAATTTAATTAAATCTTGTATTAATATAGAAAAAATACTATATTCATAGTAAGTAACTGCTCATCTTTTATTAATCGGAGGTTTAATGTTTTAGTGATTGTCAATAGTATAACGAGACAAATGCTCTTGATTTCGCAACATATTTAAGATATGTGCTAGAACTTTCTATGATAGTATTAATTAAATTTAGGTACAAATAAAACACGATAATATATAAGTCTAAGGGAGATACACCGCCTTGCTTAGAATAAGCTTAGGGCAAAAGTAGTAATAGCAATGATTATTAAAAAAATTGATGATTATTCGTTTAAGTCGATAGACCTTTTTTTAGTAAGAAGTAGCTCATTTAGCAAATTTTAGTTTAAATGTTAAATTTTAACGATTAAATCATGATACAATGGGAGTTACCATTATCTGTTATAGCTGTCGTCTTACAATGCAACTTCTTACGATACTTACATTTACGTCAAATCGGCGGAGCAATTTTGGTGATATCGTCACGCGCTGATACAATATTTTATTTTGGCAGGCTATACTTGATAATACAAAACTATTAAATAATAATAGTTTCATCTCGTTCTCTCATATTGCAGCTGTAAAATAGGTTTCATTATATGACAGTAAATGTTACTTTTTACGTGTTACGAAACTGAGTAATATTATTTTACAGTTGAATCAAAAAACTTTGGTAACGTTATTGTTTTTTGCCCTACTGGGCGACGCAAAAGATAATCTTTTTTATCAGCCTATGTATGTATGTGGCAACCAAACCTGTGCCGAATACCAGTCTACATATTGTGAATTATGAAAATTTGCAAAAACGTAGGGTAGCGTTGGAAAATTATTTGATTACATCTTTAGGTTTCTTCTACTGTTTTTCATGTATGATCTATAACGATTTAAAAATTACTTAGCAATCATTCTCACCTAAATTGTAACATCTACTAAGTCAATTGGAATTTCACTTACATTGAAATAAATAATAATACATAATCGCCACAAAAGCAACTCTCTAAAGAAATTGACAGGGTTGCGAAATTCACCGTCTAACTAAAAAGACTAAAAACTTAATTAATAATAATTAATAACTCCGAATGCGTAAAAAATTACATTAAGTTTTCTCTGAGAACAAACAAGTCCAGTAGTCCAATACAAATAAATTCGAATGTGGAACATACAGATTTTAACAGTTATTGGTAAACTTGTAACAGTTATTGAGAAGATTTGAGCTGGGTTATATATTTAATTGGTCCCCACTGTCAAAATATCCATGCTCCACATTAGATTTATTTGTACTGGGCTAATTTTTTATTTCCTTTCAATAAAGATTTAATGTCAATTTTTACGCAGTCGGGATTTTACTTTTTTTAATGTTGGTATTAGCTCCAAAGTATTGTAATTGCCCGCTCAGAGAAATAGACATGGATGTCACATGCTTACGTCACTGTGCGAATATCAAATTATACAGTAATAAAAAACTAATTTGTTATAATAATTTATAAATAGTTTATGTATTATTATACTGAAATCGTTTTATTAATTACGATTAATTTATTAATTATAATTTAACAAATGTATGAGTATAATTGTCTTTTTGAATTTCCTTTATAATTTACTATCTGATATTTAAACAAATAATTAAATTATTTTCATAATAAAATAACCAAAACTTAAATAAAATTAATTAATAGATAAAAAAACTACGTTGCCGTCACAAAAAGCCGGTGCAGTGTTTTTTGAACTTGTAATTTAGAGAATTTTAGAAATACATATTTGAAATTTAATAGGCCGATAATTCATACAATATTATAATGACGTAAGCTTGTTTCAAGAATGCACCTGTATTATTAGATTACTTTAAAATGTTAACAATATTATTGTAACAACTTTCAATTAAACTTGCTGTACAAGTGTGTGCAGATGCGTTAAGATATCATTTAATTTTGCTATGTAGTTTATGTAAAAAATATTATTAATACATTAAAAACGAACCCTTACCTATATAATATGTAAGGTACATAACTGAAACGTTTAAATTCTAGTTTTATTAGCAAAATCGATAGTAAAACAAAAACTATAGTCATTTAATAAAAAAATTGTAACTTGTCTAATCCTTAGCCTTGTGTCCGTCGACAAAGTGAGCCAGTCATATTAAAATTAGAATAAAATTTCCAACTCGAAGAAATTAGATTTAAAATATGAATTTATTGTAGTGGTACAGATGGCTAAATGAAAATTGTACAGATGGCTTAATGATCTACAGGAGGGCGATATTTGTTTTTATAACTATAGAATTACTTTTGTTTAGGATAAGCTGAAAATGATATACGTAACATTAAATTCGTTAGACCGTACTTTTGTGTTTAAAATTTAATGTACTGATAATATGATAAAACAACATTAGAGAAACAATAATATTTGGGTCTGTATAGTGTCTTATAAAACATGATTGGCTCACTGTGACTTGCTTATTGCACTATTATTAATCAT
Source organism: Lymantria monacha (assembly GCA_905163515.2). NCBI lineage: Eukaryota > Metazoa > Arthropoda > Insecta > Lepidoptera > Erebidae > Lymantria > Lymantria monacha. The sequence continues at coordinate 10,126,373 of LR991088.1, forward strand.
TCAATCAAATTCTTGAATATTTAATATTCTAGTTATGTAAAGTACTTATACGTGGCAAGAAATTCTGTATTCAGAAGCGAAGTTACCTTCAACCAATTGTAAGGAATTCTTGTACGTGTTTGGTTCTTTGCTTTTGTAAATGTATTTATTAATTAAATGTATATGTACATATGTGTGTAAATTAAGGCTGTACAATTTAACCGGCCAAGCCGACTAAAACAGTTAGCTAAAATAATTAGCTAGCTAACCGATAGGCTTAGCTAATTTAACCAGTTAACTTAATTAGCTCAGCTAATTAGCCAACGGCTAACCGGTTAATGTTTTTTTTCAGCTATTCACTGATTCCTTACCTACAGACAGGTTCAAAAAATACTAAAATAGATTTTTTTATGACAAAAATAACGTAAATAACGAAAGTAATTTATTTAATTAATTAACACTTAACACTATTTTATTTATGAAAATGGCTCTTAAGTTAATTAATTAACTTAAGAGCTTAATATTTAATTAAAGCATTATATTAATTATAATTTATTAATTAATATAAATTAATCAAAGCATTATAATTAATTAAAGCATTAATATAAAAATAAATAATAATTAAAGCATTAATTAAATTAATTATTTAATTAATTAACTTAAGAGCCATTTTCAGAAATAAAATATTGTTAAGTGTTAATTAATTAAATAAATTACTTTCGCTATTTCGTTATTTACGTCTTTTTTGTCATAAAAAATCTATTTTAGTATTTTTTGAACCTGTCTGTAGGTAAGGAATCAGTGAATAGCTGAAAAAAAATATTTGCCGGTTAGCCGTTGGCTAATTAGCTGAGCTAATTAAGTTAACCGGTTAAATTAGCTAAGCCTATCGGTTAGCTAGCTAATTATTTTAGCTAACTTTTTTAGCCGGCTTGGCCGGTTAAATTGTACAGCCCTAGTATAAATGCTAAATTGTTTTGTTATTATTTCATTCCATAGATTTATTTGGTATGATTTAAATAAAACACTGATGTGATATTGTTAGATTTTGTTTCATTTTATAAATCATTTTATTATCTACATTGTGCTTCGAATCTTCTCAGCCCGTGTGTTTCCAGGTGGATACCTCCAGATAAGACAAATTAGGCTATTACTTCACGCTAGTCCGACGAGTTGGAATGTTTTTCGAGTTTTCATTCTTACTGGGAGGTTATCTACTTACAGCAACTGATTTTTATAATATTTACGGAAAAGCCAGGATTAGTGACAACTGTCTTACTCCACCACCTCAAGGATGTAGCATTTTATACTAACTTGTTTTGCAAAAGACGAGGATACTCCTTTTTCTTTAACTCATATATGGCTGGTTATAGGGTACAGGCATAGGGTTATAGGGTACAGGCATAGGGTTATAGGGTACAGGCATAGGGTTATAGGGTACAGGCATAGGGTTATAGGGTACAGGCATAGGGTTATAGGGTACAGGCATAGGGTTATAGGGTACAGGCATAGGGTTATAGGGTACAGGCATGGGGTTATAGGGTACAGGCATAGGGTAATAGGTAGAATTAATAGCCTACTATACGATGGTGACCAAGCATTGGTTGGTATAGGATTTTTTTATAAATTTCAGTAGGTATCCTGCAATGGAGTATGTTGATATTTATTTAGGTTTCTGAACTGTTGATATATATTGTATTATATAATCACTCTTTGGCAAGCTATGATTCGGACACTTCGCCCATTCCGTCCGGGGTGGCATGCGGCTCCATAACCCACCATTGTCCCTCCTCATCGCCATTGGGCCACTGGTGCCGATTTCTTGATATCTAATAATAATAATAATAGACAAACCCGCCGAGTTTCTTGCCGGATCTCCTCAGTAGCGGTTACGTTCCGATCCGGTGGTAGTTTATTGCATTCATTTAAAATGCTAAAACGAACAATACTTAAGTGCCCGCGCAGGGTTTATACATAATAAACGGATTTAAATTTGATCCATAGCCGGCCCGTATTATATTATTCAGGGTGGAAGTGGACCGCTCCCGAAAACAAAGACAGGTGACCCTACTAGTCCTAATTGTAATAATAGGATAGAAAAAAAATCGATTCGAATGAAAAAAAATTGTTTTTACAACGAATTTTAAGTTTTTCACATTTCATCGTATTAGGACAGTGCCACGTAACGATAATTCCATAAAAAATACGTAACTATACTCAGATGAGATAAGACGCAATCTATTCAATACTCACGATCATATGTTCAAGAGTTCAACGACCTCGCGTGGTGAAAATTTTTTTTTTCATCCGAATCGATTTTTTTTCTAGCCTATCATTACAAGTAGGACTAGTAGTGTTACCTGTCTTTGCCACCGAAGACAAAAATCGGGTACCGGTGGCCCGCTTGCACGGCGAAGAAGCGGTGCTTGCAGGGTGGGTCAATGGGGTTGCGCGCCGCCTCTTCCGTCACCCCGGACCGACTTGGCGGGGTGCGACGTCCATGGCCCACCGCAAAAAAAAAAAAAAAAAAAAAGGGTTACCCGTCTTTGTTTTCGGGAGCGGTCCCCTTACATCTGTATAATAAGCCCGTACTATGCGGGTAGGGTAGGTGAAGAAAAAATACAGTATACCCTTAGATTTTCGTGAGTTGTGAAAATCGGCCATGGAGCCCTAGGGTAGTGCGGAACAGTGCTTCTTTGGAAAACTTATAACAAACGGCCACCAACCCGAGACGACGATGCAATCCTGACGATTATAGCATTAGGAACATACCCATAATAACATTTTCAAAAGTGTTGAGGACTTATAATCACGCTGGAACACTATCGGGCATCATACTACAGATGGTCAATGATATGTGGAAAGGGTTAAAAATGGATACGATACTTTTCTCCTCTATACGCTTATGTCCTAATATAAATAAAATAATCACACAAATCTTAGATACGTTTAATTACATTCACGATCGAATAAATAATTGTTACAGTCTACTTAAAATACACTTTGATGCTATCCACTTTCGTTCTTATCTCATGTGAAGACTCCTTGGACAGCTCTTGTACGTACTGATCGTAAATATTTTTCAGCTTTTCTAATTCTTCCATTTTGTTGAGATCTATAAAATAAGATAGGGGATATTGTATGAGATAGGATATTAATATTTAAAGATATTTATATTTTATTAACAGAATATTTAACTATTCTATGTTTATATACATATTTGTGATTAATTATTAATTTTATGGTTACATTTGGTCTTAATTCTGACTTCGAATATCGATTCAGAAGCTCAAATACATCAAAAATATAGTGTGATGCCATGCACAACCATTTTTTTTTGTGGGGCTATGTTATTATTTACTTATTTTCAATTTGAACTATTAGAGCAATCTAATTTATAAGATTTCAACTTAGAGAAGTTGAAATCTTATAAATTAGAAATTTCAATGATGAAAATATTTTCAATAATGTACATATTCTTCAGTTAGTATTAATCAAAACGTTGAGGTTATTAAATAACTAGAGTTCATAACCCATATTGATATTATTAATTTAAGTTGGTATTAATTGAAACAATTTAAAATTAATTTGCTTCATTGGAATAAGTAACAGATTCTCTGTTTCTATTCGGCTTATTTTATGTTTAGATTTTATAATATGTATAAAGCAATGAAAAGCTTATACAATTAATAAATTCTTATTACCCTTTAGTTTTTTTATAAGTATTTCCATTATGACGAGCGCATCCCTTCTGTGTCTAACTTGATTACTGTTTTCTGTAAAAAAAAACATTTTATTATTCATATAAGCCAGTACTTCATTACTGTGCTCACCCAATTATTAGGTACGAGCCATTCCATAGTAGCAGTGTTCCACAGTGAACATGCAGGTCAGATAAAGTTTACATTCTATTACGGCGGTTTTATTTTAAATTTACCTTCTCTTGTTGTCATGTTATTTGTTAAAACTATTTAGTCGTACTTTACGACATCCGCGGGAGAGTTAAGTTTTTATCCTGGCACCACAAGGATAAAACTTCTTCCCTTTTTTAACCTATATGTATTTCCATTTTTCTCACACACACACACATTTCCCACCCTTCATGCTGTTAAAAATATCTTGATTTCAATAAATTTCTTAACAAAATAATACTTAAAAAATTGATTTCTTAAAAATATGGTTCTAAATAAAATTCTTGTTAAAGTATTCGCATCAATTTTTATAATGTCTGGACATAGGACATTGACGGGTCCTCGAAAACATAATAGCTTCTGCGAACTAACCAATCTGTATTTCTAACAATTATGCCATTTTAAGAATGCCCAAAAATGGAAATCAATGTGCAGCTAGTTGATTCGTCATCACACGAAAAGAAAATACTTACTGAGCGTATATTCAATAATTGCAGAGACTTGTCCCGTAACATGACTAATAGCTTTGTCTCTCTTCGACGTCGTCTGGTTGTCAGTGTCCATTGGTTCCCCGATATTATCAAATATCGTAAGTCTTTCTAACACGCGAGCGACGGACGTTAGAATAGCAAGCTGTGTTGATCGTGAACTCGATGGATACGATGTTGAACAGTGTTCAAAGAATACATCTTGGTATTTTTCTGTAACAATAGAATGTGTTATATTATTGATTATATAGATGGCGCAGTAATCCAAGCATCAATCTCTCGTGTTGAATGTATGGCTTCGATCCCATGTAGGGTAATAATAATCTAGCGATTTCTGTGTCAATGTTTAATTTTTATCCGTTAACTATAATTTTATGTCTACCAATAAACAAGAAATTATTAATTACTGTGGAGCTTTTATTTAAAAAGAAATGTCTTGTGGTCTCTCGATGTGAGGACTGATTAAACAATGGCCACTTCACTTTCCATTGGTTATTGTAAAAATCTATTAAGGCGTTTACGCAGACCGTCTCGCTTAACGAACGAATAACTGTCCAGGAAAAAGGCTCTAGTGTCACGACCATATATATAGCAACTATAGAATACGCCTGTCCCCCTGTTGTAAGCAATTCAAAAATATGGATTATAAAAACTATGATTACCTTGTGTGTCAGCTTCCTTAGGCCACGCTTTGCCCAATAACTCATAAGCTGCTTCCTTCAACGCCGTTAGCTGTTCCTGTCTCTTCCTCGCGCCCTCATTATCTTCTTCATCTGATTCTTTACTCATTGACAATTCCGACTAAAAAGATATTATGGTAATTACAATAAGTAAGACGCTTGATATAGATATATCTAACCACCTACTTACAAGTACGTTTAGCGATAAAGCTTAAAACCCGGTAGTTAAGTGAGAACTGTTTTAAGTCAAAATTTATAGTAGATTTATAAATCTGACTGCACAGATGCCGTAATGGTTAAGTTACCGACCTTTTGTGCTAGTGCCGTTGGTTCGATTCTTACGCAGGACTATACTTTGTGCGATCTACAAAGTGTTGTTATTACACAAATTACACCCAGACTTAGGTCTGGGTGTAATTTGCCTACGTTAACTATGTCTATATAGTCCCCTGCAATACAAGGAGTACTGCCTTGATGCAGGGTGGTGTCCGTTTATTATAAAAAAAAAAAGAAAGTTGCTTTAATAAAACTCGGTGGAGAAAAGTTATAAAATATCTATATAAAAAAAAATATTTTATTTTAACAATTCAACTTTATAAAAGTGCTGATATAATATCAGCTCATATACACCTCACTGCTGTGCCTGACCCTCCTCCATAAAGGAAGGGGAATTGACCAACTAGACTATGCTAGTCAGCAATATGATATACTTGTATACGATGAAGTAAGAATAGAATTCATCACCCCCTTTTCTTTCCCGTCAACTAAGAGAATATAATATGCAAATACCATCTATGAAAGAGAAGAAAAAATCAAAGTAAAACCCTATACCAACATGGTATAATAGGTCACTTTCCCTCCTATTATGAAAGAGGTTGGAGTCCACCGTATATGATGAAATAAAAGGAGTGGTCACACACATTATATTCTTGCTACGTCACCATATGTGACCATATACCCTATTTCACCATACATCACCATATTTGACTGCGCAGATAGCGAAGTGGTTAAGATACCATCGTACCGTGCCTACGCCATGGGTTCGATTCCCATGCAGGACATTAATTAGTACATACATACATATCATCACGCCATATCCCTTGCAGGGTAGGCAGAGAGAACAGAGTGCCAGAGAAATCTATCCTTGCATACTTCACTCGCTTCCTCAACATTCATAATTCTCTTCATACACGCTCGCCGGTTTCGGAGACTCTTGACTCCACGGTCCTTCAGTACATGACCGATCTGGTCTAGGTAGGTTAGTCTCGGTCTCCCTCGGTACCTACATCCTTCCACTTTCGCATTGTATATCTTCTTAACCAGACGTTCGTTCGGCATTCTTTCCACATGTCCGAACATTAATTAGTTTGATCCACAAATTGTTGTCTTAGGACAGACTCAGGTCTGGGTGTAATTTGTGTCTGTTAAATTATATGTTTGTGGTGTCCCCTGCACTATACAAAGCATTATTACCTTAGTACAGGCTGTTGTCTTTTTTTTTAATATATATATTCAAATTATATTTTTTTTACTTTTACATATTTTTACATATACCTTTGAAAGTATTCCTTTGACAATGTCGTATAGTTGGTGGAAGCTGTCTACGTGTGTTGCGGCGAGGGCGCGACCGAGCGCTGCGATCGCGTGACGTTTGTACACCATCTCCTGTTTCCGTGACTCCACTAACAGCGCGTTAATACACTCACCAGCGAGCACGTCCGATACTGAAGATTCACCGTCCTTTACACTGAACAATATAAAAAAAAGAATCATCAATATTGATGCACCTAGAAAAAATTTCTAAGGTAACACACATGAAAAAAAATACAGTCGAATAGAAACCTCTTCCTTTTTTGAAATCGGTTAAAATATTTTCACGCCTTTATCACTGAACAGCCTAAAGTAGCCAAGAATCTCGACCTCTTAATTGCCATTAGGACGGGTCATTTGTAACCAGTCGATATCTTCGGTAACCCGACAGCCGCAATCCATTCGACTTGCGATAACGTTTCAGTATAATATTGGAACTAGCTCGTACCCTGAAATCCAGAGACCCACACCCCTCAGGCATCGTGGCAGTAAAAATAATTTACTTGTTCAACCTCGAACATTCCTGATGCGTTGTAGAAGCGTGACAGACCCACCGACATCTTAACATCATTATGATCTCTACTCACTACTGGGCTCGAGCATTTTCCACAATAGGAGGGAAATTGACCTACTATACCACGGTGGTGAGACGTGTTGGTATAAAGATTATAGACAGATCATATCCCTTAGTAGTCTTTTATTACACCCACCAACAGGAAATAGAGTGGTAAATTTTTTCTATTTCCGTCAACATCCGGAATTACCATTTATATATTTTATAATACGCATTAAACACACTTACGCGCATAATTCAGCTAGTGCATCAATAACATGTTGTTTCCCGTCGAATGTTTTGCCGTGTACGGCTGCCAAAAGAGCGCGTATTAACTGCTCGCGCTGATCACCCAGACCAGATGACACTTCTTTACATATCGTCTTTATTGAGTTCGCTGCCTGAAAATGTTTATATTGTCATCTCATTATGCCTGAAAATGTATATATTAATCTTCTGGTTGAAGGAATTCAACTAGTTTTTATAATCCTTGTACATACGAACAGGCTTGAAGCGGGAAAAAGGCAACTCACTCACTTCGTTAAAATTATGCATCTTATCTTATTATCAGTAACAGATTTATGTTCGTGGGGGCCCTAGGCATCGATGTAATAATTCCGCCTTTATATATAATAAGCCTTATATACCTTAACGAAATATTTTCAGCACAAATTTATTAGATATTTTAAATTTTAGTACTTACACGATTAATCATTTTAACAAAAGACTTTTGAATTGAAAATTTTGATATTTTAAGATTGTAAAAGGAAAAACGAAGCAAACAAATTTGTTTGGTTAATAAAAAAAAATCAGTTAAAAATTTACATCACTACCAAAATTTTGGCACCTCTAAAAGTTTGCCACCTTAGGCGTCGGCTACACATGCCTAAGCCGACATCTGTCACTGCTTAATAAACGACATATTTTAGAACAGTTTTTAAAGTAGAACTTCAATTTTATTGCTTAAATGACCCTCGAGACATTAGACTAGTATATCAAACAACCCTCTTGGATAAGAATAGTGATAATCTTAGAACATCGCTATCACTCAAATCAGGCACCCAATGACTAGATTGATATTATCGGAACTATTATACAGGAAACACGACGTCAATCTTAATAGACATAATTAAAGTTTTTTTTTGGGGACAGCCTACGGTATTAGTCACAACCCCGACCGATCCGTGAAACAATAAAGACTAGAAGAATGATTTATGACTTTGTTCCATATTGTATTTCATGTTCACTTAAGCAAGGGATAAGCTTAATCAATATTATAAATACAATAGTGATTTTGTTTGTTAATTGCTTTTACACTTTACACTTTTGAAATTTGGCATACACACAACGGATCATCTTGAAATTTGGTATATACATTGTCAGAGATATAGGCAAGACCTAAGACGACTGTACAGATACCGTAGTGGTTAACATGCCAACCTAGCAGTGCCACAGGGTTCGATTCCTACGCAAGACAGTTTTGTGCGATCTACAAATTGTTATTCAGATTCTTGTCCTTATTTTTAAAGTACCCTGCAATACAAGGATTATTTCATCCTTAAAAAAAAATAAAAATGTACCTTTCATTCGGAAAAAGTACTTATACACGAAGTATAAAAAACTAATTGACAATTGTTAATTACCTGTATCTTCTTAGTCCAACTGCTGGAATTAAGTGCCTTTTCGATTTCTTCCCTTATTGCTGGCAAATGTTGTTTTATACCACTCTCTCGTGCTGGACTTATATCCGACCATATCTCCTCAAACATATCCACTGTTGTTGAATCTTGAAAACAATAATATTTCTATTGATTATCCGTGTAGTGAGAGTAAGAATTCAATTCACTATTTACTTTTACGCCAGTGGCTATCGTTAAAGGCAACTAAAGGGCATAATATACATATATCTGTGTAAGCGATTGGAAACTGGAAATAAAACCCTACACAAACATGACTGACCAGCGTGTTATAATCAATTGCCCTCTTACTGTTGCGGAGGTTTGCGCCCAAAAGTAGATATTAATGTAAGAACTTGAAATAAATCTTAAACTATACCTAATAACTTAACTGGCCAAATTGGTGTTACAGTCAATTTCCCTCCAATGGCAGACGAATCTCGTCTGGTAATGGTAACAGATTAAAAAAATAATATCACCATCCTTTTACTCCCATTACTTTCTATTGGTAATCATGGCTGTGTGGTAACGACTACGAATACTACCAACCCTTACTTTGCTCGTGGATGTCGTAAAAGACGACTAAGAGCCTTATCTGGGCCAACTCCATCTGATGCCGTTTGGTCAATAATTACATTCCCAAGGAGGGTTGACGTCTGGCAGGCGGCCGGTCATAAAACTATTGCCACCTGTGATACCATTATACATTTCTGGCACCTGTGATACAGGTGCCAACGGATTTGTAAACTACTAAATTGATCTGTGTCCGATCTATTGTGAAATTGTTTATACATAATTTGTAATGATTCTTGTGCAAATATTATTATTATTATTGCCAATTACTTTTACAATATGTACTATGAAGGAAGAGTACATATTGTATCGACCCTAAGTAATTGGGATAAGAGTAGGAGAATGATGACTTTCTATTGGTAATCATAAAAACCTGCTAAGGGATTACACTAAGATAACACCACTCTTCGAGAAAACTTTGGGCATCAATTGTGATCATCAATAGTGACTGTCAGATCCTGTCCATTTGTGGAGGCCTATGTCCAATAGCGGACGTCGAAAGGGTAAGAAGAAAAGCATAGTAAATTATAATAAGTTACCATCATCCTTGGGTGCATGCATAGCTAAGAACACCATAGATGCAAGAATGTCTTCGTTGTCTTTAATATGTTCTATTTTTGCTTTAGCTATAGACTTGAGCGTAAGTGCGATGGCTTGACGTGAAACATCATCTTCTTTTGTCTCATATAGAGACACTAGTTTCTTTAACAGTTTCTCCACAGAGGTTGGCTGCAATTAATATAATATTATTATTATTTTTTCGATTTATTATAATATATACAATCCTTTTTTCCAAACGTAATGCAAAGAATTATGGCTGGGCCAATCTCGAATAAACTACTAGAGCAGTCATCACTCTGCTCAACCACATTGAAAGGAAGTGAGTGACTCACTCCACGCAATACATTTTATTGTAATCACTTACCAATTATATATCATAATAGTTCTCAATAAAATCTTAAAATCATATTCTCTTCATTCAATAATCTATTGTAGTGGATAACATGGCAGCACTAGTTACAAGTTATCATCAGGTGGACTGCTTGCTTGTCTACTATTAAAGGCCCAAAAACCTCCATGTTAAACAAGTTCTGCTTCGGTTAGAAAAACGGAAAAATCGGCGCAATGTTTTCTGATAGATGGCGTATGGAACAATATGGGTGAAATTTTGGATATATCTTTTTATATGCAGGCCCACGCTCGTCTAATTATAGCAGCAGATGTGGATTCAAATCCCACCCACGTGCGGCAATCATTTTTGACTCGTGAAACAATTTTTTTACAGAATAAAAAATTAAAATAATATATTAAACCTATAAGATTTTGCAAAATCTATTGAAGATTTCTTTTACTCTATAACCTGGGACTAAAACTTTTAAAATCCGTTACGTAAACTGTAATAATATTTTTAAATTCATTTAGAAAAATAATGTAATTCACCATCTACCCTCAAAAATAGAACTAAAAACACAAGCACATACAAACCTTAGCATAAGCGGACACTTGACCTAACGCCTCAGCGTAATTTTTCCTCACTGTAGCGTTCCTATCGAACGTGCCATTCAATAGATTGTTCATGATCTTGCCTGCAACGGGCTCCAAGTCGCCTCGTAGATAGTGCGCCGCTAATACTATGAAGTGACAGCAGGCAACTTTTGTACCAAGTTGTGGCGACTTCATCAATTCTAACATTTTAGGAAGCATATCTTTCATAACTTCGATGTCCACATATGGCATGCACTGTCAATATAATAGTATACTATTAAGGTTATTAGTACTATTAGGATCGTAGCCGACTTATACAACACCGCTCCCACGCGACATAATACTGTTTATTGAAATGTGAACTTTTGAGCGTCCTCTGTAGACACATTTTACATTGACAACACAAATCAGCAGACGGGACGCTTACAGTCAGCTGCTAGCTTATTGTTAGATATCCTACAGGTATGTTATTTCTATTTTTAATACTGATATGTTTTGATATTGAGTATATATGTCAAGCTTTTTATATTTTCACGACTGTTGCACACTCATCTCTTTACAGAATGAGAGAACTTTTAACAATAATATTGAACCATACTTAATACTTTGTTCAAAGAATCTCTTAGACATACGAGTTATCGCCATATTTTATTTCATTGTTTGAACCAATTTATAAACAATGATTTAATTTACATGTGACTGCAGAAAGGCAAAGATATGTGTCAAAGAAGTGACCTCGAGACCTCTGACTTAGACTATCTTTGGTATTTTAATGAAAAGAGCAAGTTTTAGTGCGAAAATTGGCAAAACACAAAGTTGAAAAACCATTATGAAACAGAAGCGTATTGCAATATATTTGCCATCATTTTTGTGATAATGAAAACTTATTAATAAATATTAGGCTGTTTTCTCATTTTTTTTTTACCCGAAAAAGCGAAAAGTTAAATATAAAGAGCTACATCATCATCATCATCACAGCCCATATATGTCCCACTATTGGCCTCGGGCCTCCTCCGTAATGGGAGGGAAATTAACCTACTATACCGCACTGGTCAGACGTGTTGGTATAGGGTTTTTCTTCTCTCGCATAGATGTTATATACGTTTTATATCTCTTAGTCGTCTCGTACGATTACCCACGGATAAGACATATGAGATAATGCAGAAAGTGCTAAGTCGAAATGTTAAAAAATGATATAACAGTGCGTTATATGTGTTTTCATCATCATTCTCCTACTGTTATCCTAATTACTTGGGGTCGAGGCAATATGCACTGCTCTTTCTTCGTACATATTTCAAAAGTTATTGGCAATAGTTTTATGACCGGCCGCCTGGACGTCAACCCTCGTAGTATTCGTAACCGCTACCACACAGCAAATATATGTGTATAATTTATGTGTTTTCATATTCTGCTAAAATGCCAAAACCTTAAATTTTAGTGAAACGATTTGAAATAATATAATTGTCTTTAAGTAATTACAGACAATAATATTATTTGAAAAATAAATTCCCTTGACACTGAGGTCATATTAATTGCCGATTGCCAAAACTAAAACAAGAAAAAAAATAAAACACTAGATGTGATTTAAAACGATAACAATCTTACCTTAACAACAGTGTCAGTGGTATAATGATGTTTGGCGGCATTGGCCCTCATATCATCAAGCAGATCACGAGTGGAGGAATCGGCGAGGGCAGTACTGAAGTAAGACAGTTTGGCACTCTCCAAGTCTCCGGTAGCGCCTGCCAGCGCCGGTATCAAACGTGAGAGGAACGGTTTCAAGCTTTCGCCAGCTGCTGTTACTAGTTTCGAGACTGTTTGTAAACTAAAGAGAAATATAATAAAAATTTCATATGATGTTTGTATTAGATATATATGTATCTCTATATCATCATCATTCTCCTACTCTTATCCCAATTACTTGGGGTCGACGCAATATGTACTACTCTGCCTACATATTGTAAAATTATTGGCAATAGTTTTATGATCGGCCGCCTGCCTGACACCAACCCTCATTGGGAATGTAATTGTTGACCAAACGGCATTAGGTGGTGTTGGCCCAGGTCAATATGGAACTCTTAGTCGTCTTTTACGACATCCACGAACAAAGTAAGGGTTGGTAGTATTCGTAGCCGCTACCACACAGCTTAATCTCTATATATAATTATCTATATATGTACATTTATTAATGTTTGAAACGCCATTTTGTATTATATTTTGCTATATAATGACGAAAAGTATGTAAATGTTTTAAAATTAACGTCTTTTAAAAAATACGATATATAATAGGATTGTATGTATATAAATATTGTTTCGAGATTACAGTCAATACATATTTGACTCGTAATGATGCAAAGTATTCGCATCATCAAGTATGTATAGTTGGAATTTACTTTTATATCAGGCTCCCATTTAGTCTGTATTAGGACATCTCATCTCTTACAGACTACACACATACATACATATCATCACGCCATATCCCTTGCAGGGTAAGCAGAAAGAACAGAGTGCCAGAGAATTCTATCCTTGCATACTTCACTCGCTTCCTCAACATTCATAATTCTCTTCATACACGCTCGCCGGTTTCGGAGACTCTTGACTACACCTTCCTTCAGTACGTGACCAATCTGGTCTAGGTAGGTGAGTCTCGGTCTTCCCGGTACCTACATCCTTCCACTTTCGCATTGTATATCTTACTTACAGACTACCTAGCCATAATTTTAGATCCCGTGCAAAGAATTTTCTTCTTAAGTATTTGAAATAAAACTATTTTTACGAATTCTATCGTATTTCTATTTGATTTTTAATTTCCCGGCGTTTAGAACACTTTACAGCGGTCCTGAAGAGCCCAATAACGCCTGACACTGAATGAGAACCCGAAATCTCACAGACAGTATAAATAAAATTATCTTTCAAAAACTAGAATAAACCACATCACAATCTATATTTTTATTAAACCAAAATCACACTTTCTTCATTACACTAACCGTTATCAATCAATTACTCACTCTATATATACGCAAATGCACGGATATAGTAGTAGTTGAGATGCCAACCTATCGTGGCGTAATTGCATTCGTTAATTATATATTCGTAAAGTCCACCAACCACAAGGATTATTACCTTAGTTTAGCGCCATTGTCTTTAAAATAAAAAAAAACCTCTGAGCCCGGCAGTCCAACTTTATGTATGGGTTTGGGGTTTTCATTGGTAAGCAGCGATTTAACTGTACCCCTGGTACTGCAAAGCTGCGGCAACATCACTTACCATCAAGTGTGCTGCTCGCTCTTTTTGCCACCATAAGCAATAAAAATAATTGAGATAAACATTCATAGATATTATGTAATTATTACCTGACACTCCTAACTTCCTTAACAACATTTGTGATACCAGTATCCAGTAGTGTTGGTAATATCACCGATACAACCTCTTTACCGTCTTTACCTTGGCTCACATCAGCTGCCCGTATACACAACTGAAACAAAACATAAATATTATCATACAGAAATAAAACAATAGTTCTACATTTTACACTGGTGATACGGGTTGGTATAGGGTTTTATTTCGAGTTTTCCTTCCCTTGCATAGATGTTATATAACATATCCCTTAATCGTTCTTGACGGCGCTCACATGCAGGATAGGCGGTGAATTTTAGTCTAACTCCGTCACCACACGGAATATTAACAATATTAATACAGTAAAACCTTGATAACGTAATAACCTCTATAAATTCATAAAATTTTGAGCTTCGGAGTCCAAAACCTCTTTTACTTAAAATACGAACCCTCTATAACTTAAACGAATAATTTGGGCATCGCACCTCAATAACTCGAAGTTATAACGACGACGACCTTTGTAACTTCAATCATCTATCAATGAGTCATTTGAAATGAATTTGCAAACAAAAAAGATTTGTAGACCATTGCTATTGCCTACACGTGTTTACCAAACGGCTAAGCAAGGGGAGCTGTAAACACTTTACGATCTTTTATAGAGCAATGCAGTAGCACAGGTGATGTTATTTTTCTCTTCTTTATTTAATATTGAAAATAGAATTGATGTAGAAAATGTGAATTGCCTGAAAGATAAAAAAATACCGACTTTTTTATACAGAATAAAATTAACTTCATTTGCATTTAACCTAACTCGTCTAATCTATAAATCCTAAACAAAGCTCATAAACGAACCTCTGTAATGACTTCTAATGTTTACGCGAGTATTACACATTTGAAATAAAACTACTTTTACGGATTCTATCGCGTTTGTATTTGATTTATAATTTCCCGACGTTTCGAACACTTGACAGTGATCAATGATCATGGTCCTCCCGTGACCATGATCACTGTAAAGTGTTCGAAACGTCGGGAAATTATAAATCAAATACAAACGCGATAGAATCCGTAAAAGTAGTTTTATTTCGAACCTCTGTAAGTTGAAATATAAATCAATAAAAACTGCTTAACTTTACTTACTCTTTAACCCTTAGTAAATGAAAACCTCAATAACTCAAATTATTTAACGTCGCCCTTGGTCTTTATCTTATCGAGGTTCTACTGTATTACCATTTACAATATTAGATATTAATTTTGCAGTTTACCTTCGACAGCACATTGGCAGTAGAAGTTGCGGCCTGTCTGGTACCCTCATGAACGTCATCCATTACACGGAACAACTGGGACCATATTGTTGGCAATTGATGTAGCGATTCATGCAAGCTCAGCGCACCCCTAAAAAGTATTCAAATATATTTATTTTGTACAACCTTTCATGGTGTATTTAATTAGATATGTATGGGTAGTTCGTATAATAACCAAATTGTACCTCGCAGTCATCTTTAGGAGACGCCTACGCCATCTATCGTAAAATGTTCAAACAATGTTCCGATCTAATACAGTCATATTTCAGTTACAATTATATTATGCGAAGACATGACAGCAAATAATCTATCATTTTAAGGGGCCCAGGCCCTTGCCTGCCAAAAGGTGGCCGACCACTTTAAATAATAGATATTGCCTGACATTTATACAAAGATAAATAAAGTACAAAAATAAGATGGCGCTGTAGTGAAAAATTTGTGACAAAGATCGAAAAAGGTATGATAAAGTGGTTTGGGCACGTAGAAAAATAAGTGAAGAGAGATTGACGAAGAAAATATACAAAGCAAGTATGAGATTACAAGTGAATGAACACGACGTAGTTTTCTTGTTCGAATTAGTAACATAATGGCGTAGGATTATTTTAAGAGTAACGATAACCGTAAAGCTTGCATCAAGACTGATGAAAGTGAGTGAAGAGAGATGATATGCCAGATGTCAAGTATGCCAGGAACATGACTTGTGGCAATCCGCAGTCTGCCTAACCCTATGGGAAACGGGCGTGAATCTATGTATGTATGCGTGTTTATACAAGAATATGTAAATAAATCCTATTATTGCTGTATGGTAGAGGCGACGAATACTACCAACCCTTACTTCGCTCATGGATATCGTAAAAGGCAACTAAGAGATTTTTATCAACATGGGCCAACCTCACCTGATACCATCAGGTCAACAATTACATTCCCAAGGAGGATTAATGTCAGGCAGGCGGCCGGTCATGAAACTACAGAAACTAGTACATATTGCGTCGACTCCAAGTAGATGGGATAAGAGCAGGATGCTGACGATGACAATGATGTAAATAATCCTATTAATTTTCACCAAAAACTTTTCACCAAACACCTTCCACCAAAGAATACCAGGATACGCTGCATAAGATTCCATCATCAGTTCTATAATCGGCCGCTTGCCTGATGACAATCCTCCTAGAATAGGTAATTGTAGACCACACAAATCACAATTTTAAATGGCAATTCCCATAGACCGATATAGTTGTTAGCTGGTTTTCACGACACCCACGAGCAATGTATGGGTTAGTAATATTCGTAGCTACACACGACATAAATTTCAAAAATCCATAATTTTACCTTAAGAGATCAGCGAGTGCATTACAGCAGGACATTCTAACACGCCATTGGTTCGATGTTAGATTAGCAACCAGATCATCAAGGATTTCTTTGTGATATTTATGTACCTGTTGAAACATTGGATACGTTAATTTTTTATTTACTCATCTGTCATCATTAATACTATTCTCATTTAGCGGGAGCCCTAGTGACTTGTAACACAGATTCGTTTAATGTTAAGAAGTCTACTTCAGGCACCAGTCTTTCACAAAGTTGGATTAATTCTGATAAAAGTAATTATATATAAATTACGCCTTTTTTTGCGGCGGGCTATGGTCTGCTCACACCCCGCTAAATCCGCTCGGGGCGACAGATGAAGCGGCGCGCAACCCCATAGACCCGTCGCGCAATATACCTCTCCACGCCGTGCGAGTGGGCCACAGAAACCCGATCTTTGTCGTCAATGGCCCACCCGGCATATAAATTACACCTAAAATAACCCTATAAAGAGAGAATAAATCGAAGGGGGAATAATAATAAATTATCTTTATTAAAACTTATAACTACTTTATATACTTCTAAGTATAATATAAAAAATAATATATAAAATATATAAAAAGCCTGTTGACCCACCGGCGGCGAATACAGAGATCAAGCCTGCAGTAGATAGGGCTCCAAAGAGAGATACAAGAGAAAATTGTTTTTATTAATAAATAAAATACCATACGTCAGCTGCACATCTATGAGGTTCATCGCGACAAGAGTTTATTCCTTATCACTGACATGTGTGTGGTTTAATAAAAAATAAATATAAATAAATTTCAAGATTATAAAATATAATTTCTTACTGTTGCTTGTGTGTTAGGTACGATGGCGTGCCAAATACTCTGCATGGAGTTCTGTATACGCGGCGTGGGGTCGAACCTATACCGATACAGTCGCGGTACTATCTTCGGTAAATGATCGGAAAGCTGCGCACCCGCTTGTAACGCTATTGAGTGGAAACCGAATGCTGCACCTATAAACAAAATTATTTTGTTAATTAACATAACGCTTTCATTTCAAAAAGTTAGGTCTTGTCTACATTTTATTCAACGTTAAATGAACCAAATACACTTTCCGTATGGTGAAGAATTTACTGCCTCTATGTTGACCGTGGCAGCCATAAAAGGAGACTAAAGGTATAATATCAATGCGAGTCTGAACAGCATGGTGTGATCAATTGCCCTTCTATTGTGGAGGAGGCTCGAACCCAGCAGTGGGACTGATATATACTGAGAATATGATGATGATAATGATCTCAGATTGACTAACCTTTCTTAGAATTCCACATGGAGTTGTGATGCGCTAGGTGCATAAACTTGTACAACAGGTCCGGTTGATTCAGATCTGACGCGAGAGAGCATAATTCTTTGTATGTAGACAGATTGCCACTGTAACATAAAAACTTAATCTTAATGGTTTCTGATGTTCACGCGAGTATTATACATTTGAAATAAAACTACTTTTACGAATTCTATCGCGTTTGTATTTGATTTTTAATTTCCTAACGTTTCGAACACTTTACAGTGATCATGGCAACGATTAACTTAATCTTGTTCTCTGATCCATATACATTCCACAGGTTAAAATCATATGTATACCACCCCCGATTGTCCAGTTATACTCCTACTATGTACATGTAACGTAATATTTAAAAAACTAATTTATGAATAGATAGAGGTTACCAGAGAACTTAAGCCCCGATTAAACCACTGTGGGTACCCCTTTTTTTTTTTTTTTTCAGCAGGGTGGACCATGGATGTGGTCGCGCCCCGACAAATCTATCCGGGGCAACAAAAGAGGCGGCGCGCAACCCCATGGACCCACCCTGCAAACACCTCTTTTCACCGTGCGAGCGGGCCACCGGTACCCGATCTTTGACTTTGTGGCCCGTCCGGCGGTTTACCCTTAAGGGTTCCTCTCATGTCAACGCCCCGACAGCCTTCGCCGTCGGGGCGTCGCCCTCACGCGGTGGCCTCACGTCGGGTGACCGGACAATTACTGTGGGTACCCCACGTGTACCCTAATTTTACATTATTTTCTCGTCTTTATAAGAGACCTTTTACCGCATGAAAAACCCTGATTAAACCCCTATGGGTACCCCACATGTAGCGCCTAATTTCCAATTCATATCTCAACTTTCTAAGAAATCGTTCACCACATGACTTGAACTATAGTTAAGCCACTGTGGATGTCCCACGTGTAGTGTCTAATTTCCCATTCATTACTCGTCTTTATAAGAGACCTTACTATCATGCTGGTGTACTCAGAACCCATATTGGTCGTGGATATCGTAAGTATCGATTGTATAATCGATTTAGACAAATGACATGATAGCAAGAGAAAGGAAACTGTAAATAAACTTTATGCCAACCCGTTTGGCCAGCATAATTTAAGATGAGGTGTGGTATTTTCCTATCTGAAGGAGGCCCAGCACCGACAATGTACATGAGCTGAGAATAAGTGTTTAATAAATAAAATAAGAATAAAATTAATCTACACCCTTATAGCCATTCAGGTAGTTGAAATATTTATAATAAAGATATCGGAATAAAAAAGAACTCAGTTAATATGCCTACCCTGTAGGTGCTTTTCCAAGTTGCCCTTCTTCAAATATTTTAGTATCTTCTGTGACCTGTGTAACGGATCGCTTCCCACTTGTCAGCTGTTCAATGATCTGTGCCACTAACTCTTGCTTCTGACTCTCCTCAGAATTCTGATACACCAAGCTGAGACCTTTGCTGGCAACATCTTGGACTATGTCTGTATGAAAAGTTGATTATTTCAAGTATTTAATAACAAAACTGACGAAAGCAACACTGTTCTAATGTTTATCTTTGTAATCCTAAACCGGTTTATAAAATTAAATTAATAATCAGTCAGTTTCAATGAATCAATCAATCAGTTTAAGTCATAAAACATATAAAGTATATTTGGTTGACTAAATCACGTACTTATTATACTAGGGCTACAGCCACGAAAAATTGTATGCGCATTCCTCTTATGCTAGGGCTCGCACCTGCGTGTATCATACCGAAGTAATGTGTGGCGAAGCTTCGTACGTTTTGTACACAAGAATGTTATCGCGATAAAACTGTGGTCATATTAGCGACTTCGGTATTTTACAGAAAGTATAGTGCAATAATTAAAGATGGCCGAAATCATTACGATGCGTTTAACTATGGATGACGAGTTGCTTTACTTTTACAGCTATAATATGCTAATAAGTACATAATGCCCGATTACGAAGTGAAAAATGATGTCACAAGCGGGATTCGAACCCGCGCCTATTGGGATTTCGGCCCAATCGTGCTGCCACTACACCACCGTGACTTATTGTAGGACATGCAAATTTCACTTCGTATCATATTTACGTCTTAAGGTGACGGTATGCTATCTACCCGACAATGTTTACACAATGTTATAGGCTTAATACTTCAAACTTTACAGTTAGAATTGTATTAAACGATGACACAACCTTGTTATTTAAATTACTGAAATTTAGCATTTAATATGCTTAATTATTTATAAAACCCGATTACGAAGTGAAAAATGATGTCACAAGCGGGATTCGAAATTTGCATGTCCTACAATAAGTCACGGTGGTGTAGTGGCAGCACGACTGGGCCGGAATCCCAATAGGCGCGGGTTTGAATCCCGCTTGTGACATCATTTTTCACTTCGTAATCGGGTTTTATAAATAATTAAGCATATTAAATGCTAAATTTCAGTAATTTAAATAACAAGGTCGTGTCATCGTTTAATACAATTCTAACTGTTAAGTTTGAAGTATTAAGCCTATAACAATGTGTAAACATTGTCGGGTAGATAGCATACCGTCACCTTAAGACGTAAATATGATACGAAGTGAAATTTGCATGTCCTACAATAAGTCACGGTGGTGTAGTGGCAGCACGATTGGGCCGGAATCCCAATAGGCGCGGGTTCGAATCCCGCTTGTGACATAATTGTTCACTTCGTAATCGGGTTTTATAAATAATTAAGCATATTAAATGCTAAATTTCCGTAATTTAAAAGTACATAATGATTTTTTTTGGATTTCATAATGGGTTCAGCTTCATAATGGTGTAAAAATTACAACACCATTTCATCGTTCCATTCCATAATTATTGATTAACTGGAGACCCTCGAACGCGTCTAAACACATCGAAAATTTCCGCCGAAATGAAGAACGCTAGTGTGACCACAGAGCGCGATGTATTAGCGCGCTAAAACCCTTTGACTTATCGCCAGCCAAGCGATAACGCACACGAAGCCCGAATGTTCACGATGATAGTCGATAATGACCGGTCATATCTGCCTGTATCGTCTCATTGCACGAAGCTTCGTGACGATACACGCAGGTGCGGCCCTAGCATTACAATGTAAATAAGCGTATAATGTAAGACAGCATATTTGCAAATTAAGACTTAATTGTGGTGACAAATAGAAGTCAAATTTATATGAAAATTCATTAACTTCCAAGATAAGTTATAAAAACTGAAAAAAAGGCGATAATAAGCATAGCCATTGGTACTTTTTTACTAAGAACATCTCACGAGAGATCCTTATAATTTATCAACACAATGGTGGATAATATCTAAAAAAGCGATCAAACTTATTATACAATACTGACTGAAGTGTAGTATAATATCGTTAAAGTTATAACTCACCGCTATTTTCTGATAGGAAATCCATAAAAGCATCCTGCAGTTTCGGCAGTTTATTCTTAATAGGTTCACGATCGGGACAGTTCTTTAGTAATGCCAAGAACCATATGCTTGTAGCCTGCAAATACACACGTACTTTAAACAGTTTTTCCTATTGAAATGATCTTCGGACACGTTTTAAATATTTCCAAACAGAAGGTTTTAATGACCAACTTCCTTTGTTAATATTGGCGCTTTTTTATATTAACACTGTGAAAAATGCATTTGCAAATGCAACACCTCGCAGTTGAAGGCAGGGAGTATGTAGAAGTCGTAAACCAGATAACTGTCTATATTCTTACGCCATAGACAAGAGTGAATTCAGCGCGTCATACACCAATATCTAGCCTGCCTATGGGTCATTAAGATAAAAACTGGTAAGCTAAACAGATTTTCTTGTTTATTTTATATTTGAAATGCGGTTTGGTGAGATTATACATAGATTCTACCAGTAATTAACTCTATTATATATTAAAATTTATTGTTTAGTTGTTACGTAGGTCTTATTATAATCATATATATAGTCTTCGATCCCACAGTCAAACCGATGACACGGTTTTGTGGGACTATGTACCATTAATATGTAAAAATTGTTTTTATAATAAATGAATAAATAATAAATAAATAAATAATAAATAACTAATAAATAAATAATAAATAAATAATAAATAACTAATAAATAACTAATAAATAAATAATAAATAAATAATAAATAAATAATAAATAAATAATAAATAAATAATAAATAAATAATAAATAAAAAATAAATAATAAATAAATAATAAATAAATAATAAATAATAATAAATAAATAATAAATAAATAATAAATAAATAATAAATAAATAATAAATAAATAATAAATAAATAATAAATAAATAATAAATAAATAATAAATAAATAATAAATAAATAATAAATAAATAATAAATAAATAATAAATAAATAATAAATAAATAATAAATAAATAATAAATAAATAATAAATAAATAATAAATAAATAATAAATAAATAATAAATAAATAATAAATAAATAATAAATAAATAATAAATAAATAATAAATAAATAATAAATAAATAATAAATAAATAATAAATAAATAATAAATAAATAATAAATAAATAATAAATAAATAAATAATAAATAAATAACTAATAAATAAATAACTAATTAATAAATAATAAATAAATAAAAAAAATAAAAAACCGACAATGCCTTCTCTTTTTTGGGATACCAGAACTACACGTTTTGATGCTGAGACTGTACAAATACGCTGCTATCAGGTCATAGATGAAACGTAATTGACACCACGTATTCAAGTGGTGAACCGTTTTCTATTATTTTTTATAAGTATATTACCTGTCTAGAATGTGGGTGAGGATGTTTCGCAATAGTGAAAAGCTCTTGTAGTAGCCACTCGAGTAGAGTATCGTTTTGTTTCAACGCGTTCTGGTCCCTTATTTTTGTTGCGCCCTGTATAGAAGAAATAATTTGTTAGTAGTGTCACACTTCTTCCTTTTTTTTCGGTTTTAGCAATCGGTTATTAATAAGAGAATATTGCTGCCAATGTTGAGTTTATCTTGCAATTCGTTTTAAAGTCTGTTCGAAAGAGAATTCGTCGACTTAAGTAAAAATACCTTACTGAAAGTTTCCAATGAGAATTTTAGCAGAGTATTAAAATACATAAAGTACACTTTCCCTGCATTATATCCTATTATTATAAATATGAAATTTTGTGAAGATGTTTGGATATTTGCTACTCAATCAATCGTAAACCGTTGAATTAATTTGAATTGGCACATAGATATTCCATTTCCTGGATTAACACATAGGAAACCTTCATCCCGGTTAGATGTTCCCTTGGGGAATAGTTCAACTTTCAGAAAGTTAGTTTCTAAGCGGGCAAGGCTAGAAACTAGTATAAAATATTATTTAAAAATATTATTTACATGCTAAAACACTAAAACATTAAATACATTTAAAATCGCAAACATGGCATTTTCACATAACCCGACAAACTTAGTACATATGTATATAACTTTAAGAACAACACTTAATTTTTTTTTTTAATCTAATTTAAAATGTTTGTGTCGCGTCATTCTAGGCAAGCCTAGAAAGGGTTAGATAAACTACTCGGAATAAAAACTGAATATAAAGATGACGAATTTGATTGTCACTAGTTATCTTGTTACCACAGTTTATTTGAATAAAGGATGTCGACTATTATTATCGTATGTCGACAATGGGCAAGGCATACAATAAATTACCACTTCTTTTGTTTCTTGCGGATGTTCTAAAAGTTCCTTTTATTTCTGACAATATGTGTACACAAATAATAGATAAATTGCTATCCAAACAGTCTTTGAGGAAAAATTACGGTTATGGCTTACTTACCGTCCTCATAATGTCATATTGCTAAATTAAAAAATCAAAAACCCGACTGTGTAAAAAGTGAACCAAATTACGTACATAATAAAAAAAACTGAAAAGAAAAAACAAGCACTGCATGTATTATAATATATTAATATTAATAATTATGTTCCATTATTAGAATATATTATATTTTCTTCAATGGTATTCATTCAATAATATATTATAGAATTCTAGACCATCGGACATCTAAGTGCTTGTTTTTTTCTTTTCAGTATTTTTTATTATGTACGTAATTTGGTTCACTTTTTACACAGACGGGTTTTTGAATTTTTTAATTTTTTTTTTTTATTTTATATTTTTTAGTTATGAGTACCTAGCTAGCCATGGATAAGCCGAGTGTGACGCAAAATGTGAATGTATTTAATTAATTAGGTTATTTTATTGATTAATAAGTAGATACCTACCTATATATAGTTTTTCGACCGAAGTTGAGTACTAAATCGTTTGAAGTTGGAGATGGGCAACTGTGTCAGACATTAGATGCTTTAGGTAGTCCAATATACCTACTAGATATTTTAGTATATTTCCATCCACATTCACACGCACAGTCATACGAAGATTTGGTATGACTGTGCGTGTGTCACGTCTTTTCATCATAAATTTCTACTGTCTATAAACCTATATGTGAGAATGGTTGTTACGCAACTTTAAATCGATATAGATCCTAAACGGACGGTCGAATCTAAAAATGTTGAGAAAACTAAAAAAAAATGATTTTAAATACCTATTTAACGATACCCCACTTGACATAGTTTGTTGACTTTATTTTTTTCATTTTCACAATATGGCGTCCAGTAGTCGCCATAATAAATTTTAACTACCGTCATGTCTTTAGTGACACTCGCCGGACTAAAAGGAATCGATTGACGTATGAATCATAAAAATCGGCACAGGCGTTTGGTCTGTATAGTGCTTCAAAGGAACATACAAACAAACATACATACATACATACATGAACTGTTAAACACAATACCACTTCTTTGCGTCGCGCAGTCGGGTAATAAGGCAGGTCTGGTGTAAATCATAGATGATACCCAAAACCATTATAATAGTGCTCTCCATAAAAAAAAATTACCAACCGTTGGAAATTTAATTATCATAGTGGTTATAGTACTATTTTTTTTTTTTATTTAACGCCTCTGCAATTTCGTATTCAGTCGGATTTAAATGGTAATACATAGTAATATTAAAATATTTATGTTTTTAAATTTAATAATTACCTCTCTTGGCAGCTCAGTCCACAAATCTCTATTTTCATTAGAGTTGACACCTTCTACGC
The DNA here is from genome assembly GCA_905163515.2 of Lymantria monacha. Taxonomy (NCBI): domain Eukaryota; kingdom Metazoa; phylum Arthropoda; class Insecta; order Lepidoptera; family Erebidae; genus Lymantria; species Lymantria monacha. Next base: position 10,151,713 of record LR991088.1, read on the forward strand.
ATAGCACTAGTGATTCACCTATTTGTAAGTGAATTTCAAACTCCTTGCTCTAAAAAAAACATAATAAAAATGATACGGTTAATTATTGAAATGTTTATTATTTAAGATAATAGTTGGTTAAGAACTGGTTAAGAAGATATACAATGCGAAAGTGGAAGGATGTAGGTACCGAGGGAGACCGAGACTAACCTACCTAGACCAGATCGATCAGGTACTGAAGGAAGGTGGAGTCAAGAGTCTCCGAAACCGGCGAGCGTGTATGAAAAGAATTATGAATGTTGATGAAGCGAGTGAAGTATGCAGAGATAGAGTTCTCTGGCACTCTGTTCTCTCTGCCTACCCTGCAAGGGATATGGCGTGATGATATGTATGTATGTATGTTTATTATTTAATCAAAATTCTCAAAAAATTCTTCGGAGATATTTAGAATACCGTATTTATTATGCAATTTAAATGACGTTGAAAATATCAGTCTATATCTTTTTCAGTTAGAATTCTATGGTTTCTAATATACCTAAAACACTAAGATTTAAAAAATAATTCCTATTCCCTAACAAATAAAAAGCCTTCGACTGCACAGATGGCGTAGTGTATAAGAAACCGGCGTGCCGTGCCGTTATCATGGTTTTGATTCCTATGCGGAATAACACTTTATATCATTCATAAATTGTTGTTCTAAGTCTAGGCATAGTTAGTGGTTGTTAATTAAACTCTCAATTAAATAATAATGAACTTCAACAATAGTAATAAAATAGATGAAATATCATTAAATGGGAATATGAAAATATATACAATGCGTCTAAAATAGCTGGACCAATATAAACCTGTTAGATTATATGACAATTTCTGGATTCAATAAAGATCTAGGATTTTAATTTATTTATAAAAATCTTAATACAACTCACATCTTTAGCCATTTGTAAGAATCCCATAACAATTTGTTTCGCAAAACTCAACTGTTCTCCACAGCACATCAATCCAAGCGTATACAACGCCCTCTCTTTGACTTTCGACGGTAACTTCGCATTCCCCACTATCTTGAACAATCTATCAGCGACTAAGAATTTAGTAACTTCATCACAGCTCTCTGCATTATTTTTATTAATGTTAAAAGGATTGTCGCTTTGTAGAAGAGTATTCTGTTTGGATGAAATGTCGGGTAAAGGTAGACCACTGCAGCGGACGAGAAGTGAGACCGCCGATACTGATGTTGTTACGAGTAAGGTTTGTGGACTTACGAGAAAGTTCGCTGTAAATAAAATATATTTTTTTAATTCTTGGTAAACATTATAATAAATACATATACTCTCTTTTTTTTTGGCAGGTTATGATATAGTCACACCATCTGCCCATGCTATCCGGAGCAATGGAAGGGCGCCATACGGCCCTATAACCTACCAAACTCCTTCCCCATCTCCATTTGACAGACTCCTGGTACCGCTTCCTTGACACTCGTGGCTGGCCTGGCGACATATATACTCTTAAAAATATAATATGTACAGAAATTTACCTAAAACTACAGCACCTTCTTGGTAAGGCTCCCAGTTCACTGGTTGAAAACCTTTACCACCAAACTTTCCTCTTTTAGACAATGCTATACATCGTTCACACAAATTAGCAAATGCGGCCAAATAACCGCACTGAGATTCTAAGTTCTTGTTGTTCTGTCCCTGTGCCACAAACTCCTTAATTTCTTTATCAATCGTATTTTTATCGCTAGTGTTTACTGTTATTATAGCATAGATAATTGCGGCGATATCACGTATATCTTCCTTGGTGCTGGTCGTGAATAAATTGCGCAGGAATGAGAGCAAACTGGTGTATTTGGAAGCCATTTTCTCTGGCACACAACCGACGATATCCAAAAAGCATGTTAATGGCATTATTTCTGAAAATACAAAACATGTAAGCTTTTACTGAACTAAAAAATTTTTCGTGTTGAGTTTTTTTTCTTTATTTTTTATTGCTTACGGTGGCAAACGATCAAGCAGCAAACTTATTGGTAAATGTCACTGCCATCCATGGACCTTTGCAATACAAAGGATATAGCTAGGCTGCTGCCTACCAATACAAACTCCAAACCCACTCAGTTGGCCTTTTCGCCCTCTCGCTCACTGAATCAAGCTCAATAGCACCTTACCATTACTCAGACGTCAATCTTCTGCGCGAGTGTGGTACTACTTCGGATGGACCGGCCCGCGGCTGTAGACAGAGAACTGCCCACAGCATGGTCCTACCACTATGCATTTATTAGTAAGATTAAAGTAACTTTGAATGGAAGCTAATTGTCAAATTGCCACGACCTATGTGCTACCATAATATAGTTCTATAACTGTTTAAAATAGAAGACAAATCAGTTTCAAGTACTGCATACATTTTTTTTTTTTAAATATATTGCACTTAAATAAGACGACGATATGCCTTTTTTTTATTCACACTATGGAAATGCATTTATGCACTATACTCCGTCGATGACAGACGGGTAATAGTATATGAGAGTCGTCGGTCATCTGCGCAACCAGAATACTCACTAAAGCCACAGCGCGGAAGAGGCCCCTTCCGTGCTTATGCCGGACGCCGGACTGATCATCTGATGATCATCAGAACAACAATTTGTAGGCCGCATAAAAATGCCAAAAAACACACAAAATATTGTCCTGCGTGACAATCAAACCCGTAACACTTAGGGGACGTCCATTAATTACGTGATCTTTTTTTAGCAATTTTTTTTAACTCCTCCCCCTTGGTGATACGTGGTGAGGTTTAAGACTATGAACCTCCTTTCCCCCAACAACATCACGTGAATTTTTAGTACCTACAAAGAAGTAGTCTACAGCTCATTATATTCTCGGTTTTTTGCTTTTTTATACTTTAGCAAAAAGGTCTTTATACAGATCTACTACTTAAGACTTCGTTTAGCAACGTCGGCAAGTCAAAGTGACACTACACGCCGCTTTTCAGTTTAGAAATCGCAGCGTTTGACGAAAAAATAAATACACGTGATATCTTACTACACCAATCCGTGCAGTCAAAATTTCCATGCAATGGTGTCGGTTTTGAAGCTTGATTAACTTTTTCCTGACTTTTAAAATCTCCGTGAAAAAAAATATATTCTACGACAATAATAAAAAAAATATATTCAACCGCAATATGTATAGCTGCACAGATGGCGTAGTGGTTAAGATCTCAACCTTTCAGTGCCGTGGCACTGTCATGGTTCGATTCCTACGCAGGACAATACATTGTGCGATCCACAAAGAGTTATTCGGAGTCTTGATATAATTTATCTGCGTTAATTATATGTTTGTAAAGTCCCCCGCAATACAAGGATTATTTCCTAAGTACAGGATGTAGTCTTTAAAAAAAAAAATGAGTGTAATATAATAGTTAAATGATAATACCTGGAGAAGCGTTCAGCAGCAAGGTAATCATACTGAGATATTGCTCCAATACTTCTGTGTCTAAGAGATTCTCATAGAAATACTTGGCAAGAAGTGGTGACGTTCCATTAGGATGATTTGAACAGTCCTGAAGATTCGCATCTCGGTTCAAACACATTCGCAAATAACGTAAGATCTGCAATACAAAAAGTTATGAGCTTTTAGGTATAATGACAAAGTAAGTATATAATATATATTTCAAGATAATTGCAATGATATTATCATAATGAGACTGCAATTAAAGTAAAACAAAAAAGTGGTCAGTTTCGCTATAACACAATATTTTTTTATCCAACCACAAGCACTCTTTGTTTTGGGTATTGCACAAAAGCAATAAATTTAAAAAAAATAAGCAAACAAAAAAACAGTATTTACATTGAACTAAAGGGATCGCCACCCCGTTGACATTCTTCCTGAATGCCACTTAGTAAAAGAAACATTGACTTCAAATTCAGGTTGTAAGAAAGATAGAAAATATTATATTGTGTCATCATTCACCTGCTCTTGTCCCAATTACTTGGGTTCGACACAATATATATGCAATTGCTGACCAATATTATATTGTTTTTTTTTTTTTTTTTGTGTCTTAGTTGTTTGCCTCAGATGGCTTTTGACAACTTTACCCGGACTGTGGGTGAGCGCTGAGGGCTCTCAACCCGTTCCTATTATATTGTGTAAACCTCACATATTTTAGAATAGAGCGAAAGACATCAACTTTACCCAATAACATATAAATCGAAAATGCACAAGGCAAAAATATAGTGGCAACGACAGCATATGGTACAATAAATTTTTTTTTCGATTTTGCTTCTCTTGCATAGATGTGATATGCGTTTTATATCCCTTAGTCGTCTCTTACGATCATCTACAGCAAGATAAGACGTGGTGAATTGTTTTTTGAATTGAAAATTTGAATTGTTTATTCTTACTCTGTCACCACACGGAAAAAAAGATAAGAAAAGATACTTACCTCTTGATATGTTAACGGATGAAATTGCAACACTTGATTGCCGATAACAAATCTATGTTTTGTGTTGGAACCTTTTTTTCTCTTCTGCATTTGTTCCCATATATAATTAACTACGTGTTTGAACTTTGGCACTTTCAAATCGTCGCTATCCTGAGATTTGTTATTGTCCTTGTCTCTCTTAGAGGAATCCTCGTCTATACTGACTGTTGTTGTCTCCTTTTTGGACACATTGTTCACAACGTCTTCGATTTCAATCGGTCGTGATGTGCCGTATAGACATTTTAATGCTTCTGTGGAGATGTCATCTTGGCTAAACAAGAGGAAGTCCACGTTTCATTTCAATACTTCAAAATATATGGTATGTTGTAAGTTTTCACAGACTTTATTGCGTTTATTTTACTTTAGGTGTCCCGTGAAGGACGATAGGTGGATAAAGTTACGAAAGCAGTAATATCATCATCATCATCATCACAGCCCTTAAATGTCCCACTGTTGGGCTCGAACCTCCTCCATAATGGGAGAAAAATTAACCTACTATACCACGCTGGTCAGACGTGTTGGTACAGGGTTTTGTTTCGAGTTATCCTTCTCTCGCATAGATGTTATATGCGTTTTATATCCGTTAGTCGTCTCGTACGATCACCCACGGGTAAGATATGGGGTGGTGAATAGTATTCTTATTCCGTCATCACACGGAAAAAGCGGTAATATAATCCATATTAAACACTAAATTGATAAGCCATTTTATAAACTTAATTATGATAAATAAAACTTACGTATCTCCACTGGCCAGTAGTAATAGATAACGAGAAGGCACATAATCTCTGGGGAACACAGCTGCAGCATATCGCATGGCTATGTATCGAATCATCGATTCTTCGCTATGCATGTAGCTGAATACAAAAAAAAAACATTCTTACATATAGATATTTAATTAGTCTAAAACTAGTAACGCCAAATGGGTAAACAGAAAATTAGTTTGTTTTCAATTGAACGTGATAGGTGGAAATGACATCGAATTCTAGGTATTATATTTATTTTTTAAATTTGAACAGAACAATCCATCAAAATCCTAGAAATATTAAAGATATACAGACTTTTAAGCTTTAGACATCTAAGATTTAGTTGTTAATGATAACGAACATAAATCCACTTAATTACTACCTAAATCATCAAATGATGAATATTATTTATGAGTAATAAATTAAAATTTTAATTTAAAATTTAGGTAACTAAACAAGATTTTCAGGTATTTAATTCAATATTAAACGGTAGGATTATAAGGCAGGTATTACTAAAGTTCATACAGCGGTTTAACTTAGAATCAGTAGCTGTCATCTGCTAACACAGTCAATCAAAAATGACTTTCGGTTTTTTATCATCTTCTACTTAGCCAGCATACATCTCTCTACTTGGCAAGAGTCTCCTACAGATGAGGGGAAATATATACTAGAAGAAAAACTGTATACGAAGATTACAGAAATTTTCAGATAAGTTTTATGAGTAGACAAGAATGAGTGTGCAAACTTTTGATTATATTCTGCAGCACATATAAGTATATAATGCCTCGGTATCCATTACCGCCACAAAATCTTCTAATATTTTTTTGTTTCTATCTACACCGCTGAGTACGTCCCTCCTATACCGCTGTCTACGCCGCTCTGTTTCGTGGCGTCGCACTCATTCACTAGTACTTTTGTTCACGCAGCTCACCACACCGCACGCCGCTGTAGCGATCGATGTCGCTCGAATAAAACCACACGCATTTTGATGAGCGGCGTCTCGTAGCGTGCTTCAAACATTTTTATACTTTTAATTTTACCGCTCGCCGCCCCGCGCTTAGCCACCGCTCACAGCGGCAAGGTCGTGAACGGGCCGTTAGTCGTCTCTTACGATCATCCACAGGTAAGATAGGAGGCGGTGAATTGTATTCTTACTACGTCACCACACGAATAACGTCGAACGGTCCGTCCCCAGATGGGTTAGTATAGAAATATATAGAGTTTCACTTGATTACAGGGATGATCTCTTGGAATATTTCTTAATGCCTAACTCCATTGTAATTATATACCTTAATAGAACTAGTTTTTAAAGTCCCCCATGATACAATTAACTCTCAAGAACCATGAGCCACATACCAGGGTAACGGTGGATAGCTAACAATTACTGATCGGGTCACGGTAGAATTAACTCACTGCTCTAATAAAGCGAACAACGCTAACGCTTGTGGCTCGTCGAACGGGTTGGTTTTGGGTTGGTCGACGTCCATTTTATCATCTTGTGAAGTACCGGCCTCTTGAGATTGTGGTTCTTCGGTTTTGTCTGATACATAAAAAAAATATTCAAGTATAAAAACTTATTTACGTGCAAAATATGATTCCCACATGAGGGACTCGAAACCCCGCTTATTGGCAATTCATTCCAATTGTCCTATCAACTAGACGAGCGAAGTGTGATACCCAATTTCTCATTCGTATTCTCCTTTACCGGAGATAATTTTTCGCTCGTAAATTCGTATATTATAATCTTAATATACTGCTTTCTGAGTGAAAAATGCTTATCTTTATTTATATACTGAGAAAATAATTTAAAAATTCCTGCCGAACGGTTGTACAGTTAAGGATGTACCAAACTCGCATTCGCATTTATAATATTAGTTCGAGAGAGTTAAGATAATTATAGTAAAAACCAACAAGACAAAAAAAAAATCTAAAAAGTATCACTCAAACAATTCAAGCACAAATAATTTAAAAAAAAAAACAGTTTTTAATAAAATAAATTGCTTTGACAACAAAAATTTTAAAATGTGTCTCTATGCTGAAAAACCATATTGACGACATATTGTTTTAGTAGAAAAAAAAATAATAAGAGCATTTTAAATAAGTTTACCAAATACAAACTATAGAACATTAATTTTATAAACAAACCACCATAACAATTAAATCAAACGTAAAAAGAGCACAGACAAAAAGTCTGTGGAATAACATACTCATAATAAAAAATTAAAAAAATACAAAATATATTAAATATTAAGTTTTCAAAACATATTTTCCTTCTTAAAGCTTTGTATAATACATCCTTTGGTGTGTGGAAAAATGGAACAGTATGGAATGAAAATGGTGATGTGGGAGTATAATCTACACCGCCATTTATACACCTAACAAAAAACAACGTATAAATAATAGATATCATAAAAAAAATATAAATTACAATATTAACCTTCAGCATTAATCTTGTAAGCAGCAGACATCTCCAAAAGTGCATCCCTGAGTGCTGTCTTCATCTCGGGAGGGGCTTCGGGTATCTTTTTCACAAGCTCTTCCAATAACGCGAATTGGTTGTTAATACTTTCTGGACATTTCATCGCTAAGCGACCTGTACAAAACATCACATATATAATTTTGCTAAGTTGATAGATTATATTTCAAGAGTATTATCCTCTCACAGCTGTGTGGTAGCGGCATCGAATACTACCAACCCTTACTTTGCTTGTGGATGCTGTAAAAGACGACTAAGAGCCTTATAACGACCTGTGCCAACTCCATCATGACGTTTGGTCAACAATTACATTTCCAAGGAGGGTTGACGTTTGGTAGGCGGCCGGTCATAAAACTATTGCCTATAACTTCTACAATATATACTATGAAAAAAGAGTACATATTGTATCGACCCCGAGTAATTGGGATGTGAGTAGGGGAATGATATCCTCTCTCAGCCAACCTAAGTCTCACTGTTGACTTGTTGTATGACTAGCAATACACACATTTAAGATAACTTGCACCTTTTAGGATCATCATCACCACTAATTTAGGCCGAAAACATCAGTACTGATTTTGCAAGCATCCAATTCACATCTGCTTTATATTATATTATATATATTTATACAACAAATAGTTGTGGCAATCATTTCTCTTTTTTTTTAATACGCTACTCTGCACTAAGGTAATAATCCTTGCATTGCAGGGGACTCCACAAACATACAATTAACGCAGACAAATTACCTCCAGACTCAAAGCAACATCTTGTGGATCGCAGAAAGCATTGTACTGCGTAGGAATCGCACCTCTACTTCTTCTCTTACTCTGATATATAGTTTTATATACAGCTTTTTGTATTTAGGGTTCCGTACCTCGAAAGGAAAATACGGAGCCCTTATAGGATCACTTTGTTGTCTGTCCGTCCGTCTGTCTATCTGTCAAAACCCTTTTTTTATAAAATATACAAACCTAAACACATATAGGCCTTAGGATGGTGCTCAGCATGCTCTTCGGCCCTGACTAGTTTTAATAACCCTTGCAGAAACACCGTCGCTACCTTCTTCAATTGATTCGGATCACCACTAAAATCATTACAAAAAATTATTACAAGACCTGTTTAAATAAGGCCAAGCATAACACGCGATTAATATTCATTCGTCATCATCATCACAGCCAATAAAGGTCCTACTGTTGGGCTCAGGCCTCCTCCGTAATAGGAGGGAAATTAACCTACTGTGTTGGTATAGGGTTTTGTTTCGAGTTTTCCTTCTCTCACATAGATGTTATATGCGTTTTATATCCCTTAGTCGTCTCGTACGATCACCTACGGGTAAGATATGGGGTGGTGAATAGTATTCTCACTCCGTCACCACACGGAAAATTACTATTCATTAGTCAGTGTAACTTGAAAATAATATTACTATACCAATGTCAAGGAATCGGGTTGAACGGAGTGGGGAAACACGGTAATTTTTGGCGCCTCACGTTGCCTTTCCCTTGACCTGATCAACTAAACGAGGTAAGCGTAAACCATAGCCCATCAAGAAAGAGATAATATTAAGAAAGTAAATAAGCTTATGACATTAGGCAGATGGACATTGGAGATTCCGAACTTGAAGGATAGTCCTATGTCAAAGTTAGATTTACTCTGAATGATCTTAAATGCCCGATACGAAACGAAAAATGATGTCACAAGCGGGGTTCGAACCCGCACCTATTGGGAATCCGGCCCAACCGTGCTACCACTTACACCATCGTGAACTATTTTGGGACATGCAAATTTCGAATCATATCATATCTTACGTCTTCAAGGTGACGTATGCCATCTATCGGACAATGTTTACACATTGTATAGACTTAATACTTCAAACTTTACAGTTAGAATTGTATTAAACGATGACACAACCTTGTTATTCAAATTACTGAAATTTTTAGCATTTAATATGCTTAATTATTTATAAATACCCGATACGAAACGAAAAATGATGTCACAAGCGGGGTTCGAACCCGCACCTATTGGGAATCGGCGAATCGGGAGCACGGTTGGGCCGGATTCCCAATAGGTGCGGGTTCGAACCCCGCTTGTGACATCATTTTTCGTTTCGTATCGGGTATTTATAAATAATTAAGCATATTAAATGCTAAAAATTTCAGTAATTTGATCTTAAATGCCTTAACATATTTTAGATAACCACGAGAAGGGAAGGGTGATCAACATGGTATTTTTTATCCGTCACCATACTGATAAGGTAAAAATAAAATAATTTATAATCAAAATTAATAAACACTCACCCATTGATCACGTTCAAAAGAAATACCAGCGCCAAGTTTCGCAGCCGTGAATTTGTATTCGGGTCGAATAATGATGAAAACACCACCTGTTTCAAAGTAAATTTCGTAAAACAGATCTTACTTATAATGAATTGTGCATCTATCTATCGTTATATTGTGTATCCTCGACGCATACCTTGTCTATGGAATAATATCCCCAAAACAAATATACCCCTATCTTTTATAAAAAAAAAAGTAATATACTTTTATTTTTTTATAAAAGATAACACCCGGTACTAGAGCAATAATCCTTGTATTGCTGAGACAAACAAGCAATTTATCTAACACAAATTACAATCAAAATCTTTTTTATTTAATTTATTAAATAAAAGGCAACACTGCCTTAAGGAAATATATTGTTCGGGGGACTTTACAAATATGTAATTAATGAACACATATTATACACCCAGACCCAAAATAACAATCTTTAGATTTCACAAATTATCGTTACGACACTGGCACGGTAGGTCGGCATCTTAACCATTAGGTACGCCATCTGTGCAGTCTGTGTTTTATGTAACTTTGCTCACTTTAATGACGGTTTTGTTTATTTTTTGATAAATGATACATTTTCCAGAATAAATAGTAGCATATATAATGTTCCAACTCCATCTTTGTACCAAATTTGACCTACTTAATAAATTTGTTCAGATATAGCTCTCATTGTTATTCAACGAGAGTTACATTTGAAAGTGTACATAAAAACAAACATTAATTGTAAATAGCAGATTTCAAAATCTTTAATATTATTCACCTCAAAGGTGTTAAACCATCGACTAGTTAAGGATTAGTTATAATTAATCTTTAAAAACAATAAAGCCGCAATAATTTCTCCAAACGAGCAAGGTCACTTCTGAATACTATTAGGACTACAATATTTTTCTAATAAAAATATTTTAAGGTTCATATTACAGATCTTTATTAAGACTAAAAAGAAAAATACCTGAACGCAGTGAGGGAACATAATGGCTGGTCCAGTAGCTTTGTTCAAGTATTGTATCAATTTCAAACGTAATCGCGTACACGCTGGCACCTGAAAGACGAGGCTGCTATAAATGATTGATGCCAATACAACCCGCTGTGATTGGTTTCACCAATTTTATTATGTAGTCAACTTCAGAAACCTATGCGGTGGCTTGTTCTGATGAGCATTAAAATGTACTTCTAGACAGCGCACCTAGGCAATAGTCGTTATTATACCGGGTGTAACAGAGAATGGAGCAGCTGGTCAAAAGGGTCGCAGGTAATGATGGTTGGAACCCATAACAAAAATTTGAAGGGAAAATTTCAATTTATTAGTGAATTAGAAGCATTTAAAATTTTCAATTTTGTCATCGCTTTTTCTTTAAAACTGAATGAAATGTACGAAGTAAATGATAAATAATCTGCTACATACTCATACTTTCTTAAATATTAATTAAAACCTAAATAAATCAATGATTACGTTTGCTACAGTATGACAAACGTCGCCTTTACAGACAGCTGATAGGTCAATTTGACATTTTTCCTTAAAAATTTTGTTATGGGTTCCTACCATCATTACCTACCATCCATCTGACCAATTGTTCCAATATCTGTTATACCCGGTATATCGCGAACCGTCCGCTGTGTCTCAGTTAGAAAGGCAACAGTTGCACCTAACTAGACAGATACGTAGAATCAATCTAAATTTATGATCCATATCAAAATAAACTCTCCATTTTTCATCATCGCCTACTTCCGTATCTTTAGTAGTTACTTGAATAAGAAAGACTAATTTACCTTGCGATCGTCTGCGGGCACTTTGAGACCACCCCAAGTACCCAAATATAGTGAATATAATGGCGCCACTACTGAAGGCTGTGACCAATCCACTGAACTGTAATAGAATTTAAACAATTAGTTCTTTAGTAGTTTCCTTTATATTATATAAATCTAGAATATATCTCAGGCAATATTGCCAACAATCTTATGAAATTCTAAATAAAGAAAACTTGATGTTTTTTATTAATGCATTATTGTTTTCCAAAAGAAAGGGTACATTGTAAAAGTTTCATTATTGTTAATTTACCTGCGGAACTTCTCCAAGTGACCGGTAAATGGTATGTAGATGAGACTTAAGAAGTTACTTAATCAAAATATTGGCCAGTTACAAATGCCGCGATCTCATCTATATGGTGATTGAGTAAGAATATTATAATCACCATCCCTTCTTTACCGGCTCAACCACCCTTTCTCGTAGACATCGTAAGTATCGATTACAGTTGTAAGCAGATAACATAATTGTAAGGGAATAAAATCATCATCATCATCATCGTCATTAAGCATTTTGTCATTCACTGCGGGAAATATGAAGGAGGCCTACCCTCCTTCATATTTCACCGCAAAGTGCGGTCTTGTACCGCCCGCATCCAACGACTCCCAGCAGCCTTCACCAGGTCGTCGGTCCACCTGGTGGAAGGGTAAACAACAGTGTGATGTCGCTTCAGCATGCTAATTCTTCGTGCTATACCGGTTACATGTGCTATCTCGCAAAGAAATCCTGAGCATAGCTCACTGCATAGCACGATGAGCGACTTTAAGCTTGGTTATGAGGCGTACATTTAGGGAACACTCACACATTTCGGCGGGGGGTAATGTCTAGTGGGGAAGGGGATGAAAACTCGAAAGAAAATCCAACGCCAACTCGTCTAGGCAAAATCTGTAAATAAAAGGCTAACAATACAATAAATATTACCTGTTACATCTAATAAGTGGACTATTAGCATGATTGGCAACACTGAATCGGGAATCTGCAGCTGCAACGATCAGTGTAAGAAGGATATCATTCATGTTGAATATATCCTTACTTATAAAATTTACAATGGACAGTTTCATCTGAAACAAAAATATTTCTGTTTGTAGTAAATACCACATACAGCATCTCCTCCAGGATCATAGCCGCTGTAATACCAGTTGTGGCGGCTATGCCTCTCTCATCCAAAACCTCAGCCAAAACTTAAAACTCCCACAATAATTCTGACTTTTAACTGCGCAGATGGCGTAGGTACTGGGTAAGATACCGACCTAACCTGCGAAATGTCAGGAATGCATTTCAGATTCAAGTCGAAGTTTAATTTGTATCCGTTAACTATAATGTTTATAAGTCGCCTTCAAAACAACGAATTTGTGGAAGAATCTCAAGTCAAGTAAGCCTGTATTTTAGTGCTCCAGGCCCCCAGTATGTATTAAGTAGAGTACTAGGACAACAATGCGCGCTTGCATGTGTCATATACCTGTGTGTGTGTGTGTGCGTGTGTGCGTGCGTGCGTGCGTGCGTGCGTGCGTGCGTGCGTGCGTGCGTGCGTGCGTGCGTGCGTGCGTGCGCGAGAGAGAGAAAGAGAGAGAGAGGGAGAAGAGAGAGAGAGAGTTTGAGTATGATAATATCATAAATATATAAATAGTGTAAAGTGATGTCTTTAAACATAAATTCTTCGATATCAACTCTTCCTCAGTACAGGTAATCTGTTTATACATAAGTATCTTTGCATTTATTAGTCGCCACTATAAACGTTAACGCTATCAAAAAGGTAGACAGATATTTTGATGTGGAATTATAGTTATAACCTGTATGATACAAAGTAATCTATAGCCCATGGCTAAAACTATTAAACGTACATACATACATACATATCATCACGCCATATCCCTTGCAGGGTAGGCAGAGAGAACAGAGTGCCAGAGAACTCTATCCTTGCATACTTTACTCGCTTCTTCAACATTCATAATTCTCTTCATACACGCTCGCCGGTTTCGGAGACTCTTGACTCCACCTTCTTTCAGCACGTGACCAATCTGGTCTAGGTAGGTGAGTCTCGGTCTCCCCCGGTACCTACATCCTTCCACTTTCGCATTGTATATCTTCTTAACCAGACGTTCGTTCAGCATTCTTTCCACATGTCCGAACCATCGGAGCGTTCCCTTTCGCATCTTTACACCAATACTCTCTTTCATACCTACTCGCTCTCTTACATCGTCGTTGCGAATGCGGTCGGTCAGCCTAACTCCACAGATTTTCCGTAGAGATCGCATTTCGACCGCATTCATTTTGCTTTCATGCTCTTTTCTGCATACCCAACTCTCGCTTCCATATAGTAATGTTGGGACAAGCACAGCGTTATGTATTGCTACACGTGCCTTCTGGCTGAGGTGGTGGCTACCGAGAAGTTGTCCCAACGCTCCGTTCACTCTATTTCTCGCATTCACTCTTCGCTCTATATCAGTGATGTACCTTCCATCTCGGCTAAAACCACATCCAATATATACAAATTCATCCACTTGCTCTAGTACATCATTACCTATTTTTACTCTTACATCTGTTCTGGCTTATTAAACGTAGCGTTTATGATATTAACTTCTCTGCATGGGGAGACCTATATCCATCAATAGACGTCAATAACTTATTAGATGACTGGTTGGAATTTATACCCAATGGTTTACTAATGGTTCTCGAATATAAATCTCACGTACTGAGACGTGACGTCACGCAGTCTGTGACTTCTTTTTTAGTTGCCTGACAAATAGACGATGATGATAATTATGCAGTTACAAATTGCTATAGATAAGAATTAGCACCCAATTTTGCCGCAAGTGCAATCAAATGTTGAACTATGTTTAATTAATCAGTATAAACTATTAAAAAAAACTTACCTCCTCCAATTGGTTAGGATTCAGTTGATTTTTGTCAATAATACGTTTGTATGTTTTCATACTCATTCCTGGCGGCACTTGAAACTCACTCTCTCCCGGATTCGGCAACGCTCTATAAAATACATATAGAATCAATATTTCAATAGAACTTTAATATCCATTAACCGTCTTATCGACAACCACTGCTGTATATAGTCCTGAAAGGCCTCCTGAGCAAGGAGCCGGCCTGAAATTTTTAGAACTAAAATTCCTTAGTGAAAAATGTATTTGTATCAATTTAATAGGAATTTTAAAATTAAGAGACTGATGGCCATTTTCATGAATGACAATAATAAATATTAGACAATACCTAAGGCAATTTGTATGACACATCAATGATTGATTGATGTAGTCATTCACTGTGTAACTTTAACTGGCTTAAGTGTTACCCAAAATTAAGATGTAGATTAAGTTAGATATTACAAATCAATTAAAATCCAAGTTATATAAGACATGCTGAAGTGACATGCCAAATCCCTATAAGAAGTTAGCTGATATAAAAAAAAAACAAAAGTTAAATTAAAAATAATTTAAAAAGATATCATCTTCTCAGCTCATGTACAACCCACTGCTGGGCTCGAGGCTCTTCCACAATGAAAGAAAAATTGAAATACAATACCATGCTGGTCAGATAGATTAGTATAGGGTTTATATTTGTGTTATCCTTCTCGTAAAAAAATATAAAACGTGTTCTAAAAAAATTACCTGTACGGCAGGAGTAAAACATCAGTAGCAAACTTGAGTATCAAATTGGCTACTTTTGGCTTTTCTTTTAAATTCAGATTTATTTCTTTGATATCCCCAAGTAACGGCATAACCAACATCAAAATACTAGAATAAAAAACAAAATAAGATTAAACACAGCATTTTTTTTTTGTTATATCTATCTATTGATATGTTTACATGAAAGGTCAGCAGCCTAATATATTAATTAATAAGTTGGACTGCACAAATGGCGTAGTGGTTAAGATACCAACCTTCTGTGCCAGCGCCTATAGGTTCGATTTCATGCAGGACAATTCTTTGTGGATTGCATATTCTGAATCTGGGTGTAATTTGACTTTGCAAACATGCAATTAACAACTGCATGTTTGCAATATCTCACGCAATACAAGGATTATTGCCTTAGTGCAGGGTGGTGTCTTTCAAACAAAATAAAAAAGAAATTAATAAGTAATTTCTTCAAGTTATTTATTACAATATTTTTATAAAATCATAGTTATTTCACACAAGTTAAATTCTCCATTGACAATAGATGGATATTCCCATTGTATGTATATTCTATATTTTATTGACATGTTATTGATTTGGTCTTATGTGCCAAATACTTGACAGTCTGCTGCAGTGCTGCCCACAATTACTCATTCATAAAATTTCTCACAATAATTTTGTATTTATACGAAAAAATTTAATAGGTTATTAACTAATATTTAACTTTTTGAAGATTAAATGAGGATATTCATCTAATCCTCAAAAAATTTAATAAACTTATACATATCAATTATAACTATTCTTTACAGGTTTTAGTGTGATTAAATTTGTTATATAATTTGCAACATTCCAAACACTTTTAGCATAAATACTAAAAAGCTTTAAAATTTTAAATAAAACTATTTTTACGGATTCTATCGTGGTCATGGAGGGACTCCTCCCATGACCATGATCACTGTAAATCGTTCAAAACATCGGGAAATAAAAAATCAAATACAGACGCGATAGAATCCGTAAAAGTAGTTTTATTTCAAATGCGTAATACTCATGTAAACATCAGAATCTATTATAGTGTTAAAATTTAAAAAAATAAAGTTATAGATCAAATGTGTAATATTCATATATCAGAAATTAAACTTGTTTCACCTACTCTAAATTCTGATGCAACATTTCTTACCTAAATAGCCGATTACGAAATGAAAAATGATGTCACAAGCGGGGTCCGAACCCGCACCTATTGGGAATCCGGCCCAACCGTGCTGCCACTTACACCATCGTGAACTATTTTAGGACATGCAAATTTCGTTTCATATTATATCTTACGTCTTCAAGGTGACGTATGCCATCTATCGGACAATGTTTACACATTGTATAGGCTTAATACTTCAAACTATATATATATATATTTATAAATAATTAAGCATATTAAATGCTAAAAAATTTCATTTCTTACCTATTTTGATGACCTTGAGGTTTATTATCAATAGCTTCTAACAAAGACGGCACCAAGGCAATTTGCTTTTCACGGGACATCCTTGGAAAACCCATAGTTATATAGATGATTGAAAAGTTCTGAAACAGTATTCAATTTCTAAGGATACATTTTTTCTTAGTTCTAATATTGTAAATACAAAACATTGTGAAGATCTATGGTTGTTCATTCCATTCCCATTTTTTTTGGCAGGCTATGTCTGGACAGATAGCGCAGCTAGTCCTTCCCAACCACAAATACCCATTGATTTTTTATTGATACAATATATGAGTAACTGAAGAGGATAAACACTATGAAGTACACACAAACTAAAAAATAATGCTCATAGAGAATATATTGCCCAAAACCAAATAATACAGAACTATTTAAAAATCTTTAAAAGTTATTGCAGACATTGCATAAATATATTTACTTACAATAATGAAGCTATTTGATGTAGTATCTTTATACAACTGTAAGAGAGTCTCCACAGGTAGTTGGACCTCCGCACGGCACTTCACCCTCTTATTCACATGAACTAGTAACTCCATTACTTTGGTACGGACCTGATAAAGAGAAATTTGGAAGTCACACATTTCTAATATTCTTTTTTTTAATTTATATGATGAATAAAAAAATAATAGCGTAGATAAAAATTATAATAAACATTTTAACAATACATATATGTATTAACACACCTGTTCATAGGGCGATGATAATTTAAGAATAACAGGTGGAAGAAACCGGGTAAGACAACCCTCCAGTTGATCATCGCTGTCCGCATTCCCAAGACGTAGGAAAACGCGATCGAGGAGCACTGCAATAAAAAAAATACAAATTAGGTACATCAAATAAACAGCCGGTCGATTTAACCTAACTTATCATCAAATATGCATTCACAGATCGCTAGATAAATAATAGAACTCACTCAAATCATTGGAACAATTGTTTTCAGTCTCCGTCACTTCCATTCCAGACATATTCAAGTTAAAATTCACAATAAATATCCAAAGTTTATATTTGTATGAAGATGACAAACACAATTAGGTGACAGAGGTAATGACTTATGACAGATTGCACTAAGCAATCCTAGTTTTTCTTTTTTTGTTCTATACGTCTGTGCAAATTAGCAAAGAAGATTAAGCCTATACAGACAACGATTAAAAAAAAATCTAATATTTTTACTGATTGGTATTTTCTTTCGATTTTTCTCTTCTTGCAATGATGTTATTTACATCTAAATCGTAATGAATTGTAGTCTTACTCAATCACCACACGGCACCGAGGAGATTATCAGATTTTAATAAATAATTATGATAGTATTTGTAATGCTAGGGCTGCACCTGCGTGTATCGTCCCAAATGTCACATCCATAATGGCGTGAAAACCATCTACGCGCGCTTCGGCAAACATTGCCAAGGCACTGCAGCGCCACGGCAACCGCAATAGCATCCTGAACGCATTGTTGTAGGGGAACCTGTTGTACCTTGACACCCTATGTACCTAGAGCCACTTTTAATTTTTAAATGTTCGCGCCCTTTTTTCGTATCTTTATTTGGGTTTTGAGGAACTATGAACAAGGCTAATCAACATAAAGTTAGTTGCAAGCGATTATTGTTAGTGTTTAGTGAACTACGTCGCGATAAACTTTTTGCCACAAAAAAGTAAGTAATTTTATATTTTCATTTTTACGATTACTTTTCTTACTTACTACATGAACTTATTTACCTGATTGTTTCAGATAAACCTTTTCATGAAGTTAAGAATATAGTTAGCTGATTTTACCTATACATGATCTCAACATTTCTACGTGCTTTTGAATACGACAGGGTACGGCTGTTGTACCTTGGTCACACCAAAACCTTTGTACCTTGGTCATATGGTCAAGGTACATCCAATATTTTTCTATTTAATTTTTTTTGGCGTTACAAATTATTTTAAGATTTTGTACTTATACTTTGTTTCAGGTAAAATATCTCGTAGCAAAAACAATACTAAACGAATACCCATTAATAAAACAACACTTTCTACTGCTATCAAACTAGTCAAAGAAAAATGTCATTAAGAGGAGCCACGAAGCATTTGACATTGTTAAGATGTACTTTAAAGAGGCATTATGAACACTGCTTAAAGACTGGTCAAGATGTGAGCCAACTTCACGATAACCTCCCAGTTAAACAAGTTTTTTCACATGAAGAAGAGCTCTTGCTTGTATCTACAAGCAGGAGCTCTTCTTTATGTGTAAAAACTAAAAACCTAATTGCAAGAGGGAATTTTACTTTGTTCCTGAAATGACTCAGAGTTTATTGATTAATTTATACGTTTAAGTACAAAAATTAGTTTGTATGAAGAGATTAGAGACGTCTCAATGTGATTAAAATTTTCCTAAGTTAGGTATTACTAGAAGTGTTAGTTTTGTTAATATAAATTGTTGTTGATTGACATTTCATAGATATTATTTAATAGCTTAAAGACACAATGAACGTGAAAATAATAACAAAATACTATTTGCCAAAGAAATATGGATTTTATTTGACAGAGTTCAAACTGTGACCAAGGTACAACATAAGCGGATCAAGGTACATCACCACTGTTGTACCTTGATCAACATTCCAACTTTTTTTTTAGTCTCTGTAGATCCTTCAAAGTCTATTGTCTATTCTTTTTTATAATTTATATACGAACCTTATTAGTTCTTTTATAAAGTACAATTTAATTTTACACAATAATTATGCCCGTATTTTTTTAAAAAATCGGTGAATGAAAACGTGATCAAGGTACAACAGGTTCCCCTACTGTACGCGAAGGGTGTTGTAGGCTCGGCGCGTATATAACACCCACAGGCCACCCGAGTAAAACGACTGACAGAAGGCTTTAAAAAGCGTAATCTTAACGTCAGCCATGCAGCGAGTGAACCTGCGGGCGAGCATATTGCTCCTCACCGCCAACGCTCTACGCTCACGTTCTATGTCACCATTGCCGTCCAGCTCACTGGTAACAATGTGACCTAAATATTTAAAACTCTGCATAACTTTGAGTGGCACACCGTTCAGGTATACTGGAGGCACATGGCAAGGTTGTCGTTTATGTGCCTTAAACACCATAACTTGACTCTTTATTGAGTTGTATTTAAGGCCATGCACCTCCGCATACGACTCGCTGATCGTTATTAGTTCCCTCAGTCCACCTATTGATGGACTGAGCAGCACCATATTGTCCGCGTAACTTATGTTATTGAGCCATATACCGTCTATATGACATCCGACACGTGTGCTGCTCAGTTGTTCAATAAGCTGACCTATACGGAAGGAAGTATATATACCTATATGGAAGGTACACCACTGATATAGAGCGAAGAGTGAATGAGGGAAATAGAGTGAACGGAGCGTTGGGTCAACTTCTCGTTAGCCACCACCTCAGCCAGAAGGCACGTGTAGCAATACATACCTCACGCAGTGCTTGTCCCAACATTACTATATGGAAGCGAGAGTTGGGTATGCAGAAAAGAGCATGCAAGCAAAATTAATGCGGTCGAAATGCGATCTCTACGGAAAATCTGTGGATCTAGGCTGACCGACTGCATTCGCAACGACGACGTAAGAGAGCGAGTAGGTATGAAAGAGAGTATTGGTGTAAAGATGCGAAAGGGAATGCTCCGATGGTTCGGACATGTGGAAAGAATGCCGAACGAACGTCTGGTTAAGAAGATATACAATGCGAAAGTGGAAGGATGTAGGTACCGGGGGAGACCGAGACTAACCTACCTAGACCAGATTCGTCACGTACTGAAAGAAGGTAGAGTCAAAAGTCTCCGTAACCGGCGAGCGCGTATGAAGAGAATTATGAATGTTGAAGAAGCGAGTGAAGTATGCAAGGATAGAGTTCTCTGGCATTCTGTTCTCTCTGCCTACCCTGCAAGGGATATGGCGTGATGATATGTATGTATGTTTTCTTTTTATTTTGAGCTATGATGTAGTTAGTAACTTACTTACTAGGTATCATCTGGTTTCATTGTTCCAGAAAAATCTTCTAAAATTATGTTTGTAGTAAAGCCAGATTACAATTATTATTATTCACAATGTCCCGTGTGGTGTCGGTGTAAGGGTGGATCCTTACACTTCTTTTCTTATGGGCAATAAGTGTCGTAAAAGACGATTAAGGAATGTCATAGATATACATATATGTAGATAATATCTGTGCATAAGAAGGATTATTCGTGTGATGACGGAGTAAGAATATAATTCACCACCCCCTATCTTACCCATGGGTGATCGTAAGAGGCGACTAAGGGATAAAAAATGCATTTAACATATATGCAAGAGAAGGAAAACTCGAAACAAATCCCTATACCAACACGTCTGACCAGCGCGGTATAGTAGGTTAGTTTCCCTCCCATTACGGAGGAGACCCGAGCCCAACAGTGAGACAAATATGGGCTGTGAGATGATGATGACGATGAGAAGAAAATCAAAAAACGAAAAAAAATCTCTGTGCTAATTCATTGGACTATAATCTTGTAGTACGTCAATTTTCTTCTAATGCGGAGAAGTCTTCAACTCAACAGTGCGATGTATATGGGCTGGGAAGATCACAATAGTAAATAAGAATTCATTCATCCATTAGCCATTATTTCGGCATTCATTGTGTGTCTTAGATTTTCCCATTAAGGAACAATTCCGTTATTATCTAGTCAGCAAGCGGTTTTACCTTTATAATAAACTTATAAAAAGTAAACTTGTAGATATCTTTGTTTTATTATCTATGGCTATACCTTAGCCAGGTTTTAAGACTCGTACGAGAATTAGACATGGTAAAACACTGTATTGTCAACATGTCACTCGACTTATCTTTTATCAACTACCACCACCACAGATTAAAGGATACTACCACGACCACCACAGATTAAAGGATACTACCACGACCACCACAGATTAAAGGATACTACCACGACCACCACAGATTAAAGGATACTACCACCACCACCACAGATTAAAGGATACTACCACGACCACCACAGATTAAAGGATACTATATATATACCACCACCATTCATGACGTGTCTTTAACACAGTGTAATAGAATAAACGTAACTTTTCCGTGTGGTGACGGAGTAAATATAATTCACCATCCCTTATCTTCACCGTGGCTGGTCGTAGGAGACAACTGGGGGTATAAAACGCATACAACATCTATTCCATCTCTATGCAAGAGAAGGAAAACTAGAAAAAATAAACCCTAAATCAACACATCTGATCACCTTGGTACCAAGACAATTATTCTCCTAAAGGATACTACCACGACCACCACAGATTAAATGATACTACCACCACCACCACCGATTAAAGGATACTACCACGACCACCACAGATTAAAGGATACTATCACCACCACCACAGGTTAAAGGATACTACCACCACCACAGATTAAAGGATACTATCACCACCACCACAGATTAAAGGATACTACCACCACCACAGATTAAAGGATACAACCACGACCACCACAGATTAATGGATACTACCACCACCACAGATTAAAGGATACTACCACGACCACCACAGATTAAAGGATACTACCACGACCACCACAGTCCCCGTCTTTAACACAGTGTAATAGAATAAACGTAACTTTTCCATGTGGTGACGGAGTAAATATAATTCACGATCCCCTATCTTCACCGTGGCTGGTCGTAGGAGACAACTGGGGGTATAAAACGCATACAACATCTGTTCCATCTCTATGCAAGAGAAGGAAAACTAGAAAAAATAAACCCTAAATCAACACATGTGATCACCTTGGTATCAAGACAATTACTCTCCTATTGTGGAGATTCGAAGCCATGCCCATCAGTGGGACATCATCATCATCATCTTGCTCTTATCCCAATTACTTGGGGTCGACGCAATATGTCATCCTCCTCCATACAGTCCTATCAGACGTCATCTCTGCAGTCACTCCCTGTCCATCCATCCATGCCTCACGCAGTCCATTCATCTTTTCTTTGGTCTTCCTTTACCCCTAAAGCCTAAATCAGTGGGACATCATATCAGTTGGAAATAAATGAATGAATAAAATAAAAACATAAATTAATTAGTGATCGTATATTATTAATTTACATATTGAGCTAAATACATAACAATTATTATTATGTACTTTACAGTGTAGAAACGTTGAAAAATCAAGTAGATATTTAGTGTGTTAATAATTTGAATACGATTTTAATATATAATAACAATATATGTACATATAACACAATATTATAAACATAACACAGATTCAATCACTAATTCAATATAAAAAAACTACAACTAAATTTATTAATAATACTTTAATTTTGAATTCGATAACAATGAATTATATATGAGGTCCCGGTGAATTATTTTTTTACAGTTTCATTTCTATAGGAATGTTTTCAATCCAATGTTAATTAAAACTAAAAACACATACAATGTTAAAATTCATATATTTGTCTAATGTTGTACAATCATTGTTGGTCAAACAGTAACCAGATTTATTGGACGTACCATCGTCATATTTAAGGTCTATCTGAAACAGTGTAAACTCAATTTATTTGAACTTCAATATGGAAGCTACTTTTTTTATTGCTCTTGGTGGCACACGAGCAAGCACACCTTATAGTACACTTAACATTATTGCCGCCCATGGACCTTTGCAATACCAGGGGTATAGTTAGGCCGATGCCTATTAATTAATATCCCCAACCCACCCAGAAAGTTGGGCTTCCGGCTCTCTCGCTCACCGAATGAAGCACAGCAGCATAATGCTACTGCTGTATGATACTACCCCGGACGAGACAGCCCGCTGCTGTAGACAGAAAATTGTAAGCAGTGTGGTCCAACCACTATAAAAAAATACTTTTACTGCAGCGGCCAGCAAAAGAGGCATTGACGAACGTGCAAATAATGCGCGGCAATTAAAAGTAAGTATATACATTAGACATATGTAAGTAATGCGAGTGATGTATCACACGTAATATTACCCGACCGTGTACTGTCCCATTACACATTACGCGACTAAATATCACATCATATTAAACATCACACATCACATTAAACATGACGCGAACACCCGTGTACTGTTCTGCATTTCTGCAATGTTCGGTGTCTGGCAATTCAATATTTATTTTGAGCTTTATTTTCAAAGGTTAAGGCTTATATTTCTTGACGCCGCCCCCCGTATATATAGAGCGCTATTGCATTACGCATCACACATGACATGAAATATCATGTGTGATGTTTGATGTGATGGTAAAGTGTAATATTACTCGGCACAAAATGTAATGCCATATCACATCACTTCGCGAAGTACTGTTTCGCGCATGTCTAATATACATTAGGAACAACGAACAACATTTTTCACGTGCTAAAAGGTTCATGTCTTTTTTTCATTATCAAACAGCTTTCTTTGTCAAGCCAGTTCGAAATTTATATAAAACTCTGATACGCAACTCAAATAGGCAACTTATCAGAGTACAGTATTCGTTATGTATACAGTTCTACTTAGTTTTAATTTCCACGCATTATTTGAGAAAAGTACTAAACAAGCCTTGGTCACAACTAGGAATTGATGGACTTACGTATGTGTGCCTCGGCTACGCCTCGGCCCACATTTATACATTCATCCATCAATACCTTTTTTGCTGGCCGCTGCAGTAATGTTCTATACAAGCCTTGGCCACAACTAGGAATTGATGGACTTACGTATGCGTGCCTCGGCTACGCCTCGGCCCACATTTAAACGATCGTCCATCAGTGCTTCTTTTGCTGGCCGCTGCAGTAATGTACTATTATCTAATGATTAAACATCACGCATGATAAGCGAAAAAGCCAAGTTTGAAAAAGTTGTCTATTCCAAAATTTTTTTTAGTCTATAATGAACATAATATAGCTTTTTTAAATAATATTAAGTTTACACCATAATAGATTAATCTGGTACTATACTTTTTATTTTAGAACAAATTCGTAATTAACAGAGTACGTTGTCGCGGTCGCTCCGAGATCCGGTTAGGGCCCATCTGCGCCATTTTTGTTCTATAAAAAGTGTGGCGACACACGACATTTGCGAATATTGATTGTGGAGGCACTTAATAGGACGGACCAAATATGAATCATCATATCACAATATAATTGCTTCTTAATTTCTTATCATCTAATCATATCAATAACGCGTAAAATCTTCAAATATAAATCTGCTCGCAATGTAAGGATTATTATATAAGGATATTAGACCAGTTCAAAATAGTTTTCTTTGCCAACTTAAATAGCTTCAGGGGATCAGAAACAATGAGTGAGAAATCGGAGCTTTACTTTCAATATTTAGGAGTCGCTCATCAGAGATTTCTTTTTCCTTTTAAATAACAGGAAAAATATCAGGCTTTTTTACTTCATATACCTACTAATAACCGAACCGTGAAAACATATACATATAATAGTTTTGTAAGAAACTATTCGATTTAAAGATCATCTTATTATTTTTCAATTATTGGAATCCTTTCAGAACTATGTAAGCAAGAGTTTTTTTCAACTGGTCTAATATATATACAATTGTAATTCACTCTATATATACAAATAAAATAGTAAAGGTTCCCTGTTTAAATCTCAACAATCATCAATAAGTCTATAATTTAAGTATAATACACATTAAGATTTTTTGTTATTAATGGCGTTTTATAACATTACAAGATACAAAAAATATTATTAGTGAAAAAAATATTAGGATGAAAATGCAACTTAAATAAATCAACTAAATAATTCCATTGTATCACTGTTGTATAATAAACAAGATTATAATTTTATTTCACGAACTTCATCCAAAAATAGACTCTAAAATTATTCTTGAGGTTTGCCACCCTTTTAATCTTAATATAGACAAATCCATATTCGTTCACGCTAGTCTACGAATCACCTAAACCAATTTCAAATAAAATTTTGTGATTGTGTATTGTTAGTTCCGGCTTAAAATTGCAGTATTGCAGGCGATAAAAAACACGAAATAGGGGAATGTCAAAGGAAAAAGATATGTGAATATTTGTGTTACCTTTCAATTATTAATCATTTTTGAATAGTATAGATTTTGTTTATCATACATTTATTAACATTAAATTATGATAAGCGAGATTAGTGTACGTTTAACTCTAATCAACTAAGCGCGAAAAAAAAAGTACGCGACGTTATATCAGGTAGACGCGTATTCGTCACTCACTTTACATTTTAATGTATGACGATTACGGTCGCTTAGGCCCCTTTTCTCGCGAACTTTTCATCTCAGTAGAAGTTGCGATTCAGAACTTCAAAACCCTCCTATAAATATTTTCACTTCAATAATTTAAGTGACATTGTAAATCATGGCGAGTACAACTAGTGTACTATAAGGACATGAGTAAATAAACGTACAGAGACAAACATTCAAACAACCGCGCCACGGTAGGTACATCACTACAACTATGATGCACGTGTGTGCGTGAGCACTGGCGGCTCGTCACGTACGAAACGAAACCTGTTTAGGCTGGTTCGGCCAGTGCTCAAACAAAGGGCTCACTCACCACTCGCTGTGCATCGCGTCGTGCGTTGTTGTTTAAATTTGAAATTTGAATTAATTAGAAAGAGTGTAAATATGGTTTATTGTACTGTGTGCATGAGCAACAATCGAAAATTGGGTTTTTTAATAATACCTCCTGACAACTTCATCGCATTTGTTGAATTGCTTGAGAAGAAATTTCGAGAATATTTCGATCTAGAAATAAATATTGGTAGTGATATACTAAAACGTATACAAGATTGTAAATTCATATCAAATGCCATGCAAATGCTTTTCCATTAATTATTTAAAAAAACTTTATACTAGATTTAGAATGTATCATTCGATTAAGTGATATAACAAATTATTAAATTATTAAAAATCTAAAATTACAAAAAAAAAACTATTTAGAGTAAGAAATTTGTAAAAAAATATCCATACATAAAAAAGCTGACAAACGTTTTGGGTATTTATTTTCATCCTCATGTGCCAACCCTATCAGAATAGGTAACAATTTTGCTCGCTCCTTAGAAGCTTGGTCTCTGTACGTTTATTTACTCATGTGCTATAAGTCCATGCCTCCGCAACCAATATCACAATATATTTACAAATTGTTTGAATTATTAGGCAGTTACGTGTAGACACCAAGGTCGGTTCAAACACCGTGGGCTATTCGATGCCGTGCGCGAATATCATAACGAGGCCTGGCTCCACCATCATATGCTCGTCCACGTGGGTGTTGTCGCAAGGTAACACAAGAACCGCTTGTTTCCCTGGCACTCTTTTACATACATATTTCTCGTACAATCTGTAAAGTTTAAACAAAACAAATAATCATTTTCGAATAATACTTCTAATACTTTCTTAATTTTTAAATCCACTTCAACAATACCAGGACAGGCAGGTCGCTGTCTACCGTTGGAATATATTCTTAAAATTGGTTTAAAAAAATAGATGTGATAGTTCATGTTTACTGCATAGATGGCGTAAAGGTTAAGATACCGATTTCATCCTGAGTCTGAAAGCAATTTGTGTTCGTTAATTATGTTTGTAAAGCCAGTCCTTATATCCTTAGTGCAGTGTTGTCTTAAGAAAAAAGTACTCTTAACAAATAGTTCATTCCAAAGTAAATCGTACGTACTTGTGAGACCGGAATGCTAAAACGTATTTACATGAGCCATATAAATCCGTGCTAACTGGAATACACGCTTATTAGATTACTTACCAACATATTTACTACGTATATAGACAATGAATTAATTATCCTTAACGCATATTGAATAAACCGAGCGTTATACATAATCGCATGGTATGGTGCTTCTATATTAGAACTTACACAAAGTACGTGACATGTTGAGGATGGAGGAGGGTATTTAAAAGTACTACACTTAGTCACAAAGGCGTGGGACGTGATTAGGTCATCGTCCCGCAGTCAAGCTATATTCATTTATAATCAAGCTTTTTATAACTTATTTAAAAAAAAAATACAATTATATTAATGAGGTATTACTTGAAAAGTAGAGAGGGAAGTCCTCTTGGTATGTAATACGGGTGGTCATTATAGGGATAAAAAATTGGGTCATGTAACATGGGTTCCTTCAGTCGCAAAACGAGCGATTATTACAACATTATCATGATATGACAGTCTTGGTAACTAGATCGACAGGACGCAAAGGTCAAATAAGACATATACCTGCGCTTTACATGTTACAGTAGTGCGACAAAAACTTATCCTTTCCGGACTTGTCATTTCGTTTAGCCCAATCTATCGCGACTTTGTAGACTGTGTGGTTGTCTGTAGGTTCCTTTATAATTAGCTAAATGAAAAGCAAAATAAATTAAATTAAAATACCTTCTATTATTTTGTCTTGTTTCAAGTGACGACAGGCCGGGCGGCCATCTTCGTTCATGACAATTTTCCATAAGGTCGTCTATTATATGTGGTGGGCAGCCAGATTCTGATAAACTCCGTTTGATCATCATCTGAAAAGCAATTCACCATAATCTCCTATCACATTTGTAAAAATTTTAAAAACATATTCAATGCTAACTAGCTAGCAGAAGTTTCAAGTCTTTATTTTCGAATGCCTAGACAGAAGGACTATCATATGCCCTACGCAATATAGAAATCGGCGTTTTGCTATATTGTCCTCCAGAAGACCTGGTATAGTTAGCAGATACAGACCATCAGTAGCGACCGAGTACGTGGCCTGTACTATGAAATTCTTAACTAAGGCTAATCAGCGATAATGACTGTTAATTCAGTCATTCTTTAGGACGAATGTAAGTCTAATTGATACGAATTCACAAACGTCTGAAATTTGGTAGTATGGTCATCGCAGGGAACAAGAATTTTTCGCGTCCGAGTATTTTATGTAGGATTTTAAAAACAAATAAATAATGTTCATTATTTTCCGTGTGGTGGCGTAGAAAGAATACAATTCACCACCTTGCCCGTGGGTAATCCTAAGAGACGACTAAGCGATATAAAATGCATATAACATCAATGTAAGACAAGGAAAACTACTCATAAAACTTATCTGGAAATTTCTGTAATCTTCGTATAGGTCACGAAATTCGCAATTTAAATACCGATATTTATTTAGTTCATGCACTCCTTCTTTCATATTAAGAATATCTTGTTTTAAAAATGTACTGCTTTCTAATCAGCGAAGGGATAATTTTGATAACGCCATGATTTTAAACACGTTTTGACTACCTAAACCTAGGCCACCGCTACTGAAGGAACGTGGCGTGCAAAACGCACCGCTTGCAGACGCCGCACCGCGCTTAGCTAAGACCAAAGTCGTGACCAGCCCGTAAGGGATATAAAACGTATATAACATCAATGCAAGAGAAGCAAAACTCGAAACAAAACTCTATTGGTATAGAGTCGTCAAGCGTAGACGTCTGACAAGCGTAGTATATTACGTCAATTTCCCTCCCATTATAGAGGAAGCTCGAGCCCAACAGTGGGATATATATGAGCTGAGGCGATGATGAAGATTTGCTTTTAGAAGCGTCAACAATGCATATATTAATTTAGGTAACGTTAGTTAAGGCGGAAATAATACTCTTTTATATTTCAAGGTATCTACGACTTTGGGTGAACTTTTTCCATTGTTTTTATTCTCATACATAATGCGATGCATACTTTTAGTAAGTGCATATTTATTATTCTCTTCCACTTTGTGTTAATTACATGGATTCTTAAAATGTAAACAATTACATAAACACTTAATTATGAATTGTAAACATCCAAGTATTTGTTTTTAAATTCTCATTCACGAAATTTCATTATTCTATAACAATACAATTTTATATAACAAATGTACTACAAGTTGTAAAATATTACCTCTTTAAACAATCTTTGACCTACTATACTTGTACATACGACTATACTCTCCTCTCAAAACAGCTAATAAATACTAGATGTGGATTTTTGTATGTATTTATGTGGGTCCTACCTATGTGGTGGTTCAATTAGATTTGGTAGATGACTGATGTCTTCCTTTTTGTACTGTTACATATCAGCAGTCAAATGTCAGGAGCATTGCGCCCATATTCATTCCGCTGTGAGTATAATTGGTCTACAATACCAAGCCAGCCAGACCGATGACGTAGTTTTATATCGATTTACTATTGCAATGATGTTAGAGAATGTACCCATACTACGTGACCTGTTCAGCGGGGATAGAATCTTCAAAAATACTACATTTAAACTAATTTTGACATGTTTCTATAGTACGAATGGTAACGCAGGAGAGGTGTATGGGGCAGGGGTTCACAAATTCTCGAGAGGATACTCGAAAGGGTAACCCGCCGGACAGACCACTGAAAACAAGGACCGGGTTCACGGCACATAAAAGTAGGTGCACGGCAGGTTATGGGATCGCATGCCGCCGCCACTATACCATAGCCTACCAAAAAACAGGGGCTCAAAATTAGCAAAAAATGGGTCACGTAGTGCAAGTACATTCTCTTATCTTATTACATCTATAGTGATCTTGTACGCCACCGGTGGCAAATAAAGAAGAGCTGATGACACATGTTTTGACCAGTCATTATACCTACACCTTTGAAGAAAGTAAAAAAAAAAGCGATTTGTCGATGAAAATGTCGTACACTGACTGCATCAAATTTATTTTTGATGTGCCTTTATCTATATATATATCTATACTAGCAGACCAGGCCACGCGTTGCTGTGGCTTAGGTTAACCTCAGTAACACTTTTTGTTTATTCTAACAAATTTTAGCATATATGAAGTGTTTGTACATTTAACATAGCGCCATCTATTAAATACTTACTGAATCCAGTCAACAGATTCCGCCATCTTTTAAAATCCTTTTGATATAACATATGATTTTGACTGTCAAATATTAGACATATAATTTGCAATAAAATAATATTACTATAAGCTTTAGCCATTAAAGCAAGAAGAAGAAGAAGAAGAAGAATATTAATATAAATTGAGATTTAAGCTATCCTATCTTTTAAGTTGGATCAAACTACACTTGCTGTGCAAATTTGGTTAAAATCGGTTAAGTACTTTATGAGTCCATCGCGGACAAACAACGTGACACGTAATTTATATATATTAAGATATACCTATTTTACTGAATAAAAATAATAACAAAGGCATCAACATACTACCTGTAACACATCGTCCGGTGTGGAGATCATTCCTCCCCAACGTGTGACGCGGGCGCGAGCGAGCGAGTTGGCCCAGCGCACAACCTCCTCGCGCTCCATCTGATCCGCCAGCGCACGCATCGTGGGATTTGATAATCGCATCGCACGCATGAACTCCTAAACATAACAAAATAACACCGTCAGCTTATCGAATTCCACTGTTGGATGTAAGCCTAATATAATGTCATATTTAACACTTAGCAAGCAGGACATCGTTATGCGTTTCCTAGAAAGTTGCTGCTACCCACAAAATCGGTGCTCTGTTTTCGGTTTTTATGACTGCCACAAAAATCTCACCAGATGCCGAACATACAATTCTAATATGAATTCTGGCTTATAGGAGTTACAATGGTTGAAAATGTGGTGGGATTACTTCCAAAACAAAAATCAGAGTATATAATGATTTAATAAAATATAATAAGCTTTTGGATTGCCCGCGAGTACCTAATGCTAGGGAAATAATGGGTTAATGTAAGGCTTCTCTGCGTGGAGGACGGAGTAGGAATACAATTTACAGCACCCTATCTTACCGGTGGGTAAATGTAAAAGACGACTAAGAGATAAAATATGCATATAATATCTATGCAAGAGAAGGAAAATTCTAAATAATATAACCCCTATACCAACATGTCTGACCATGGTGAGTACTGAGCGTGGTGTAGTAGGTCAATTTCCCTCTGCGTGTGGACCGAGCCTATCTGAAATTATTCGAAACTTTATTATCGGTTTTATTTACAGTTTCGGATATTCGATATTTTTGGTTCGGTGACGAGTTCCATAACATGTCTAATAATACCTACTACGCCGTACCTCTTTTTTATTTTTTGGGGTGGATTATGGTCGGCGCACTCCTCGCACCACTCCGTCCGGAGCGACAGAGGGGCGTACGCACGCATACCCGTAACCCACCCGTTAACCTCGCCGTCGTCGTTGGACCGGCCACCGAAGCAGCGTTAACTTGTCGTCAGTAGCCGACCCGACGGAATGACGTATCTTTACCGTACATTCGGGGAACAAAATACCAAGAATATTATCGTTAAAATAATCTCAATTACGACTTTACGTTATGTTTATTGAAATAAAGACCTCATTCGCTTATCAGTTAAATTACATTCAGATCAACATATTTGGGATTGTGTTTAAGGATAATAATTTTAAATGTATTTACAGCAATATATCGACGACTTAATTAACATATATTGTAAGCTCTATATCAAATCATTTTACAACAAGATAAATCTGTCCGTAATACCATTTACTAATCAAGTAAGACTGCGTGACGTCGAAGAAGACTATTGATCAGCTGTCCTCATAACTTTCAATTGTAGCCGAAACATTGTTTGGTTTAATAAAGAATTTCTAAGGTTTTTAAATCTAGATTAAAGACGACGCGACTCAGTGGTCACTGCTCTGCTTTATGCAGATAATGCAGTCCTGCTGGTACAGTCAGCGACTGACCTGCAGACCCTAGTCGACACAATGACAGAAGATTGTAAGAAAAGGGGTCTACGCGTGAATGTGAACAAAACCAAAATAATGGTCTTTGAAAGAGACGAAGCCAGAACAGATATAAGAGTAACAATAGGTAATGATGTACTAGAGCAAGTGGATGAATTTGTATATCTTGATGTGGATTTAGCCGAGATGGAAAGTACACCACTGATATAGAGCGAAGAGTGAATGCGGAAAATAGAGTGAACGGAGCGTTGGGGCAACTTCTCGGTAGCCACCACCTCAGCCAGAAGGCACGTGTAGCAATACATAACGCAGTGCTTGTCCCAACATTACTGTATGGAAGCAAGAGTTGGGTATGCAGAAAAGAGTATGAAAGTAAAATTAATGCGGTCGAAATGCAATCTCTGCGGAAAATCTTTGGAGTAAGGCTGACCGACCGCATTCGTAACGACGACGTAAGAGAGCGAGTAGGTATGAAAGAGAGTATTGGTGTAAAGATGCGAAAGGGAATGCTCCGATGGTTCGGACATGTGGAAAGAATGCCGAACGAACGTCTGGTTAAGAAGATATACAATGCGAAAGTGGAAGGATGTAGGTACCGGGGGAGACCGAGACTAACCTACCTAGACCAGATCGGTTATGTACTGAAGGAAGGTGGAGTCAAGAGTCTCCGAAACCGGCGAGCGTGTATGAAGAAAATTATAAATGTTGAGGAAGCGAGTGAAGTATACAAAGATAGACTTCTCTGGCACTCTGTTCTCTCTGCCTACCCTGCAAGGGATATGGCGTGATGATATGTATGTATATATGTATGTTGTATTTGATTTCCAATTTCCCGACGTTTTGACCACTTTACCAGCGTTCATGGTCACGGGAGGACTAAGGGATGTCCATTAATCAAGTGATCTTTTTTTAACATTTTTAACCCCCTCTCCCCCTTGCTGATACGTGGTGAGGTTTAAGACTATGAAAACCCCAAAATAACATAACGTGAATTTCTAGTACCTACAAAGAAGTATCCCACAGCTCATTATATTCTCGGTTTTTTGCTTTTTTATACTTCGCAAAAAGGTCTTTATACAGATCACCTACTTTAAACAACTTCGTTCGTTGCCTGCCAACAGTAAGTTAATGTCACATTGCACGCCTCTTTCCAGTTTAGAAATCCCAGCGTTTGACGAAAAAATAAATACACGTGATGTCTTACTACAACCTTGTGATATTTGGTGATTTTTGACAGTTTTATTTCAAATTTTTAATACTCGCGTGACCATTAGAAATAAAAAATAATTTAACTATATTAATTAGTATCTGTCTAATTAAATTTGGCTAATGAAAGAAAGAAAATCTATTAATCCGATCGCTACCAAACTTCATACATTTCTCTCTAGGGTAATCTGAACATTTCGTGAAAATTTTATCAGAATCGCTCCAGCCGCTTTGGGATGGGAACATACATACGCACATTGACTTTTATTAATATAGAAGAATCAGACATGAAAGAAAGCTATAGTCAAAACTTCAGCTTAGTTATGCCGACGCTAATATTTTGGATTTTCATGTACTGAAGGAAGGTGGAGTCAAGATTCTCCGAAACCGGCGAGCGTGTATGAAGAGAATTATGAATGTTGAGGAAGCAAGTGAAGTATGTAAAGATAGAGTTCTCTGGCACTCTCAAACGGAATCAGATAGAGTTGGCCCACGTCGCTATAAGGCCCTTAGTCGTCGTTTACGACATCTACGAGCAAAGAAGGGTTGGTAATATTCGTAGCCGCTACCACACAGCTAAATAACTTATTAATTAATCTATTCCTTTAGTATAAACTAAAGGGCTTTGCCGTTTTATTTCACAATGATATTATTATTAAGTATTAATTATTACTTAGCTTATAAAATAGAATCATAGACGCTCCGTATGGTGACGGAGTAAGATTACATTTCTTGAACTTTATGTACTGTGGGTGTTATGCAAGGTTATTAAGGAAGTGGATACTTGAACTCTTGCATCTCATAAGGCCTATTAGTTTCCTAATGAAGTCCGCCGACTATATCATCGGGCTATGATCTTGCTAAAAATGTGTCTGACAAAAATATATTCTCTGTATTGAAATGTTTGAGGCTATGCCCAGTAGACTGTTCCATTGCGTGGTAACAGGTTTGTGAGTCATGCACGAACTATCGACAGATCGGCGAGTAAACGTCCCCGGTGCCGCTATGCTCTACTCTAGTGAGCAAAGTAATTCGTGTCATGTTCTCTTCATTGTCTTCAGTGCAGTGTTTCCACTATCAGATTTTAGTTTTACCCTAGATTTTTCTAATAAATGCCCTAAATACCTTAATTATTCTCTGAAAATCCTTGATTTAGGGCGCAAAGTTTAATGAGTTCAAAATAAAGCAAAACTTGATGGTTTGAATATTTATTTTAATTTGCATCTATTAATCAGAGGTAGTAAATAATTAACCATAAGAAGAATTAATTTTAATATGTAAAAGAAGTAGATGGTGAACAATGTGATGCTGAAGCTAAAGCACTGGGCTTAAGTTTTTGAGCTGCATTCAATATTTGTCTGTTAGGTTCTAAAGTCAAGCTTGCCATACCTAGTTTGGTATGCAACAAATCGTTGAGGGTTTCATTGTGAAGCCTGTTTCTTTTATAAGTTTTATATTTTTTTTTTTTTAGTACACTGAGTAATCTTTCTAAATACTGAGGGTATTCGAGGATGGCAGTGCTAATAGAAGTGAAATCACAACTTCAAGGTTTTGGTATTAGTAAGTTCCAAAATGATCTTTCAAGCTCAACACTTTATTCCAATATACTTCCGTTAGTAGTTTTGTGACCTCTTCTTCACTTTTTACCTTAAAATAATTCGCTTCAATAAGGGCTTGTTGACGCCATTTATTATATTACATTTATTACTTAAAAAACTGAAATGGCTGAACACAGGATGTGTTATAGAACGGTTTTCCAACTGTCGTACAATTTGTGGATCTACATATTTTATAAAATAGAAAACATTTTCAAAGTCAAATCTGAATTCATCATCATTTCAACGTATCGCCGCCCAGCGATTTTCACCAGGTCATTTTACCCCAAATTACCCTAAATCCCTAAAAATATTAAATAGCCCCAAGCCATATTTTACAGTTTCGCCCTGAAATAGGGCGAAATCCCTAAGAGTGGAAACACTGCTTCAGTGGCACATGTTACTAGCTGAATCATATGATAATATAAAACGATGTAGTAAAAATAAATTGTGTCACGAAAGCTCAACGGTAGGTAGAAAATTTTGTGTTTAGTTTAGGGGAGAATGAAAAAAATATATATAGATTGTTAAGTATGATATGGATAGAAACGGAGTTAATGGGGTGCACAAATGTTCTAGGTTGCCTCACCTCCACTCGATAACCATGCCTAGAGTTCGATTCCACGCAGGACAATTCTTTGTTTGATGAAGAAATGCTTACTTTGAGTCTGGATGTTGTGTCCATTAATTCTATGTTTATAAAGTTTAACTGATACGATTTATTCTTTAGGTTGTGGTCTTTATAAAAAAAATGCACAAATAACATAATGAGTAGAAGAATAATAAGATGCATCGTCCCTGATTAATTGAAAAAAAAAACAGAAGAAGGATCTATTACCTTTAACAGTGCTAATTCTCGTTTATGTTCATTGATAACCAGCCTTTGTTCAGCTAATTCTTGCTCGTAATCATTAAGCTTCCCTTGATGTGTTGCTATAAGTGCCCGTAGTTCACGGACACAATTGTGTTCCGCCAGTTCATCCTTGGGTATCACCAGTCCGCAGCCTGCTTCACATGGCATTGGTCGTTTAGGGTTATATTCACCTATAAATAAAGATTTAATTATAAGTCCTGGGTATTAATTAACTGTCACCTAAAAGTAGTATGATTTACACTTTAATAAACTTACGTTAGTAAGAGTTAAAATATACGAGCAAATCACATTTATTAAAAAAATTAAGGAGGGTCAAAACATTTTCATAAAAAAATATTTTGACAGGCATGATAGCTAAAGCTATAATCAATAGGATATTAATTTGACCGTCGGTAATACAGCACCTAGAGTTGACACATTATTGGCGTTGAAGTTGCTAGATTTTCAATTTTTTTGACAAACAATTATGTCTGTCAAAATATTTTTGTTTTACCCTCCATAAAATCTTTGACAGAAAAATATTCACTCATAATACTGTGATATATTGTATTAGTGGGTAATATAATAACTTGTACATGTAACTACATTGTGAAGCCAGTCGGCGAATATACGTTGTACAGTCAACTTGCTTGTTATTCCTGAATCCTGTATCCCGGCTAGCCCGCATATATAACATTGGCGACGAAGAACAGTAACCTTACGTGTGAACTGTGACTAAAAATATAAGTGAACAATGCCTATAGGAAAAATTTCTGAATTTAAAGTAAATAGTGACGATTGGCGGTTATACGTGGAACGTTTAGAACAATATTTTTTAGTAAATAATATACCAGTCGAACTACAAGTGCCCACTTTAATTACAGTGATGGGAGCTGAAAGCTATGAGCTGTTAGTTAATTTGTGTACCCCCCACAAACCTAAAACTAAATCGTTTTCAGAAATAACGGACATTATGGAAAGACATTTGCAACCTAAACCCAGTGAGTTATCCGAACGATATAAGTTTAGACATAGGAAACAAAAGGACGGAGAATCTATATCGGAATATACAGCGGTATTAAAAAAAATGTCGAAGACGTGTGGGTTCGGGACGTGGCTTGAAGAAAGTTTAAGAGACCAGTTAGTATGTGGCATTACTAGTGAAGTTGTGCGTCAACGTTTGTTCGCGGAAAGTCAGTTGGACTTCGGGAAGGCCTATAGACTAGCGGTGAGCTTGGAGGCGGCGGAAAAGGATGCAGCAGCTGTTGTGGAGCGTGGCAGCGAGCCGCCAGCAAGCGCGACTGCCGAAGTCAGCTGTCAGGCGCTCGCGGCGGTCTTAAGGCGCGACAAAGCAGTGGCGGAGCGACGCAGAGGGCAGGGCGCGCAAGGAAGGCGTGCAACTTATCAAGCACCAACTGCGCTGGCACCGGTTGAGCGTGCGCGACCAATGCAGTGTCTGGTGTGCGGTGCGCGTCACGAAACCGCTGCGTGCAAATACGAGAGATACGTTTGCAGGGTGTGCAACCAACGAGGTCATCTACGTCGTATGTGTCCCAATTTGACGGGACACCATCAAATAGACCTAGATCATACGGCAGTGGACGAAATCGATAGCGAGGGCAGCGAGGAGGTAATTAACATATGTCGTTTATCACCAACACAATGTAAGCCTGTATACGTGACCTTGAATGTAAACGGCACTGATATTAAGATGGAGTGTGACACCGGCAGTGCTGTGTCATGTATAAGCTGGGAATGTTATAATAGACTGTTTAAAAATTTAATTCTTAAACCATGTGAGTTAACGTTTAAGTACTATACGGGTGAGTCAGTTAAACCGCTGGGCACACTGCTACCAATTGTTAAATATAAGAACGTTACTAAAGTGTTAGAATTGTTTGTTGTAAAAAATGGAAAAACTATCTTATTAGGCCGTCAATGGATGGCAGAATTAAAAATACAATTACCTACTATTACTTACGATTGTAATAATTTATCAATGTTTAAAGGGGAGGCATTTGATGTATCGGCATTCAGTTCCAGATACTGTGACGTGTTTGCGGACGGATTGGGTCGTTTCACTGGTGGTACAGTGAGTATTCACGTGCGCGACGGCGCGCGACCGGTGTTCATGCGCGCGCGCCCGCTGGCGTACGCTCTGCGCGGGCCTGTGGAGCGTGCGTTGCACCAGCTAGTGCACGACGGCATCCTCTCACCCGTGGAGCGTTCAGATTGGGCGACGCCTATAGTGCCGGTCGTAAAGAAGGACGGTAACATTAGAATCTGTGCAGATTATAAACTAACACTGAATAAAGTAGTAGAAATTGACCGTTATCCGTTGCCTAGGGTTGAAGAATTATTATTACGTTTAAAAGGGGGGGAACGTTTTAGCAAAATTGATTTGTCGCAGGCTTATGCTCAGTTTGAACTCGACGAGACAAAAAAATATACTGTTATTAATACACATAAGGGATTATTTATGTACAATCGGTTAGTTTATGGTCTATCCTCGAGCCCAGGAATATTTCAAAGACATTTGGAACAGTTATTTGCATCTATGCCTCACGTGGGAGTGTTCCTGGACGATATTATAATTACAGGTAGCACCAATCAAGAACATTTAAATAATTTGTGTAGGGTATTCGATTGTTTAAGTAAATATGGCTTAAGGGTTAAGAAGGAAAAGTGTGTGTTTTTTAGTAAGTCGATTAATTATTTAGGTCACATGATTAGCAAGGACGGTATACACACGTGTCCAGACAAGGTGACCGCTATTGTCGAGACACCGGCACCCACTAATATTGGCGAATTAAGGGCTTTTATCGGTATGGTAATGTATTATGGTAAGTTTATAAGGAATATCAGTACAATTTTATCACCTTTATATAATTTGTTAAAGGCGGGTGTGCGGTTTGTCTGGGATATGGAATGCCAAGATGCATTTCGTAAGGTCAAGGAACTATTAGCAAGTAGTAAAATATTGATACATTATACGCCTGATCTGCCATTGTATTTAACAACAGACGCGAGCAGCGTAGGCATCGGCGCGGTGATAGCGCATATGACGTCAAGCGGCGAGCGACCTGTCGCATATGCTTCTCGCTCACTCACAAGTGCCGAACGCGCCTACTCGCAAATAGATCGAGAAGCGCTTGCTATTGTTTACGCCGTTCGTAAATTTCATCAATACCTTTACGGCCGCAAATTTATATTAAAAACTGATCATAAACCCTTAACATATATTTTTGGAAATAAAGTAGGTATACCTGTGATGGCCGCGTCGAGATTGCAACGTTGGGCAATCTTATTATCTGGATACAATTACGAAATTGAGTACGTAGCGTCTAAGAAAAATTGTGCCGATGCGCTGTCACGTCTACCGCATAGACAAAGTAAAGAGGTAAAAGACGATGATATTACTTACATAAATTTCGTTGAAAATTTCTTACCGATTACCAATGCAGAAATTAAGCAGGCGACTGCCACAGATAAGGTTCTTAGTAGGGTCTTAGGATATATAAGATCTGGGTGGCCTTTGAACTGTCCCGATGATCAAATTAAACCATATTTTATTAGACGTAATGCTTTGTATACGGAAAGTGGATGTGTCATGTGGGGTTACCGTTTAGTGGTACCATTGGTATTACAAAATAATGTGCTACGGCAGTTACATATTAGTCATATGGGTATAGTAAAAACCAAGGGATTAGCCCGTAGCTATGTATGGTGGCCCAATGTCGACGCAGACGTGGAAGCAATGTGTAGACTTTGCGAGACTTGTGCGGCAGTGGCCGACGACGCGCCGCGTACACGGATACAGCCGTGGCCGTACCTAGCTCGTCCTTGGAGCAGACTACATATTGACTTCTTGGGCCCTTATAAAGGATTCACATTTCTCGTAGTAGTAGATGCAACGTCAAAATGGATTGAAATTTTTGAAATGTCTCGTACTACTGCGACAAATGTAATCAAGGTATTACGAGCCACGTTTGCTAGGTTTGGTTTACCAGAAGAACTAGTTTCCGATCAGGGACCACCATTTACTAGTTTGGAGTTTAAAAAGTTTTTAGCTAATAACGGTATAAAGCAAACCTTCTCCCCAATCTACCATCCTTCATCAAACGGGGCAGGAGAAAACGCTGTGAAGCTATGTAAGCGTGCCATTAAAAAAGCGTATAGGGATAAGGTAGATATAGAAGCAGCCTTGCAGACTTATCTTCTTGCTTATCGAAACACTGTCCATAGCACAACCGGCGAAACACCAGCCATGCTCTTGCAAAAGCGACCACTGCGTTCGAGATTAGACTTGTTACGTTCCAATAACGTGGTGGAGAATAAAGTTCGAGAGGCTCAAACGAGGCAGGTCGAATACGCAGGGGGGGTCTCTCGTAATTTTGATGAAGGCGATACGGTGTGGGTGCGAGGTTATGGCAGTCGAGATAAATGGGTAAAGGGCATCGTAGACAGTGTTGACAGTTCTCGGCGATACTCGGTGGCAGGGGATGACGGTCAATTATTAAAAAGGCATATTGATCAAATTCGTCGCAGATCTCGTTTATCTGATGTTACTGTACCTAATCCCGAAGGCAACAGTGAGACGTTGCCGAGTGAGAGTTATGTCGTAGCCCCTCAAAGTGACGAGGTAGTAGGGGACAGTGACTGTAGTACTGGTATTACTGGTACGGGCAACGAGGTACAGGATAAACGCGAAACTCTAAATATAACAGAAGGTATGTCAAGTAATAATCCTGATAATAATAACTTACCTCCTCTGCCTATACCAGTTGGTACCCCAGTGAATCGTTATTCAAAACGAATACGTAAACCGGTCGTAAGATTTCAAAATGTATTATTGGAATAACTTCTTATTGTTAAAATTATTATAAATTTATATGTCGTCTTATTATTATATTATATGTTGTATTGTGGTGGAGGTGTGATATATTGTATTAGTGGGTAATATAATAACTTGTACATGTAACTACATTGTGAAGCCAGTCGGCGAATATACGTTGTACAGTCAACTTGCTTGTTATTCCTGAATCCTGTATCCCGGCTAGCCCGCATATATAACAAATACTACTTACCCATACTGTAAAATTCTATTTAAAATTAGAACTGTAGTAATTATTACTAATGCTAATAATTAAATACGGGTTTATTTTAATAGTCCTACATATGTAGTACTATTATATGCCTCATACAGAAAACTAATTTAATATATTTTTGATCTACCTATTTCACATAGTATACCTATTTCACATAATATAATGTATGTGATATCTATTACCACAAAATTATATTGAATTAGGGATACAATGTAAAAAATAAGCCATACATTAAATCAAGCTACTTTCAATAAAATATTCATTTTACCAAATTTGTTTTATATACATATGTTTTTTCCCTCTGTTTTGTATATAAAAGCAATTTTAGTTTAGTAATTAATTATAGAGTTCATATTCTTGTAATTCACAGTTCAATTTAATGACTCATAAATATATGTTTTGATTTATTAAATATCTCAGTGAAAATATTACTCCAAAAATTTAGCACATTTAAGTTATATTTTTATGGGTTTTATCTTTACTGAACCTGGGTTTTCATTTAGTTTCATGCCAAGTTTGATAAGACGTTTTAAGAAGGGTTATAATAGAAGTTCTATATTAAAATTACTGAAATTTTTAGCATTTAATATGCTTAATTATTTATAAATACCCGATACGAAACGAAAAATGATGTCACAAGCGGGGTTCGAACCCGCACCTATTGGGAATCCGGCCCAACCGTGCTGCCACTTACACCACCGTGAACTATTTTAGGACATGCAAATTTCGAATCATATTATATCTTACGTCTTCAAGGTGACGTATGCCATCTATCGGACAATGTTTATGGACGTATCGGGTATTTATAAGTTCTATATTAATTATATCAGATTCATTCCTTATAACTAAGTTTCAAATTAATAAACAGATTGATATTTTAACACTTTTCTTGCTTTTCTTTACGTTATTTTTAGATAGATAATGATGTACAAAGTTTCAGAATCACATCATGGCTTCTATTAAAAAAAATCCTAAATAAAATGTTGGCTAATGTGAAAAGAATCATCATCTAATCCACTAATGTGATTACAGTCGAAACCGGATAAAACGACATCGTTTATAACGACAGGTCGGTAATAACGACCGAATGCCAAGGTGCAAGGTGGTGGTGGGTTACTGCCTGAATATCTATAGGTATAAACTAAAAGGTAAACATACCGCCTATAACGACATCGGATTCAACGACATATCGCTTAAAATTTACGAAATATTATCGATATTCATTGGCTATAATGATCAACCGTTGACTTGTTCTAGCAAAATAAAACAATATGAAGAATTTTCAACTTCATTCTAATCCATGAAGGAATATTTTGACTTGTGTATTAATATTCTCCTACCATAATCGACTCTCCGCCGCACTCTGCCATTTGACCTTGCATTTTTTAATATGATACCTTGATGACAATGAAACGAAAATATATTTGAGGGTCAGTTTAAAAAATAGACTAAATCATAATAAACTTTTTTTACCTTTGCCACATTTTATTTGAAAATAAGTTCCTATGAATAACCTACACCTATATTACAAACATACATATGACTATTAGCATGACTACTTGTGTCTATTGCTTAGAACGACTATCGGCCATAACGTCCGAAGTATATGGTCCCTTCAATATATCCGGTTTCAACTGTAAATATTTTGTTTAGGCAGTTTTCGATATAATATCACATATATTGAGCATTGTATTACTCAAAAAATGTGTAATTTAATATTTAAATATGTTATGTGCCGTTTTCATTTATTTTTAATAAAACTACATAAGATATGATGTAAAGTTTGGAAGATTGGTTTTCTAGAAGACAATATCTGAATATTCATCATTTAAAT
Source organism: Lymantria monacha (assembly GCA_905163515.2). Lineage (NCBI taxonomy): Eukaryota > Metazoa > Arthropoda > Insecta > Lepidoptera > Erebidae > Lymantria > Lymantria monacha. The sequence goes on from LR991088.1 coordinate 10,194,884, forward strand.
AAGAAAGCAATTTTGTGTGAATTTTAAGTACAACCTCTTTAAACATAATTCCAATATATAGACAAGTAATGTACATAGATATCATATATACATAAACATTTATGAAAAGCCATTCATAATACTTTTACACCTATCTTATTTTCAATCTATAATATATAATACGCATATTACAATTACAACATTGAAATGTAAATAACATTTATATCCAGTTATATCCAGCCATTGCCTTATCAAGAAAATTAATTATCATAATGTCTGCAATACAAAATACATACATACATACATACATATCATCACGCCATATCCCTTGCAGGGTAGGCAGAGTACAAAATAACTGTATAAACAAACTCACACTCAGCTAGATGTGAAGCCAATGAATCCAATTTCAACACAGCATTGCAACCGTGAGGAGAGTTGTCACATTTAGTACACAACCTATAATACAAACATTTTATTATAACACCAAATACAGTAAAAGCTCCTTATTCACGCTTCCTTCATACGCGATTTCACTATTCTCGGATTAAAAAAAATGTGACTCAATTGCTATATTCGCGGCTAAAAATTTCTTTATTTACGGATCTAATAAGTACATACATAAAAATAAAAGGATACTAATAGGTATCCAATCCAATATCCTTTGTAAATGCCGTCATATGGACTAACAACTAAGACTAAAAGTAAAATAGATCTTATTATAATTTTGCCTACGAAGTCTTATTTTTAATAGGCAAATTGCTAATGCGACTGCTGCGTATCAGTCTGAATTGAAGGAGCTTTTAAAAACTCAAACAAAAAAAAAAATACAAAATTCTTCAAACCATTTAGGCAATGGTTTTTAGTAATTTTGATTAATTATCTTAAGGAAGCCTTAAGATAATTTTAATCGAAATGTTTAAAAACTTTTTGTTTTTTTTTTTATTTTGTCACCTAGTAATGTATCCCCTATAATCCCATATAAATTACCATTGCATATTCACGGTTTATGTATTCGCTCTATTCACTATCCCGTCGTACGAGACGACTAAGAGATATAAAACGCATATAACATCTATGCGGGAGAAGGAAAACTCGGAACAAAACCCTATACCAACACGTCTGACCAGCGCGGTATAGTAGGTTAATTTCCCTCCCATTACAGAGGAGGCTTGAGCCCAATAGTGGGACATATATGTGGTGATGTTGATGTTAGTGTAAGCAGGTGCTTAGTAATATTTTATAACACCCACAAGCAGTGTAAAGGTTGGTTGTATTCATAGCCATCACACAGCCATAGCATAAGACAACTAAGAAAATAAAAAAAGCATTAAAAAAACAAGATAATATGCTATGTATTAAGCGAATGTGGAATAGCGGTGGAGATATGGGAAATAGTGGATCCATAGAAGGTATGGAACGAAATAAGAAAGAATATATAATTGTATACCAACTATTAATCCTAAATAAATTAAATTTAATGTATAAAGATATATAATGTAGTTCATGCATACTAACAAATACCAATCACTGAATATTGTATACTTCAATAAACTTATTGAAACACTATTATATTAATGATAAAATTATATAAGAAATTGCAAAACAAAGCATATGACCTACAAATAGTGTGGGGTCCATGACATAGTTATGAAATATTCACCTTGATAATAAGTTGCGTAGTATCCTAGGGACTGGTTTCAGCTGGCTTGCAGTGACTGCCTGCCGGTCTACGGGACATGTAGGCTGACGACTAATCCACTCTGTTATACAGGCACGACAAAAGGCGTGCTCGCAAGCTGGTGCCTATTGTAACATTTTATTAGATTAATACCATGGCGAGATTTTTCCAATGAAAGTGAACTGATGAATAACCACAAACCTGCAGAGGGTCTTCTAAAACTCCTGAACAAATTGGACAAATCAATTCATCATCAACGTCATCTTGAAATCTTTTGATTTCAAATCCCATGTTTGTTATTTTCTTACACAATTGATCAACATCAGTCCGATATGTTAGTGCTTAAAATTTAGACAATTTATTAAATCTTTATGTTATGGAATTGACAATAAATAATATTGTCAATTCGGATTGCTTTGCTTTTTTACTTAGGAATGATTAATTCTGTCAATTTCGGTCTATTTTTGACTTTTCAATAATCTCGCAGATTTTTTATAGCTTCAGTTCGTCCGTTATTTCAAACAGGCAAATGAGGTAATGCCCATACAGCCAACTCTTACACATAATTTCTCTACAGAACAATATTTTTAATGTCACGCAGATTATGAAAAAACAAATACACTCTCTGATAGCAAATTAAAATGTTACTTTTATAGAACAGGGAATTCGCTATTTAACGATTGCTCTGATAATTTTTACATAGCATGAAAACGCATAGAACATAGTCACATATCATTTTTATTACATTTCAGCACCTTTGTCACATTAATTAGAAAATTGACCTACTATACATATATTTGATGGTCAGTTACATTTTGAGTCTCATGTTCTGGACGCTGTACGAAATTGTTTTTATCGTTTGAAGTTGCTTTATCGCATATGTACCTTCCTGAATGTCGATTTACATATTATGCTCTGCGAAAGTCTGATCTTATCGAAGTTAAACTATGCTGATACAGTATAGTTTAACTTCGATAAGAGTACTACGAATAAGTGGTACTACCCCGGACAGATCGACCCGCGGCTGTAGATAAAAAACTGTCAACAGTATAGTTCTACCATAAATTCAATAAAATATTAAATATATTGAAAGAGCGTCGGGACTTTTGGCGGGAATCTAAAACGTCATGTTGTGCTCTTGTATTATATTCGATATCTTAGTGTTTTAACGTGTTATATTAGATAATTTTTATGGTGTTTTATGTAATATGATGTGACAGAACAGCTGGGATGTAGTGAATATCATATAAAAGTGCTTTACAACGCTTTCGTTTTCCATCAAAATTCCTACAACATACCATTAACAGTGTCACCATAGCAGTGTTGATGGCGACAATTCGACTGACTGACAGACAATGACTAACTTGAAGAGATTAAGAACGTGAAGATAATTATAACTCGACACTGGCAAAAATGGCTCGTATAAGTAGCTGATTGCCAATACATAAAAAGAAGAAGAAGAAAGAGCGTCGTGTAATACTAAAATTATTTAGTAGTGACGGGTTTAGAATAAAGTATGTCATAATTGCTTTACTTTTATAGCTATATTATACTAATAATATATTCTCTCTGCCTGATATGGCGTGATGATATGTATGTATGTTATACTAATAATTACATAATGATCTTTTTGAATTCTTTCATGGGTTCAGCTTCATAGTGGTGTAAAAATTCTAACACCATTTTATCGCTCCACTCCATATTTATTGTTTAACTAGAGATCCTCGAACGCGTCTAAACACATCGAAAATTTCCGTCGAAATAAAAAACGCTAGTCTGACCACGCTGGCACGCTAAAACCCTTTGACTTATCGCCTACCAAGCGATGACGCACACGAAGCCCAAATGTTCACGACAATAGCCGATAATGACCGGTCACACATACACGCAGATGCGTGTATCGTCTCATTGCACGAAGCTTCGTGGCGATACACGCAGGTGCGGCCCCAGCATAACGCGCACACGCCGTACCTGCGTGTATCTTCATGAAACTTCGTGCAATGAGACGATACACGTAGATGTGACTCGTCATTATCGGCTATCGTCGCGAACATTCGGGCTTCTTGTTCGTGATCGCTTGGTTGGCGATAAGTCAAAGGGTTTTAGCGCGCTAATATATCGCGTTCTGTGGTCACATACTGTGGTAGCGTTGTTCATTTCAGCGAAAATTTTCGTTGCGTTTAGACGCCTTCGAGGGTCTCCAGTTAAACAATAAATATGGAATGGAACGATGAAATGGTGTTGCAATTTTACATTATTATGAATCTGAACCCATGATGAAATCCAAAAAAATCATTGTGTGATTATTAGCATATTATAGCTGTAAAAGTAAAGCAACTCGTCATTCATAGTTAAACGCATCGAAATGATTTCGGCCATCTTTAATTATTGCACAATACTTCGTGTAAAATATCGAAATCGCTAATATGACCACAGTATTATGTCGATAACTTTCTAGTATATAAAACGTACGAAGCTTCACCACACATTACTTCGGGACGATACACGCAGGTCCGGCCCTAGCATAACAGTAAACGGCTGGAGTTCATAGCATTCATTATGCATGAATTGACCTAATCTTTCAGGCGTTCATTCAACACTTATCACTCATAGGTTAAATAAAAACAATATATCATAGGTTAAATAAAAACAATATATTAGCGAGTACGCCAGATAATATGCACTTTATTACGAGGAATACAAAATATTAAATGACTTTACCGATTCTCTTACATAAATTTATTTTTATAAAGTATTTGATTTGAGTATTTTATTTATTTGGTGACCTAACCACCCGCAAAGAGAATATTAAGTTGAATAGATGTACTGGAAATATGGATTATTTAAATTGATTCACAATCCTGGAGGCTTGACGCTGTCCCGATGACTTCTTTAGAGTTGTTCAATAAATACTGCATACCAATATATCATGCATTTAATTACTACTGGCTATACCAAGCTAAGCAGTTAAGCTTGTGTTACACTATGTTCTCGCAGTAATCACAGTGGTAATAGCAGGAAATTATTTCTTTCTTCGCGATTAAACAGGGCTATATTTGTCGAAGCAGCTATTTTCTGACAAAACATGCACCAGTTGAAATGAAAATACTGTAATGCTATCCAATCGTCATACTCAGTTTGTACTGGCTGGAAGGGCGCTGTGTTTAGAAACGACGTTTATTTATTTACCACACTTTAAGGGGCGGAACTACTGGGATGTAGTGAATATCATATAAAAGTGCTTTACAACGTTTTCGTTTTCCATCAAAATTCCCACAAGATACCATTAACAGTGTGGCCATTGGACTGTTAAGGGGGTATTCTAGTGTAGAAATTTGAAAAATCGATTTTTTTTTTATATTTTCAAAGCTTAACCTTTCAAGAATGTGTCCTTAAAAGGGCAAGCCAAATTTTTGAAAGTTTTCTGCACTTAGTGTTTACACTGAGTAAAAGAGAAATATTTTAATTTAGTGAATTTTCGAAGCTTGATTTAGTGAAAATGGATCGAAAACCCGCCAAAAATAGTAGTTCTCGTGCTGACCGATCAAAAAAAGGCGATTCCACGGCAATAGATTTACTGTAGAAGAAGATACTAGTTTTACAAGTGCATCAGCAACTAAAATTTGTTTGAAGTAGAGGAAGGCCCCATGTATGGAGCAGGAATCGCGGATTGAAGAAATGTAAGTATATATCATTTAATGGTTAACATCGGGCATAATTTTACTCGAAACTTTAAACGCGTTTTTCTCGAAACTACATTTTTCAAAACGTTTGACTTGATTTCTCAAGTTCTATTAAACCAATTGACTTAAAATTTGGTGTGAATCTTCTCAATACATGTTTCTATCGTCCTAACTATTATTATAACAAAATAATAATTTTTACTATTTTTAAAAAATTCAGAAAAGTCCAAAAAAGTGGAAAAAAAAATTTTTTACACTTTTTCTTAATTAGTACGATAGCTGCATTTATCTAAATTAATAATCTCTTATTTTTTTTGTTTCAGATTTTGAAAAAGCTTGCAATCATGACAAGATGGGCGCGCCATTTTTTTGTACCCCCCACTTCAACAACTCATACTACTTTCAATTTTGTATTTTTTGACTATTTTTTTTTGTAATCTTCAAATATAAATAATAAACGCCTGGTAAAAAAATGGATAGTAAAATATTTTTTGATTTTTATTTATAGCGCCTGAAAATACACCTCAAATTCATGCCTCTACACTAGAATACCCCCCTTAAGGGCGACAATTTGACTTGACAATGACTAACTTGAAAGACTAAAAACGTGAAAATATTTATAACTTGACACTGGCACCAATAGCTCGTATATGTAGCTGATTGCCAATATATAAGAAGAAGAAGAAGAAGGCATTACTGTCTCGGTCATAGAGTAAAATTACATGTTACATGTGTCTTGGTAAACGTCGTCCCTCTAAGCACTACGTCCCTTCGTTAGAGGTGAACTGGTGTCACTTACATCTGCTGAAATATTGCAAGTGATTATACTCGTAGTACAATATATTAATCTGATTTTACCTCCAAATAATTTTAAAATCTGCCCGTATTGAAGAGATGTACCTACGGGCTTATAGATTTTTGAAATGAAAATTCTTTGTGCGCATGAGCGTAATTTTTTTACAGATGAAACGCAATGTTAGTGACACGAAAATGTGGAACGTTTTTGTCCAAGAAGAGGGAGAGAGCGATTGGGATCGATTGAGAGAGAAAGTGAGAAAAGGAGAACGTAGCATGAAGCACCATAGCCATGGAGCGAGAGTAGGGAGCAAACGAGTGAGATAGGTACAGTGAACGTCGCATCACGCACAGTGCCATGGAGCTATAGGTGGGAGAGAGCTAGCGAGAAAGATTAAGAGAGAGTGGGGGGAGAGAGCGAGTGTAAGAGGAAGGGAGATCGAGAAAATACACACTATTGGTTGATGTATGTAAACGAGATTTAAAAATTTGTTTGTCAAAGAAGTTTCACTTCTGATATGTGTACTTTGTACGCACGCAATTTTATCTTTTTTTTTCTGCGGCGGGATATGGTTCTATGGTAAGATGATGATATTAATAATAAAAATGTGGCCATATGGCTATGGAAGGTGACCATTTGCGTTACTCACGGATACTGACTAGTGACTAATTTAAAGAAACTAAATATATGTAGAATCCGATAATTTGCGAAGCAAATTTTATCTATATACTGACAACAATGGGGCTCGTATTATTAACTGATTATTAATATAAAAAAGAAGAAGACAGTAATTTAAATCATTTAAAGATATATAGAACGATTAGAAACTAGAGGACTATTTTATTCTAAGGAAGCTATAAGGAGTTTTGATGTGTTAGTCTAATAAGTTTTAAGGGACGATGTGTAGGCCTACAGATATGATCTTGAATGAAAAAGCTCAAGTGGTTTTTGGCGGGAATGCGGAAATATTATGACACACTCTTGTATTATATTTATTTCTTCAGTGTATTGTAGTGTATATTGAATAATTCTGCTGGTATTTTATGGAATAAGTTACAGTTAACGTACTGAAGAATAGTGAATATGATATAATAGTGGTTAACGTGTATTTTCATGTTTTGTAAAAAGTCCCAAAGAAATGATTAAGTTGGTTATCAGTGCCTTATTAATAGTAATTGCTTGACTTACTGACAGACAATGACTGATATTAAGGCTATACAATATGAAATGATATGTAATATATTTATCAAGAAAATTAAATAAGACTTGGCTGTATGGCCTTGGTTTTCTTTACCTGTCTGAAAGCACGAACTGTACAAAAAAAATTAATCGACTAACGGGTGGATGGTAAACACTCTATGTCTTTTATTTTATGGTAACATTGATTAACTCCTGCCATTTGCCCATTTGCCAACAAATCTGCCTATTCTTTTTTCTGCCAATGTAAAATGGATCTGAGCAAAAGGTGCTGATAAAACAGTTTTCTTTTAATTTATTAACAAAAGCTGCAAGATTTCGTAATAAAATGAGCGTTTTTAAATCAGCCATGGGCTATTTTAGCTCAGGGGGTGCTAATGGTGGTAGTGATAATGATTTTGTTGGTCAGTTTGTTGAAATTGGCAATATGAAATTACGAGTCAAAAAGGTGATCGCAGAAGGTAAGTGAGAGTTAGATTTAATGAAATTATGCACTTTGGCGTAGTCACTATAATTAATGTCGTTACTTTATATCAAATATAACATTCGGATTTCCTTATACAATTTAACGCTAAAATTAGGGGCGGCTAGGTACATTGCCTTCCGAAACGGAAAATGTTTAACTCCATGCAATTTATTATAGTTTCCTTTTATATAATTACAAGATATTTGCATTAAATTTTGATAGATTTATCATATAGTATTCGAAGGTTTATCCTCGAATTTGACATAAAGTAGGTATCAGATTGGTTCGCTAAATACAATAGTAATTGATGGTTCTAGTTCTAGGGTAGTTTAGGTTAGGCAAGGACTAGATTTCTATTTCTAAAACAATACAATATAGGAATGCTATTCTGCTTAGTTTTTTGTATAAGGCAAAATGGGTTATACAAAACCAAGGTTATACCATAGTGTTCTATGTTCAACATAAAGCATTTACTTGAGAGTTTCTTTAGATGTGTCATTAAATCTTATTCATCATTCTCCTACTCTTATCCCAATTACTTGGGATTGATACAATATGTACCCTTCTTTCATAATACATATTGTAAAAGTTATTGGCAATAGTTTTTTGACTGGCCGCCTGCCAGATGTTAACCCTCCTTGGGAATATAATTGTTGACCAAACGGCGTCAGATGGAGTTAGTCCAGGTCGTTATGAGGCTCTTAGTCTCTTAGCATAATTATTGTTTGCCTGAGTTTCTTCGCAATAAATTCTCAATTAAGAATTGTTTAATGCCATGTATGGTTAGCAGCAATAATCTTGACAATTATTACCTGAGATATCAAAAATAATTTTAGGTAGAACCCTGTAAGAGGATATTTATTTACTCAACAGGAAAATGAAGTGCACTCAGTATATAAAAGCTAAGTTTTCAGTCTGCATAATGTATGTATTTATATATCTTTTAATTGATCTGTAAATGAACTGCAACTATAGCTCTAAGAAGATGGTAGAAAAGAGTTGTGAACAAATCAGGGTTAATATATGGTCTTAATGATCTTATTAAAACCATATAGGATATATGGTTTTAATAAGACAGACCATACTTTGTTAAATGAGTGTCTTGAAATTTGTGTTATTTGTTTATCTATAGTTTACTACATATTCATTGATTGTAAAAGTATTGATGTCGGAAGCTACCTTAACTGAGGCTACTGTTAGACACACCAGCATATTTTCTGTTGCCTACTACAAATAGGGCTTATCTAATTGGTGTGTTATCCTAGAGTGCCTATTAGTATGTGTAAACAAAAATATTTTAAGAATAGGGTTTTTTTTACAATATTGGTGTCTACTGAGAAGGTAATTTTGTGAATTAAGTAGGAAACTCAAATTTAATACATATTTATTATAGTCTGTCTAATCTAAGAACTGCACTGTGACAGCTGTCGGAGTAAGTTGTCTAGGTATGTGAACCAAATAATCGCTATCGAAAATATCCGATTTTACTGAGAAATCAATATTGATTCTTTATAATTAATAATCGGTTTATTATTTATTTTTCAAAAAGGTGATGAATAAATTAAGTGCTAAATTAGTACTAAACAAATTTAATTATTTCAGCATAGAATCTATTCATCATATTTAGTAGGATTAGATTAATTAAAAACAAAAACTGGATTTGAAAATAGCTATTTATTAAAAATTACTACTATTACTTGAATTATCAGCATCGCGAACGTTAATAATTATTTCCTCATCAATCAAAATGTCCAAATGTTCATCTCTGTCAAAATCTCTATTTGATTAATTGTATTATTCTAATATTTTTACCGATTATTTGGATATTCGTGAATTGGAAGTTGTCAAGCACTACTGCATAGAACGTGACAACGTAACATTGTTAGGTCGTCAATAACAATTACTATTTACCATGTTATTTTTATTATAAATTATTTTTACGAGTTTCAACATTAGATTATTGTACAAGAAAGTCACCCGCAATGTTAATTATGTAAATAACTTAATAGTTGTTTAAAATTTCAGATTTATTCTTTGCTATCATGTGTATACGTTTGACCAAGGTTATTGTGTATTAAAAAAAGGCAAAACGTCAAAATGCACTTCTTAGATTAGATGAACTATAGTATAAAGTTAATTTTAAAATATTTTCATTTAAAAGTATTTTTATTTCAGGTGGTTTTGCTTTTGTGTTTGTTGCTCAAGATGTATCCACTGGAACAGAATATGCTCTGAAAAGACTTATGGCAGCTGACGAGCAGGCCAATAAGAACATTATACAAGAAATTAGTTTATTAAAAAAATTATCAGGTCATCCTAATATAATCAAATATATTGCCGCATCTTTTATTGATAAGTCTAAGACATCACATGGAATGGGAGAGTATTTGCTTTTGACTGATTTATGTAGTGGAGGTAGTTTGATGGAAGCTCTACAGAACAGAGGGCAGGCTTTTCCTCTTTCAACTATACTGAGAGTGTTCTACCAAACATGTCGTGCAGTACAACATATGCATGCACAAGTGCCTCCTATTGCACACAGGGACCTCAAATTAGAAAATTTTTTAATATCTAATGAAGGTATACCTATTTAATATAATATCATATTTAGAAATTATATGTTTTATTTAATAATAACATTTCATATTTTACTTTTTAGGAACAATCAAATTGTGTGATTTTGGCTCTGCCACAACTGATATTTATACTCCAAATCCATCATGGAGTGCAAACCAAAGGAATATGTTAGAGGAGACCGTAAGTCTTTCAGTTGTTAATGTTGAAAGTGTTATTGATGTGGTAAGTTTTTGTATAAGTAATAAATAGCTAACTGCTTGATAATTTCAGCTGGCCCAATATACCACACCTATGTACAGAGCACCTGAAATGTTAGATACTTGGGACAATCATAGAATTGACCATAGCGTAGACGTGTGGGCATTGGGATGTATACTTTATACTCTTTGCTACATGCAACATCCTTTTGAAGACTCTGCTAAATTAGCAATATTAAATGGAAATTATAACCTAAACCCAAATGATCAACGCCACAAATGTTTTCAAGAAATCATTAGTAAGTATAATAGTTATATTAACATTATATAATTTTTTTAATTTGTTGCAAGGTATCTGACGTTAGTGTTTGTTCTCAGATGGTTGCTTAACTGTGAACCCTGAGGAGCGTTTGACAATAAGTAGTGTGCTGGAGCGGTTGGCATCGATAGCGGAGTCCCATAGTGTCAATCTCAAGCAACCACTCAAATTTGAGCGTAAAAAAGTTGAACAATCTGTGGCCACTAGCTCGCCAGGTAATAAGAAGTCAAGTAAATATTACACTACCATATCCTAAGAGAAATGTCGAAACGCGGCACGTTCAACATCTTGTGATAAAATCGAAAAAAAAAAATATAAGTCGCTAATTGTTTATATTTTGCGTAGTTGCGATCGCGCGCATCACTTTTTCATGTAATCCCTATGTACCATCATTCTGTTCTGTTGCATTAAATATTCGAGCTAAAAATGGTCAAGTATTTTTTGACTTTTTACACTCAAATTTTTAATTTTCCATACATTTATTTTGATTTTGTTAGAAAGGTTTATTAAAACAAAATGTGAGATTAATTTACATTCCAATGTCGCCAAATATTGAACATCACCAAAGGTAAGGCAATGTTGAATAATTGTTCTCTGAATGAAATAAGGTAGTATAGCATTTATTTGACTTGATCAAAATGAATTATACATATATGTTGCTTACTGCTGAAATTCTTTAATGTTGATACATTTAGAAGTCCTATATTTATGTGTATAGAAGAGGCTCAGGCTGCATTTATTAAGTGCAATATTAGAAATGTTGTTTCATGAACAGTGAAGTTATTAAGCTTTAATTTGTTATTTAAGTCTGATTATAAAAGAGACTTGAACAAAGATATCACAGTGATAGAATAATAAGATGGTCACAAAAAAAAAATTTAGACAATACAACCATTTGAAAATTATTTCAATACATTCTTGAATAATATAATTACCAAAAAAAAAGTCAGTGTGCATTTATAAAATGCATTCCTTTATTATATTGTAGCTAGGTAGGATATGTGTCGCTAGTTAGAATACTTTATACTAAATGATATAACTATACATTCCTGTATTTTATTAGGCTGTGTATATGAATATATACATTTCACAGGTCTAAACCCCTTATTATTAGGTGTATTATTTTTCAATGAGATAAATAATGAAGCATTAATTGAAGAGTACAAAATGTACTAAGCTGCACATATTTATAGTGTATATTGGCTTAATAACAATGAAGAGTGTTTTATATGTGAACTAACAATTTTGGGTTGCGGTGTGAACCATCACAATATGTATAGCAATAACGGTAATGGTGGCTTAATCACGTCACCCTCGTGCACCTGTCACGTATTAGTCTTACATATATACTTTTAAGTTACATGTGTGTATATAAACTAGTCTATAGAGATCGGTGTACAACAAGTACACTGCTTGTTATCACAAATTTGTGTTGATAGAATCAAACACTTAATATGGGACAGTCCAAAATATTTCCACAATAGTTTTTGGATATGATATGTTTAAAAATTAGGTACACTTATTATAATTAGAGTTTGATAATTATAGATGACACAATTTTTTGTCATAATTGATATTACAGTTAAGTGTTTCAATGAACACTGTCATTAACATTTTGTCATAAAATCATTATTTCTGTTGTGCATATTATTATTTAGTCATGTCGGAGCTTTATATAGATAAATAAATGAGTATATTCTTCATAGCAGTGGTTTGATTTTTATTTCTAATATATTCTGAGTGACACAGATAGCGAAAGTGAAAAAATCACGCGTAAGTGGAGCTCCGTATTACGGAACATGTGGGTATAATTATAAATATGTTATGTGTTCTCTGTTACTGATCCAATAGTACCGTTCGCTTTCAACTAACATCATTGAATCGCACTGTAGATCTGGTTGCACTTAATTATACTCAATTGTACAGTACATTCATTAACCAACTAACATGCTATAGTAGCAATTAATTCACGTTTAATATTTTAGTGTGTTGTAGATTAATTAATTATTATTAATACAATTCCATATTACATGGTATTTGTCCCGGTGAAAAATCTGATGGCCATTGTAATAATGCATATGTAGTTTTTGTAAGGATGTTTCATGGTTTAATCAAAGTAATGCGACTAAATGGTTAGCGTAGGAGTTTTGTAATTGTGTAGAATTGGATCCAGTTGTTAAGTGAGTGATTTATAGAATATCCAGTCTTAAATTATTCTCGCTTTAATCGCCGTTGAGTGTCTTGTTATATAGTATGTGTTGAAATATTTACGAATGTCATCAAAGACATACATTCTCTACCATCTTAGTCTCTCGCTATTATCTCAGAACTTAGGCTGAGATGTAACACTCTTAATACACCTGAGGTTCCAGGTGCTTGGACACTTTAATACGCCTGAGTCTTAGGTTCCAAGTGTTTGGAGGCATACTGTCTTAACACTTAAAAAAAAAAGATGAAATTTATTATTACAACTAAATAAAGATAAAATTAAATTGTCATTTATTTAGTAATATATAAATAAATTTATATTGCATTGCGTAACTTATAATTGAACAAGCAGTCTGCATTAACAACTAACCGCGATGATTAGAAGCATTTCAATTATATTCAATATCTATTATTTTAATTTTAGTGAGATTTCTTTAAAATAAATACGAATTATTTATTTAGTAATGGAATTTTGAAAGTTTTATTTTTATTGTATTTATTCAAATGAGCACATAAACCAAGTGGTGGTGGTTTTAATTTAGCTTATTATTATACAGAACTGTATGAGAAACTGACATTAAAAATTTCCATATAAACTTCATGAATGTTAAAATGATCGCACTCGTTTCATATATATTTTTTTTTATGTTTATAACAGGATCCAAATACAATTCTCTACTTTCATGCCAGTTGCTACCAGACCGATAATATATTTATTTATTATTAAAGAAGATAAAAAGTGATTATAAAAAAAATAATTGTTTCTAAATTTCTTGCTAGACCATATTCTGCCATGCATGTTAGCCTGTTACAACATGGCCTGTGCTTCTTTTTTATTTCGTACGAATGATCATAACACATTGCATGTACCTGTTTAGAGCGATTGAAGTCCTTCGCCTCTTGTATTTTAAAAAAATAAAACATTTCATCAATAATGTTAGTATTACCTATGATGGTATTTGTCAAGTAACGCAGCAAGAGCGGTTAACGTAAACCCCGTACAATTGTGCATAGATATAACAATCTTTATCTTATATGTGCGTACAAAATAATGTTACTACTATGTTCTGAGAATCATGGCGTGTAATTGAGGTTATTTTGGCATAAAAATAAAATGATCGAAATTTGTATAAAGTCCCTAAAATTTAAACCCAAGTCATCTTTCATGGTAGGTATATTTTAAGGAGAAAAAAGATTATTTTATTATACAAGTAATAAAAAAAAATACTAACTATTCTGTGAAGCCCAAATTATACACTTTTGATATCAAAGATACATGTTTTTATGTTATTTCTTTTTTTGATTATTTTTTTGCGATAAAATAATAAACTACATATATATTAAATAAATTAATTGAATGATATTTTTCATTTTTTTTAACATAAAGCTACTCTAGTTTGATTATAAAGTTCTTAATATAAATAAAAATGAAAGCTTTTTAAAATATACTAAGACATAGATGATGAAAATATTACAATTTAAATAGGTTATTAACCGCTATTGTCTCATAACTTGGCGTAAATTACATGCACTTGGCGTGAAATAAAAATGTATACATTAAAAACGGTACTACGGATATCCAACGTATTTGAAAATACAATAAACTTATATTATTTTAATAAAATTAAATAAATCGAATTAGTGCAATTGTAAAATTATGACATCTAAGTAATTTTATAAAATATGTATACTACTTATTTCTGTGCGATTCGGGCCTCCATAAAATCTAAATTTGTTATTTAGAAAGAGGCGTAGGACTCAATCACGTAGATATATTTGTACGCTATACATATCACGTTTTCTTTTTCATTTTAGGTGTTTTCAACTTTTTCGGGTGCCCAATAGTTTTCTCGTTTAAATGACCCCGCTGAGCTAGCATGAACCCTTGCATCGGACACCAATCACTTGACGCTTGCTAGAAAAATCGGATATGCTCGCAATGATGAGTATTCATTGTTTTTTTTTATTTATTAATGTTTATTAATTATTATATACACTTTAAAATTGTTATTGCTTGTATACTTTTTATTAATAACTTGTTGGTATTGTTTTTTTTTATATATAAAACAATACATAAATTATAGTTTTGTACGTTTTGAAGGATGTAGCAATTAAGGCTACACAACGTACCTACTTATTTTTAACAACTAATTATAATTTATGACTAGTATTTTTTAAATTATTTAAATAGGTATGTATAAATATTGCAAAATGTACTTAATGATGACAATAATTACATAATTCTCAATGTATTAAATTAATTTCAATAGATTAAATAATAATGTAGGTCCGTCCCGTATTTAAACTCTCATGTACAAATTAAAAACTGGAACTATGGTTCTTTTTGTTTTTAATAATTGTGATCGTTTAAATATTTACTGACTTGAAAATAATCAATAATTTTATAATCTGTCTAATAACTTTGATTCCATTCATAGACATTCTAGAGTTAAGTACTTTATATACACATTCCATGAAGTGTACAAATGTGATGACGTCATCACGATAGTATTAAATTAGTTACCATATTGTTATCTGTTCAAAGTCTATATTATATCTCTGCTAGGTAGGTACTTCTATAATATTAATATACGACTCCGTTCTAATAAAGGTATTACTTATTAAGATATATTATAAATTAGTGCATTCCAAATTGTGGCACTAAGAGGGCTTTCTCCCAAATATTTAAATAAAGACATAGTTAACTGAACGATATGTACTGCCTTTAATGTAAAAAGGGGTTTATGTACATAGTTTAAATTAAATTTATCGGTTCGTTTAAAAGCGTTTTATATCGATTGGAAGCTGTATTTTCAAGCTCAAAGCTCAGATTTTATTGCGTCATAAAAAATTGCCGTAATATTGAGCAAAAAGAAAAATGTTTTCACTTGTATCAGTATTTTATCTAATTATTTACCATCCCTAAAATCATACTAAGCAAGCCTATTTTCTCCCCGGACTGCTGGGTATTACGAGCTCAGGTCATAGCTTAAAATATTTATTTAAACACTTTCTTCGCCAATGAGAATTCAACGTTTTTTTTTTCTAACTACGAATATAGTGTATTTAGAGATTGCTATACACTAGTGCATTTTATATAAATAATATCTTCCATTAAATAAAATAATGTATTTAAAATGTATTTTGAACGTTACTCGTTTAAATCTACAATTTTATAATACTTACATTCAATAATATCAACCATCTACAAATACATAGAAAATTACCAATAAAATATGAAATAAATATTAAAATTTTGTGTTAGTTAAGTATTATTGTTAATTCGCTTTCATAATGTTTACCAATTGTGGTAATTTCTTTACATCATAACTGACTTAACTGAGTCGCTTATGACCCAGTTGCGTTTAGAGAAGTTTAGAGATAATAGGAGTTAATGAACTTGGCGGCTTGTAAATGGGCGACACATACGTAATTTTGAATGTAACTTTAACTATCCATTTAAACTAATAGAACTCTTCCTGTTGAGCCCCTCAAAGAGTCCATAGAGTCGGTGAAACAACTATGATCCACGGCTAAACAAGTGACAGGTGAACAATCTCCAAGATGGCTTTAGACATCTACAAAATATTAACCTCACTTTCTGCGCCTTCCGCTGGTGATGCTTCGTAGTACTTTCTGGTTGAACTCTCTTGCGTAGTGACTTAAAAGAAATATTGGATTTAGAGTGAGCGAGATAAAAACAGTAATTTATTCCCTTTACATTGTCATTTTAAGTGCTCTCCACCTTCATCCGTTTCATCATGTTATTGATATTTGAACATTATGTTCGTTTGCTACTAAGTATTTTTTGTGATTTGAACAGCTAGCTGAATATGTGTTCTTAAATAGTGTCCTCGACGAAGACACTCAAGTGTAAAGACTAGTGACTAATGGAATAGTCTCTAAACGTTTACCAACATATTTATATCATCATGTACCTACACTATCGGCATATTGACGTATGTCAAATTTGTATTTCACACATTAAAATAATACACGAGGTATTGGTATGAAATATTGCATGTATGTGCCGATTTATAGGATTAACTATCGTTCATTCGAAATATAGATCATCATATAAATTTTCAACTACCAACTTTCAGATAATTCATGACACATAATTCTTAAGTCACCTTGATTTTGTAGTAATTTACACCAACCCATTATTTGCAACAGCAAGGTGGAGGGTAAAATTATAAAAGCCGTAATTATGTTTGAATTACTTCCTCTCAAAGGTAATTAAAAAAATAAATCTAATTCGTTTTGGCACATTGGTATCGATTTTTCCGTCTCGATTAAGGATTACCAACATCATAGGACGCCCAGCTTATGTCAAAATAGGGGAGGGTTTGTTTGAAGAAGTAATAATATAAAAATAATAATATATAATAAAAAAAATAAGAAATTCAATATAAACAATCGTAAGTTTTTTTTAATACAACAAATACATTCGTGTTAATATAATAATATATACAAAAAATAGATAATTAATTTTAATATAATGAAATAGAGCGTCTTACCTACCCTTTAATGTCACATATGTGTATCTACCTCGTAAAGCGTAAAAATCAATGTTGCATGCACTAATATAAAGAAGTCAACGATTGGGCTATCGTCGTATAAATTGGCAATGACTTCATTTAATAAAGTTCAAGCGAATGACAGTATAGTAATTGTTGCTATACGGTAATTAATGAAAAACTATTTATTACGGATTATATTGCGTTAGTTTTTGGTTTTTACTTTCTCGAAATTTCTAATACTTACCTCAACGTTTGTGGTCACGGAATTGTGGTCGGGAAAGTAAAAATTCAATACAAATACGATAAAATCCTTAAAAATTGTTTTATTTCACTGTGTATAACATAATTTCGCGTAAAATATATTATGTTAGCGGTAATAAATTTACGTTTAGGATCTATTTCATTGGTCGGATTTCGTGCGTATAGTATACTGATTATCAAAGCGAATGCACTCCAGTGTATGTGAAATCCCACCGTGAACGCCGAGCGGGTTATCAATACTAAATATGAGTCAATTGCTGTTTTCATACATTTCTAATCAAACTCGCGATAACCTTAATATGGATTACAATTTATGCTATTATATCTAATTAGGTTTTGTCAGAGTTTCGAAGCGCCTTGTCACAAAAGTTTGAAAACTGTATTCACTTGGTATTGTGTTATCACGTATTGACTGCACAGATGGCGTAGTGGTTAAGATACGGACCTACCTTGCCAAGTGTCGCGGTGCGATTTCGAATTGCTCCGAGTCTGTGTGGAATTTGTGTTCATTAATTTTTATGTTTGTTATGGCCCCCGTGATAATAGTGTGTTGTGATTATTATAATATAAACTTCCATGGGAGTCTTAATTTATATTGAACTAGCGTCTCCCCGCGACTTTGCCCGCGTAAGAAGTAATTTGCACAAAATTGAACTATTATCCTAAAAAAACATACTACTGGGATAAAAGGGGGGGGGAGGTGGGGAATATCTTATGTGTTAATCCACGTAATAATCTATTTATACACCAATTTTCATCCAAATCTGTTCAACGGCTTAAGCGTAATTGAGTAACAAACATCACAAACTTTTCCATTTATAATATGCGTATATATTATCACAAATGCGAAGTTGGCCTTGATATTTTTTTAAAGTTCGAGGCAAAATCAGCGTGATTTTGAAAATTACTAGATTTATGGTACCCATATAGAGTATATTTCTCTCGATTACACGTAAGTATCTGAAATTGAATCATTTTTACGGATTTCTTCTTTTTTTTATTGCTGAAATTCTTAGATTGTTTTCATATCACGAGAGGAGTAACGGTACTTCTGTAAGATAAAGAAGAGCCAATATGGAATACGCCCATATTGCTAAGTTTAAATAAAGTGAACGTTCATAACTTTTTCACTGAGCAAAACATTTCGACGAAGTTATCGAGTCCTTATAAAACTTTATCAACCAATTATGTGTTTTGCCTGTCGACATGCATAGTAGGAAAGTAGCATCGAATTCTGACTTGTTTAGTTTTCCTGTTGTAATATTTTGAAGTTCAATTCAAAAACAACGTCTGAGACTTTTGAGGACCAAGCCGTTAAAATTACGTTAGAAATCTACTGTTATCTCTTTCATGAAAAAATATATTTTTCTTAGTTTAATGTATCTTTGTAATATGTTCGACGGTAGTGCATACGAAGTTTAAGTAGTTATCTGTCAAAAATACGATCAAGTTACTTATAGGTAAAGCAAATCATTGTCAGAAAAAAGTAGAGATATATCTACATTTTGTATCGTCATTTAGTTCCAATACTTTTCCCATCAGGAGATCGAACACGAGATTTCAAGTCAGTATTTTTATGCTTTATATACAACTACACATAGTAATTATTTTTAATACTTTAAAAACTTTAAGAGATAACGTAAACATTGATCTTGTTTGTTTTATGATAAAATTTAGCCGATTTGATAAAGGACGGCTTTGATTGCTTAATCTGAACGCATAGCGTAATTTATTAAAATACAAACGATACTCTTTATTATTTGGGTCAATGCAATAATAGCAAACTTATCAGTTTTATTAAAGACTTTTTTTGCGACTTTTTAACAAATCTAGTTATACGTTCAAAATTGAACTCTTAAACATAGTGCTACTTAATGCTATTTTAGATGTGACGAATTTTGAATTTCAAGTTAATTTAAGTCCGGTCGTACTGAGTTCAAACAAGTTTAATCAGTCCAAACAATCAGAAATTTTAATATTAATTGACGTTTTCATTTAGATATTTAATATATCTGCGAATTTAAAACGAGATACCCGTTTTAAATTCGCAGAAATATTAAATGTGCTTTTTTAGGTGGTATGCTTTACAGGTAGGACTTGTCTGTGGTTTCTCATTATGCAATGTTCACAAGTATGTCCTGAATCAAAGATCCAATACCTTAGTAATTTAATTTGACGCTATTTTTATTGTGGCTGTGATCAAACTATACTCTAATCGGCCATCTGAAGCATAAGTCCCATAAATCGTCATGCGATCTTCCGACTTTTGAGTGGACCTTTGACATGGAGTTAATACAATTTGACAATCGCGGGAATGAAAGGGGTCGCTTTTACTCATCTGTTCTTATTAACAGTATAAAACATTTCGGAATAAATAATGATTTGCCGACAACACAAACTGAATTTACAATTTATTGGGTGTTTCTGAAGTTAGCTCGTCCCAAAGCACAAGCAAATTGTTCAGCGGTCTATTACGAAGTACCTAATAACTATACCTGAGCAGAGAATACCTGTGAAACTGAAGCTTCTGATATTTGCTATAAAAATTATCTAAACTTAAGATTGAATCAAAATATTATATGGTCATGATTCAAATTGTGATCTTTTTTTATTACAAATATATTTTTTGCGATTGGGAGTTTATGTAAAAAAGTATTTAGTTTTTTGACCTTGACTTTCGGTCCGTGTTTTATTCTCCATAGTAAAACATTTATACATTTGTACCTAGTACCTCATATTGAGAAAAATAATGTTGTTTTAAAAGGTGCTTTTAAATTAGTATTAATACGTCTTTTTATATTTAATTTTAAAACATTTGCCCCATAGTATTTTCAAGGAGATACCTATATAAATAACTCGAATTAATTAATATGTATTCGAATAATAATATATTGATCATATTGTTATTTTAAATTATATAGAATATAAATATTTAGCATTTTATATTTCTAAAAAATATTTTGGAAATATTATAACGCGTCTATTACCATTAGGTAAGTTTTAATTTTATTAATAATTTAAACAAGTAATATTGTTAAATGTAAACTTAATGTGATCTATATATTTTAATTTTTTAAGCCTTTTCAACTTTATAAGGAAATATTATAATCAAATACACACAAATATGTGATTTTTTAAAATATAAAAGTGATTAGTTTTTTATGTAATATTGATTAGGTTTTTAGTTAGAAGATGTGTAGCTTTAGACGAGCAATATTTTTGTTACTATTAGTTATGTAAGTATAAAAAAAATGTAAGATGAAATGTTAGAAATAAATATCAAATAATCATATAATGTTGTTTTTATAAATTGTGAACGCTTTCCCTTCATTTATCAAGAAATATTATATTACTATTATATACATTGAATAAAATTTTATATTACTAATAAGTATACATATTTAAGTTCCGTTACACTGTAAACATTGTTGGTAATTATTAGCCATGTTATTTTTAAGAATTTATACACCAAAAAACATAAATACAAGTTCAAAAATGAGGATTTATAATAGTTTCTAATATTTACGCAAGCATTAGACATTTGAAATAAAACTAATTTTACAGATTCTGTCGCGTTTGTATTTGATTTTTAAATTTCCAGTTTTTCTGTAAACTGTTCGAAACGCCGCCAATTAAAAATCATATACAAACGCGATAAAATCCGTAAAAATAGTTTTATTTGAAATGAGGGTTTATATATATTTTGTTAGGACTACATTCTTGATTATAAATAGATAATAGATATAATAAAAATACATTAAAGATCAATCAAAACAAAAGTAATTTAAACAACAAAAACTCAACGTCTTATTTATTATCTTTATTACAGTATTGTTTTTTTTTTTAGCTAACAAAGATCCGGTGGCAAACAGCCAAGAAGCGCCCAACTCTCGGCCACCGGAACCAGTACGACCTCCACCACCTACTCGACCTCCAGCTGCACCACACTATCAACCACCATTACCTCCACAGCCAGTGAACTCGGGAGGATTATTCTCTTCAATTAAAGGAGGCGCTGGTAGTTTCCTTAAAAATTTGAAAGATACCTCATCAAAGGTTATGCAGACCGTGCAACAGTAAGTGTTTAATAATTCATTGGCTTGCGTCTTGTTTTCACATTTTCGCTTTTCATCGCACGTAAAGGAGAACCGTGGCACATTATTAAGTCAAATTATTTATTTTCTGATATCTTCACTTTTTGAGCGATGTTTTGGAATGAAACTTTCTATGGCAAGGCTTTGAAATTCTGATACGCAACATTTTTCTGTGACGAAAAGCTCGCGATAAAAAGAGCTTAAGATACTACTATATCCCGCACTTATGCATTATCATCACACATTTCCTAGTCAAAATGTTATTCGCTTTCACATTCTATATTTCGCTTTAACAATACTATTCAAAAATTATTGATGAATATTTAATATGTTTCCTCGTAATACAAAAGCTTTTCTTCACGACATATCTTGTCTATTTTTTTCTCTTCAAATTATCATCATCATCTCAACTCATACACCTCCCCCTGTTGGGCTCGAGCCTCTTCCAAACGGAAGGTATGTAACCTGGTCAAACGTGTTAGTATAGGGTTTTGTTTCGAGTTTTTCTTCTCTTGCATAGATGTTATATGCGCCATATATCCCTTAATTGTCTCGTACGATCACCCACGGGTAAGATAGGGGGTGGTGAATTGTATTCTTAATCTGTCACCACACGGACGAATTATAGATATTATAAACGTCTACAAATTATAACAATTATAAAATTATATTAATTATTACTAAAATATGCTACAATAATATTAACTAATAGGCATTTTAATATTTTTTTTATATTACTTTTCCGTGTGGTGATAGAGTAAGAATACAATTCACTAACAGTAAAAGACGAATAAAGGGATGCAATATGCATACAACACAGATTGACTGCACAGATGGCTTAGTGGTTAAGATAGCGACCTTTCATGCCAGTGCCGTGGGTTCGATTCCTACGCAGGACAGTACTTTGTGCGATCCACAAAGTGTTGTTCTGAGTCTGGGTGTAATTTGTCAGCGCTAATTGCATGTTTGTAAAGTCCCCCGCAATACAAGGATTATTTCCTTAGCGCAGGGTGGTGTCTATATTAAAAAAAAAAAAAAAAACATTACGCAAGAGAGGAAAAATTCGAAATAAAACTCTATAAGTCGTAAACTAACACGTCTGACCAACGTGGTATAGTAGGTCAATTTCCCTCCCAGTGTGGAGAAGCCTCGAACCCAGCAGTTAGGAATGTATGAGCTGATAATGATGATATATTACTTATTTTTCAGGTCTATAGCTAGAACAGATTTGGATATAAGTTATATAACGAGTCGTTTAATCGTGATGCCATATCCGTCTGAAGGATTAGAGAGTGCCTATAAAACTAATCATATTGATGATGTCAGGGTAAGTTACACATTATAAATAATATGACTAAAGTCTTAGTTCTAAAATGTATTAAATGGCTTGATCTGATCATAGCATTTCAGTCTTATCGAATTGCTTGCCCTTAAACACGCATCGATTTTAATAATCGATTATGATAACTAAATTACAAAATGTATATAGGTAGGTGTTGGTAGAATATCAATGCTATTTGCAATAGTGTTGTAGCACAAGGTGAATAAAGAACCTTTTTTGTCTCTTTTTTCACTTAGATTGCATACTGTAATGATTTCTGATGTTTACGCTCAGTATTACACTTTTGAAATAAAAATATTTTTACGGGTGCGTTTGCATTTGATTTTTGATTGCCCGACGTTTTGAACACTTTCCAGTGTTCATGTTCACGGTAGGACTTGGACCATTAGACTGCAATTTGAACATTTGTATATACTTCATACGGGTGATGGGTAGATGGAAACACAAAGACTTTTATTAAAGCCCACTTTTATATGAAGCTACAAACAAGTACAAAACTCAAATTTATTTTTATCTTTTGTGGACTTGTGTGAAACCGAAATCAGCTTAATAATTTGGTTTTGAGCCACATATATTAAACAAAAAATAACTTGAATATTCAGTCGCGTTCTTGATTATTTGCTTAGTATGATTCAGAAAGTACAATGTGCTAATTGGTGTAATACGCAAAGATTTCTTATAGATGGTATTATAAAAAGTTTTATGTGAAATCTCAAATGCTAGAACCGATTTCCATTTTGTGTGATTTCAAGTCCTAAATGTGCTTATCTTTTTTTAACTGACTGCTCGCCTTAAGCAGGTAATATATTTATCAACTTTTCCTTGTGCCGGTTTAGGGACTGAATACGTGGACCGATATTGATGATTCTCACGTCAATTGATTCGTCTTATTATTGCGACGGTCACTAAGTACAAGACAGTATTAAAATTTTTGATGACAAAAACCTCTAGTTTTTAAAAATCATTGACTAGGTACGTTATACGTTATTAATAATAACGTAACGTAAAAAAAACGAGTATATAATAACTTATTATTTACTCGTTTTTTTTTTTATCTTTTAATTATTTCGGTTTCAGAAATTGGTTTTAGGCATTGTCCTAATAGACCGCAATCACGCGATCATTGCAAATTCGCGCAAATTTTTGGCGTAGCAATCCTGGTTGGCATTCCGTCAATGTAGTCCTGAGAATACAAATCTAAATAGGACGCTTATTCGACTTTAGCATATGTATTTGACTGCAAATTACGATTAAAATTGGCGCGATCTTGCGATGATTGCGTAGTCGCGTTCTATTAAGACAATAACTTTATCATTCTTCTACTCTTATTCCAATTGCTTGGTGTCAATACAATGTGTATTCTTCTTTCATAGTACATATTGTAAAAGATATTGGAAAATAGTTTTATGACCGGCCGACTGACAGACACAACTCTTCTTGGGAATGCAATTGTTGACCAAATGGTATCAGATGGAGTTGGCTCAGGTCGTTATAAGGCTCCTAGTCGTCTTTTACGACATCCACGAGCAAAGTAAGAGTTGGTAGTATTCGTCGCCGCTACCACACAGCTATTTATTATGTCTATTAAGACAATATCTTATAGTTTATTAAACCGCTTTTTAGGCGTTCCTGGAAAGTCGTCACCCAGGTGGTAAATACAGCGTTTATAATGCTTATCGGGGTGGTAGATTAACATTCCCCCGGCATGTTATAGTAACGGATGCTTGTCGCGCACTGTGGCCGACACCTGTGCATAAGACGCCTCTCCTGGCTCCATTCTACGCAACTTTACAGCACATGTATCATTGTCTAGGCAAGGATGAGAAAGCTGCTGCTGTTATCACTTGCCAGGTTAGTATTTCACCAGCCAACTCTTTCAATTTTTAAATCAAATTTATATTACATGATTTCAATATTATTCATTGTCTCTTCTATCTTATAAATGTGACATTAGCGACATAAAAGGCAATCGCTTCGTATTTTTTATAAGACCTTAAATATTTCTATTGTATTACCATATGGTTATTTTAGAGTAGTAAAGAGATAAACAGGCATTACTTGCGATCAGGTACGTGGATCATCTGTTGCGGCAAATAAAGACTTCAAGTTATCTCAAACAAATGATGGAATGTCAGGCTATCGGGCATAATAGATCCATGTAGGAAAGAAAATGTAAAAAAAAGCAAACACAAATCGTGTCGTTGACTGCGGGGTAAAAAGCCAGACGGTCTTCAGATAAATCCACCTACCTGTTCGCGAGAAAAATTTGCATGCCCATTTTAAGTTATTTTATATACAATTAAAAAAAAAAATTAAAAAGAGTCATGTACACATTGCGTACACATGTGTACATTCCCTTAGCTCTTTGCCCCTCGGTTGAATTTAATAAATTAATTTTAAATGGAAATGGCTAAAATATTCGCATCGATGAATTTTATCCCAAATGCTGTTATTCTCCTAAATTGAAAAATAATGGTGGGTTATCGAAGCGCTATTAGTCGACATAACATTATTGTTTGATGCCTCGTCGATACGAGACATGACACCTGAATGTTTATATGAAAATCGGATGGTTCGATCCGATTGTGTCCGATACATAGTTTATATACAATTAAAAAAAATGTTAAAAAGATTCATGTAGTTTGGGTACATTCCCTTAGCTCTTAGCCGCCGCGGTTGAATTTAATAAATTAATTTTAAATGGAAATGGCTAAAATATTCGCATCGATGAATTTTATCCCAAGTGCTGTTATTCTCCTAAATTGAAAAATGATGGCGGGTTATCGAAGCGCTATTAGTCCAGATAACATTATTGTTTGATGCCTCGTCGACACGAGGCTTGATACCTATGTTTATATGAAAATCGGATGGCTCGATCCGATTGTGTCCGATACCTAGTAAGCCAAAAAAAAATCGTTGAAAAATTATATGTATAGAAGCTGGTACAGATTTTATCAATTAATACAATATTAATGTTTCAGGATGGTAAGCAAATGTCGTGTGTACTAGTATGTGGTCTGCTCTTATATGCGAAATTGGTGACAGTGCCTGAGGACGCGTTGCAGATCTTCGCTGTCAAACGTACACCCATTAACATTGCACCTAGTCAACTTAGATACCTTTACTATCTCAGCAATATTATTAGGTGAGCTGGTGATCGCATTAACGAATACTATATACTTGCATTTTGAAATGTTTCACTGCATAGATGGCGTACTCATCTTAATAGAAGAAGAGTGTCATGGTTTCAAACCTCACACAAGACATTTGTGTGTAAATAACTGTATGTTTATAAAGTCGACCACGAAATAAGGAGATTTTCCTTAGCGCTTTAGTATTGTCCTATAAATGAGAAGGAGGGACAAACAAACCCTAAACATTTCCATGGTCTTATGCTGCTTCACTTAAAATACAGTGAGTGATGAACTTTAATAGTAACGTGAGATGAAAATGATATATTATCGACGCTAAGGAATTCAGATAATAAGGTAAAAATCATCATCATCTCAGCTCATATATGTCCTACTGCTGGGCTCGAGCCTCCTCCACACTAGGAGGGAAATTGACCTACTACACCTCGCTGGTCAGACGTGTTGGTATAGGGTCTCACCTCGAGTTTTCGATGTTATATGCATATTTTTACCCTTAGTCGTCTTTTACGATCAGTCACGGGTAAGATAAGGGGTGGTGAATCGTATTCTTCTGTCACCACACGGATAAAGGTAAAAATAAATAATTAATATTTGTTTCAGACCAGAACCAATACTTCCTCACTTTAGACCGGTGAGTTTAGTATCACTCACTATCCAACCGGTGCCACTATTCACCAAGGCAAGGTAAGCAAACGTCAATAGTTTGTCGTTAGATTCATTTATTAGTTTAGTACTATTATAATTAAAAGGAGCATCTCGTTTAGTATCTTAAATTTGACATATTTATATTCATCTGTGTGCTGAGTATGATTTTTGTCGTTAACATGACGCGTTCTACAGCGTGCGCGTAAACATGTCATTTGTATGAAGAAATGTACAGCGCCACTAGCGGCGCGTTTTTGAAACTACGTTTCTTCAAAACAAAACTCACACTCAGCACACTGTTTACACATCCATCAGCCTATTCGACTGTTATACAATAACCTCGTGAGGTAAAATAATACCATAATTGCCTAAATACATTTTTAAATGCAATTTTTGTTGGATTTAATATTCAAAATTAAGTAGTTAATTATGTGTTAGGAAAATAAAGTCATAATTGTTTTAACAGTTCTTAGTAATTACCAACCTGTCAGTACTCTGTGCAATGACGCACAGGTAGTGTGCAACAGGTACAGCGCTCTATGAAGCCGAAGTATTTATTGCCTGGTACTATATATAATGATGATTTCGTTATTGGTGATGACGTAGTTTGTATTTCGTTCTCCTCTCAAACGTTGTAAAGTTCCGTTCGAATTGCCGTTATAAAAGATGCGGGAACAGAAATGAGAACGACGGGTTGAGAGCCCTCAGCGCTCACCCACAGTCCGGGTAAAGTTGTCATAGCCATCTGAGGCTAACAACTAAGACACACAAAAAAAAAAAGAACTGAGAACGGAAATCAAAAAGTCTACAAATCTGATACAGTTACCTACCAAAGAAAAATAAATAATAGTTTGAAAAACTAAAAAAACACGATTTTATATATAAACCAAACTAAAAAGTAGAAAATAACTTTTTTAATAATTCAAGTTAAGGTAGAGTGATAAATAAAAGAAATTATTTTAATGTAAAAAAGCGTGGGGTGCCTGATGTTAACATTTCATTGATAGAGTCATGTGGGTAAGTGTGCGCAATCCCATTCGTTTTGGACTGAAATACATGGATTTGCGTACACTTACCATACCGCACACTTGCCTCACATGACTAGATACTAGGAGTAGCGACATTATCGAAATATTTTCAGAAAACCTCGATTTTTAAAATTCATTCAAATAATTTTACATTGTCGTCTTGTTACTTGATAATCGAAGCATTTCATCAAATGCTATGTAACAGAGAAGCTTTAGATGAAATGATTCGATTACGAAAACTATGACTATGTGCTATATAAGCTTGTCCAGCAGCAAACAGTCGAGAGCCAAGATAAATGACTGCATGATCAACTGTACAGCCTTGAATCTTGTGGACGCTCGATGCCCAACTCAGGATGTCAATGGCAACATTTGTCTCTCAGTAGTTCCATATTTGGCAATTTTCTATCCAACTTACCTACTGCATAAAAATGTAATAAGTGCAAATATTTATAAATTTTAATTCATATAAATGTTAATGTTTTGAAATTATATGAAAATATAATTTTAACTGCATTTAACAAACGATTAAAATTTGAAGTAGTCACAAACGGTACTAAGATGGCCGAAACCAGTACTTCTTTTAAATTAGACAATAACTCGCAAATGAACAATTAAAAAACTGAGTTTTAAATTATTCCTACATTAGTTACTACATATGTTTTATAATAACATTCCAAGCTTAGATTCTAAAATATTATAATAATACAAAAGTAAGTTATATAATACCATTTATATTTTTAACTTTACACATAAGCACTGAATCAGTTGAAAACTATGTTATATGATAACATTCCAAGCTTTGACCTTAAATATTGAATTTTTTCTTTAAACAATGCTCTTGTAAGTATATCTAAAATTGTCAATCACTACCAACAAACTGTAATACAATTATCTTTTTATAATACTTTTCTTTAATAAAGTTATATTTAATTTCAATATGTTTACACTTCTTGTGAAAATTAATATTTTAATGACACTTTTAGCAGTTTGGTTATCTAAATTAGGACAGAGAACTGTTTGATCCACATGGCCTCTTTTTAACAGCACAAGCTGCCATAAATT
Organism: Lymantria monacha; assembly: GCA_905163515.2. NCBI lineage: Eukaryota > Metazoa > Arthropoda > Insecta > Lepidoptera > Erebidae > Lymantria > Lymantria monacha. The sequence continues at coordinate 10,224,094 of LR991088.1, forward strand.
CAGCCTCTGTAGTAGATTGAGCCACAGTTTGTTGTCTTTGGCTGTACCAAGCCACAGCCGCCCCGCCCCGTTCTTGATGAAAACATAGCCAGTAAGTGAATGACTTGTATCCATGTTCAGCCGATACATGTTATTGATTATAAATTAGCTGTTATTATCTGATTTTTACTGTTTATAATAACAGTCAGTTTTGTCAAATCTTACTTGGCCACCACTTTGAATTATCTGATTCACAGATATTAGATTGCTAGGTTGCTAGTTCGAAAACATGTAAAACATTATTAAACAGGACCTTTTTGTCATGACCTTTATAATATATAATTGTCTAAGCTTACTTGTCCTGAGGACTGCACAGATAATTCCTGTCAATTTCTCCTATATTTCTTTGGCAATACACGATATCTGAATGTGCACATAATTTGTTGGATTGACTGAGAGTATTATCTTCGTCTTAGCTTTAGCGAAGTCTGGCCAGTCTCAGGCTTTCTGAGAAGTCTTCTATGTAATCCCAGAGGTCCTCATGTTGTAAGTATGAATTGCAAAACGCCAGGTTGCATAATTTGTATGGCCAGACAGGTTTTCAATAAATGCGAGAGTATTGTTTATGTCATTTTCAAATAGATATCTCAATTCAAATACTTAAATGATTTGCAAAGACCTAACAAAAAAACTTTTACACGAACTATGTTTCGTTTTTAATGTTCACTTCAATGTCTTTGATCACTGATTTTACCATTAGATATTACACTGTCTTTATTTCTGAGCTTTTCTGGGCCCTTAACCTGATGAATTGAATGTCGTATCTCGAGTTTTATTAACTATTTAATATGAAACTAACAAGAAAAACACAGTGGCTTGATGTCACGAAATAGAGAGACATTGTTATTTAGTGTTGCATATCGATAGTCTACTATCGATAGACAATCAATTGTCTATCGATAGTTTACGTATAAGCAATAGTATCAATAGCATATCGATTTTATTGTAATACGTTAATACTATCGATAGTATCAATAGCTCTCCACGAGCAATAGTATTAATAACAACGATACTATCGATGCTATCGATAGTTATTCATTCGATAGTATCAATACTATCGATAGTATCGCTAATACCGTTAGTTTTAACTTAAAACTATCGATACTATCGATAGTATCGACTATTTTGGACTATCGATAGTAAGCAACTATTCGATAGTATTAGTCCTTTGCAGGGTAGGCAGAGAGAACAGAGTGCCAGAGAACTCTATCCTTGCATAGTTCACTCGCTTCCTCAACATTCATAATTTTCTTCATACACGCTCGCCGGTTTCGGAGACTCTTGACTCCACCTTCCTTCAGTACATGGCCGATCTGGTCTAGATAGGTTAGTCTCGGTCTCCCCCGGTACCTACATCCTTCCACTTTCGCATTGTATATCTTCTTAACCAGACGTTCGTTCGGCATTCTTTCCACATGTCCAAACCATCGGAGCATTCCCTTTCGCATCTTTACACCAATACTCTCTTTCATACCTACTCGCTCTCTTACGTCGTCGTTACGAATGCGATTGATCAGCCTAACTCCACAGATTCTCCGTAGAGATCGCATTTCGACCGCATTAATTTTACTTTCACACTCTTTTCTGCATACCCAACTCTCGCTTCCATACAGTAATGTTGGGACAAGCACTGCGTTATGTATTGCTACACGTGCCTTCTGGCTGAGGTGGTGGCGACCGAGAAGTTGCCCCAACGCTCCGTTCACTCTATTTCCCGCATTCACTCTTCGCTCTATAACAGTGGTGTAACTTCCATCTCGGCTAAATCCACATCCAAGATATACAAATTCATCCACTTGCTCTAGTACATCATTACCTATTGTTACTCTTACATCTGTTCTGGCTTCATCTCTTTCAAAGACCATTATTTTGGTTTTACTCACATTCACGCGTAGGCCCCTTTTCTTACAATCTTCTGTCATTGTGTCGACTAGGGTCTGCAGGTCAGTCGCTGACTGTGCCAGCAGGACTGCATCATCTGCATATAGCAGAGCAGTGACCACTGAGTCGCCCATCTGGACTCCCACATTCATATCGTTCAACCTTTGGAGACATTTATCCAGATATATGATAAACAGTCTGGCTGACAGAACGCACCCCTGCTTAACGCCGATATTGACGTCAAACCAAGGCAACATTCCATCATCCAGCCGCACACAGGCTCTACAGCCCATGTAACTGGACTGCACAGCCTGCAGCAGTTTACCGTTAATACCATACTCCGGTAAAATGTCCCAAAGTTCCTTTCGTACAACCGTGTCAAATGCTCTCTCCAGATCCACAAAACTGCAGAAAACCCTCTGACCTAGAGCCAAATGCTTCTCCACAATATTGCGCAGAGAGAACACTTGATCCATGCATCCCCTTCCACTCCTGAAACCTCCTTGTGTCTCACACACTAAACCATCGGACACCATCTTCATTCTCCTTTCAATAATTTTACCATACACTTTTGCTGCCAAACTGGTCAAGCTTATGGCTCTGTAATTTGCGCAGTCATAACGTGAACCCTTGTTTTTAAACAAAGGCACGATGACCGCGCTATTCCAGTCCCTGGGAACCATTCCCAAGCTCCAACATAAATTGAGGAGCAACAGGAACGCCCTCCAGACACAGGAGCCGCCAAGCTTGATCATCTCGGCAGACACCATATCAATGCCCGCTGCCTTACCATTTTTCAAACTTCTTATCGCCCATTGAACTTCATCTATACTGATGCCATCGGAGGACGCCGTTGTCGAATGTTGTTCTACTAAACCACATGCGGCACCGGCGCCAACTCGAGTATCCGCATATAGTCTGTATAAACTTTTAATACAATTTCTTTGGCTGTAATAGTTATATCTGGCTGGTATTGATAACATAATAAATGTATCATTTAAATAAAGAAACAATTTAGTAAAATGTTATTTGCCGCCGTCTTTCATTTTATTTTCTTTCTGTTAAAATGAGTCAATCCTATAAAGAAATTCGACATATTTTAAAACTTTATTAAAGACAACTTTATTTACATGCAATGCAAGCTGTGAAAAAATTGTGACGTTTATGGACCTAATGCGGTGTCAGAGAGAGTAACACAAGTTGGTTTAAATGTTTTTAATTCGGGAATTTTGATGTCAACGTTGCATCTTGCTTATTTCATTTTCAATTGTATATAATTTACAATTGAAAATTGATTCTGGATTCAGTTAGATATATATTTCTATATCCCTATAATGTGAAGGTACATACCGGGTTGTTTTTCTAAGAGTACCCAAATTTTTTTTATGATGTTCTACATATAAATAAGGTTATATAAAAATATCAAATATTTAAAATCATTAGTAATTACGTAATTATTTACATTTGAAAATATCTAAAAATATCCATGATTTATGGACATACTTTTTTTTTACGCACGGCCATTCATAAATAAGCAATTATCGAACGCACACAAGTTCATGTTAGAAGTCATGGACACCTATCTACCTACTACTTCCTACATTGCCAACACATGTAACATAGTACCTAAATAAGTTTACGATTCCAATTTTCTTTCATACTATTTAAAGGGCTTAGAACTTCTATAATAAACAGATACATTAAAATACTAATTTATTATTTAAAACCACATACTAATGTGCCTATTTATTAAGGTGTATTTAAAAAGTGGAATGTACTATTTATAACTAGGTATTAAACTTACCTTTTCATTTAGTTCCATGAAAAACCCTATCGTGTAGTGTGTATAAATGTACAAATCTCTTTACACTTGCTTAAATTGTTTTTTAATGTTATTTGTTTACACATTTCACTTCACTTAAATACAGTAATCATTTTGCTATGAAGGGCCTCACTATACTAATTTGCAATTCTTTTACGTAACTTTCAGCACTTAGAATGTAAGCAGCACCATACAATTCTTTAATACTCGCGGTTCGAATATCTTACATGATTTGTGCTACCATCGTTGGATATAAACAATAAAATTAGCACGCGCTCATAATTAGGTCACGGTCAAGGGTTTACTAACGAACATCGGGCGGCGTGTTGCGCGCACGCCGCACGATGTGGAGCGGGTGTACGGCAGCGGGTACAAGGGGGGGTTACGAATTTTGCCGAACGCTTACCGAAATACCGACAAAGAAGTATTTGAGTACCTAAATTCGATTTATCGGGAGTGTTTCTTTGTGTGCGTGGCGTGTTTTATAATTATGAATAACTAACGTAGTGTCATCAAATTTAGTATATCTCGGAATGTTTGAAATGTAGAATGTATTTTTTTTTTTAATAAAAACATACGTTTTTATTTCACTAATCAATTATACTATCATATCTGAACCTCCTATGAAAATTTGGGTACCTCTTGAAAAAAACCCTGTATATGTAAGCATATTTTTAATAAAGCCTTCTAGATGGATTACATTGCAATCGAGCGTACAGAGAACGTATGTTTTTCGGACCCTGTTAAATTTATTTCACTAGATTAATATTGCTAAAAATACAACAAATCTAATGACTAATTGCGGCCATAATTCTGTGTAGAATTGTAACTCAGAATTCTAGATTAGTTTTTTCTTAATTTTGTTTAACCGAAACTTTCAAAACCAATAATTACAATAAAAATTTACAGTAATGGACATTCTTAGTTTCATTAGTATACTGGAACAAACCATTTTTTTTATTTTATTGCTTATGGTGGCGAACGAGCAAGCAGCACACCTGATAAAAAGTGTCACTGCCGCTCATGGAGCTTGGCAATACTAAGGGTATAGCTTAGGCCGCTGCCTACTAATAAAATCCCCAAACCCACCCAGTTGGGCTGCCGGCTTTTCCGAACGAAGCACAATAGCACATTGCCATTACTCAGACGTCGATCTTCTGCGAGAGTGTGGTACTACCCTGGATGCACCGGCTCGCGGCTGTAGACAGAAAACTGTCAACAGTGTGGTACAAGTACAAGGTACCACTTACATTCATTCACACTCACATTCTGACCCAATTGTCCAGAAGTCTCGGAGCATTATAATTTCACTCAACTTTCAATGGCTATATCTTAACCATTATTAGCTAACTTGGGCTTCAAAGTAAGAACGCAAATGCACGTTACTGCTAGAAAAGTCACCACAAAATTCACTGAAAACAAGCAACAGGGACACAACTAAGTTATTTATATTTTTAAGCAATACTATTGAACATTTTCTGGCAGTCGATAACCCGAAATGGTCGATACTATCGATAGTTTTAGGTTAAAACTAATGGTATTAACGATACTATCGATAGTATTGATACTATCGAATGAATCACTATCGATAGTATCGCTGTAATTAATAGTATTGCTCGTGGAGAGCTATCGATACTATCGATAGTATTGATATGTGACGATACTATCGATAGTACTATCGATATTATGAATACTTTTTGAGGTTAACTATCGATAGTCAAACTATCGATTTTTATGCAACACTGTTGTTATTGCTAGAGGGCGCTGTTTTGCGGTAGCGCCCTCTAGGCGCGTAATTCGAAATTGGAAACTTAAATTCAACAATTTAATCCTGACTATCCCAATAACTGATTAGGATAATGGTGTAATCTTATTAAATTATTGCATTGTCATCGGTCCTCGATAAGTCTACTAAATTTAAATGAAATCTGACCGTTCAAAGTGGGTCAAAATCAAGTCCAAAGGAGTCGGTTACAAACATACAGGTCAAGCTAATAAAAAGCGTATAGAAAAACCTACTAAACCAAGCCTACAAAAAGGAAAAAGATCTAACGCAGTTGCGGAAGCAGAAATCTATTACTAATTGTTGTTCCAAGCTTAGGTGTAATTTGTGCTCGTTAATTATGTATTTGCGAAGTCCCTTGCAATACAAGGATTATTTCCTCAGTGCAAGATGTAGTCTTTAAAAAAAATATATGTAATTTTGTGGTTTATTTTTACAGGGATGGATGTCGACCATATATAGAAATATACAACGAAGATAGAATGTTATTATCTACTCTACAAGACTACGACAGGCTGCATCTTTATACCATGGCTGAGGGGAAAGTAAGTCACATTATGTCTTTTATAAATAAATATCCCTTATAGTAGGAAAAAGTTAATGATGACAGTTTGGCATCTACAGTCATAAAAGGTTTTGTCCGGGGCAATACCACTCGCACAAAATTGCCGTTTCAGTTGTAGAAATACTACTACTACGTTTCTACTGCATTTCATTTGGAAAGCGAAAAAGTCGGATGACCAAACGGCATCCCCTCCATTTCTCATAACATTCTGTTCAATCTGGCGCTTACAGATAAAATATTTACTACAGATATTATAGATCACTTACTCGCCTGCCAACAAAGGCGATTTAAAAAACCATGATTGATATTTATCAGTCATATCAATGGTCTTTTTAAATAAAATAGGTAATTTAAAAACCTAAAAAACACTTGTAGATAATCATACTAAAAGTGCGATGCAGAAGATCAGCCACATCTATCGAGTCACGCCAAAATCTTAGCCACGAATAAAAAAAAGGACTAATTCTATAAGAATAATAGGACAAACTATTGTAGGAAGTAGTATGAGCGTTTGCTATTGTTGTAAAATATGCATTTTTGGACATACTTTTAGACCTTCTCTTCTCTATTTGTCATTGACTTTGTAAGAAGACAAAGTCATGAGTAAGAATAATTAAAAAGTATATTAGTAACTGTTTTATGGTCTTCAATAAAGATTAAATTGGTGTTGTTTTAGGTAACATTGGCGCTAGACACGACTGTTGTGGGGGATGTGGCTGTATGCGTGTACCACGCTCGCCAACAGCTGGGACGCGTGCACTCAGTATCAATACTATCACTACACTTCCATACCGGCTTCCTGTCGCCCAATCAGCACGCTATCAAATTTACAAGGTAATATATTACACATATTATTGAAGTAAAAACTTCTTTAGCGGCTTGTGCACTTTTTGGAATGGGTAAAAAATGTTAAACTCGCGTCAGGGCACGTGACCTGATCGAAAATTCGTAAGACGGAGTGACAGTAGAGCGTAGGAGAGGAAGTAATACTATAATATTCATCATCATCATCACAGCTCATATATGTCCCACTGTTGGGCTCAGGCCTCCTCTGTAATGGGAGGGAAATTAACCTACTATACCGCGCTGGTCAGACGTGTTGGTATAAGGTTTTGTTTCGAGTTTTCCTTCTCTCGCATAGATGCTATATGCCTTTTACATCCCTTAGTTGTCTCGTACGATCACCCACGGGTAAGATATGGGGTGCTGAATAGTATTCTTACGCCGTCACCACACGGAATAATATTATACGTGTATAATATAATATATTTAATATGTGTATTTATTGTATGGTCCTACTCATACATACTACCTGGGGCAAGCATTTTTTTGTAATTGTTTTTTTTTCATAGATTTAAGTTTTCACTTCTGTCGGCAGTCCTTGTGAGTGCTTTGTGTTTTTTGTTAAGTTATGGTTTTGTGGCTACTCCACTCAAACCGTCCAGGGCAAGAGATGGGTGAAAAGGCCGATAATCCACTCATGTATGAATACACCAACACACACATACCTCTCTATCTCGCTATTTTAATATAAAATCGTTGCAGTTGATATAATTACACATTAGAATAACGCATTTTATCATCCCCAGGTCTGAAATAGACGGTATCGATGAAAGTCTACCAGTGAATGATCACTTCTCGAATAATACAAATGCAGTCATAAGCTTGGTGGTGCAGAACGGGGAAAGGCGCAAGCCCCGGTCTGATTTGTGGGAAGAGGACCATTCGTTCCCAATACGCACGCCCGATGTACTGTTCTCTACCAACTTGGAGAGAGATGAGACTATTGATAATTTTGGTCAGTATTTATTTCACAGATATTTTATTTTAAACGAAATGAAATTGCAACTAAAATTATTGTTACATAATTTTTATAAGCCCACACGAAAGTCTTGGGTTGAAATCCTAGAATTCCATACTTTAATTTTTCGAAATTATCCTTATATTAAATCATAGATTTTTTTACTGAATCACAAATGTTTAAAATTTATTTCTCATTTAAATGCTTAAAGCTGTTGGTTCAAATTCTAGTGAACATATGGGTTGCGCAGCTCAAATGATAATTGCTCCGTGTAAATGATATTTGCCCAAAAAATATGAAAATACAACTAGAAACAATAAAGACTAGTACTATATATTTTTATTTTTGTATCTAAGCTAGACACTATTGTATTCAATACATAAATGCAAAAGACATGGCTAGATATATATATTTTTTTTATTTTATACGATTATAGAACATACATATATAGGGTGGAAGTGGACCGCTCCCGAAAACAAAGACAGGTAACCCTACTAGTCCTACTTGTAATGATAGGCTAGAAAAAAGAATCGATACAGATAAAAAAAAAATTACAACAATTTTTGAGTTTTTCTACATTTTATCATATTAGGACAGTGCCGTGTAACGATAATTCCATAAAAATACGTAACTTTACTCAGATGAGTGAGATTATTTACTTACTCAGATGACTCAGATTTAGAATTAAATGGTTTATTATTATTACAAATTCACAATATAAGATAAATTATCATCTATTAAATGTAATATAGGTATTCATTGGCAGTGAAAATGTTTATTATTTCATAATATATAATCTTAATATATCTTATAATAATATATTCTTATTATTTATTATATGTATACAATATTTTTATATCTATTTACACAGCAAACCTCCGAAAGAACAACGCGGCAGTGCCACGTACAAGTATGTTGTAGTATTAATATTGTTTATTATAGTTTCTCACAGGATTATTTTGTAATCATGATATCCCTTTAAACACGTTATTTGTTAATTTTATAAAGCTACATATAAAATAAACCACAAATATTCTGTAAACTGATAATTATTATTTAGGCATGAGCTACAGGTGCACTTCTTATTTTTTTAGTTCCCGAAAGATTACTACGCAAATGTATAACATAACCATTCATGTTAACGTGTGTTTAGTTATACGCAATATAACAATGCTACTTATAAAGAATTTACTTAAAATTTATCGCTTTCCAAAATCCTTCAAATCATTAAATTAAGCATTAACAATATAAACTAATATAATAGATCACGAATTGCAAACATATTGCGACCCTCAAGTACCTATCCCTAAAATGACAGAGTAAAATCTGTAAAACATCCATAAGTCCCACTGCTTTATATGGGTCAGCGTATTGGGGCTACAAAAGTGACGGTTGAGAGATGACTACATATAGAGATGACAACGTTGAGATAGATGTGCGTGATGAAAATGGATAAAATAAGGAGTGAATGTATAAAATAAAGTGTAAAAGCTGCACCAGTGACGTAAAGAAGAGAAGAACGGAGAAGTTAAAGGGTGAGTGAACGCTTGACGTGGACGTGTGATCAGACGGGATGAAAATAATATTGTTTAATATTGGAAAGTTTTAAGTATTTATGTCGAAGGCTTTAGATGCTAGAGAAAACAAAAAAAAAAGAAATGGATGGATTGCGTGTAACATAAATAGAAACGCATGAAAGCAGAGATGACATGTGAGAGGATTGTGTGGAAGAAGAAAATATATTACGTCGACCCCAATTATTAAGACGATGCTGTATAACAAAACTATACAAAACGTGTCATGTATACAAAATAATCCTGTATGAATGTAATGATTAGTCATCAAGCTGAATCAATCAAAATTAAATAACAATCGCACGCCTTCATTTATACATAGAGTTCACAATTTACTTATAGAACATTTGTAAAATTTTAATTTATATATTTATATCACGTAGTGACGAGTTAAGAATACACAATCATCCTCTACTTTTTCATTACGTTTGAGTCGTTAAAATCGGCTGAGGCAAGTGAATGAGCAGCAGAATGGTGGGTCCATTCTAAACAGCATATTTTTACAATGCCCACATAAAAACATGCTGTGACATATTGTATTCTAAATACGTCATCAAACGGGAAAATGTTATCAAGCAATATTAAAAAAAAAATTAAACATTGTTTACTGCAAATATACGTTTCATTTAGACTGCATAGCAGGTAGTCATATATATACATTAGTAGGTAGTCCTTACTTATGGATTACCCATATTCTTATTCTTGTAGAGTATCTCCTTGTATGTATACAGCCTATATATATCCTCTTGTATGTATACAGCCTACGCCCATGAGGTTTTCTGTATTTCATTCATAATTGGAGATTTCATAGTAAACAGTGTCTGTATAAATAATATAAATTTCTTAATGATGGCTTCGGGCACCAGGTGACCTGCCTCGTGACATTGTCACGAGGCAGGTCACCTGGCTTACTAGGTTACCTCATAGAACAATTATTTGTGTAATCTAACGAATCAAATATTTATTCTCTATTGCAAGGTTTGTCCTTTAAAAAAGTAATTAAAAATGTCAATGAATATGGGATTGAAAGGTGTCCTTTTCAATGCAATACCCATTCTAAATGTACTAGAAAGATCTTTTGCTACTAGGTTGTCCTGTATATATGTGTATACGTTGCGATATACCAGTAGGATTATATAAATAATATAACCAACTTATCTAAGAACTTTAATAGTATATTTACTTAACAGTGACAGCAGACTATCCAGCGAAAGAAATTGAACGTGAAAGGCCTCGTCCTTCTCGGCCGGCGCCTCCTTCGCCTGCTCCTCCACAAAGACCGCCACCACCTCAAGCACCTCCAATAATTGCCCAAAGTGAACCAATCGCCGCTGATAATACAGCAGACTTCCTAAATCTGATCTCTGGTACCGCACCAGATCCAGAACCGCGAAGTGAAAAGAAGTTAGATAACCAAGATTCGTTTGATTTCTTCGGGATGATGGAGAAGCAGACCACAGATGATAGTTTCGGAGACTTCCTAAGCGGTCAAGCAAAGGATAATCCTCAGGTAGGCAACTTTTAATATAATTACATATATTCTTTGATGGTGGTGGCGGCTACGAATACTACCAACACTTGCACTGCTCGGTGATGTCGTAAAAGGTGACTAAGAAGAAGTACATCGTTCCTAGCCAATTATTTCTTATACCGTCTGGTCAACAATTATATTTCTAACAAATTCCCTGGGTTGACGTCAGGAATACGGCCAGTCATAAGACTATTACCAAAACTTTTGCAATACGTACTATTGAATAAGAGTTGATATTGCGCCTGATGATTTCTGATGTTTACACGATTATTACACAATTGAAATAGAACTGTTTTCACTGATTTTATCGCGTTTGTACTAGATTTTTAATTGTCCGACATTTTGAACATTACAGTAAAGTAAAAATCAAATACAAAAGCGTTAAAATCCGTAATAGCATTTTTATTTTTCAAATGATGATGATAACTTTATTTGAAATAATAATTATCACGTACGCATCGAACTTACCCGTATATTGTGAAAATTCTATTTCGTAAACAGCAACAAAAGTGTTTTGTTTGATAAATAAAAAAATCACGACCTTATATCCTAAGGGGTCAACAGAGATGTAAACACACCCATATTTTGCGACATATAGCCCCGCATAAAAGCAAGGAGAGTAATGGACCGCTCGGTTTTTTATTTTCAAAATGAATAATTTAATTTATTAGAGATAATCATCATTCTCTTATACTATCATACGGTTATCCCAATTACTTGAGGTCGATACAATATGTACTCTTCTTTCATAGTACATCTTGCGAAAGTTATTGGCAATAGTTTTATGACCGGCCGCCTGCCAGACGTCAACCCTCCTTGGGAATGTAATTGTTGACCAAACGGCTTCAGATGGAGTTGGCCCAGGTCGTTATAAGGCTCATAGTCGTCTTTTACGACATCGACGAGCAAAGTAAGGATTGGTAGTATTCGTAGCCGCTACCACACAGCTGTTTGTTAGAGATAATATACAGTTTATTTAAGTACTAAGTAAAGGAAAATTGTAAGCTTATTAATATGCTACTAAGATCGTGAGAGAGATATACTGGAAACGATATCGTCATCGACTGTACCTTGTGAGCATTCGTTTCTCCCACGCACGTGCAGGCTCTGGAATGAGCTACCTTCTGTGGGGTTGTTTTTTTGGGTATGGCGGCATACGAGCAAGCAGCATACCTGATGCTAAGCGTTACTACCGCCCATGGACCTTTGCAATAGCAAAGGTGGCTAGGCCGCTGCCTACTAATACAAACCCAGTTGGGCTTCCGGGTCTTTCGCTCACCGAACGGAGCGCAATAGTAAATCGGCATTACTCAGACGTCGAGTTTTTGCGAAAGTGTGGTACTACCCCGGACGGACCGGCCCGCGGCTGTACGGAAAACTCGTGGTCCTACCACTATAGTACATTAGCGGCGATATTGCAGCGGCCAGCAAAAGAGGCATTGATGTACGAACGTGTACAAGTGGGCCGAGGCGTAGCCGAGGCACACATACTTAAGGCCAGCTTTTCTCAAATAATGCGCGGAAATTAAATCTAAGTAGTACTAAGTAGAACTATATATGACGAACAACATTTTTCACGTGCTAAAGGGTTCATTTGTTTTTTTTTTCATTATCAAACAGGTATCTTTTTCAAGCCAGTTCGAAAATTAAATAAAACTCTGATAAGTTGCCTATATAGTTACTAAAATTTGAAGTAACAAATCGTTCCATTTTTAAAATACACGATAGATATGAATTTACATATATACATTTATTTGGGCGCTAAAACACGATAGATATGGATTTACATACAATTTTTGCCGGCCGCTGCTCGCATGTATTTGGTCAGTACAGCAATTTCGATTTATCTCGAAGAAGGTTGTCAAAATAATGCTCAAATTTCCAAGCATGTTTGCGAAAAAAAGATTTCCTGCCGTTTCCCGAGCGCTATGACATGTTTATTTTGAAATGAGATTTAACAAAAGTTCTTCTCTCATAGTAGACAGCGTCTTGGCTGTGCTCTTGGTATTGCTAAGTACCATCCGCGGCAGTTACCACTTAAATACTTTGTTTGTTCGTCTGCAATAAAAAAAAAATGGACTAAAGAAAAACTGCTTATTACTATCTCTTTTTGCAGCCATTTGTATCCGAATCAATTTTCGATGACCTGTCTGCACGTCCGACGGATTCCAACGACGCTCCTCGTAACGTGAACTCGAGTGATCCACTTAATTTTGATCCTTTTGGTTTGAGCGAACCGATATCTACTAAACAAGAGCCTTTGTTGACGCCGCTCGTTCACGAAGACAGTAAGTCAATTCTCTAAGTAGATTATTTTATATTACTACTAGCTTTTACCCGCGGCTTCGCTCGCGTTGAAGCCGTTCAATAAATATCAAAGATCATACATTGCAATAGAACTGAATCAATATGATTCAGTATTTCAAAATTACTACTTACAATGAAGTTACACTCCACAAAAAGAAATATAATAAGTATCCTATGTTCTTTCTAATAGCTCAAAGACTATGAGTACAAAGTTTCATGATAATCGGTTAAGTAGTTTTGGCGTGAAAGAGTAACAAACAAATTTACATTCACATTTATAATATTAGTAGGGATATTTTTCTATATTACTACATATTATGAAGCTGAAAGGTTTTTGTTTATATCTTTTAAATATACAAAATAGTGTCGTTAAACGTAATGCGCTAGCGGCAGCCGAGAAAACGAAGAAAAACCAATACTACTTTTAAAATTATTTAATCTAATCAGGACAAGCGAAACGTAGTTTTTTAACAGATGGCGTTAGTAGTACAATAACATTCTATTCAATGAATGCAAAATTGTTAATGTTAATATTTTAATTGTTATAAAATTAATTTTTTTTGACATATAATTTAGATATGAAATTAAATTACTATGTCACAAATCTATAGGCGTGATAGTTTTACAGTAAATTGTACCACAAAAACGCTCAGGTTGTGGTATAGTTTTAGGTTTAGTTGATAACTAACTCTAAAAAAAGAAAGACGGTTAAGGAATATAAAAAGATGTCATAATTGCAAAAGAGAGGTAAATTCGAATTAAAATACCACACTAACCCAGCAAACTGCTGGAATTTGTTTATGGTATACTATAGACTAATATAACAATAACCACCTCAATTTTTGTTCAACACCTATTGAGATGAAGAGTAGAATTAAAAACGTAGAAGGTAAATTATAAATTTCTTTAATAAGGGGCCGTTCAAGTATTACGTAACGCAATTTGGTGGGAGGGGGGGTATTGTTAAGTGTTACAATGCGTTACATACCCGGGAGGGGGTTCAAACAACGCGTTACGTAGCATTGTTTTTTTTTTATTAAATAAAACACTAGGGAACCATAATCGGGTTTTAGAAAAAAAAAAACACTAGGGAATTAAAATTTCCTAACTTGGCAAGCACATTTTTATTTTTTAGATGGTAAATAAACAACATACACATATATTGCAAGTTTGGTATCTCTTTTTTTTATTTATTATTTATTGCCTCAAACACGATTAAAAACGGTCACTTAAGTGTTACGTAACGTTCAGGGAGGGGAAAGGGGGTACAGACATACGTTACGACGCGTTACATGTGGGGGAGGGAGGATCAAAAATCTTCGAAAATTGCGTTACGTAATACTTGAACGCCCCCTAAGGATGCCATATTGGAGGTCATATATCTAACCTTGGATTCTATAGATTACCATAAACATCGGTATATTAAAAAATATTTTTAATTTTACAGGTTTTCAACAATTGGTTTAACGATCAATGCTTTCGCTTAGTCTATATTTAAATATCATAACGTTGTTTTTCTGAAATTAGATCGTCCATCGAGCGTGCCATTGGAGCGGGCTCAGCCTTCAACTATGACAGCAAACTCTCAACGGAAAGATCCATTCGCCGAATTGGGCGTATTTGCCACGTCGTTGCCTAGTAACAGTGCGGGTTGCACACCGCGCGCTTCGCCTGCGCACACGCCCGCACATCACGCCAACGCGCAAACGTACTCGCCTGCTCATCAACCTGATTACAAGTGAGTACTAATAGAACAAACCTATTCCATGTGAAGCCGAAGTAAGAATACAATTCACCACACGCCGTTCATGACCTTGGGTGTCGTAAAACACGACTAAGAGACATATTATGAATACAACAACTATTCTTATATCCATAATACATATATCCCTTAGTCGTCTTTAAGAAGCAACAGAAGGAAAACTAGAAATAAAACCCTATATCAAACCGTCTGACTACCGTGATATAGTAACATAATTGGTCTCCCATTTTAGAGGAGGCTCGAGTCAAATATTTTATGAACTAAAATGACTAATGGAACCAACGAAATCTAAAATTTACGTGACACCTAAGGCAGCATATACACTGTGACATTTATATCGTCTTACGAAAGAAGTGCCATAAAAGTATCCGACCAAAGAAACATATCTAACGTATTTAATTGTTCAATAGTGGTAGTGATAAAAATATAACAAAATAAAATAAATTAAAGTTAATATTTTGTAACAACCTGCTTATAATGTTTACATTTTAAACAAAAGAAATCATACGGCATTCCGTATGATAATGATTGGCTAACGTAATTACTAATTACCCAATCAGAGCTACGAAGTCAACGTGGACTGCTATTTCAAAGCGTACCTACACCTATGTAGGTGGTCCCTACACAGTACGTAGGTTATGTCGAGTGGGTAACCTACCGCTCGCTATATGCTGTTCTCTTACTATTTTAATTAGTAAATAATTATTTATAAAAACCCGATAACGTAGCGAAAAATGATGTCACAAGCGGGATTCGAACCCGTGCCTATTGAGATTTCGGCCCAATCGTGCTGCCACTACACCACCGTGAGCTATTGTAGGACTTGCAAATCTCGCTTCGTATCATATTTACGTTTTAAGGTGACGTATGCCATCTACCCGACAATGTTTACACATTGTTATAGGCTTAATACTTCAAACTATGCAGTTAGAATTGTATTAAACGATGACACAACCTTGTTATTCAAATTACTGAAATTTAGCATTTAAAATGCTTAATTATTTATAAAAACCCGATAACGTAGCGAAAAATGATGTCACAAGCGGGATTCGACACCGCGCCTATTGGGATTCCGGCCCAATCGTATCGTAGTTAATAATTTTTATTAAAAAAAATTCTAATAAATATTTTTTTAACCTTTTAATTGTACGAATGAATAGTAGATACTGGATACGTTAACTGAACTGTTTTTGTAAGACTACATAAATGTAATCCTGTATATGACACATGAATAGTTAATTAATCATGTGTCGATCAACTTTTAACATATTATTTTTCTAAAATATCTTTTTGTTATTATGTAATATCTTTCACAATAACAACCAATTTTAATGTTTAATACATCATTATGAAGATTATTTATCCATTTAATGATGAAAAATATGTTTAATTTAAAATTAATATTCACATTAATATTGAATGTGTTGGTATTCTATACCAACACGTCTGAGCGTGGTCAATTACCCTCCCATTATGGAGGAGGCTCGAGCCCAACAATACATATATGAGTTGAGATGATGATGATGATTCACTTAAAAAAAACCAGTTGATTCTTTCGTATGTATCAAACTTTTAAGACTGAAGTTTATTAAAGTGTATAAACATGATTTTGTCAGGTTAAAGTTTTATATACAATAATAAATCTTCTACTAATAGTGCGAAGCATTTACTGGTCTTCTACTTATATATCTATAAAAGATGATGTTTGTAAATATGAGATCGCTGAACTGAAAAACTATTTGACCGATCATTATGAATATTGGTATGTATTTGTATTTGCCCAGACAAGGTTTATATGCTATACCCATTGATGTAACTCGCCACCAGGCAGTGCTGCGATATATCGATATCTACGTGCAATCGGTCTAGGTTTGCTAGTTAATATTATAATTAAATTAGGTGTTACATCACATTTAGATGTCGTTGGTGCAAAATACGATGTGTATATACCCTTTAATGCAGGAGAGTAAATAGCTTTACTGTCCTGGAAAAGTTAAAAAATCAACTGCAATCGCCAAACTACTGAGTGTGGCGATTACGAAAATGTCCTACTCGCGGAGACTTAATCTAGCAATGGACGTCGATAGACTGATGGCTGGATGGGATAAACTATATCAAAGTTATTTATCTGTAATGAAATTACTGAGATTTATCATTTAACAACAATTTTACAAATCTCAGTAATTTAAATTACTGAAATTTAGCATTTAATATGCTTAATTATTTATAAAATCCGATTACGAAATGAAAAATGATGTCGCAAGCGGGATTCGAACCTGCGCCTATTGGGATGCCGGCCCAATCGTGCTGCCACTACACCACCGCGACTAATTGTAGGACATGCAAATTTCACTTCGTATTATATTTACGTCTTAAGGTGACGGTATGCTATCTACCCGACAATGTTTACACATTGTTATAGCCTATTGGGATTCCGGCCCAATCGTGCTGCCACTACACCACCGCGACTAATTTTAGGACATGCAAATTTCACTTCGTATTATATTTACGTCTTAAGGTGACGGTATGCTATCTACCCGACAATGTTTACACATTGTTATAGGCTTAATACTTCAAACTTTACAGTTAGAATTGTATTAAACGATGACACAACCTTGTTATTTAAATTACTGAAATTTAGCATTTAATATGCTTAATTATTTATAAAATCCGATTACGAAATGAAAAATGATGTCGCAAGCAAAAAAAAAAAATCTCAGTAACTTGGAAGATAAGATTATATCGATTAATACAATTCTAACTGCAAAGTTAGAGTATTAAATTGGTACAATATGTAATCATTATCCGGTAGATGGCATACGTCTTCCATAAAGACGATAAAATAATACGAACCACGAATTGATTGTCATACGATAGTTCAAACTTGTCTAAGTAGTAGGACGATTGGAACGGATTTCCAATAGTCCTGGGTTCGAGTCCCACGCGTGACAATCATTTTTTGCTCTTAAACAAGTTTTTACAATGAAATTTTGTATCAAGTAATCTTAATGGTATTTCCTTTTAGAAATATAATCTACTATGCCTATTTTTACCCCTGGGAAGAAGCGACTAACGGGTATAATATGCAGATAACATGTATGCAAGAGAAATAAAACTCGAAACAAAACCCTATATTAAACCGTCTCACTAGCATGGTATAGTAGGTCAATTACCTTCCTATTCTGGAGCTACAATTAGCTAGGGAACGTACCCAAATTACGTGATATATGCATTCATCTTTAAGAAAAGCACGCTTGGTCAAAAGGTCGGGAGAGGGGGCTAGGTCTTCGTGACGTATTCGAGCCAAATTCATTAATAAGCATGCATCTTTTAACTTTCTAGGACGCTGCAGAATAACAGCGTTATGGTATCACTTCTATAGTTGATACCACAACATTAAGCTGAGCAGCCATCCTTTTCCTCATTTGCGGAGGGGACGCCATTGTCATTATATAAATACTTTATAATTGATTTTTCTTTTTTTTTCTGTATTCTTATGATTTAGTGCTTTTTTTTTATATGTGACGTTCTTCTTTTTTATCGACAATCACTTGTCTTCTCCGCAAAAAAATAAATATATTGCTCCTAAATACAAAATTTCTTATTTTTTTTTATAAAAATACACTTGACAATGCAATAAGTATAATATCCTCAAAAGTAGATTTTAATTACTAATATTTTTTACAAAATTAGTGTGACATAGTATACAAAAAGCGTGACGGAGGTGTTTTACATACAAATAAAGTGTGTCTCTCTATGACCACTAATGTAAACAAATTGCTCTCGTAAAAAAAAATCACATTAAAAGTTTCTATCTAAAAACATTTACTGAACTACTTGACCTTTGTTATTAAATTAATAAGAAGAAATAATTTTTAATGTTTCTATTATTAAATAAAAAAATATTTTATTGGCTGTCTCCTCACGTGTATGATTTTTGTTGCTACCTTCTGTCACTCATTTCATGGTGCAAAATAATGTGCGTTAGCAATTTTGACCTTGGTCACTAGACAACAGAATAGCCCCACTCCACCCCGGACCCACGGTATGCGTCCCTACGCCCCGGAAATACCAGTCAGTCGCTCGCAAACAGTAAAAAGAGGTGCATGTGTTTATTTAGCGACCGCTCTGTCACGTAAGTTACTACTTCCAAATGTTATTGTAATTTCTGTGTTTTAATATTATTTTATTCATTCCTGATAAGTATTTCATATATGCCCAGTTTTATGCGTAAATTATAATTAGGAAAATGCTGAGAGTCTCGAACACTACTATTTTACACCTCTGTCACGAAGCACCTCTGTCACAAAAATGTGACGGAGTGGTATAACTTGTGACGAAGTGGTCATTTTTGCATGCAACTTAGAGCCTTAGTTAATATTCATAATAGATCATTGTTCATTTTCTTATGTTGGTTATTATATCATCGATTATTTTCTTAGTTTAAGGTGTTACCATCAGTTAAATGGAAAAATGGCATTATCTGCGGCTGAATGACAGCGACGGTGTCGTGAAAAAAGGAAACTTAACCCTGAAATCGTTGCAGAAGTGAAACGTAAAGATTTAGAAAGATATCATGTTCGTAAAAAGTTGGTTAAAAATATGACACCAAAAGAGCATAAAAAATAAAGAGACAATGGCAGATTAGAAATAAGAAGAGAAGAGAACGACAGAAAGCTTTGCAGAACTTTTTGATGAACACTCCAGCTTCTACCATTTCAAGTCCCAGACTACTTCAATTAAGTCCTAGATCTCGTTCACTGACTCCACTGTCGTCTACTGCCAGTGCAAACGGAAGAAAATAAGTTAGACGGGATAGATCACGACTTTTTAGACAAAATATTCCACTTTAAGATCAAATACAAGAATTACTAAGAAAAGTACAGAAATACAAGAAAAGACTTCAGCAAAAGAAAAAGAATGAAAATAAAGTGCATAATACAACCCATAGTGAAAAGGAAAATGAACATGGCGAAGAAGAAAACAGAAAATATACTATTTTATCAAATACCATTAAGAAACATTACAAGGACACAAAAGACCACAAAAAAAACGCTATATCAAAAGTATACTTGAAAACCGAACAATTCAACGTTCCGGACTAAAACTTCAGCTGGCTAAAGTAACCATGGGAATTAAGAGAGTGACGAAGTATAGTTCCGTCTTGCCAAAAAATACTATATTAAAACAAAAAATTCATGATTTTTATCTCAGTTCTGTTGATAATACTGGAAAATTATTTAAATTGGTAGAATCTGATGTGTCGGATGTGATGTTTGAAAATTTGTTACAAATTATTCCACCTCCTAAGGTAGTTACAAGAGGAAGACGCGTGTTTTACGAATACGATCAACCAATAGAAGTTTTTGAAAATAGAGGAAGAGAAAAGATATTGTGAAACTAAATTAATATCCACCAAAGAATGAAATACCAATCAAAAGACTTATAGTAATATTTTAAGGAAATATTATAATTTGTTATTGTTTTCTAAAATTAAAAATTGTTATAAGGTTAACGCGGGTAAATATTATTTACCACTCCGTCACTTCGTTTACCACTTTGTCACAATTTTGTCCCCCTTATAATTGAAGTTCAAAGTAATGTATGAATCACTTTAGTGGTAATATTTACAAAAATAACGTGTTCTAGTATTATATGCTAAACAATAAAGGTGTTCACTAGATTTTCAAGTTACTTTATTGGGCGACTTTCATAATATTAAATAGTATTTTGTCTTAAAAATCAAAAATGTGACAGAGTGGTATTGGATATATATTTTTAAATGTTTATTTTAATAATTTCGTCCAATGGAGCTAGGTAAAAATAAATGTTTATATTCTTGATAAGAAAGTAATAAGAAACTGAAGATCTGATTTTAAATGAGAAATAAAAAAAATAAACATTTCTGTGACTGAGGTGTTATTTTTTTGATACCATTCCTACTAAATTTGAAATAAAACAAAAATTACAACTAACACTTCGATGCATTATATGTTTTTGAAATCTACAATAACGAGGCAATAATTAAAATCACATTTTACTAAACAAATCACATTTTTACTTTTTTAACAAATATAAAAATTTGCCGGTCAGATTGTTGATAAAAAAGAAGAATGTCCCATATTCATTTATTATTTTTTGTTAAACAGTTACTAATAATAACCATTGTATGTCCTTTCCGTGAATGGAGTAATAAATAAGTTTTCTTTTTTTTTTCTTTCTTTTCCCTTTGGAAAAAAGATTTAAAAGCTTATTATTGATTTACTACGTGAAAACTAAAGAGGAAATGTGTTCACCATATAGGAAAACACGATTATAGTACCATAAAATATATACTCGAAGATGCAAGTTCATCATATTTATTAGCATCCTGCTCTTATCCGAATTATTTGAGTTCGACTAAATATTTAGGTACTCTTTTTTTATAGTAAATATTACGAGTTTTGGCAACAGTTTCATAACCAGCCGTCTTAGGGGGCGTATAGGTACTACGAAAGGTCACCGAAGAGTTAAAAGATAATTGCAAAACATGGGTCTCGTAGTATAAGTACGTTTTCTATTATAGAAGCGGTACGTTTTTGTGCTGAGATAAAATTAAATTATGATTATATTGCCATTTTTTTAAAGTAATAGTTTTTTTTATTATTTACATTAGTCGAGCGCACTTTGATACTGCGAAGACACCCGCTGATGAGAAACCGAAGAAGGCAGGCGATGTATTTGGCGATCTACTCGGCAGTCAAGGCTATGATTTCGCGTCCAAACGAGACACCGGTCCTAAAACTATGAACGCCATGCGCAAGGATGATATGGTCAAAGATATGGATCCGGAAAAATTGAAAATTCTTGAATGGGTAATAAATAAAGATTTTTATTCAAATAATTAAGACTAATTTAAGTTTTTTTTTTAATTTAATTTAATAGTAGTAGGACCACGCTGTTGACAGTCTCTGTCTACTGCTGTCCGTCCGGGGTAGCCACTCTCGCAGAAGATCGACGTCTGAGTAATGGCAATCTGCTACTGCGCTTCGTTCGGTGAGCGAGAGAGCCGGCAGCCTAAGTGGGTGGGTTTGGGGTTTATATTGGTAGGCAGCCGTCTAGCTATACCCTTGGTATTGCAAAGGTCCATGGGCGGCAATGACACTTAACATCAGGTGTGAGGCTTGCTCGTTTGCCACAAACAAAAAAAATATGTATGGTGTATTAGAATATATCTAAAAACTAGTTGAAGAATCACCAGGGGAATAATCAAAGTGCTCTCGTGGGAATTTAATATCTACTGTGATCGCTAACACGGTTGCCACACGTGGTAATTATAGCATTATACTTCTCTCGAGGTGGACTATGTTTAATAATGAACCATGATAGGCCGATGATGATTGACTTAGTAATAAGATCAGATTACTGAAATTTATCATTTAACATGCTTGATTGAACTATTGTAGGACATTCAATTCTCGCATCTGTACAATGTGTAAACAATGTCGGGTAGATGGCACACGTCTCTTTAAAAATGAAAATATAATACGATGCGAGAATTGAATGTCCTACAATAGTTCACGGTAATGTAAGTGGCAGCACGATTGGAACGGATTTGAGTCCCATTGTGACAATAATTTTTCGCTCGTAATCGGGTTTTTATAAGTAAGATCATAATTAACATCGCCTCTCTAGATGAAAAAACTAATAAATTATTGTGTGATTCTCTTTTTCTTTCGCGGGTGTCGTAACTGCTAAAGGACGTAAGTACATGACATCACTGCAAGAGTTAAAAGACTTGAAACACGTCTAAGTTGGACAGCTAGAAAGCCAGCGTAGAACGATACGCCAATTTCGCTTCGATTGTGAAACGAGTTTCTCCGATTGTTAAAAAGCGATTCTACATACATATCATCACGCCATATCCCTTGCAGGGTAGGCAGAGAGAACAGAGTGCCAGAGAACTCTATCTTTGCATACTTCACTCGCTTCCTCAACATTCATAATTCTCTTCATACACGCTCGCCGGTTTCGGAGACTCTTGACTCCACCTTCCTTCAGTACATGACCGATCTGGTCTAGGTAGGTTAGTCTCGGTCGCCCTCGGTACCTACATCCTTCCACTTTCGCATTGTATATCTTCTTAACCAGGCGTTCGTTCGGCATTCTTTCCACATGTCCGAACCATCGGAGCATTCCCTTTCGCATCTTTACACCAATACTCTCTTTCATACCTACTCTATCTAACATCAAAACCAACTAGCTCAAGAAGAAAATAATGACGCTAGAAATCATAAACGCAGTAAACCACATACCTAATTAAAATTGTACACTAAAGTAGAAAAACCTTTTTATTTATTCATTTAAATTATAACTTTCATATTTGTGAATATATAGATTCACAAATAATTTTCTTTCTTTTCTGCTTTCTAGCGTCGATATATTGTTAAAATTTTCATTAAGTTTTTTTTAACGAATATTACGTGCATAGCTCTTATGTATTTTATATTTGAATAAATTCATTTAATGTTATGTGACGTAAGAAATAAAAAAATGCCAGGATTTGTTCCATTAATTCATCGATATTTGACTGTATGAATGCCGCATTGGTTAAGATATTGACGTACTATTCCAAGTGTCACAAGTTCGATTCCTCTAAATTGTTGTTTTTGTCTAGGTGTAATTTGTCTTTGTTAATTGTATGTTTGTAAAGTTCCCACAATACAGGGATTAGTACCTTAGTGCCATAAAAAAAAAACTATAAATTCACTATATCCATATAAATGGTATGGACATTTAAACATATGATATAATTATAACACATTGCATAGATGGTAATAATAGCCGTAAGTGGCCTACAGTTAATAGCCGTAAGTGGCCTACAGTGCTATGGTTAGGTGTTACGGATACAATTCCTGCGCAGGATAAATACTGCTATTTACAAATGGTTGGTCTCATTAGGAATATACTTTGCGTCTTTAATGAACAACACAAAATACATAAGTTGAGTGTTTGTCAAGTCACTTGTGATACGAGGATACGAATTCATTCTTTGCGTCGTATTTGAAAAAAAACAAGGAATAATGTTTTTATATTTTTTAATACAATATCTTGCATTACAGAAATAATACTTATATTTCGGAGAATTTTACAAACATATAATTAATGAATAATAATTATATTTAGATTCGAAACAACAATTTGTGAATCGTCCAACTATTATCCTGTATGAGAATCGAACACACGACACTGTATCTTAACCATTACGCCATCGATGCAGTTACATTGCAAAAATATGTTAATTTACATAGTTCTAGTTGTCTAAGCGTTCTGATTTTCATTAGACGGAGGGTAAGAAGGCGAATATTCGCGCCTTGTTATGTTCGCTGCATACGGTCGTGTGGGAAGATTGTCGCTGGGCACGCTGCGACATGTCACAGCTGGTGTCGCCCGCGGACGTCAAACGAAACTATAGAAAGGCGTGTCTCGCTGTACATCCCGATAAGGTAAGTTAAGTAAGCCGGTGCAGTAGTTTAATTGCTGCAATAGTTGCTTATCAATCTGCTACCATGACTAAACCTACCATTGTCCTGTGAGCCAGGAACCACAATGGTCTCCGTAAATGTCACAGATGTATGATCCACGATAAATGCCTTTAATAGTCTTGGGACTCGCAACAATTTAAATTGGAAAGTAAAAAACAGAAGTTGATAAAATTCCACCTCTCTTATGCAAAGCTGGAGGCATGTAGAAAATTGGCTATTAAAGGAACAAAATAGGGGATGTGCAGCTACTAGAAATGCAGCAATACAGGACGACATTTATGACAGAGTTTAAGAGACCTATATGCGATCCTTAAGATTGATTGCAATATTAAGTATGGGAGAAATGCCAAAAGTGCATAGAAATTTTCTCGAATTTCCAAGATCTGTGTAATATACTACCTCAGACGTGACCTGCAGACTGTCGTTAGACAGTTTGTTGAAACTCGAAGTTAGAGTTGAAGCATTGACAATTTGCTAAAGCTACTAATCTGCTACCTGCCTTAAGAAAGATTGAGGATGTCACTTTTCGAATGTATCAGAGCGTTCAAGGTATAGAAGCTTGAGAAAGCATAGCATCAGTCTGGTAAGTGGAGTTTTATAACACCAACTGCCTCAACATCATTCTCCTTCTGGCAGACTTATGTCCACCAGTGGACGTTGATAGGCTGATGTATGGATGGACAAATGATTAATATTAAATACCTTACCAACCTTATTTGGGGCGTCCTCTGAATACCTGAGGCGTCCTCTGAATACCTGAGGCGTTTTTGGGGTTTTGTCTCTATCCTTCAAAATTTGTATTTAGATTAAAAATGCGTAGGATTAAAGAAAAACAAAAGTAATTATATTTATTAAGATTTTTAATTGAGATTGTTCAGATCATAATCCAAAATCACAGTGATAATATCAAATGATACTTTAAAGAGAACTAATAAAATTAACAGGTAGCATTTATTCTAATTCGTCAGTCTATGGTAAATTAAATTGATTCTACCAAATAAAATACCTGGAAAATTTCGAAACCCACTCTCGCCCCTACATGGGATTCGGTTTGACCCTCTCCCCTTGATACCCTCGCGTAATTATATTCATTAATCACTCTTATACGTTCCCGTGACCAAATGTATTAAAGAGTATTATATACATAGGTATAGTGAAAATAATATCGTAACATCTGTAAAAATTATTTATTTCATTGAAAGTTTTTTTAGGGATTGCATATGTATTTGATAGGCACGAGAGGATCATGAATTGTGAAAAGTATTCACGTTCAACGAAACGCGATAAAATCCGTAAAAGTAGTATTGTTTCATTTGCGTAATGCTTGCATAAAACATATTTTCAAAGCAAATGTGTATTTTATTTACAGCAAATGGGTACGCCTAACGAAAACATAGCAAAAATGATCTTTATGGAGCTAAACAATGCGTGGAGCGACTTCGAGAGCGACGCAAAACAACAGAATTTATTCCAGCCCTAAATATTTTCCCTAAATTTTCTAGCACATTAAGCACCATATTAATATTTTATCCATTACTAAATTAATGGTAAAAAATGTTTTAAAATGGTAGTTTACCTACAATAGGGCTAATTGAATTATAAACAAATATTCAAATTATAATTTATACATATAAAATATAAATTTGTTCTAGCCGCTAAAGACTTTTAATGAGCAAGCAAGTTGATAATGTAACGATTTAATCGCTTATGGATCTTGTCTTACCGTTACACATAATGGAAGTACGGAGTATAACTTTATTGTGATAATATTCTTTTGTAGTTTTAAGAATGTTTTATATTATATACCAGTTAGTATATTGTTTTCATGTAGTTATTAGTGTAATCTATAATTGATATAAATGATTGCATTTAGATGGAATTAAACTCATAGATAAAAATACAATGAATACATATTTTCTGTTAAAGCTATCGATTAAATAAAGTAGAAAGAAAAACTATAACAATATTGAAACTTGTATTTTTTGGTTAAAATGTTTTCATTAGAAAAAAAATTGACAAAATCAATATTAAAAAATGAGATTATTAAGAGGTTATGAGCTTTGAAATATATACATGTATAACTCCACAATATATGCAGAGTAATGTTAGAGTTTGCAAGCTTTTTGGGTATTTAAATCACTCATCGAATAAAAAAAACCAATTCAAATATTTAGTCAGATTAAAATTTATTTATTAGTAATGGTTTATTTGAATGAAGAATCGCTCCTAAAAAGTAAGTAGATTAATTTTGTAAAGCATTTCCATTATAATCCTTATATAAATAAGTATATATATTATGGTGCATTAAATAGTTTTAATTGTGTTATTTAATAATCTGTGGGCGTTCTTACTTAATAGTTTATCATTGTTTTTCAATAAAATAGAACAAACAATGAGTAAAAAAATATCACGAAGTTACTGTTTATTGATTGTAAAAAAAAAGTTCAATCATGTTGATTAAGATAAACTAATTATTGCTTAAAGATGGAGATCAGGCTTTATTTTATTATTTAAGTGGCAACTACATATTATAATATCATTCATCTCATTCGCTTGTATACCTAAAATAGAAAAAGGTTCGGTTTTAGCTACAGCTTAGTTAATAGGCTATAACAGATGGAATATCTTTTTAAATTCATAATTTATAGATCCTAACTCAGAATATTAAAAAAATCGCAATTATAGCTGTAGTGATGTGATATTTTTGGGTTACTTTAAAATTCATAAAGACTTGTATCTCGTTTTTTTTATATATTTAGGTTCGGGCATTCATAGCACAAATCATTTTCTTTTTACAAATTATTAAAAAAATTAGATTGAGAATGGAGTTTAAATAACTCCCTGCCAATCTTCTAAATTCAAATTATAGATTCCGATTTAAATTCAGAACTAATCCGATTGTTTACGAATGGCTTTTCATACAAATTAACTGTTATTTAAATCATTCTGTAAAGTTACATAATATATTACAAATTTAAATCTTAATCTTTAAACTTGAATAATTTTTTAATATATGTTTTCATGAGTAGTAACGTTAGCGTTACTATATGACTAATCATATTTAATACTTGTTAAGATTTTTATTTACATTCCTTTAAATTACAAGTATTGTCAGATATCATTCTATCCATGTCCAATGTCTTACACAGTGAAAACACTTTTTGTTTTTTAAGTAGTGAGAAGAATAAGGGATAACTATCGATTATTAAAAGAAACAGTATAAACAAACCAATTAATTATTGTAAAATTTCTACATGCATCTCGTTTCTCGGGAGGTCATTCTCTTTGTGAAATCTTGTTTTTCAAATAGCTCTTCTAAGGTCTGTTGGTATCTTTGACAGGTATGATAATCACTCGTCTTTGTCGCGCTACTTTAGCCTTTTCAAAACCAGGAGATTATCAATATATAAACACTGATGGACTTATGTCTAAATATATTAGGCTTGGCACATAAAATAAGAGAGTCTAATTCTTGCCTATGTCACTTCTTTATTACACTTTAAGAAAGCACTCAAAAGACCCACAAAATTTAAGCTAGTGAATTAAATGGTTTCAAATGCGAGACTAATCTAAGATTGACAGTCTCTCGTAACTTATTTGCTACGGCAGTGCGAACAAATGTCATTTCGTTAACTCCAACCTGTCAGGTGTCATTTTGCATTTCATGGCACACCTGTTGATGATAGCGACATACCTTAAAAGCGCTATTTAAAAATGAGATTATTAAGAGTTGTGTAAAGGATCTAATGTATTCTTGGGGAGGTTTTCATTAATTGAACTTTAAGCAAAGTATATGTTATTTTATGGTTATTGTGTAGGTAGGTAGGGTATTTTGAAAACTAAAACCAGTTACGTAATTATAGAATGATTTAGAGCCGAGTAGATGTAAATGTCTCTAATATTGTGTATATTTTGCTTAGACAACGTACACGTCTAAAATAACAACTGTTCGGAAATAAAGAAATTTTAAAAACCTGTTCCAGTTTTATTTAAGAAATAACGACCGTACTACATCTTTTTTCCTTGTGGTGACGGAGTAAGAATACAATTCATCATACCCGTGGGTGCTCGTAAGAGACGACTAAGGAATATAAAACGCATAGAACATCTATTGCGAGAGCAGGTAAACTCGACACTAAACCCTATACCAATACGTCAGACCAGCGTGGTATAGTAGGTCAATTTCTTTTCCTTTATGGAGGAGGCTCGAGCCCAACAGTGGGACATATATAAGCTGAGATGTTGATGACTAGATCTTAGAGACACTCCATCATGACGATTTTAGAATATAGTTTAATAACAGACCTTCCTTTCCCCCATATGTGCCCGAAAAGTGAGTAAAAGACGTAAAACCTCATTGTAAGACAAGGTAACCTCTAAATAAAACCAACGTAGGATGGCGAGCCGATTTCCTTCCACTAAACAGGTTTATGCCCAACCGGTGTATATAAGCTTTTAAGTACAAAAACCTATTTTCTAAGGCGAAATTAATAACTGTTCCCAAAGTTATTAAATGGTTTTAAGCCATATTGGGATCGTAGGTTTTCATACAAAACTTTTATAACATCCAAGTATCCACGGCCACGCTTTTCCATACTGGTCATTGAAGTCAAGGAGTTGGTAAGAGTGGTCAGCCCAATAAAGTGGAGGTAAGGGGACGTCCATTAATCACGTGAACTTTTTTTAGCATTTTAACCTCCTTCCCCCTTGGTTATACGTGGTGAGGTTTAAGACTATGAATAACATCACGTGCATTTTTAGCCTACAAAGAAGCAGCCCACAGCTCATTATATTCTTGGTATTTTGCTTTTTTATACTTTGCAAAAAGGTCTTTATACAGATCACTTATTGCAACGGCAAGTCAAAGTCACACTGTACGCCACTTTTCAGTTTAGAAATCTCAGAGTTTGATGAAAAAACAAATACACGTGATATCTTACTACACCCCCCTCTCTTGTAATAATTCGTGATTTTTTGTCAAACATCTCTTTTTTTTGTATGTTTGTTACGCGATAGCAACGCCCATTATGGATGGATTTTTATAATTTTATTCTTTCGTTGTTAGAAAGAGGATACTCTAAGGGTGGTCCCACATGCAGGGTATCAGGATCTGATGCTGGGATCCTAGGAAAATCGAGAGTAATTCCTTAAAATGTACGGCAAAAATGCTGTTTCTGATGCCTCTATACATAATTTATAGTTCATCTAATCTAAGAAGTGCATTTTGACGTTTTGCATTTTTTAATACACAATAACCTCGATCAAACGTATACACATGATTGTAAACACTAA
Organism: Lymantria monacha; assembly: GCA_905163515.2. NCBI lineage: Eukaryota > Metazoa > Arthropoda > Insecta > Lepidoptera > Erebidae > Lymantria > Lymantria monacha. The sequence continues at coordinate 10,253,975 of LR991088.1, forward strand.
ATCTGAAATTTTAAACAACTATTAAGTTATTTACATAATTAACATCGCGGGTGACTTTCTTGTACAATAATCTAATGTTGAAACTCGTAAAACTAATTTAAAAAAAAAAGTCTGTGCCAGCCAATGACAGTTTTTCTACTTTGTGAACATCACGCGGCTCACGCAGTACCTACCTGACCTACGCAAAGATAGACGATCACTGCGAATAGGGCGATAGCCGGAGCGAGGCAGGTGCGAGAAAGGAGAGGCGATGTCACTGAGTGAACTACCCGAACGCGGGCAGATTTCGTTGATGATTTAATGCGCTTGAAAGATTTATGCAAGGGAATTTAATTTTGATTTAGCTGGCACCGACTCCAAAAAAATAGTACTTGTAAATAAATATTAATAATTTCGTTTATTATATTTCAATGCTCCTTGCTTTGAAATACAAAATATAATATTATTATCCATTTTTCTTGACATAGTATAAGTTTTTACATACCTACCTGTAAATAGGTAGGTATACTATAATTTCGTAAATTGTTCTGTTATTCTTTTGAGGTTAAACTAATTAAAAGAATTATTTTCTACTTTTTAGTATAAGTTTATTGTATATCGTTTATCGTAGGTATAGTTTTGAAGTCGGTTTTTGTTGTTTTATAAAAATATTTTTTTATTAAATACCAACATATTCCATTTTGTTTACGTATTTTGATACAAGAGGGCGCTAGGTTAATGATTACACACGGTCGCTACATGTGCTAGAGCTGCCCCTGCAATAGAGGTAAAAGATATTTCTTAACAATGGGAGAATTGAAACACAAAACTATAAAAAATATTTTCAATATATTTTTATAATGTTCATACTACTGTTGTCAGCTGTCTTCAATTTTAATATCAACATCCATGCATCCATATTTTTCAAGCAATTCTTGTTTCTTTTTCCTAAGTAACGCTTCTTGTATATCTTTTTGGGATGGCACCGCTACGTGAGACGTCACTGTAGGTCTAACCGGTTCATCTTCCTCTATTCTCTTATCATCAGGCTGAAATTAGTAAATACATGAAAGCATTAACAAAGAAATTATTACCTCAAATTATATGGGATTTACTGTTTAGAGGTATTTTTTTTTTGTAATTCGAGAGATAATCCTTAAATGATTGAACCGGAAAAGGCCTATTTTACTCAAGTCATATATTAATAATATGGGCTATCATTATTTCTAACAAAATTGCTCTTTTAAATATTTATAAATAACACATTAAATTATGCTAATGCTGTTTAATTAAATTATGTAAAAACATATAATAACCAAAATGTTTTATCGACAATCCAGTTTGTCATTTAAACAGTTCGGCTATATCTCTGCTACTTATATCGAAATACATATTGCAGCGAACCCATATAGATCGAAATAAGAACATGTGAATAATGTAGAGAACTAATTTGGTAGATAGTATCTGTATATATATGTATATACATTAGAGAGAATCAAAATGGCTTGTAAAATATTTAGAAAATCTCTACAACTTACATCTTCAGGATAAATGTTCTCTTCATCAGATAAATCTTGGTCTTTGTTTTCTTCTTTGTTCCTTTTCCATTCGTCGACTGCTCTAGCTATCGCTGCAATATGGTTTACAGTACATTATAAATTTCATTTAATAATTTAGTTCTAAACAAATATTTGTCCTGTAAAAGACAAATTGAATATGAATACTATTCAATTTATCATTTACGCATAATGTCTTATCTAGTCTGCATTGATTATTGCCCAGTATGGTCCTTCATAGGGTTGCCATTTCTATAATTTGGCAATCAGGACAAGACGCGTGCAAACTCCAGATTTTAGAGCCCAGAACCTGGACATGTTAACAGGTTTTTTTCGGTTTGTCGGTTGATCGCGGCGTACGGGTACAGTGCGTGTGCTGCGGGCGACCTAAGACTAAATTTTTAAACCCGGACTACAAATGAGGACTCTCTAAACTAGGACGAATCTGGGGAAACCCGGACGGATGGCAACCCTAGCCCTTCATTGAAATAAGTGCACGAGTTTAATTCCTGTGACTTACTATGTGATAAATCTGCCTAATGGAACGCCATCTTATAGTGAGTTATTCGATTTAACGTCACAAGTCGGGTACCGCCTTTGTCGTTGTTATGATGTTTGATTCTTCTGATAGTATGACTTGCATATATCGTGTTTTAATCCAAATGGTGACGGAGTGAGAATACAATACATTCATTCTCGTGTTTCCTATTGAAGAGGCTTGTTGCCAGCAGTGAGACTTAAATGAGCTAAGGTACGACAAATCGGTCATGTTATTTATAAATTGCAAAGAAAATAATAAATATTTACTGTTTATTTATTTACCGCTTATTATAAATGCAACATGTACTTAATGTAAATTTTGTAAAAATTAAAATCGTGTGTAATATGTAATTATGTATTTTATTTTGTCGTTTCCATGTTGTGATGGTGAAAGAATACAATATGTTATCCCTTACTTTCAATGGGAGGTGTAATAACCAACTCAGAGATTACAAGAATAGGCAGTAGTATTCTCCTGGAAAACGTATAGCACCAACGTCTATGGCCAACTTGCTTATCAAGCATGGCGGTTATGGCATTATAGGTAAAACTTGTGTCCAAAAGATAGAATTATTTATATTTATAAAAAAAACGTGAAGGAGACAAATATGGTTATAGCATGGAGAATAGAGTAAGGAGTAACATCTCAGTGTATTAAGAAGTGTCCAATGAACGGGAGCAAATTAAGGTGGCAAGGTGCCGCTATAGTAGCAAGTGGAAGCATTATAAAAAGAGCGCCACAAATTTCATAGGTTATTATTTATCAAATCACAGTTGACTACGTAACTCAGCACACTTCACTCTGCTTATTACTGCTACATTCATATCATTTCCACTTGCTACACTAGCGCTATTTCGGTGAGTGTTCGAACAATAATTTGCTGTTTACAAGTGGAAACTTTTTTGACTAATCCCCCATACAAGATGGTATTCCTTAGTTTCTACCTTCCATAGGTTATAGATACCTTCTTTTTCAGCTTCCTGTTCTAGTGGCATCAATATACCGTCATCATCGTCTCTGTAGCCGTAATAATCGGCGTCAACGTCTCTCATTAGATCGGCTCGCGTTCTACGAGGTGGCGGTGGTGGTTCCTGTTCAAACAGCTCGCGAACACCTATCATATTACATATATTATTTTATATATTTCCATATATCATATACCAAAATTATGAATAACTAATGGGATAGTATAGAAGTTTCGAAATCCAATCTAAGACACACACTTTAACTTATCGAACGCAAGAGCTTACTGTAATATTAATTCCAGTTGGAAATTATCGAGACGAACCTAACTATACGTCTTATATACTCGTATTTTCTCAACCTCGATTGTATGTGAAGTCTACCTGTCAACATTGGGCAAGCGTGGTTGACTTATACCACCGACTAATGATTTATGATGTAAAGTGATTAAATAAGCACCCAATTCCTCAATACCAATCACAAAAATTCTGCTGTTTTAATTTTCTTTGAGCTTCATTTTATAAAGTTATACTACATTCCATTCTACATACCTTTTACTCTCCGTGTAATGACAGAATAAGGATACAATTCACCCCCCGTTTTTATGCTCGTGGGGGTCGTAAAAGTCAACTAATTTTACGATTTAAATGCAATATATTTTGGAGATGAATATTGCCGTAATCGCAACGCTTAGCAATCGCATTTTGCGTTATAAAGTTACCAGGAGATATCTGCTGCCTCTCCCGGTAAGACCCTCAGCCGACCTTTACGACTCCCACGGGCAACTAAGGAGTGAAGACAATTGTATTCCGTCGCCACAAGAAGCACGTATACAATCTACTTATGCTATATTTAATTATTTATACATGTATATAGTTTGCCACTTAAACAAACTTAGTTATTTTATTGGTAATTAAATAATTTCGGATAGGCATTGTGGAATTCAATGAAACTTAGAAGCTTTAGTATCACAATTTAGCGGTTTAAGAGATATGGTTTTTGTTTTAATTGATGGGATTTTTTTATCTTTTGAGAGACTTCCCTTATCTACATTCTCCTGCATAATAGGAGAATAAAAGATTGACGTAATACCTTATAATATCTTCTATAAATTTTAAAAACCTTATTAATAAAGTTAAGACAACCATTATTCCAGCAATTGGGTATTGTAAAAAAAAAAATACATACCTGGTAAATCTTTAGCAGCTCCAAAATATTTGTATCCTCTATTGCCGGGCACTTCTTTGCCGTCTTGGTCAAGCATTTTAGGACCCACACGAGCATGGTCAGGACCGCCCAATGACTTTATTTGCACTTCCCAATGACGCTTCTCACGCATCAATTTATTGATCTCATCGTTCAGGTCACGGATCCTAAATTCTCCGAGGCCCGCTACAGGCAAATTTCAAAGTAAAAATTATTAAGACTATTTAGTAAGTGAATAATTATTTATGTAAAATGTTTAAGTAGTTATGTCATCGTCATCATCATCATTACCCTGTTCTTATCCCAATTACTTGAGGTCGATGAATATGTCATTTTGGAGCTGTGTGATAGCGGCTACGAATACTACCAACCCTTACTTTGCTCGTGGATGTCGTAAAAGACGACTAAGAGCCTTGTAACGACCTGATCTAACTCTATCTGATGCCGTTTGGTCAAAAATTACATTCCCAAAGAGGGTTGACGTCTGGCAGGTGGCCGGTCATAAAATTATTTCCAATAACTTTTACAATATGTGCTAAGAAAGAAGAGTGTATATTGTATTGACCCCAAGTAATTGGGATAAGAGTAGGAGAATGATGATGATGCAATATGTCATTTCTCCCTAAAATCCCTTCCATTCTATTTAAGTAGTTATGTATAAAACACATTTCGTATTTTGAACACAGAACGTCTCAATAACGAAAATAGAATCTACCTAGAGGAACATCAGTGAATCGGTTCGAAAACGTTCAACATGGTAGTATACTTTCAACCATTCTTATATATATATTTAAAAAAAACTATAATTTTATATTGACTCCTGGAATAAATAGGTTTTTAATAAAAAAAAACAAGTAAGTGTTACAAGGTTTAATATAAAAAGTGCAATAAGTAGAAGAATATTGACACATTCCATTGCATAAAATTTGTAAAAAAAATTAAGGTAAGGGTTAGAAAATAAGGAAGATAGCATTGATTTTCTCGTTATTATATGCCGTAAAGCATCTCAATATGTTGATTTGCAATTGCAACAGTCAATTCTGACTGCACTCTTTCTCCAAAATAGAGTAATGGATGGAGAGGGTCAACAGCGGCATTGTTATGATCTTTTCTAATATTGGATATCCTTTAATACAAGGTGGTTGGCTCGCGAAGGCGGTATGCAATACCATACCGCTATATCGCCAATAAACCTAGCCATACGTTAATATATACCTACAAGTGAAATAATCTAAATTCAATAATGAAACAGAATGGCCCTTCCTTGTAAATAATTATAAACACTTTTATTTCTTTCCTTTGATTTTATTTGTTTTGCCGGCTTTCCTTTTCGACGTTTTACCGCTTTTCCCTTTTTTATTTTTCTCACCCTTCTTATACTTCTTATCTTTCACTTTCACTAGCTTTTTCACGTCAGTACTGCTGCATTGCGCCGAAATATCCTTAATATCTATATGTTTCTCAGAGGGAGCTTTTGGCGTTATAAGTTCTATTTCAAGATCTGTTTTCTTATCTTTTGTTTCTAATTTCTTGCCAATTTTTAAAATGAAAACGTCCTTTTGTGGATATAACACTTTTGACATGTTTACTGGTATTGAACAATTTGTTGGTGTCACATTTATTATTTTTCTATCTTTTTTATCCATCTTTGTCAGCCCTTTCATTGTATACTTTAAATTTGATGTATAAGTTTTCTCCGGATAAATATTCTCGTTGGGTAAATCGAATTGTATTTGTTCTCGGTTATTATACACAGTACTATCGCATTCACATAATTCTCTAATCTTGTCATACTTACTGGTTCTTTCTACTTTAGCGTTCTTCGGCACTCTAATTTTTAATTCATTAGCATTCATTTTTGTATAAATTTCATCGTATCTTGATGTGTGATCTAAAAAATAAGACGTAATGACTAAAAGAAGTAAATAATATTGTCGTGCATGGAAAAGTGATTAAAATGATTGATATATTTACCATCGCGATGTTTATTTTCATAAGTATGTTTAGATATCAGACTAGAAGCTAGTGATTGTGGACTTTCCATACTTCTGTGCAGTGAGCATAGCGAATTTTTCTTTGACATCACACACTCATCTAAAAGTATTTTGCCTTGATCATCCATTTCAACTTTCTGACATGAATACATGGCCACATCCTGTCCGTCTTTTATGAAATAAGATGGTCCTTGTGTTTTCGGTCGAGCACAAAACGCAGTTGTAACTTCTTTTCCTAAGAATGACATTCTTAATGTGACTTCTATAATTCCTATTGTATCACTTTTATCTTCGGTACCGCAAGATATGTAATACATGTTTTTAGATTGCGGTATTGATGTAGTGCATAATATATTATCTGTTGGTTGTTGCTCCGTCCACTTTGTACAAAGTTCGTCTTTTAACTCAGCATACTCTTTCGTGTAATCCATACGAGTCTCGCCTATTTTTGTTACACAACTAGAGCACGGGGGTTGCTTTGTTAGAGACAAAATAATTATAAATTCTTTAATGCTGCATATCTTATTGTATGTCATAGCAAATAATATTGATTTTCCTACATTTAGTTTTTTAAAGTTTTCTAATTTACCATAAGTAGAATCATATAATATAATAGGCTGCTTTCCTAAAAATTCAGCGGATATGACTAAATTATTGTAATCTATATTGAAACATTCACATTTCATGTGTATTTTATTTATTATAATCTCAATGAGGAATAAATGATATGGAAAGTTGAGATCTTCGTCTTTTTCACAGTAACAAAATTCCTGTTTGTTACGTGTGATATCCTTAGATAAACTCTTTATGGATTCTTTCAAAGCGTTAGCTTCATTTGTGAGTTCTTTCGTCATTGTAGCTATTTTTTCTATATTATTATTATTATTTCCAGAAGTGATTTGCGCAGTTTCTATATCGTGAACTAAAGATTTAACCGAGTCGGTTAACTTTTGGGCATAATCTTTAATATGATTACCTTTCGGCTCAAGATTGGCAACAGCTTTTACCAGGTCGTCACTATGGTTGCTAAGTTGACTAGCTTTTATACTCGGCAGCTTAGAACTTTCGAATAATTGTTTCATACTATCTTCGTTGCTTTTAACGTCATTTTTAGTGATTAAAGTATTGTTGTTACTAATTACACTTTTAGGTGAGCGTGATGCAGTGTTATTTGGACTTTGGCTTTTTTGAGGACTCTTACGTAGCGATTCTGTTTCTGGCATAATAACGTCGGCATCTCTATCTATATATGAAGATTCAATGTTTGCACCATAATTATTTACGTAATCTGAATCTTCTAAAGCTGTATCTGTTTGATGGCTCATTTTAATTCTATACTTTTAGATTTAATTGAATGAATTATTTCACATATTTATACTATTGAAAGAAGCATGGCCTTATTGATTTATTAGGTTTAAATAAGCTGTGTCGTAACAAGATGGTGTTCAATATAGAACTCAAACTAAACTAGGAATACAATAATGTCACCACTCTATTCCGTTTCTTACGTGTCGTACCCGATTAAGCCTAGCAGGCAATGTTCTTGTAAAAAAAAGAAATAAAACGTAAAGATATCATTATTAGATTAATTACTAGGCGATTGAAAAAACCGAAACGAAATATAGTAACAAAAATTTGCGAGCCATTGGAGAACTGGTTGCCCGTGGAGTGATGGATTAAGAATAAAATATACTGCAATCCTTTAGTTTCCCATGGGAGTCGTAGAAACTATTGGCATCGCCTGCTGCTAGAGGAATTAATTATTTGAATTATTCCTACACTTATATAGAAAATGCTAGGCACATGTCTATTAAAATCTTGCAGATCGCATGAAGGTTTAAATTTAAATACCTTATATATTACCTAAATTTTAGGTGACATTGATAATAATGTGGTGACACTGATAAAATATCCGTGTAGTGACGGAGTAAGAATACAATTCACCACCCTCTATCTTACCCGTGGGTGATCGTAAGAGACGACTAAGAGATATAAAACGCATATAACATCTATACAAGAGAAGGAAAACTCGAAACTTTGGTTTCGAGGATAGGATTTGCCTTATACTAACACATTTGACCAACGTGGTATAGTAGGTTAATTGTCCTCCCATTACGAAGGAGGCCCGAGCTCAACAGTGGGACACATATGGGCTGTGATGATGATGATAAAAATGACATTATACTAATAGCATTTCTATATAAATGTAAAATAAATATATTTACTTACCATTTTGTATTTGAGCAACTTTCTTAGCAATTTCTCTAACAATCTGCAATCTCCATTTCTCAGCTTGCGGTAGGTCATTACAATCCGATGCAAGGTACGGACGCCTCTCTCTTTGGCCACCAGCTTCTTGTACTTGGGCTGCACGCCATCGTGCCAATGTTGTCCTTGAATATGTAAGACAATATTTTATTTATTTGCTGTTTAAAATTGAAGATACATTTATAATGTAATTTATCATCACCCTTTCCTTTCCACTTAAAAAGTGTATTTTATACATAGTTCATAGTTCTGATGGAAGCGTTAACCGTGAACATTTACCAAGCTGAATTGTATCAGTAAAACAACTTACAATATTCCACTATTATTAAAAAAATTTGATTACTATAGTTCATCTAATCTAAGAAGTGCATTTTGACGTTTTGCATTTTTTAATATACAATAACCTCGGTCAAACGTATACACATGATTGTAAACACTAAATCTGAAATTTTAAACAACTATTAAGTTATTTACATAATTAACATTGCGGGTGACTTTCTTGTACAATAATACATACATACATACCATCACGTCATGTCCCTTGTAGCGTAGGCAGAGTGAACAGAGTGCCAGAGAACTCTATCCTTGCATACTTCACTCGCTTCCTCAACATTCATAATTCTCTTCATACACGCTCGACGGTTTCGGAGACTCTTGACTCCACCTTCCTTCAGTACATGACCGATCTGGTCTAGGTAGGTTAGTCTCGGTCTCCCCCGGTACCTACATCCTTCCACTTTTGCATTGTATATCTTCTTAACCAGACGTTCGTTCGGCATTCTTTCCACATGTCCGAACCATCGAAGCATTCCCTTTCGCATCTTCACACCAATACTCACTTCATACCTACTCGCTCTCTTACGTCGTCGTTACGAATGTGAAATGTCGAATTACTTACAGTAATCCACTATTATTCAAAAATTTTGATTACTAGTTTAAATTGTCTATAACACTTCTAATAGTAATAGTGATGAGTATGAATACAATAAATTGCTACTCCTTATTTTCTTGCGGGAGTCACAAATACTGGCTAAGATGTTACTAGCAGAATGGCCAGCAGAACTCTTCTGGGAAACTTATAACACTAACTGCAATTGCCATCCCGTCCAATAGTAAATAAATAGGCCAATGAAGTTATCATAATTTAATTGTTAGGCAGCTAGAAAGTAAATTACTTGTGATAAATGTACTAAGTTTCCATCTCTTTAATTTCCATTTAAAATATGTTGCTGACTTTAAATAATGTGGCTGTACTTACATAGCTTTTTCTGCATTACGAGCCTAAAAATAATAAAATTTAATTATTATTTTTTTTTAATTTATCATTTTTAATTAATTATCTGTTAACAGGTAACGATTACGTATCACTACCATTATTTTCTCCCAAGGGAGTAAATATTGGTTTGAAAAAACCGGCCTGGTGATTACTACTTCAAGAACTTTAGCAGTGCCTATCTCCAAACAATGTATAACAATAGACTGAAGCATGCTTTCTTTTTTGTGTGTCTTTTAGTTGTTAGCCACAGTTGGCTTTCACAATTTAACCCAAACTATAGGTGAGCGCTGAGGGCTCTCAACCCGGTCTGAAGAATGTATGTATTTACTTTATTTATAGTTAAGAGAGGGATATATTATGGTATGAAGTTGATTTGAAAGAAACTGAGGTACTTCAGTTCATTACTCACCACATTCATACCTATTACTCCTCTGAGTAATAGTTATGCATGAGGTGGGCAATAGAGGGTAAGGATGGCCATAGCATAGCTATCTGGTTTAGGTGCTATATAATGTGGATATAAAGGTGTGGACAGTGATTTTTTGTAACAGATATGGTAGAAGAGAATATATTGCACTGCCAATAAGTGATATTCTAAATTGAGTACAGTTATGATAACGAACCCATATCAACACAATAATAGAATATAAAACCTCTTGTATATGCAATATTTAAGTCCAGCAACAACAATAACAGTTTTTTTTTCTACAGCTGTAACCATGTCCTCTTATTGAGCTTAGTGTTAAATCACACTTGCACAGAAAATCAATGTCTCCATAATAGCTATTTGCTGGTATGTTCCTTTCAGTTAGCAAGAGAGTCGGAGACTAACCTTTACCTTAAGGTAAGCAGATAAATGATTGTGCCCTTCGCATTACAGATATTCATGAGCAGTAGTTACCACTTACCATCTGTATATATGTGTGTTAAAAACAATAAAAAGAAAGGTAATTGTTAAACTTTAGATAAAATGACACTGCGCAATGAGCTAGCTAACAAAACGTGTTGCCATAAAATGCTTTACTTTGTCGGTCACAAAACCTAAGTCATAGAAGCTAATGGAGCACGCGGCAGTGGTCCATACAATTCACCTGATGAAATCACAGCACTATTATGTCCACTTCGTGGGGACGCCTGCTTCTGAACGTGTACGTCAATAGACTCGGAAGAGCAGGTAATTGCTGTAAGTACATTTTCTTCTCAGCACATATAAAATAAAATGTGTTAGCTCTGCTCCAAATGAGTTACATTAGATTAGGCAGGTGACCATACGCAACAGAAGAAATATTTCAAATAAAATTCAAGTCTGTTCTCTTACGGTGATGTAGCTGTTTACAAACTATAATATAGTCACGAAAGTTAATACATTCATAATATAGTCACGAAAAAGGAAAGGAACTTAAGGTTCTGTTTCTAATCAGTAATCGCACGAAGTAAAATGTTTACCTATTATTTATATTTATTAACCTATTAATTATATTTTCTCTTGTCTTTACTTACCATAATTTACTTTTGCACCTATTACCCTTTTAAACACTTTTGTTATTATAGTTGATAAATGTTAATATTGTAGTTTTATCGACAAAATTACAAAACAATGCAGTTAAAAGGAAGCCGCATTTATTGTTATCATCACAGATTAATCACAGTGGCTATTTTGCCGAAGTACCATAGACAAATGTCAGTTACAGCCAGTGTTTCCACTTTTAGGGATTTCGCCCTTTTTCAGAGCGAAAATGCTAATTTAAAATATGACTTATAGTTCATCTAATCTAAGAAGTGCATTTTGACGTTTTGCATTTTTTAATACACAATAACCTCGTTCTAACGTATACACATGATTGTAAACACTAAATCTGAAATTTTAAACAACTATTAAGTTATTTACATAATTAACTTGGCGGGTGACTTTCTTGTACAATAATCTAATGTTGAAACTCGTAAAACTAATTTAAAATAGAAATAACATGGTAAATAGTAATTGTTAGTGACGACCTAACAATGTCACGTCATCACGATCTATACAATAGTGCTTGACAACTTCCAATTCATAAATATTCAAATAATCGGTAAAAATATTAGAAAAATACAATTAATCGAATAGAGATTTTGACAGAGATGTACATTTCGACACTTTGATTGATGAGGAAATAATTATTAATGTTCGCGACGCTGATAATAATTCAAGTAATAGTAGTAATTCTTAATAAATAGCTATTTTGAAATCCAGTTTTTGTTTTTAATGAACCTAATCCTACTAAATATGATGAGTAGATTCTATGCTGAAATAATTAAATTTGTTTAGTACTAATTTAGCACTTCATTTATTCATCACCTTTTTGAAAAATAAAAAATAAACCGTTTATTAATTATAAAGAATCAATATCGATTTCTCAGTAAAATCGGATATTTTCGATAGTGATTATTTAGTTCACATACCTAGACAACTTACTCAGACAGCGGTCAAAGTGCACTTCTTAGATTAGACAGACTATAGGGCTATTTAATATTTTTAGGGATTTAGGGTAATTTGGGGTAAAATGACCTGGTGAAAATATCTGGGTGGCGATACGCTGAAATGATGATGAATTCAGATTTGACTTTGAAAATGTTTTCTATTTGATAAAATATGTAGATCCACAAATTGCACGACAGTTGGAAAATCGTTCTATAACACATCCTGTGTTCAGCCATTTCAGTTTTTTAAGTAATAAATGTAATATACAAAAAGCGGATAATAAACGGCGTCAACAAGCTCTTATTGAAGCGAATTATTTCAAGGTAAAAAGTGAAGAAGAGGTCACAAAATTACCAACGGCAGTATATTGGAATAAAGTGTTGAGCTTGAAAGATCATTTTGGAACTTACAAATACCAAAATCTTGAAGTTGTGATTTCACTTCTATTAGCACTGCCGTCTTCGAATACTGAGGTGGAAAGATTACTCAGTGTACTAAAAGAATGTAAAACTTATAAAAGAAACAGGCTTCACAATGAAACCCTTAACGATTTGTTGTATACCAAACTAGGTATGACAGGCTCGATTTTAGAACAGATTAGATAGATTTAGATTTTAGAAACAGACAAATATTGAATGAAGCTCAAAAACTGAAGCGCAGTGTTTTAGCTTCAGCATCAGCATCACATTGTTCACCATCTACTTCTTTCACAGATTAAAATGAATTCTTCTTATGATTAATTGTTTACTACCTCTGATTAATAGACGAAAATTAAAATAAATATTCAAACCATCAAGTTTTGTTTTATTTTGAACTCATTTAAATTTTGCGCCCTGAATAAAGGATTTTCAGAGAATAATTAAGGTATTTAGGGCATTTAATAGAAAAATCTAGGGTAAAACTAACATCTGATAGTGGAAACACTGGTTACAGCTTCATATAATTCATCATCATCATCATCACAGCCCATATATGTCCCACTGTTGGGCTCGAGCCTCCTGCATAATGGAAGGGTAATTGATCTACTATACCACGCTGGTCAGACGTGTTGGTGTAGGGTTTTGTTTTGAGATTTTCCTTCTCTCGCATAGATGTTAAATACATTTTATATTCCTTAGTCGTCTCTTTACTCTTTGGTCGTCTCGTACGATCACCCACGGGTAAGATAGGGGTTGGTGAATTGTATTCTTACTCCATCACCACACGGAAGTCTAGTCGGCCACACGGTATTCTACGGTAAAATTGTTACGATTTCCATGTGAATGTTGTCAGTACATGAAAATATACATAAACACACCAATATATCATATTCACTATTTAAGCACTATCTGTATTATACCTATAAAACTATTGAGTATAACATTTTAAAATACTAAAGAAATGAATATAATTCAAAAGGGCGACATGATACTTATATGTTCCAACTTATGCGCCAAAAATCCCAGGCCAAAAAGTATAAACCACTTCATTATATTTTTAAAGGATTATATGGCATGGTTACTATATTTTATACCTTGGCTGTTATGCCCAGAGATCTTTGAGCATATTTTTATTATATTCACTAACATAGTAAGAGCTCTCAGTAATTAAAATAGTTGCCTACATTAGTGCAAGTGCACAGCATTAATTATTACCTCAAGGCATTCTGGTGCAACAAGGAATAGTGTGCTCTTGTACTAATGTAGGCATCGATTTTAATTACCAAGGAACTCTTACTATGATGGTGATAATTATAAAAAAAATCTTACTTCAGGGCATTCTGATGCAATCGCGGATGGATGGATCGGAGACTAATTCGCCACCTGCAGGGAGGGTGACCACGACAAAGCAACTTGTTTGTTATGGTGTCGATGGACACGATACCCGAAAGGGTAAACCGACTAGTCGGCCAAGGATGTCAAGGAAGTGGTACCAGTAGTCAGTCTAATGGTGATGGGCAGAGTCCCTGCAGGGAATATGGTGGATTATGGGGCTGGACACAACCCTTCCGTCACCCCGGACGGAACTGGTTAATCATAAAATCAAAATATATTCAGATGGCTGCATTTCTACCTAGTCTTGCCAGAAATACTGTAACAAGGAAAACTTTTTTTCTATTGCAAATAACATTTCTTACTTTATAGTGTGTTAGTTTAATACATAAATTTAAACCATTTTTAAATACAAATTTAAATAAGTTTAGATAGCTTTTCAATCTTTGCTGGACTAATGGCCGAGTACCTATAGACTGGTGTCAGGCGGTAATTGTACCTCTCTACAAAGGGAAAGGTTCACGGCAAGATTGTAGAAACTACAGGGGCATAAGCCTCCTTAGCATTGTCGGCAAACTGTATGCGAAAGTGTTGATTGAAAGAGTAGTGAAAGTGACCGAAAAGAAAATATGGGATGCACAAGCGGGTTTTCGAAAGAGTATGGGTTGCACGGATCAGGTTTTCTCTTTACGATGCATGGCGCAAAAATTTTTGGCTAAAGGTCAGAAAGTCTTTTGCGCTTTCATTGATTTAGAGAAGGCTTATGACAAAGTGAGGAGGAATGAACTGTGGTCGGTACTATCTATGTATGGGGTAAATGGCCATCTTATTCAGGCGCTGAAATCCATTTATAAGGATTCCAGAGCCTGCGTAAGGATAAACGGGTCCTACACTGAATGGTTTAACATTGATAAAGGTGTCAGACAGGGATGTGTAGCGTCACCGTGGCTGTTTAACCTATTTATGGATAGCTGTTTGCAAGATTTGAAAAATAATGAATGTGGTTTAAGAATGAATGAGTTACTCGTCAAATGTCTTCTTTATGCCGATGATCAGGTTTTACTTGCATCGTCGGCTGAAGACTTACAGGCGATGGTAACTACTATGCATGATGCTTTTGAAAGAAAAGGTATGAAAGTAAATGTAAGTAAGACGAAAGTAATGGTCTTTGAAAAGGATAAATGTATGACGGAATGTAATATTTTTATAAATGGTGAGGGATTGGAACAGGTGAAAGAATTTGTATACTTGGGTGTACTGTTTACTAGTGATGGTAAAAATGATGAAGATGTTGAAAGACGAGTAAATGCTGGTAATAAAGTGAATGGGGCATTGTACGCTTTTATGAAAAGTAGGAATGTATCTAACAAGGCACGCCTAGCTGTACATAAGGGAGTATTAGTTCCCACTCTCATGTATGGCAGTGAAAGCTGGATTTGGCAGGGAAGACATGAAAGTAGCATAAATGCTGTAGAGATGAGAGCTCTTCGTAGTATGTGTGGTGTAAGTCTGAAAGATAAAATTAGGAATAGTGTTATAAGAGAGCGCTGCGGTATGAATGAAGAAGTAGTGACAAAGATAAAAAAGGGTATGCTGAGGTGGTTCGGACACGTGGAAAGAATGAGTGAAGAAAGGTTGACTAAACAAGTATACAAAGCGAGTGTGAGTGGGACGATTACAAGGGGAAGACCACGTCGTACTTTCCTGGATCAAATCGAAGATGTGTTAGTGAAAGGTCAGATTAAGAGTACGCGTAATCGTAGAGCATGCATGAAGACTGTGATGAGTGTGAATGAAGCGATGGAGGTATGTCAGGATCGTGGTTTGTGGCAATCCGTAGTCTCTGCCTACCCCTCAGGGAAACAGGCGTGAGGCTATGTATGTATGTATGTATGTAGATAGCTTTAAGTACTATTTTGGAATACTAAGCTCCAAAGAAAATGTCACATAATATTGATTATCGTTAAAAAAGAGGACCATAAATACCGAAGACGCAGTATATATGGCCCACCCACGTTGCGATAGAGAGGTAGTGAACATTAGGTTATGGGGTTGCCCGCCATCCCATCCATCACCCCACATGTGACTGGACCACAATGTCCCAAAGAAGAAGAGATGATCATAATACCATACCTGTGGTAGGAATATTATGATCTTCTCTCTTACTTGACTCGCAAAATTAATCGTCTTACCGCATGTTCTTGCTTCTTGTCATGCTGACTATTTCCTGTTTTATCCTTTTTTTTGTATGCCAGTGCAGAGCATAGTGTGGCTGAGCCATACATGTTAATTTAATAAATTATCGAAGCATAGCATTTTGAAGCTAAACTAGCTAGCTAACATTTATGTTTTAACTATTAATCAATAATTTACTTTCAAACGTATTTTACTAGTGGTTCTCTTCTTAATCTACTTCAATATATTATTATAATATAATATTCAATACCTAATTTTCACTATTTTTAATATTCAGTGTACATGTAGAAAATGTTATGCGTGCTCAAGCGAGTGCGGCGCCGTATACTCGTCGCTATCGATTATGATACACCATTAGGTGGCAGGATAGCGTACTCTTCCTCTTCACGACCACGTGCCGTACTTGCCGAAACAACCATATGGGTCCTCGATGCAAATGTATCAGCTGCATTTAGCTGTATGACTAACTATTGAATACGTTAGGGATGTTCAACGACACCACCAAGAACACCTCTCCACCGATAACTGTCTCCGTAACCATGACCTTAAAACACAACAACTGCCCTTTTAGAAGCCGAATGCATGCATCAAAGAGTAAAATTATATTAACTGAAAAAGAGTGGCAACTCGATGGTAAAATATGCATGTATGGAAAGTGCTGCTACCTAGCACTTAGGCGATGAACTAAAGTTGAAGTAATATACATATATACCTACGTATCTACATGTGTGTATGTAATTATATAGGATTTTTTTTACTATGAGACCTACCCTGAAATATAAAAAAAACCATATCAGCCGTTAAGGAAACGGCAATAGTATAAACTTTACAATGAAAATTGAGATAATTGCCAGAAAGAACATGAATAACCGAAAATAGATTATTGGCAATAAGTACATATGCAAGAAACAAAAAATAACAATTCACAGTTGTCAATCTTTTGATAATCAGGACAAAATGGCAGCTATGTTTGTAACTTTGTATAAACAATATGTAGGCGGCGCGACGATCAGTAAAAATAAGTAATGTTTTAAGTGTGCACCCCCAGGCATGCATGCAATGAATGGAGGACGTCCAGCTTTCCTGCATTGTCCAGCAGCACGATGAGCCTATAAGCCGTGACCTAGTCCGGATATCATCTCGGTTTCCACAGTAGCACCAGTCTTTCCTTCTTCTAACACACCGTCTGATCCAGGACCAGTGGTCTTGGCATGCATATGGAACTTTTGTCAGCCTTCCGATTATTACCTGGCAAAGCCATGACCGGGGTCGTGTACCGCCGTGGGAATAGCTTCTTGACAGCTTTGGTGATGAGAATCTCGGTGAAAGTCCGCGCGTGGATCTTGCTCAGCACCGCACGCTAGAGGCCACTTGACCTTGTCAAGTGGCCGTTTGAGACTGTTCAGTATCACCTGACCTTGGCGTGACGAATGGCCAGGCTGAAGGCACTGCAGCAAGCCCACGTACAGCTGGCTTTCCCACTTAGCGCGACGCCACTGGCTGCGTATATAATATATGACCTCCAGGCACCAATGCACACAACCGTACACGAGGCTTGGCCGCATCCCAGATACAGTGCAGAAGCCTCTCCGGCATTGCAAAGTTATAAGTAAGAGGGGTCCGGCAGTGAGGTGGTGCCTAGACGCAGAGCGCAGTTCCTAGAGGGGTTATTCTTTTACAACAGCCGGTGAAGGGAAAGCAATTTTTTGTTTATGAATAAAATGTAAATAGATATACGTATGTAATAAAATGTAAATAGATGTATGGCTCAGTCATCTTTGCTCATTTTAACGAATACATCGAACCTAAAAAGTAACCGGCAAAGCCTGATTTACTACTCTGTGAGACTTGTTTTTGGTTTAACAGCTGATTTTTGTTTACCAAAGTATATGAGCTTTTACCACAAATATATTCTTCTTTAATTTGATATTTACTTATTTATTTTATTACATTCTAGTTAGAATGCTATTAGAAGTGCAATAGTATATTTTTTATAAGAGTTTAGTGCTATATTTGGGATTAGTTGAAACGGATAATCCTGCCTACAAAATAATTGCAATGTCAACAATAATTTGTATAATATCGTTTGTAATGTACTCTAAAGTATATCTAACATAGAGCAGCAACGCATTTCATTATAGTTTCATTAATATAGCTACCTATATAGTTTCATTGTCCAATTATACGCAAAATTACATTTATTCGCAAAACTTATCCTAATTAACGTCATGATGCATTCTAACAACAATATTAAAGAAATAACATATTGGAGGACCTGCCCTCCAGAAATTCTTTGCATAGTCTTCAAATATTTAGATACAGCATCACTTACAAATTGTATGCTAGTTAACAGAAAATGGAAGGACATCGCCGAGCATATTGCTAAGGTAAATTACATTGAATTTTAAATTCTTCTAATTTAATGTTTTTCTTTTGCTGTTTTTATTCAATACTAATCGGTTTAGGTTAGATTTGGCGTGCGTTATACGTGCCAACATACCTAGACACAACAATAACAACATAATTGGCTACCAACCAACGCTATGCGATGAAAAAGGATGAATTGATATACTACCCTATATGGTTTTCAGCTTTCCTTTCTCCCACGCGTAGGCTCTGAAATGAAATACGTGCTGCAGTGTTTCCTGAGAATTATGGCTTTCTTAAACAAATTTTAAGAAAAGCTCTTTTATCACGGTAGGCAACGAGTTGGGTGTGTCATTGGTATTATTGGAGTTCATGATCGGTAGTTGTCACCATTCAGATGCGCTGCTTGTTTATTTGCCACCAAAAGACAATAATAAAAAAACTAGGTTACATAGGAGTCTACAGTTCGAAAATTTGCTCTTCTACAAGGAAAGCGACGAATGCAAGGGCGTTTATAGGGGACAAATTGATACCGGTTTCGTCATTCAATTCATAACATAGTACCTATACCGAGAATGCGTCGATAAGGATATCTTATCACTTACTTATAATTAAAAAGCGCAATAAGTGTTCACTAAAGGTCGTATAGGTCTACTAGTTGACCCTATCCACTCTGACCACGAGGTGGCGGTTTTAAATGAGAACATAAGATTTCAGCGCGACACTAAGCAAAAGAAACGAAGCAGGAACTGAATGTGGTGCAATATGGATTTAGCTAGGAAAGAGGACCCTGAAACTATCAGATTTTCTTCGGAAATTCTGATCATACTCAGTATCTCCTCCAGTCAAATCGGCCCAGAACGAAATAAACGAAACGAGCTTGGATTTGTACTACACGTTCAGCAAAAACGAGAGAAACACTGTATAGACTTTTGCTTCTTTTATTCAGACTCTCAAGGTCATGCAAGAAAGAAACGTTTCGACTGGTACTACTACTTTTTCTCGTTTTTTTTGTATAGTTTTTAGTTGGTGGCTCTGACCACATGTGACTGATTAGCCTCATCTCTAATGATGTGTAAAACGGTATCCGGTGATATGTATTCACAGTTGTAATAAATACAACTTATAGAAAAGAGATAGCGAAGGACCTCGGTCCCATTGTTTGCACGAAAAATTATACTGGACCAAATGATTGAGCTAAAGACAAGACGCAATTTTAATTCTTCTTAAAATGAGTTCTTAGTATGAGATCAAAATACTGTATGAGCAGTTATATAAATTGCGACAAAACCATGTTGCAGAATCCAGATTCAAGTTAATTGGCACTATATGGACAATATTCCAAGCTTAAGGCAGTGGCCCAATGGCGATAGGAAAGGAATACGGTGGGTTCTGGAGCCACGTGCCGCCTTTTCATCGCCCCGGACGGAACGGACGGCGTGTGTCCAAAAAGAAAAGACTTAAAGCAATTTATGAGCTTGATCTCAGGAGTGACGTACCAAAGTCGTGCATTAGATATCTGGTAGTTCTAATTATTGAGAAGATAAATAGCCCTGTTAACACCTGTCTTCGTGTATAACACCTGTTTCTAGAAGTGTCATAACCATTATTGATGATTTCCAGCCTCTCGAACGCAGATTGCTGCCAAAAAGGATTATCGAAAGCCAAGTTAATTGACTTATATGTAGATTGTTGGTATATTATGATAAAGTTTTTATTTCAATCCAAACTAGATGGTGCTTGCTGCTCCTGAGTCCCGTTAGCCTTTCGAAATGTCGGTCGGCATTCGAAATTAGAATATAAAATCGAGCTATTTATCTACAGAACGCAGTGAAATAGAATTCCGTCTCCGTATTTATTTACAGCATACTTTATTGGTAGAGCTTAAAAATATGAAGTTCCTAGATTAGTCGGCACTTGGTATCAATATCAACAGTAAATACACCACTCGTGTGAATGATATTTTGTAAGATATCTCAATTGGCGGACCTAGTAGGTACGATGTGGAAAGTCCCGTCTAACAGAAATGTCATTATATTAATTATTAACGCTGCAAATTTGGTGATCAGGATCTGGCTAAGAGAGGGCTATCGTGTGTCCTCTCTTATCATCAGGTTATTTAGTGACATGATTTCCTCTATGGCTTCACTGTCTTGAAGTCAAGTATACACATGTACGTACATATACCTAAATTTTTCTATCTAAACAAATTGGGATACTCCATATTCCTATTTATCTATGTATGATTATATACATTTATATCGTCTTACAAAAGAAGTGCCATAATAGTATCCGACCAAATAACATATTTAATTGTTCAATAGTGGTAGTGATAAAAAAATAACAAAATAAAATAAATTAATGTTAATATTTTGTAACAACCAACAAATGTGGTTATAATGTTTACATTTTAAACAAAAGAAATCATACGGCATTCCGCATGATACTGATTGGCTAACGTAATTACGTTAGCCAATCACAGCTACGAAGTCCATGTGGACTGCTATTCCAAAGTGTATCTACGCCTAGGTAGTACCTACACAGTATGTAGGTTATGTCGAGTAGGTAGCCTACCGCTCGCTACATAATGTTCTCTTACTATTTTAATTAGTAATTATTAAAAATAATTTTTAGTAAAAAATATTCCTGTAAATATTTTTTTAACCTTTTAATTGTACGAATGAATCGTAGATACTGGATACGTTAACTGAACTGCTTTTGTAAGACGACATAAATGTCACCGTGTATATATTTTTATTTCAGCGTTATAATTTATGGGAGAAGATTGTCGAAAATGAAATACCAAACAAAGGAGCAGCATTTAAACGCAAATCTAGATTAGATTGTAGACACATGTATAAAAACTCCATTCTATGGCACCACATTAAAACTGCGGAATTGAAACACTTAAACACATGTGAAGTACAGGATGTTAAGAAAATTAAAGTGTATCATGGTAAGTATATGTATTAAAATTTATAGTGGTGTATACCATTACTGCCGGTCATAAGTCTACCTAATTGCAGCTATAGATTATATTTACTGATTTTTAATTTTTACGCCACTACATTACATATGAAATAAATTATACGGATATTATCGCATATTAATTTTACTACTACGTACTCGTATGTAGATTTTTTAAATATCGAATACATTTCAGATATCGAACAATTTCAATATTCGTGAGCACTGGAGGACTAATCAATGACATCATTATTATATTTTCATCCACAACACTAAAAGTTCAGTTTAAAACCAAATTTATTTTGATAAAAAAAATATCCCTACTAATATATAAATGTGAATGTAAGTTTGTTTGTTACGCTTTCACGCTAAAACTACTCAACCGATCATCATGAAACATTGTACACATATTCTTGGAGGTATTAAAAGTAACATAGGATAATTTTTATTAAAAAAAAATCAAATTTTTTATATGAAAAATAAAAAAATTGTTTGTCAAAAAATCTCAAAATCTAGCTTCATCAACGCCATCTAGCAGTCCAGTAATGAAGTTCCAACCCTGAGTATTGTAATACCGTTGCACTGTATTACCGACGGTTAAAAATAAAAATAGGGGATCAAAAACTTTAGGAAAGTAACCTTTTACGCGGGCGAAGCCGCGGGCAGAAGCTAGTTTGATATAAATCTGATATTGTTTTTAACAATTTATTATTAACATTAAATTGTGATAATAATTATTAAAGAAAACAAATTTAATACGCTATCAGTGATCGAAATAATTTGTTACAGATAGGATAGGGCATAGACGGTAATTGCGTTCAAATAAGCATCCAATCATAATACTTGACAAAACCACACCAGTTTGTCTTACCATCCATTGAAAATAAGTTTAAAATATTTGCATAGTCTGGTGGAAATATTTTTCAAAAATAGAACGAACATTTCTTAAAAAAAATATTTAAAACTTTATATTTTGTTTTTACTTTTTTCAGATAAATTGATCTTGATCAACGGCTCTTCAGCATTTTATTATGATATTAAAACGTTTACGAAAATCTCCGAGTTTGAATGTAAGCTGTTACCTAATATAATAATATTTCATGATTATGTATCTATTCTCTATTTAATTACGCAGATGTCATTTACCGCGCCAGTATCGTGGTTTCGATTTTTCAAGACAATTTTTTGTGCGATCCACAGATTGTAATTCTGAGTTTGGGTGTAATTGGTATCCGTTAATTATATGTATGTAAAATATGCAATAATGCCCCGAAATGCAAGCATTATTTCCTAATGCAGGATGCTGTCTTAAAAAATAAATGTATATTTTTGCATTCTCGAACATATATTTTCAGATTCAAATTACCATTTAAGATAGACACTTGTTACGAAATAAGGCAAAGATTCACCTTACATATCGGGCGTTAATCACAGATATGCAGCCTATACTAATATACTTGACAAGGGGGTGGAATCATGAATATGACATTAAATAATTATTTTAATCATTTCCCCATGTGGAAGCAGGTTAGATTAGTAATAATAATAATTTAATTCAGACAAAAATATCCATAGTTGTTTACATTAATTCATTTATTTATTAGTATGTTAGTATATCAAATAATAATTATGCTTAAATTACTTATGTTAGTATTGTTAGTAGTTTACTCTGTCTGAAATTTCACACATCAGTGGATGAGGATAGCCACAGACTCAGCCTCATAATACATTCCGATTGCGATTATAACATTTTCACCACTTCGTGAAGAGGCCTACATTCCCCAATGGACGTCAATTTTATGAATGAATGAAACGAATGAATCTAATTTAATGCTTCGAACATTTGACATTTCAATATTTGCAACTGACATTTTGAATTTAGTGCATTACCTATCTAGATATTAACTAATTGCAATTTCTTTCTCATTACAGGTATAGATGTTGATGAAAATGATTATATGTTTGTACAGCTCGTTCGTGCAGCAGATAATACTACCAAGTTGCAGTTATATGACAAAATTAATGATTCGTTACGTAGGGCGAGAAATACGGAGCCAATGCCCGAAGTTATGAATGGCACAACACTATTTAAGTAAGATAAATTAATTTATTCCAATATCAACATAATTCAAAGAGACATTTTTTATCCATGTACGGACAGAATGATACATTCAATAAGCTCGTAGGTAAAAGGCGACTAAGGAATATAATATGCAGTTAACACTTATATAAGTAAAAAATAACTCGAAATAAAACCCTATAGCAAATACAATTTGGTGCATATTGTGGAAGAGATTTGAGTCCAGCAGTAAGACATTGGTATATGAGTTGAGACATGTTTTAATGCGAGTCTCGAGTTTGATTCTCAGAAAGCACATCTATGAATTTTTGTAATAATATATACCTAATCCTGAATTGTTAATTGCCGTTTGCTTTAACGTGAAAGGAAAACTTCATTAACAAACTCGCATATCTTATTCTTAAAAACAGTTCTCGTGTAATCAATATCACGGTGTTTGCTTTACAATTAATAAATATAATAACATAGAACATAGACTACGGCTAGAAATAAATTCATAATTTTGATTCCCCCACGAATTTTCATAAAACAGAATAAGTTAAATTAATACATGTGGATATCGCATTGAACCAGCTAACTTTTAACCAACCTTCCATTCTGTAAATATTCCCTAATTTATTTTGAAATTACTGTGTAGTGATGAAACAAGAATACGATTGACCACGCCTTTTCTTGCCTGTAGGTGTCAATAAAGACGACTAAGGAATTATTGTGCAGATAACAGTTATGCAAAAGAAGGCAATCTCTAAATAAAACCCACCAGTCTGACCAGTATGTAAAGGTCAATTTCCCTCTCAATGTGAGCTAAGAAAGAGCTAAGAACCACCTCGATGATGTCAGCTTACAAACAAAAAAACATCATAATTGGTCCATTCTTTTAGGAGCTACGATGCAATAAACAAACACAAACACAATGATTTAAGATGTTTACGCGAGTATTACACATTTGAAATAAAACTATTTTTCTTTACAGCTAGTCATGCGCAATATGTATCACTTGATTGTCGCTTGTATCTTAGTAGTGATCGCTCGTGCTTATCGCGTGTCTTATATAATAGTGATGGGATCTTCCCATCTTATCGATATTATTTTTCTTTTAATTAATATATAATTTTTGCCATAAGAAGTTGGACCGATATCTAATCAGGTCTAATTCAAGTAGTTCAATCTTCAAGTAGCTCAGCAAAGAGGCCTGGAGACTCTGAAGTTATAAACCCAAATGATTGGAAAATTCCTAAACACGTCGCTCGGCCTTCGGACCTCAAGGCAAAATCAAGCATCTGGACTACCAATACTTTTAGTGGTTTTGCAACTGATCTGAATGCATCAACATCATCATCATCATTGCTGAGAAATGCAACGACTGCTAAGAAACCTAATAAGATACCTCCGATTTTTATGGAAATTAAATGTGACTGGACTCATGAATTCATAAAAACTTTAATCTCTCAGTATGTAAGTGACTATCACCTGCAGTATAAAGGTAATAATAAACTTTCTACATTTTGCTATTCTCCTGATAGTCATATTAAACTTCAATAAGGACTTCGCTCGGAAAATATTTCTTTTCATACATTTTCGCGCAAAGACGAAAAGACCTATAAATCTGTTATCTTTGGCCTGCCCGGGTATGCAGAGAAGTCAATTGCTGATGAACTAAGTTCACTTGGATTTGCAAATGTCTTAGTTCGCAAACTGAAGATCCCTGGTGGCAAGGAGGTTCCATGTCCGCCGTTTCTGGTACAACTACCACCTAAAACAGACATGACTGCTTTTCGCAAAATTAAATATCTCAGTAACTGTGTCGTTAAAATCCAGAAGTATAAAATCAAGAACTTTATGGGTACTCAATGCTATCGTTGCCAAGCTTTTGGTCATTTCTCAAAAAATTGCAATGTAGCTCCACGCTGCGTTAAATGTACAGGCTCTCATCTATCACATGAATGTATTGAAAAAGATCGTAATGAGCCAGCTCAGTGTTGTAATTGCGGTGAGAAACATCCGGCAAATTTCCGAAACTGTTGCGAGCGTCAAAAGTATTTAAAGCTCATAGAGAAGAAAAATAACGAAATGAAATCTATACGGTCTACTACACGTATACCTGTTAGACCAGCCACAACTAATGGCCAAAGCTGGGCTGAGATTGCCTCAGTTAACCCCCAAGCAACTGAATTAGATAAACGAACTAACATCACTTCAACTGTCAATGACTTACTCAACAACAAGTCATCAATTACTTCAATGCCGGAAAACTTACATGACGAAACTGTAGCTGAAATTCTTACAATTATCAAGTCTCTTAAGGGTAAATTCAAAGAATGTGACTCCATGATTGATAAAGTGTTTTTAATTTTAGCCCACTTGGGGCAGTATGTTTGATAGTCATGAAATTCGTATTATATATAATCGGAATGCCGACGGCATCCGCACCAAGATAAGTGAGCTCTTGAGTTTAGTAACTGATATGTCTATCGACATAATTGCCGTATGTGAAACTCGTCTTAGTCCTAACTACACTTTACGTCTGCCTGGCTATGACTGCTATTGTCGCGATAAAAGAACAGATGGTAAAGGTCAAGGTGTTGCCTTATTTATTAAGTCTGATATCCTTCATTCTGCTCTTTATTTACCGGATACTATTAGCCTGGAATGTGTTGGTGTTATTATTAATCTTTCAGACAGGCAAATAGGTATTGTGTCTGCCTACCAATCTCCTAACTCCAATCTTCTACCTAGTGACCTGGATCTTATTTTAAATAGCTGTTCTAGTATTCTTGTCATGGGCGACTTAAACGCTAAACATACCTTATGGAATTGTAGTACAGTGAATTTTCGGAGTAAAACTCTCTATGATACATACATACATACATACATATCATCACGCCATATCCCTTGCAGGGTAGGCAGAGAGAACAGAGTGCCAGAGAGCTCTATCTCTGCATACTTCACTTGCTTCCTCAACATTCATAATTCTCTTCATACACGCTCGCCGGTTTCGGAGACTCTTGACTCCACCTTCCTTCAGTACCTGACCGATCTGGTCTAGGTAGGTTAGTCTCGGTCTCCCTCGGTACCTACATCCTTCCACTTTCGCATTGTATATCTTCTTAACCAGACGTTCGTTCGGCATTCTTTGCACATGTCCGAACCATCGGAGCATTCCCTTTCGCATCTTTACACCAATACTCTCTTTCATACCTACTCGCTCTCTTACGTCGTCGTTACGAATGCGGTCGGTCAGCCTAACTCCACAGATTTTCCGAAGAGATCGCATTTCGACCGCATTAATTTTACTTTCATACTCTTTTCTGCATACCCAACTCTCGCTTCCATACAGTAATGACTATGATATACTCTCTATGATCATGTGATTAATAACGATTACGCTATCTTAGGCTCTACCACCCAGACTCTGGTACACTACACTGATATGTATTCGCCTTCTACACCTGATATTTTATTATGCAAAAACGTTTTTCCTCTTGACGACCTTTTTTTTTTTTTTGGTAGGCTATGGCCTGGTCACACGTCGCCCGCACCGTCCGGGGCGACGGAAGGGGAGCGCGTGGCCCCATAACCCACCTTATTCCCTCCCCATCGGCTCCACAGCCCGGCGGGTTACCCTTTCGGGTACCATCCCCCGTCGACGCCCCAGGTAGCTGCCAGAGCGTCGCCCTCACGCGGTCAGCCTCTCTGCGGGTGAAGGACTATTCCCCGGTCCAGTCACCCGCGGCCTCGGCTAGGGCGGCATTAGGCGCAGGTACTCGCGCCTACGCCGCCCCAGGCGCCCGCGGCGGAACGTCTCACCGAAGAGGATTTCCTCTCGGAGTCGCCCCGCCGCCTCCTTCCGCGAGACAACTGTCTCGCAGAAGGCGGCGACCGCGTCCCAGTTCCTGACGCTGTCGAGCATCGCATCGACCATCGCTAAGGCGATGCTCGGCAGCGCCAGGTCGCCACCGATTATCGCGACGAGTTCACGGCGCTGCTCTGCCCAGGCCACACAGACCTTGAGCGTGTGCTGCGCCGTGTCCTCGTCGCAATCGCAGTGGTGGCAGGACGGTGTCCTCTCCCTCCTCACGACCGTGTGCAGGTACTTGCTGAAGCAACCATGCCCCGTCAAGACCTGCACCAGTCGGAAGGAAAGGACTCCGTGCTGTCGACCCAACCACTCCATCAGCACCGGCCGGAAGGCCTCGATGGTCCGAACACCGAACCGAGGCCTTTCCAGCCGGATTGCCCAACGGGCAATAACGTCACGGCGGGCGTCGCCCCGCCAGGCGGCCATCTCACTAAGCGAGATGGTGCCGCCCCCTGCCCGCGACACTGACACCAGCCGGTACAGTCCGGCGAGCATCTCCGCCTCCAAGTCCCACGGGGGTGTTCCGGCCAACAGGCATGCTGCCTCCGTCGCCACCGTGCGGTACCCGCGTATGGCCCTGACCGCCATGGCCCGCTGTGGCCGCCACAGCAGAGCCCTAAGTCGGACGGTCAGGGACCCCGCCCACACGGGTGCGCCGTACAGGACCATCGACCAGACCACCCCCGCGTACAGCAGTCGGCACGTAGCGCTGGGTCCGCCCACATTCGGCATAAGCCAGGATAGGGCGGACGCCGCGCCGACAAGCCGTGAAGCAAGCCGACGGAAATGCTCCCGGAACCACCATCGCCCGTCGAGCACCAGGCCCAGGTACCTCATATGGGCCCGGATGCTGATGGGAACCGAATTGACGGTGATCGAGGCGTCGGTGGGTGGACTGGTGCGGGGCCCATGCAATAATAAGGCCTCCGTCTTATCCGGACTCTTACTCTTGACGACCTTAAGACGCTAACCAAGTTATCATCTAATCATTTTCCTGTATTATTTAAGATTGGTGGTACTTATTCTCGTATACCTTATAATACTTTCGATTTTTTCAGAGCTAACTGGCTCAACTGTCGCAAATTTCTTGACGATAATATTACTTTGACTGCAAAAACTCACAGTAGTTGTTATGATATAGATTGTTCTGTTGAGTATCTTAATAAAATTATTATTGAAGCACGTGACATTAACATTCCCAACCGTATTATTTTGCCTGGAAAAGCTAAATTACCAAGGGCTATAACTAAATTAATTAAAGTTAAAAACCGCTTAAGGAGACTTGCTTGCAAAGAAACTAATCCATTAAATATTTATTTTATCAAATAAATTCCTACAAATCTACTATTAAGAATAAAATTAAAGTATATAACGATCAACTTTGGAATCACAAGCTTAAAAAAATTGACAATCCTAGCTCTGATTTATAGCGCGTAGTGAAATCTCTTAGTAAAAAGCCAGTACTTATTCCACCTCTTAAAGGCAAGGATGGTCTATCTGCTACCTCACGCCAGGAGCAGTGCGTAGCTCTAGCTGACGCGTTCTTCGAGAATATGACTCTCACTGACCACTGGATTAGTAATTCGATAACCGAAGATGCTGTAAAGGTTTCAATGGGTAAATTGAAGGGATTTACCAATACCGATCTTTCTATTTCAGTCACCCCATTTCAAGTTAAAAAAAATATTTCCAGACTAAAAAATCACAAGGCTCCCGGTGTTGACAATATAGGTAATTTACTAATTAAAAATCTATCAGTAAAATGTATCGTCTATCTTACGAGGATATTTAATGATTGCTTTAGGCTTAAATATTTTCCTAAGGTTTGGAAAACTGCTAAAATTATTACAATTAAAAAACCTGGCAAAGATGATATTATCCCATCTAATTATCGTCCGATAAGCCTTTTATCCTCCTTGGCCAAGATTTTCGAAGAATTGATAACCTCCCGATTGTCAAAAATAACGAACGATAAACTAATCCCTGAACAGTTTGGCTTCAGGCAGCATCATTCCACGACTCAGCAAATTGCTAGGCTAGGCTAGGCTTGTTGAGCATATTGCTCACCATTTAAATCTTCGCCATTCTACAGGTATGATTTTGTTAGATGTTGAAAAAGCCTTCGATACCGTATGGCATAATGGTTTACTACACAAATTATTATTAAACAATGTCCCCTTGAGTCTCACTAAACTTATACAATCTTACCTCAAGGATCGCAAATTTGCTGTTCACATTGGTAATATGTATTCTAGAATACGAGCCATCCCTGCTGGTGTATCCCAAGGGTCTATTTTGGGTCCTTATTTATTCCTCGTGTATCTTAATGATATCCCTAAACAACCTCATACCCAACTTGCTTGTTTTGCAGATTCTGAACCGTCGTACAAATCTTAGCTCAAAAACAAAATTTTACATTTATCAGACCCTAGTTCGTCCTTGTATAAGCTATGCAGCACCAGTTTGGTGTAGTACTTGTAATAGTAATTACGCCAAACTACAAATAATCCAAAACAAGGCTATAAAAATATCTTATAATACACCAATTCGCACAAATTTATATAAACTTCATGAACGTATTAACTTCCCTCTACTTAAGGACTATATCTTAAAAATATCACGCAAGTTCTATCTATTTAAAAATCTTCATCATGAAGACCATTTAATTGCTGGCATAGCATCAACCAAACTACAAGATACGACATATATGAGATCTTATTGTCGATATCGTCTGCCCCATCACTATTTTCTCGGCAGCGCGTGATGTCGGCATACCAACGCATGATCGCCTTCAACTCAGTATATTGTTCTGTGGTTCAACTCGCCGAACGATTAGACTCTTACTACCTATGTATTATTTTAAATATTATGGTATCTACCTTCATTGCTGCAATTTTATCAAACAAATTGCCGAATTTATACAGAATGTTGTTATTCATTTTGATAAAATATTACAGTCGCATGTGATAAGTGTTTATTGATGTGTATTGTGTTAAAGTTATTGTTACTCATTGCTACCAAGTTACCTTTCGTATCGTGGGTACGCACATAATTAGGTAATAACTTTTATTTCAAATAACTTTTATTTTATATTTTGTTATGTAACTAAAAATGTGTAATTATCTAACTTGCCATTTAGTCCGGCTTATTTTATTTTCTTCATAATATTTATTCAGGCATAAAAATTATAATACATTCATTGTTATTTTAAAATTCTATAAAGGCATATGTACGTCGCCTGTAAAGAATAGCTTATAAATTATGGTTGTTAACATAATCTTTTTATTATTTTATGTATAGCGTGTAGGGTAGATGAACTGTGCCACGGTAAACATCGGCTCTGTAGAAAAATAATAAAAAGTGATCTAAAAAGTAATTGTTGAACATAAAGAAATAAAATGCGTACAGATACTCAGTGATTAGTGAAATAGAAGTAGAAGAAGACATTAGAAAATAGTACAAGTCGCGTAAAAATCGCGTAAAAAGCAAAAGTGTAAATAGACGGTTATTGTTTTTCAAATTCTCATGCCTTCTCACGCCTTGCAAGACAATATTAATATAATTATCACAAGTGTAACACTGAAAAACTAAAGTTAGTGCGGAATAAAATAAGTGCAAATAACCAACCTAAAATTGAGGGTTTACAAATTTTTATCTGCACAGATATCTATAGCACGAGTAGCGCTATCTATTAAAGAAAGGACGAACTATTATATCTAAATACATCTATCAATACCACCTAACAATTGCACCGATAGATAGCACTACATACTTAGTAACGTCCAATATCACCACAGAAAGCTGGCCAACTAATTCAAAGGAGTACCACTAGAGGACACCGGCTGTACCAAAATACTGAAATTTAACATCATATCATGGAAGAAATTCTGAACGTGCTTAAATCCATAAAAAATGAACTAGATGATCAAAAGCTGGCAATCCGGGAAACTGGAAATAAGGTTACTGAGCAAGTCACACAAAATATAAATCAAATGTTAGAACAAAAACTATTAGTGCTAGAAGAAAAACAAGAAAAAATTAAAGAAACTGTTGAAAATCATGAAAACAGAATTTACCTTTTAGAAAAACAGGAGAAGAAAAGAAATTTGGTATTTTTCGGTATCGAAGAAACCGAATCATCATACAAGAGTCTTGAAAATAACATTATACAATGGATAGAAAAAATGTTCTCTTTGAAGTTGACATACAACGACATTCAAGAAGTTAAAAGAATTGGAAAAAAAGAAGGTAAACTAAGGCCAATAGTAGTAACTTTTGCTACTTTAGGCACAAAAATTAATATCTTAAAAAGAAAAGAGAAGCACTAAAAGGGTCAGAATGTTATATAAAAAAAGACTATCCAAAACATGTACTAGAGAAGAGGAAAGAACTACAAGAACAGCTAAAATTGGAGAAGGAAAGAGGAAACACAGCCATAATAAAATATGATAAACTGATAATTAAAAATAATACTAAACGGAAGCAACCTACCTCACCCGACAATTTCACTGTATCTAATGACGAAATGAACACACGAATAAATAAAAAAAACAAAACAAAACAACTCGAAGCATCGATAAAAAGATCGAATAGTATATCTGAGGGAGTTATAAAACCAGGCATACTAAACTTTCTTACTATAAAAAATACTCCTAATAAGAACAGTAACCGAAACCAAGGAGCATAGCAATCAATCCCCTCTATCCACACAAATCCCATAAATACATAAACTCTAACAATAAACATTCACTATCTTCCAACCCGGCTGGTCCCCGTGGGAGATTACGACCATAACCCTCCAAAGACTAGAACCAAATATATATAGCGACATTAAACATATAATATCAGATCATTATCGTCACATGATCGTTTAAGAGAAGTAGAGGAAAACCACAAACATGATGGGAAGAAGAGATTAAGGAACCACTGGTTCAAATTGGACCGAGACGAATGGATGTCTTTAGAGGAGGCCTTTACCCAAAATGGGGTTCTTGTAGAAGAGAAGGAATAATATTAAAAATTAACAATCCAACAATTATTAAAACTGCAATTAGAAAAAAAGACCATAAATATTTTGTATGAACTTACTAACTTACATAATCACAAATCTATTTATATTATACTCATATATTTTTTTTTTTATTAGTCTAAATACTAGTAACTTTGTTCTTCGCTTTAAGTTTTCAAGAAATTAAAGGCTTTTTATTTTTATTTATTTATTAAAGCGTGTCACTTTTATTTATTTTAATAAAGATCATTTTAAAATAAAAAATAAAAACAAATAATATGTATCACTGCGCTGAAAAGAGTGATACATATCTTTTCACTGTAAAGATACACATCACTCATTTAGCTCACTTAGCTCAGTAGTCAACCACATTATTAAGTCACTCCTCTAGCTCACTTTCAAAGATCGCTCACTTTAAATCTATCACTCACTTTAAATCTATCGCTCAAACGAATCTGTCACTAATTTTTTCCATGATGGGCTTCGCTTTTTATTTAGATTATTGATTGTCGATAGTAAAACTTAATTTTTAATGTAGGTATATTAACGTTCTACAAAAAACTTAAGCATACAGAGAATTTTATTTAGATTTCTATTATTAGAGAAAAAAGGTTCTAGGGCGAGTGTATTTACAGTTTCAATAATAGTAACTAAAAGCTAATAATTATTAAAATATATCTAAGACTATGGGACATAAAACGCATGTTATATATATGCAAGAGAAGGAAAACTCGAAACAAAACCCTATACCAGCACGTCTGACCAGCGTGGTGTAGTAGGTCAATTTCCCTTCTATTACGGAGGAGGCTCGAGCCCAACAGTGGGACTTAAATGGAGCTGAGATGATGATAATAATTATGATATTGCGCAAATAAATATACAGTTTTATTACTAAAAACGTCTATAAAAGTAAGTTTTATTCAACACTCGGTCACGTATTTACGAGATAACCCGGGAGCAACTAATTACCCGTGTGGCGACGAGATAGAATAAATGTGTCGCCACCCCTTGCTTGCCCGTGAGAATCTTAAAAATCGGCTGAGGGTTCACCAGGAGAGTGGGCAGCAGCTCTCTCCTGGGATACGTATAACACCACACTGCGATCGCCAACCCGCCTGCCAAGCGTGGCGATTACGGCTTTAAACCCCTTAATGAGTAACACAATTAAAAAAACGGGCCCCAGTCACGGCAGCTCCAATATCCTACGGGCTCATCGTGGTAGCGGGCCTGGTGGCGATGGAGTAGGGTGTGCTAAGAATCCGCGGCAGCGATCCGGCTACCAATCAAAACGACCCTTGGCCCTGGTAACATACAACATTCGGACACTTAGGACCGACGAGAATGTCCCGATGGTTCAACAAAAAACGAGATAGACTTCATCTTGTCGGACAAACGACATATATTTAATGATGTCTCAGTGATCAGCAGGATTAAAACTGGGAGCGATCACCGAATAGTACGAGGCACATTAAATATCCACACAAAAGTCGAACGGTCACGCTTAATGAAGTCTACCCTCCGACCTATACCTGACCAATACCAGAACCTCAAAAGCTTTCAACTCGAACTACATAATCGCTTCCAATGTCTATACGAGTGCGAATCTCCGAACGATATGAACAACAGGTTCGTGGCAACTGTCCACGCGCGACCCAACCGGTCGAAGTTTTTCAAGGCTCACCGCGCCAATATACCTAAAAAATTTTCTGACCAGACTCTCAGGCTCATGGAGCGGAGAAAAGAAATAACAGTACAGTCTTCAGCTGATTGGTCCCAATACAGGCAGCTAAATAGGCAGATCTCCAGGTCTGTGCGTCGCGATATTCGCCAATTTAATACGCTCCGTGTTAAAGAAGCGATAGAGCGGAACCGAGGCTCAAAAGTGTTCGCACAAGATCTGTCTATTGGGCAAAGCCAAATGACTAAGCTGATGACCGATGACGGCACTGTCATTTCATCCCAAAGTGAGATCTTGGGAAAGGTCGAAAGGTTCTATGGACAGTTATATAAATCATCCCGAAATCCTGTTGTCGGTTTGGTCCAAGATCCCAGATCCAAGCTAACTCGGCACTATACCGAAGAAATCCCGGACATTAGCTTGTGCGAGATCAGAATGGCTCTCAAACAACTTAGAAACGGTAAGGCACCGGGAGATGACGGAATTACGACAGAGCTCCTGAAGGCAGGTGGCAAGCCAGTCTTAAAAGCCCTTCAGAAGCTATTTAATTTCGTTATCCTCGGGGGCGACGTTCTAGAGTCGTGGACCAAGAGTGTGGTGATGCTGTTCTTCAAGAAGGGCGACAAAGCTCTTCTAAAGAACTACAGACCCATCTCACTCTTGAGCCACATCTACAAGTTGTTTTCGAGGGTCATTACCAATCGACTCACGTGCAAGCTCGATGACTTCCAGCCGCCCGAACATGCTGGCTTCCGAAAAGGCTATAGCACCATAGACCATATCCTCACGTTTCGGCAGATTATCCAGAAGACCGAGGAGTACAATCGGCCTCTGTGTATAGCGTTTGTGGACTATGAGAAAGCCTTTGATTCAGTCGAAACTTGGGCGGTGCTGCAGTCCCTTCAGCGGTGCCAAATCGACTATCGTTATATCGAAGTGCTGAATTGTTTGTACAGGAACGCCACAATGTCAGTCCGTAATCTGGGATAAGAGTACGAAACCGATCCAGTTGCAGAAAGGTGTGAGACAGGGAGATGTCGATGACATCTCCCTGTCTCACACCTTTCTGCGAAACTGTTCACCACTGCACTGGAAGATGTCTTCAAGCTCTTAGACTGGACTGGACTCGGTATTAATATTAACGGCGAATACATCACTCACCTTCGATTTGCAGACGATATGGTCGTTATGGCAGAATCCATGGAGGACCTTGGCACTATGCTCAACGATCTCAGCAGAGTATCCCAACTGGTGGGGTTACGAATGAACATGGACAAGACGAAAGTCATGTCAAATGCCCATGTCATTCTAGTACCGGTCCTAGTTGGCAATGCGATTCTCGATATTGTCGATCATTATGTTTACCTTGGACAAACAGTTCAGTTAGGTAGATCCAATTTCGAGAAAGAGGTCAGCCGACGAATCCAACTCGGCTGGGCAGCGTTCGGGAAACTTAGGAGGATCTTCTCGTCCAACATACCTCAGTGTCTGAAAACACAGGTCTACGACCAGTGTGTGTTACCAGTGATGACTTACGGCACGGAAATGTGGTCCCTAAATGTAGGCCTCATAACCAAGCTCAAAGTAGCTCAGCGTGCTATGGAGCGAGCTATGCTCATGATACCGACATAGCACGAAGAATTAGCACGCTGAAGTGGCAATGGACAGGCCATATCGCTCGAAGAACCGACAACCGCTGGGTAAAAAAGGTTCTAGAGTGGCGACCACGTACCGGGCGACGCAGTGTGGGACGCCCCCCCACTAGGTGGACAGACGACCTGGTGAGAGTTGCTGGGCGTCGATGGATGCAGACGGCACGGGACCGCACTCTATGGCGTACCATGAGGGAGGCCTACGTCCAGCAGTGAACGGTGATGGGCTGAAATGATGATGATGATGAACTAATTACCCATAAAAAAGAATTTCAAAATACTTTATCGCTCTAGTATCATAATATCAAAAAAGCATTACTAGTTGGTTATAATAAAACAAATACAAATCTATTTTCTAATAATAATTATTAACTATTAAACTTTATCTTTAAAGAAATAGAGTGTATTCTCTTTTTACAACTTAAATGCATCGCTACGAAAACAGTGCGGGCCACACAACGCACCTATCTCGTTAATTTTTCGTTACCTTGTGAGAGTGAAACATTCTGCGATGCGAAGTGAGCGATGAGCTAGTGAGCTAGTGATCTACTGATATATTCGGCGCTCAAGAGAGCGAGTGATAGATTGTGTCTATGTGAGTGATATAGCTCTTTTATATCACTCGCTCAGGAGCTACACAACGTTATTTACAGTGTTCATGGTCACGGGAGGACTAGACTCATGGACACAGACACATCCAACGTATAACACGAACTTTTTTGCGTCGAGAATTAAAAAAAAATCAAATTAATTCCGTGCGAATAATTTGTATATTACTGTATTTGTTTCAGACTGGAACTCAAGTTGTGTTACGTATTAACAAAGGCGAATGTATTGTGGGCATTAACATACAGACAAGGACAATTGAGAGTGGAATTTCTCGGTCGCAGCTATGGTGGTGATTACGATCCAATAGTCGACATACATATATGGAACGAATCCGTTTACGTTGTCACCAAATGGGGTATAGTATGGACTGTGGATTCTGTAACAGCTGGCTTACGAAAAGCGTTTAAATTAAAAGCACCACACGATATAAGCTATCAAAATTGGTTACTGTTTGACAGGTTCAGCTCTGTTGTTAAAGGTGAGTTTATTTATCAGCAGGCTATAACTATTAAAAGTAGGAAAACTCAACATAAAACCGTTCGACTTTCCCTCATACTGTGGAAGAAAATGAACGAATTATTATTCTCTCGATGAGACATTTTTTTTTAAATACACTGCACTAAGGAAATAATCCTTGTATAGCGCGGGACTTTACAAACATATAATTAACGCAGACAAATTACACCCAGACTCAGAACAACATTTTGTAAATCACACAAAGTATTGTCCTGCGTGGGAATCGAACCCGCGGCACTGGCACGGAAGGTCGGTATGTTAACCATTACGCCATCTGTACAGTCTATATGCAGTGCAATCTATATAATGAATAAATTATTATTATCGTGACTGGTTAAAAATACAATCATCAACTCATATACGGCCCACTGTTGGGCGGTAGTTTCCTCCACAATGGAATGGTAAATGATCTATTATATCACGCGAGTCGTCTGACTGGATGAGGGTATTGCTTTGAGATTTCTTCTTTTAGCTATGCAAGCAATAAAGCTTGCATAGTCAAAATAGATAATAGATAATTATTTTGAAAGTCGTAGGACCATGCTATTGACGGATCTCTGTCGGCAGCCGCGAGCCGGTCCGTCCGGGGTAGTACCACACTCTCGCAGAAGATCGACGTCTGAGTAATGGCAATGTGCTATTGCGCTTCGTTCGGTGAGCGAAAGAGCCGGAAGCCTAATTGGGTGGGTTTGGGGTTTATATTAGTAGGCAGCGGCCTAGTTATACCCTTGGTATTGGAAAGGTTCATGAGCGGCAGTGACACTTACCATCAGGTGTGCTGCTAGCTCATTTGCCAGCACTAGCAATAAAAAAAATATATAAAAAAATAAAATAAAAGCTATATGTAATATCCATATCATATTGCTTATTTTCTTTTACGACACCTACGGGTAAGATAGGGTCTGGTGGATTGTATTCTTACTTCGTCACCACACGGAGAAACATATAATATGTTACCTTTATTTCGCTGCACAAACGGTGTAATATGTAAGATACGAGTTCGATTCTTATGGGTTCAATTCCAGGTAGGAACATACTTTGTGCAATGCACAAACAACTACGGGATACAATATGCAAATATATAACTGCACAAATGGCGTAGTGGTTAAGATACACACATATCGTACAAGTGTCGTGGGTTCTATTCTCACGCAGGACAATAATTTTTGTAATCCATAAATTGCTGTTCAGAGTCTAGATATATTTTGTGTCCGTTATAGCTATTATATTTGTAAAGTAATCAAAAATTTAAAAAACAACTATTGGCAGATAAAAATTACTGAAAAAAAAGGAAAAAAATATAGTTTTACGGATTCTATCGCGTTTGTATTTGATTGGTTATTGCCCGACGTTTCGAACACTTTACAGTGATCATGATCACAGGAGGACAGTCCTCCCGAGCAGATCACTGTAAAATTTTCGAAACGTCGGGCAATTGAAAATCATATACCACCGCAATAGGTTCCGTAAAACTAGTTTTATTTCAAAAAAGGAAAACTCGAAATAAAACAGCGTGATATTAGTCAATTTTCTCTGTGAAGGAGACTAGAATCCAAGCTGTTAATTGAAATGACTAAATGACTTTATAATGACCTGGGCTAACTCCATCTGATGCCGTTTGGTCGACAATTACATTCCCAAGGAGGGTTGACGTCGGGCAGGCGGCCGGTCATATATTGCCAATAACTTTTACAATATGTACTATGAAAGAAGAGTGCATATTGTATCGACCCCAAGTAATTGGGATAAGAGTAGAAGAATGATGAGTTGAGATGACTCAATTGTATGTACTAATTGCAGTAAATAGAGACTTAAGTACACGCGTAACAATTCAATACGACACCACTACAGATGCTTTAATGCTACAATGTGCTGAGTTATCGAGCGCTATGACACATGACCACGTGTTGTTTCTCGGATACAATGATGGCAAAGTGAGTTTTTATAACATATTCCTATCTTATAAGTATCATCATCATCATCTCAGCTCATATATACTCCACAGTTGGGTTCGAGCCTCCTCTACAATAGGACAGTAATTAGCCTACTATACCACGTTAGTCAGACGTGTTGGTAGGGTTTAGTTTCGAATTTTCCTTCTCTTGCATAGATGTGCGTTTTATATCCCTTAGTCGTCCCTTGCGGTGGTGAATTGTATTCTTACTCCGTCACCACACGGATAAGTATTATAAGTATAATGCATGAGTATTTTTTTACTTATAATACTTTAATGTGTGTGTAGTATTTTATTTATAATACACTAGCTTCTGCCCTTCGACTTCTGCATGGAATAGTTACTTTAGGCTCCACTACTCCCGATTTTATAACATTATTCATTGGTATTCTGCTCCTATTGGTTTTAGTGTGATGATGTATAGCCTATAGCCTTCCTCGATAAATGGGCTATTTAACACTGAAATATTCTTTCAAATCGGACCAATAGTTTCTAAGATTAGCACGTTCAAACAAACAAATAATATCAGTATAGATATATGTACTATATTTAATGCATGAGAATTTTCATGTTCTATGAACAATTTAAAGCTTTCCGGAAATTAGGTTTTATTTTGAGAATTTGTAAAGATTTTAATAATATTTCGGCTATCAAAATTTTATATAATACTCTCGTACGCAGTTACCTTGAGACATCCGCAATCGTTTGGAATCCCCATGAGTCTAAATACATCCTTATGCTGGAAAAAATTCAAAATAAATTCACCCGTTTTTTATACATGAAACAGTACGGAGTATATCCATTTTATCCGCTTATGTATCCAAGTCTCTTTGTGCTGGGTATGGTTGGTTACGATCGATTGAGCGTACGCCGCGATATGTCATTAGCGTGCTATGTTTGGCGTGTACTATGTGGCCAGCTACACCACCCCGCCATACTGGCTATGCTAAACCTGTGTACACCAGCAGGCCATATGGTTATAAGGGGCCAGCGGCCCGCACTAAGCGTGCCAGCCGCCAGAACTAATATGCTCACTTACGCCCCCCTGACACGTGCTATTAAATTAATAAATACAATAAATTATACAGTAGATATTTACCACTGCAGCCTGCGTGAATTCACAGACGTTGCATACAAGTGCGTTGCGTATAATTAGTAAATATATTTAGTTAGTAGTATTGAATATGATAAAATATAATATTAAGCTATATTAATATTTTGATATTATGTTTTATTATTTAGTTTATTGTTATAATTATTTGTTTAAACATATTTTATTATTAATTTTAAAATTAATATTGCTTACTTACAATATCGCATTAGGTTTAAATCCTGTAAAGGTATTGTAATTGCTACTTCTCAATAAATAAATAAATAAATTTGATACTATTGATATTTCAATTCATTTATTTACAGTAGATATATACATACTTGCTTTGTGGTGGCGGCTATGAATACTACCAACCCTTACTTTGCCCGTGAATGTCGTGAAAGACGACTAAGAGCTTTATATCGACCTGGACCAATTCCACCTGATGCCGTTTGGTCAACAATTACATTCCCAAGGAGGATTGACGTCAAGCAGATGGTTGGTCATGAAACTATTGCCAATAACTTTTGCAATATGTAGGAAGAGGAGTACGTATTGCGTCAAATAATTGAGGCAAGAGCAGGAGAATGATGATGATATAATACATAGATAGGTGGAGTAGTGGTTGAGATAGCGACCTACAGGGTCTTTTTTTTTGTGGTGGACTATGGAGTTGGTCACGCGGTCTATGGCGACGGAACAGGCGGCGCCGCGACCCCATAGACCCACCCTGCAAAGCGCCTCTCTTCGCCGTGCGAACGGCCCACAGGTACTCGATCTTTGTCTTTGGTGAGCAACCTACAGGGCCTGTGTCGTGGATTCAATATTCGTGGTCCTGCGTCTGGATTTAGTTTATATTCATTAATTTTACAATTATTTCCTTAGTGTATAAGTATTACGACATCAACAAGTAAAGTAAAAGTTGGTAGTATTCGTAGCCGCTAACATACAGCGACTATCTATATATTCTATATTATTATTAAATCTTTATTAAAATATTTAGGTTTGCAAGTATTTTGTATGAGAAAAATATAAAAAAATAAAAAACTATAGGATTTTTTTCTTACAGATCGAAATACGTTTACCAAGGAGGAATATGTACAGCACAGATCCGGACAAATATTTTAATATTAAACAGTACAGTAACGATGAAGATTGTGCCATAATAGCTATAAATGTTTATGAGATTGAAAACTCTCATATTTTATATGTGAGTACAACCGCACGTATATATCAATTCCAGCTTAGCTATCCAGATAATGTATTGTACGATGTTCTTTAAGAAATAATGTATGCATAAAAGTGTATTGAAATCGGTTAGGCGGTTTCGGTGCTTGATCAGAATTTTTTATATGTAATTATTATATAAATTACTGAAATTTTTAGCATTTAATATGCTTAATTATTTATAAATACCCGATTACGTAACGAAACTTTTTTCGTTTCGTAATCGGGTATTTATAAATAATTATTGTATATTTAGATTTTAATAGACCTCCTTGTGAGTCCATTGTATAAGCCGTGCCGTGAGGTCATAGGTTCCAATTCTAAGACGATAAAAAGACGTTATATTTTAAATAGTAGAAGAAATTCTAAATAATAAGCACGGCGTGTAGTAATGTGTGAATGCTATATTAGGTTCGACCTTATTATGTGAAAGTAAAATCTCTACAGGATGAATAGGCAGCTAGAGAAAATACGCAGTGCTATGATAAACTACGGCAGCTGAACGGGGTGTAGCCAGGCTATGCCAAATAATGGCCTAGGCACAAAAGCTTCTAGTTTCCTATAATAAGAGCTGAGCTCCATATTTTTTTTTAAAAACAACACCCCGCATTAAAGAAACGATCCTTGTATTGCGGGGGACTTTACAAACATATAATTAACAAATACCAATTATACCTAGACTCGAAACAATAAATTGTAGATCGCACAAAATATTGTCTTGCATGGGAATCGAACCTATGACACTTAGTGCAGGTCGGTGTCTTAATCGCTACGCCATCTGTGCAGTCAATTTTGTAATTGCTATAGTTCTAACGAAAAAGCCAGATATCAATTCCTTGTTTGAAACAGGACTCGAATTAAAAAGTTATGATCGGCAATCGCATGCTGGACTCATACAGGATTTCTTTTTCTTTTTGATTCAATATAATGTTTTAAGAGGAGCTGCAGGGTTGATTATGAATCCTATTTAGATGATACGTTATATTTTTTTTTATTCATATTATAGTTATAATAAGTTTATTGTGATGATGATTAATGTTAAGTAAGAGTTATTATGACCAATATTGGTGCATATTTTATGGCAAATTGGCCAATATACCGATGTATTAAACAATATAGCTTGAGCTATTGTCGTTGGTAGATTTATATTTTTTTATGTAGGTACTTTTAATATTATTTTGATGTGCCAAATTTCTTATTTTTATTTTAGCGTTAGTGACTCTCAATATATTTTTATTTATGTTAAATATCTCATTTTTTAATCAGCATCGAAATAATATATCGTTGGTTAAATAGAAAAGTGACATTAATTAAAAAGATCAAATTTTATAGTACATACATTTAAAGATTTTTTCCAGCAATCGAAATGGCGGTTCAACCTATAATATAATTGCAAATTGACACTTGTGACAGCACAGAGCAGATTTGTGACGTTTAATGCGCCACAAATTTTGACGTTTAATTTGATGATTATTAAAATACAAACGATAACTCTCCTTTGTTTGATGGCCTACGAACGAGTCTTACGGGACATTGGCGAAGTTGCGGTTAACCGCCAGCAGAAGCCATTCATCAAGAAGAAGAAGTACCAACGATAACAATTTTTTTTAACAAATAATATCAATTTTCAAATTTTTTGAGAAATGTCACTCTTTTTTTTAACCGACGGTATATGAATATTCTTACCACGAGTTGTATAAACCACCGCGGTAGGTGCTTATAAGGCATCGGTAATATCAAATTTTAAAATAGTTTGATCAGTACATATTTGAATACATGATGGTAGCGGCGACGAATACTGGCA
This sequence comes from Lymantria monacha, assembly GCA_905163515.2. Lineage (NCBI taxonomy): Eukaryota > Metazoa > Arthropoda > Insecta > Lepidoptera > Erebidae > Lymantria > Lymantria monacha. The sequence continues at coordinate 10,296,974 of LR991088.1, forward strand.
ACCCTTACTTTGCTCGTGGATGTCGTAAAAGACGACTAAGAGCCTTATAATAATCTGGGCCAACTCTATCTGATGCTGTTTGGTCAACAACTACATTCCCAAGGAGGGTTGACGTCTGACAGGCGGCCGGTCATAAAACTATTGCCAATAACTTATACAATATGTACTACGAAAGAGGAGTACATATTGTATCGACCCCAAGTAATTGGGATAATAGTAGGAGAATGATGATGATATTTGAATACATGAATTCAATGTATACAATAATATGAAGTCGGGTTTTCTTTGCGCATTAATTCTATAATAAAAAAAGAACAAAAAATTTATTACACTACAAGATATTCAGAATTCGGTACGAAATGTAGGTGTGAGATTACTCAAAGCTTCCTTTACTATAATGCCCTGAATTCTGAGTCCTAACACTGACTGTGAACACGGACAAAATTTTACGTGTTGGTATCTATTTCTAGGGTAATTATTTCGTGACATTAGCCTACGTTTCAACCCCCTTACCGTATGATGATGAGGTAAATGGGTTTCCGAATGTCTCAAATGATATATGAAATTCTTTTAATCTGTGATAGACATAGATTTTTTTAAAGTTTTATAGTAAGCATATAATATGGCATTGCAATAATCCACAATAGAGTAGCCTTTTTGTGAATATTTATTGACCACAATGTGTGTTTTAGATCACTATCTACTCTCTTCAATGTTAAAAACATATTTAGAGATATAAATGGCATGAAAATAGCAGCCAGGGGTTCACGCGGAGTAGAGAGGTATGTGTATAGCGATGGTTTTGGGGTCACACACCGCCCCTTCCGTCGCTCCGGACGGTTTGGGCCTGATATAACTATATCATAGCCTGTCGCCAAAAAAAAAGGAGGCGGTGATTTTAATTGTGAATGCAAACTGTCTCCCACCCAATTATAAAGCAGTGAACAACACTGCTTTATAATTGGGTCAGGTTTCTTGAATATTGTGTAGTGTATGTTATAAATATTTTACTTACGTTTTGTTAATTTTTATTAATTAGTGAAACCGACGGATACGTTGGCTCAATTGCAATTTCGTTGGCAATTTCGATAAATATCAAGATTTCTACTTAACAGTGTGAGATACAGCTATATTCAAGTACCATGCAGCTAATTCTTTAAGTAACAACTAGAAAAGATTCAACAAAATGAAAACCGACTTCATCAGGTCCTTTTGAAATTTAAATAGGGACACTGACTCAGAATACCTTTTTTGAAAAAATGTGTTTTAAAAATTTGTCTATGTATGTTATGCTCGAATACATATAAAAATAATCTTACAAATTGAGAATCTCTTTTTAAACTATCTTAGAAATATTCCTAAAATTGTTCAATTAATTTAGGTAATTTACGTTTGCCATTTTATTGTTACGTAAGCGATTCGATATTTAAAAATATAGAACTGCAGCCATGTTGGTGTCCTTTTTAATGTTAAGGTAATTAATGATAAATAGATATAATTTTTAATACTTTAACGTTTTTAAAATGTTTACTGCATTTTTTAAATTTATTTGTCTGTTTGAAACATGACTTTTGTTGTTAAACTTTGTTTAACATGTATTGACTAAGCATTTATTTTGTTTCCTATTTACTTTATATCTTTAACTATGTTAGAAAGGTTGAAATCTCTATATTTTTTGTTAGTTATTACTATATTTTTAATAAATAACGGGATGCAATTTTTAATCTTGTTTTTATTATACCCAACAAACGATGTACAATTAATGAAAAAAAAAAACTAAGTATTAATTCCTAATCTTATAAGACATTTAATGATTTTTATAGAACTATATTGTTGTAATACAAAGACACATAAAAATTTACAAAAAATAGGAATAACAACATTTTTTTTAGATATATGAACGGTTCTGATCACAAAAGATTCAAATTTATATATATATATATATAATTGATTGAATTAGGCGATACATGGCGGAAATCCATTATTATTATAAAATGGAGGAGAGGAAGGAAAACCCACCACTTTCCCACGGTTAATCAATATACCGTACACCTCAAGAAAGGAAGGAATACGGGATGGGATCAAGGTGGAATAGGATATAAGGAAATCTTACTCCTGTGATGAGCACCGTCTCCAGAACTTCTACTTGCAATTTTCCGCAGAACTTCGAATAAAGATTCGACACGTGTTTCGCCTCTAAACGAGGCATCCTCAGGACGGTTCGGCTTCAAATGCGCTCCGGTTGACTGTACGCACGCCTTTTATACCCGCTCCACTATCAAACTACCCGCGTTGAGTCATTTTATTGACACGCAAACAACTTTAAGAGTGGGGATGTATTAAAGTTTGTTTGTTCATTCAGCAATGCATGTTTGCTACATTTTAAGATCTCTAATTGTTCCAATACACACAGCCTGAAATCTTTGCTGCAAATATGTAAGGGCTCGAAAGTATTATTATTATTTATACTGTGATTACTGTCTATTAAATGTTTAGCAAAATTCGATTTATGTGGGTAGTTGTTTGTATATGCGGCCAAATGTTCTTTGTACCTAGTTTCAAAATTGCGACCCGTTTGTCCAATGTAAACATTGTGACACGTGTCGCATTTTAACCTATAAACACCGGACTTTTTACTTGTGTTGAGCTTGTCTTTTCCGTTACACAGGGTCTTAAGAGTGCTATTTGGTCTATAAGCACAGTGAATGTCATGTACTCTAAGAATTTTCGCTAGTCGGTCAGTCAAGTCTCCGAAATAAGTTAAAGTACACGTGAATTTTGTAAGCTCTTTTGAAGAGGGATATAAAGACTGTTTAACTAATATAGAAAATAATATAGTTAAACAGTAAAATAATATAGTTAAAAAGAAAATAATATAGTTAAACAGTCTTTATATCCCTCTTCAAAAGAGCTTACAAAATTCACGTGTACTTTAACTTATTTCGGAGACTTGACTGACCGACTAGCGAAAATTCTTAGAGTACATGACATTCACTGTGCTTATAGACCAAATAGCACTCTTAAGACCCTGTGTAACGGAAAAGACAAGCTCAACACAAGTAAAAAGTCCGGTGTTTATAGGTTAAAATGCGACACGTGTCACAATGTTTACATTGGACAAACGGGTCGCAATTTTGAAACTAGGTACAAAGAACATTTGGCCGCATATACAAACAACTACCCACATAAATCGAATTTTGCTAAACATTTAATAGACAGTAATCACAGTATAAATAATAATAATACTTTCGAGCCCTTACATATTTGCAGCAAAGATTTCAGGCTGTGTGTATTGGAACAATTAGAGATCTTAAAATGTAGCAAACATGCATTGCTGAATGAACAAACAAACTTTAATACATCCCCACTCTTAAAGTTGTTTGCGTGTCAATAAAATGACTCAACGCGGGTAGTTTGATAGTGGAGCGGGTATAAAAGGCGTGCGTACAGTCAACCGGAGCGCATTTGAAGCCGAACCGTCCTGAGGATGCCTCGTTTAGAGGCGAAACACGTGTCGAATCTTTATTCGAAGTTCTGCGGAAAATTGCAAGTAGAAGTTCTGGAGACGGTGCTCATCACAGGAGTAAGATTTCCTTATATCCTATTCCACCTTGATCCCATCCCGTATTCCTTCCTTTCTTGAGGTGTACGGTATATTGATTAACCGTGGGAAAGTGGTGGGTTTTCCTTCCTCTCCTCCATTTTATAATATATATATATATAAAGCAAATTATAATTATATAACATAGCTGTACAAATAGTATATAATAATAATAGTGAAATTGAAAATAGTGAAGTCGATAATTCTATAAGTACAAATACTACGTCAATAATATAAAATTAATAATATCTTTACTACAAAATCGTTTGATTAACCATATATCTATTTTATAATACAAAGTAATTTGTGTACCAGACACAATAGCGTAAATAATATATTTTTTATTTATATTGATATGCATTTAAAATATTTTCATTTCAAAAACATCGTACTTTGGTACTTTATTAGATTATTACTATAAAATTACATAAAAAATTATGATAGATTTTCTAAAAAAACTGTTTGGGAATTCTTCTACGTACAATAATTTATTTGTTAATGGTAATAATTCTGCGAATGCTATAACAATAAATATGCCCATATTGAAACTAACTAAAACGATGCTTTCATTAAATTTCAAGTTCGTGTGCACGCTGTAAACAGTAGATCAGCTATAAGTGGCATTTTACCTCTTGTACTATTAAGCTCGTTTCTATGGTTATATCGGCTGAGAATTTATAGATATACTGAGTATTTTTTTCGCTGATGTCGATTACGTAAGTAGTAGTACAATGATTATGGGCATTGATGTTGCCTATATGCGTGCCATGCTGAGGCAAATATTTTGATTGAAAAAATTATCATCTCTCAAAACGTATTTACGTCATCGCTATCATCCAGCGGGACGCAATAAAATCTACATGGATTCTTCAACAATACTTGATGCACCTTGTGCCACATTGTCTTCCGCCGAGTGTAAGAAGAAAATTTGAACCATCGCATAATGTATTAAAGTCGATATTAGCGATCTGTTGTATTTGGATTTGTGTAAGAGAAGCCTCTGAAAGGTTCTTGGTCCATGGAACGTAGGACGTGTGGTTCTACGGCGGTGAGGCGGGGACGCTCACCCGTGAACGCCTTGTCGAAGTATTGAGTGTCCATGGGATGTCTCTGTATATAAAGAAAGATAACATTATTTCTACGAAGGACATTGTTTCACGTTATTCTGTATTTTGACGGCGTATTCATAATTTAGATCACTCCTCAGTAGCTATTTTCAAATTAAGTTTTAAAGTCTACATAATTCTTCTATTTTCCAAAAAAAAATGTTTAAAACGGACTGCTAAAAATCAAGGTAATGGCGTTCAAGAAAATAAACAAATACCTAGATTATATCTGAAATTTAACGACCTGGTCGGGTGATAATTTTTCCTTTAAATATTAATCTTTTCATAAGAAATAAGTTTAATATTGTGCCATTTATATGTCTTGAAAAAGCGAGGCACTTATGTTAAGACGTCAATATGCTTATAATTTCCTATTATATTTAAGTGGTTGAATAAGTAAATTTACAAAGAAATGACATTTATGTCATTTATTATACTGTATTAATGCTTAGGTTACTAACCACTTTTGGCCTGAAGGGTGTTTCTAGATCGCGTCTCTCCAAGCGGTCCCAGTGTATGGGACGGAAGAATTCCTGCTCTCTGATGTCGCCGTGCATGCATTCAGTACCTCCGAGCCTCGTTCGCGCATCCTTGTCCAATAACTGTAAGCAAATAAATAAAACATACTCAAAAATATTCCATATAGGTAATGGCTTATGAAAAGCAACAACTGCTTCTATCGTCTAGTATTATAACCCTGGCGACAGCGAATTCCTGGATTGGTTTCCGATGGATTTCGATTTGGAAATAGTTTTATTAGGTTGTTCGTTAGAAAATAATCAGTCGGGGATTTTTTTTTGGCAGACTATGGTCTGGAAAACACGCCGTCTGTTTCGTCTGGAGCGACGGAAGGGCGCCGCGTGGTTCCACTTTATTCCCTCCCCATCGCCCTTGGGCCGGCTACTGGTACCGAATCGTAAAAATAATTAAAAAAAATATTAAAATTACAAAGCAGCAGTAGTGAAACGAAGCGAAATATTATGTAATTTTTCAGCATAATTTAATTTCCAGATTTTATTCAGCCATACGAATACAGAAAATTCTGTTTTAAATTTGTATTAGCCTTAGCAAAACTTAGTTTTCCTTTTTAGTATATTTCAATATTTTATTATTAAATAAAAGCCTTTTTGATATATTTTATTAATTAATTTTATTTTCATTTTAAAAGACCTTTAAAGCCTTTAAAAATGTTTTGTTCGAAAGCAAATTTATTCTAGCAATTAATATTATAAATTTATAACTAGTATTTGTCAACAGTTTTAATGTGTTTAAAATTTGTTGCGACCATTTTATTTTGTGACGATATTATCCACCATATTGGATTTACAATGACGTCACCTCATTTATTGTGTTTCGCTCATCAGGTACAATTCGCCATTTTGTGACGCTCGCCATATTGGATTATAAATAGCGGTATTTAAATAATCGTGCATTGTCACGTGAACCAAACGTGTGTGCCAATTTTTATATAGCCCGACATCTTCAGTGGCAATTTCACGACATATACGCATAGAGAAGTATATTTTTTATTGCTTATGGTGGCAATTAAACAAGCAGCACACCTAATAGTAAGCGTTACTGCCAGCCAAGCAATACCAAGGGTACGGCCGATGCCTAAGAATGAATCTTGTTCTGTAGATTTTGAATCTTGTAGATTTTTGCGGGAGTATGGTACTACTTTGGACGGACCGGCTCGCGGCTGTATACAGAAAACTTTTAACAGTATAGCCTTACTTATATTAATTAAATTAAATATTTAAAATCAAGTCTCAACATCGGCTAAGTTAGTACCTAATCCTTAGTCATCTTTACGTCATCTACCTACGTTAGAAGCGTTGATCCATTATTTACAATTCTTCATCACACCACTGTAGATATGACGTAGTGTCGCTCATACTATTTCCAACCAGTACCTACAATTCTTTGTTCGATTCACAATTCCTTGTTCTGTGTCTGTAATTTATGTATGTTAATGGTGAGTTTGTAAAGTTCCCCGCGACACTAGAATTTATTTCATAATGTGAGCTGTCTTATCAAAAAAAATGCGTACCCTAGTAAGTATGGTGAGGGCTTCATGCGAAAGGAAGCGCGGATATGACGGCATTTCATTGCATATGGACCAGAACAACTCGTCTTCATCACAGCCACTGAAGGGGCTCTGACCAATGAGCATCTCGTAGAGTAGCACACCAAATGACCACCAATCGACTGTCTGATTATATTTCAGACCTTTGATTATCTGAAATATAATAAAGTAGGAATATGAAGTGAAAACAGTTCAGTTATGTGGTTACTTGACAACATTTTTTGAAGAGTTATAGAATTAGTTAACTAGAAGACCCGAGTAGTTGTTATACGGCAGCTCACACTTGTCTAAGTGGTAGCTCGATTTTAATGGATTTCCAATAGGCGTGGGTTCGGATCTCACGTGTTTTTTTTTATTGCTTATGGTGGCAAACGAGCAAACAGCACACCTGATGGTAAGTGTTGCTGCCGCCGATGGACTTTTGTTATAGCTAAGCCGCTGTCTACCAATACAAACCCCAAACCCACCTCCAGTTGGGCTTCCGGCTTTCTCGCTCACCGAACGAAGCGCAATAGCACATTGCCATTACTCAGACGTCGATCTTCTGCGAGAGTGTGATACTACCCCGGACGGACCGGCCTGCGGCTGTAGACTGTCAATAGCGTGATCCTACCACTATGTTTTGTTAGTAAACAAGTTTTTATAAATAAACCTAACATGTTAAATACTAAACCTAAGTAAATTGGATAGTAATTTATGTCTGTAAATAGTCTGAGAAGTCTTTCAGGCAACTGTATAAGAAATGTATAAGAAGAAATTAATGTATCTTATTATTTTTACTAACCTCGGGCGCCATATAGTCTGGAGTGCCGCAGAAAGTATCCGCGGTCTTGTCTAAGTATATTTGCAGCTTACACATTCCGAAATCAGCAATGCGAACGTGACCTTCGAAATCCAATAATATGTTGTCCAGTTTCAAATCCCTACAAATATTATTTACTTATTTAGTATTTTTTTATAATTCTACTAATTACGTGGTCAATAACATAAAAGGAACGGATCCAGTTTTCAAAAAACGTTGTGGGCATAGTCACCTAAAAATCGGCGCATTAAGTGTGAGGCCAAACAACAGTATTTTTTTTGAGTCGTGAGTCGCGGAATTTCTACCGCAGAAATTCTGCCTTGCAGAAATTCTGTTGAGCTGCCTGGCGGACGCATTTTATTGAGTTGCAAATATTGTGAAGCATATCTAGAAGACACGTCAGATAATGCCAGAAAAAGAAGCTGGGTAAATCCACTTAAAAGTGAAACACTGATGTTTGGACAGTTCCAAACCTTATATGAACGTTTATGTGCAAATCCAGATGTATTTCAAAATTATTACTATTTGCCACTACATGTTTTTCAAGAATTATTACAACTCTTAAAACCTACACAGCCTACTACTACACTAGCCTACCCCCCGCGTGCTCAATTCGGTCGAATTATGTGTGTGAGTCGGCACTCGGCACACATGCGGCTGTGTGGCACAAATTGGACTTTTGTATGAAACCAAATGCAGCAGAAATTACGCGACTGACAACTCACAAAATTACGCTCGTTTGCCTCACCCTAACTTGCTCATCATCGATAGAATCGTGGGTAATTCGGAACGCAGCAAAGTATCTACTTAACTCTGTGCATTCCGAATCACGCAAGACTTATTCTCTTTTTTATTTTGTTACGATATTAATTATAATATTATTAGCCTATCGATCTCAATAGACCGTGGGAGTGTGACGTCATAAGTCTATTAGGGTTGTGGGCATATCTATCATGCCCAATGGTGGATCCGCGCTTGTAGCATAATCTATAGCCAAAATCCGAATTCATGTTTTCAGAATACGATAATATATATTAAGTAATTGTTTACCTGTAGACAATTCCTCTTTTGTGTAAAAATTTAAGTCCTGACACAATCTCCGCAGCGTAGAATCTCGCTCGAGCTTCAGGGAAACGTCCACTTTGTTGAATGTGAAACATTAGATCACCACCATTCAAATATTCCATCACAAAGAACAGATGAGACTAGAAATGGAAATAATAACATTTATTAATAGTTATCATCATCATTAACATCATCCCAGCCCAATGTAGCACTATTGGGCTCCAGTCTCTCAACAGACTCTCTAACCTACAATACCACACTGGCCAGATGAATTGGTATAACGTTTTATTTCAAGTTTTTCTTTTCTTGTATAGATGTTATCTACCTATCATATACCTCAGTTGCCATTTACGACAAATACTGAACGGTAACAATTTGCTTTGTTGGTCAAGCGAGAGAATCGGAGACATAAATGCCATCTTATTATAGGCACGACTTAGCTCCTAATATTAAAGAGGTCCATGAACGGTAGTTACGACTCAGTTGCTACCTATTCGTCTGTCGCCAAAACCAATTAAAAAAATGATATCCCAATTACTTGATATCGACGCAATATACCTTCTCCTTCCACTCCTTCCATAGAAGCCTATCAAATGTCATCTCTGATATCACTTCCTCTATATCATCTTCTTTAATACCATCTTTCAAACAGCCCATCCATCTTTTCTTTGGTCTCCTTTTAACTTAAAAGTTTAACATTCATACTTATAACTTTCTTCACGAATTGCTTTAATCCCGTCTCATCACATATCTATACCATGTCAAGCTTTTACTCCTGAACTTCTCCATCACTGGCGCACATTTCAAACACACTTTTATATAAAAACAAATATTAGTAGTTTTATAAATTCACAGCTCCATTACAGCATCTGAAGTATGATTTCCGCTAGTATGTTAAAACTAATTTCTAATTTTATTAATGTTTATTTACTTTATAATTTGGGATATCTCATAAACTATTTCATAATGTGCACATGCGGACATTTGAAATTCCATGCAAATACGAATGTAAGCGTCTACCATAAAATTACTCTTAAATTTAGTAATTTTATGTGTCAGGAATTATGAAATATTATTGCAAATGTTTGGTTTCCTTACATCAGTTTGAAAAGTAGCAAATAAATGGCATAGGTAAGGATGGTTTGTGCCAAGTGCGAGAACTTTTCTCTCGATCAAAGTGCACTCAACATCGTCATCTTCTAACACAACGTCCTTCTTTAAACATTTAACAGCATAATAATATTCTGTATCGCGTAGTTCAGCCAATAAAACCTGAAAAATAAAAGTAGGTACATTTAAAATTTATTTAATACTTCTATTCACTAAAGTTGATACATTAATACGTTATTTGAACAAACAGCACTTTGCTTTTGTGATTTATTAATACATTGTTTGTTTACATTAAAACACGTACTACCTACATAACATATTTTTTTAAACTAATGCGCAAGGTGACAAAGAAAAATATATTTTCTACAAAAATAGCTAGTGATGTAAGCTGCTCTTGACATTCGGTGTTATCTACAGAAACTTATTTTTTTAAATATGCCGTCACAATGTTAACTAATGGTAACGGAACTATCCGTCATCGTCGTCATCATCATCATCCTGCTCATATCTCAATTACTTAGAGCGGATACATTATGTATTCCATTTCCATCCTATCCATTCCATCATACATATTGCAAACGTTATTAGCTTTAGTTTTAAGACCAGCCGGCTGCCTGACGTCAACTCATCTTGGAAATGTAATTCTTGATTAAATGGCTTCCGATGAAGATGGCCCAGATGGATGTTAAAGCTCTGAGTCGTCCTTTACGACACCCACGAACAAATTAAGATTTGCTAATATGCGTAGTTGCTACTGTGTGGAAGAAATAGAGTCACGCTGATGACAATTTTATGAATGCAGCCAAAATAGGACGGCACGAAGTACCATACTCTCGCAGAACTGAATTCATCATCATAAGATGGGGAGTGGTGAATTGTATTCTTACTCCGTCACCACACGGATAAGAACTGAATTGTTAAGTTCATTATATTTCGAAAAAGAAGGAAAACAGCAATCAAAACCTTACATGAATCCGACGCTTACTATCCCATGGGAGGTATAAAAACTAATTGAAGGAGCACTGGGTGAAAGTGCACCAGTATTCTCATGGAAAACTTGTGACGCTAAATGCAGTCGTCAATCCAAGTCAAGCCTAGCGATTATGGCACGAAAGGCTAGTAGTAGACATCGTCAGGACAATGGATGGATACAAATCAAGTTATGTATATGTTTATGGCTCTGAAAAGTGAGATGTCACGCCGTTGCATTAAGGTTCAGATTCGCAACTTCTATAAGTACTCTATGGATTCCCTATAAGTTATGAACTGCTCCTTTTGCTCATAACTACCTATATAATATTTTTAATATAATAGATACTAATTTGTAATTCCTTCGCTCCCAATCCTTTTGCAACGTTTTCTTTTAAACTTGGCTCAATGACAAGTTTTCTTTTGTCTCAATTCTATTAGAAGAATTCATCAGCAGAAGAACGGTTTTAAGTTTATAGTAGATAGTTGTATAATATATGTTGATGTATGACTTTTTTCTTTTTTTGTTGCAGGCTATGGAGTCGAGTCACACATCCCGGTCATTTCATCCGAGTGACGCTAATTTTTTAGAGTGATAATGTTAATGTTTCATTATGACGTGCGCATTCATTTAAAATAAAAGTCGTACTTGTCCGCGGAAGTGGTAAAGACCGACGGCAGGAAAATGGGTTCTCTGCTGGGCAATGTATAATTTACAACGATCGCCAACTCGCTTATCAAGGGAGATTATGGCAATAACACCACTAAATAATGACTGCCGCATGTGACATCCTATGGAGGAGGCCTAGGTCCAACAGTGGGAAGCGATTAGCTGAATGAAGATGAATATTTATAATACATTAAATATTATGTTTATTATCTCAGCAGTTGTAATAACAACTGTAAATACGTCCTTAATCGAGAGCCGGAAGTCCAACTGGGGTACGCAGCGGCCTAGCTATAGTCTTGGTTATAGCAAAGGTCCATTGGCGGCAGTGACATTTACCATCAGGTGTGCTGCTTGCTCGTTTGCCACCACAAGCAATAACAAAAAAAAACTTAGTGCGTCGAATCTCAAAGTGACCAAATTCTCGCCGATTAGGTAATATTATTTCGCTTTCATTTGCCGCCGCGACACGTATGTGTTTTTCCATAAACAAGCTATGTATTAGAACATTTTTTTTTAAATTATTCTTAGTTTCTAAAATTAACATGTTCAAACGAAATCTTCAGCTTAATAATATTAATATACATTTACAATCAATACGTAGATTGTCTTAGTAATATAAATTTAGGAAGACATACATACGTCCTACACACCTACGCCTATTGAATTGGAGAAAACAAAAACCGGCAAAGTGATGATAAATCTCAATAAACGTATGTGACATCAATATGGCGGACAACGGTTTTCATTTTATAACACGAATAATTATATCATGCTTTCACCGTATTCTTGGCCCATTCTCAAAGGCAAATGGGCCAACCGACGAAACCAGGAAGACATCACGTTCTGGCTCACGTAACGCTCGGATTAGTTTTGCTAATAAATATGTATCTTGTGTAGCAATAAATCAATTTTAGGATTGCTATTTAAATTCTGTATATATAGAGTGTATTTATATATTACGAATACATCACCATCATCATCATTTTTTGTAAATTTCATCATTCAGCCTTTCGCCGTCTATTGCTGGACAAAGAACTCGCTCACAAATGAAGGAACGGTATTGCAGTCACCACGCTTCGCAGGCAGGTTGGCGTTCATTGTGAGGTATTATATACGTATCCACAGAGAGCGGCTGCCTGCTCTCCTGTTGAGATTCTCAGGGCATTTTTAAGCCTCCCATGGGCAAATGAGAGATGGCGACCATTGTATTATTTTCCCGTCGCCACACGAGAATTTATAGAGTTGTTAATTTATGGAGTTTAGTATTTATTTTATAGATTTACGGGAAATTAATTGATATCAGATTATTTATTATTTAACCTCTCGTTTGCAACCATCGAAAACTATCCATTTTAAAATGTAAATAGGAATTCACGAACATAAGAAAGTTATAGTATAATTAAAATATACATAAATTCTAAATAGTTGCTTTTGAAATCAAAATTGGTCTATAAAATTGTAATTAATTATACACCGTAATCGTTGGTTTTCTTTTGTATAGACGCCGTACGAAAAGAATGTACCCAAACTACGTGACCTGAGGAGAGAGAAGGGAGGAATTTTAAAATATATACATACATACATGCATGCAAGGGATATGGCGTGATGATCACGCCATATCCCTTGCAGGGTAGGCTGAGAGAACAGAGTGCCAGAAAACTCTATCCTTGCAAACTTCACTCGCTTCCTCAACATTCATAATTCTCTACATACACGCTCGCCGGTTTCGGAGACTCTTGACTCCACCTTCCTTCAATACGTGACCAATCTGGTCTAGGTAGGTGAGCCTCGGTCTCCCCCGGTACCTACATCCTTCCACTTTCGCATTGTATATCTTCTTAGCCAGACATTCGTTCGGCATTCTTTCCATATGTCCGAACCATTGGAGCATTCCCTTTCGCATCTTTACACCAATACTCTCTTTCATACCTACTCGCTCTCTTACATCGTCGTTGCGAATGCGGCTGGTCAGCCTTTTAAAAATATTACGCTTGAAAACCAAGGTGGGGAGTGAGTTAGATCTTCGTTACTTAATCGAGCTAAATTCATTCATCATCAAGCTGTTTTTTAACTTTCTGTTAGCAAAAAATGATTTAAAATAATATAAATGGCTTACTTGGCGAGGGAGACCGAGACTAACCTACCTAGACCAGATCGGTCATGTACTGAAGGAAGGTGGAGTCAAGAGTCTTCGAAACCGGCGAGCGTGTATGAAGAGAATTATGAATGTTGAGGAAGCGAGTGAAGTATGCAGAGATAGAGTTCTCTGGCACTCTGTTCTCTCTGCCTACCCTGCAAGGGATATGGCGTGATGATATGTATGTATGTGTAAATGGCTTACTACATTAACACTAGCGTTAGCCTTGGCATATACTACAGATGGTCTCCGGGGGGGGATAAAAATTGAACAAGGTGACAAATAGTATGGGTTTTACAAATTATACGTTATCTAAGAAAACGCAAGATAATAATATAACAAAAAAGTTTGTTAAGAGTTTCAGTTACTTTTAGCTTGGGCGATTTAATCGCTTTTAGGTAAGAAAATGCCGTTGATGCCGCTGACGCTAAAATTTCGAGTTTGGTTCAATAGTTGAGTGTTGCGAAGTTTTTTTGCTATTCTCCAAAGCAACAAAGAATCTAGAACTGTGTATCTAATAAAGATAAATTAAAAATGTAATTAAAAAAAAATACATAGACGAATGTCATGATCATTGCAGCATGATAATTAAATCATCTCAGCATAGACAATGAAATATATTGAATATAAATTACAGTTAGGCAAATTCGTTCACCATCGGGGTCACATTAATACATACAAAGTATATACAGATAAAAATATAAACATCTCTAAAACGTGACGCATTAGCGAAAATACATTATAAAAACAATGTACTACAAAGCGCAATAAGAACTCGGATGTCTAAAGTAAACAAATAGTTCGCCTATTTCCATACAGATAATAAAAATTTAACGAAGTCAATGTACAATTAAAATTTATATAAAAACAAATATTGTTATGTAATGCAGTCATGAGTGATAAAATTTTATGTTTGTCATTCTAGTGGTAGGGCTATATTGTTGGTATATTGGCTATATTTTTGGCGGAGCGCTACCACATCCATAGTCCACCACAAGGGAAAAAAAAGTGTTATATTGTTGACAGTTTACTGTCTACAGCCGCGAGACTCGTCTGCGCTAGTACCGCACTCTTACAGAAAATCAATGTCTGAGCGCCGGTAATGTTCTTTTGCGTTACTTTCGGTGAGCGAGAGAGCCGGTAGCCTAAATTTCTTGCTGGATTTTGTTTGGTAAGTAGCGGGCTATATTAGGCCCTTAATATTGCAAAGGTCCATGATAGGCAGTAATATTTAAAGTCACGTATTCCGCTTGCTCGTTAGCTACAATAAGCAAATAAAAAAATGCATCACCCAAAATCTATAATTATCTCAATAGACTAGAAATTGTAACTAACTCTATTTGCTGTAGAAGATCAACAGTAACGAATTGTGTTTATAGTTCTTTATGCAAATATATCCTTAAGTATAGAATAGACATTCTAGTAAATTTTAAATAAATAATGTACATCAACTCTATCAGACTCTAAAATTTACCAGAAAGTCCATCAGACTTTCTGGTAAATATTAAATAAATAATGTAACTTAGTGCATACATAACCTGTAATAAAAATAATATTTAAAAAGATTGTATGTAACATTATCAATGGAAAGGCATACGAAATATTAAAATACTATAATAATAATAAGAAAATACGCTCATACCCGAGAGATAGCGTTTAAAATGAACACATTCAAACAGACATAAAAATAACAATCTATACATATAATAAAAATGTAACCGATCGCTGTCTGTACATGGAAGATATATGAGAAAAAATATTACTGGAACCTTTATCAACACAAATAGAACCCAAAACAAAGATTGTTAAAATTTTTGTCTGTTTATGTGTACGTTTCTGCACGCTAATCTCATAAACGGCTTATCCGATTTAGACGCGGTTTTCTTTAATATATTGTGGTAAGCTTCACTTAACATTAAGGCTTTATTTCATGTCAATTGGTTTATAAATAAAAAAGTTATGTCAATTTAAACAATGTTCGGAGAAAAATATCTTTATCGATTCTTTTCAAATTACGTACAAATTATCTTCAGTAAAAATAAATAAACACGTGTTTCAGCATTTGTTAATTTTCACCTTCTGGGGTTCACATTAGGCATGCGAAGCGGGTTGGACGACTCATTAAGTCATTAGCGCCAAGCCGATATTATTGAAGCTGGCAACTTGAAATTTTGACAGAGGTTTCTTTCTATGACGTAGAGATTTACTAAGAAAGGATTTTACGAAATTACACCCCTAAAGGGATGGAACAGAAAAGTTTGTATGGGGAGAAAAAAATCTTTGATGATTCTGTTCAAGTTACGAGTCGAATAAAATATTCTATGGTAATATCCGGCATTTGTCAATTTTTACCCTCTGGTTGTGTAAATTAGGCCTATGAAGCGGGTTGAACGACTCATTACCACCAAACCGAAACTATTATAGCTAGAAGCATTGAATTTTGACGCACGTTTCTTTTTATGACATAAAGATTCAATATGAAAGGATTTTATGAATTCCGCCCCTAAGGGGGTGTAACAAAGTGGCAAAGTGTGTATGGGGAGAAAATTTCCTTATCGATTCTTTTCAAATTACGTACAAATATTCTTCGGTAAAAATAAATAAACACGTGTTTCTCTCTCCCTCTCCATCAACCCTGCACCAGTGCCGTCGTGGCGACCAGTGCCGGCGTGAGAGCTCACACGATATACATAGTAGACGGCAATAGGTTCTTGCCTAAGGGTTTTAGATACATGTTAAGTTTAGCTTCAAAAATGTTCACTCTATAACTCAAATAATAAATCATATCTAACGAGGTCGCAACTCTGCTGGTGAAACAAAACTGTCAAATAAAGGGTGGCGATAGTTATATTTTTATCCCATGGTCATACCGTAAATAGTATATTAAAGGCAATATAATTTGTAGAATGAATAGAACTTTGAACAACCTTTTTTTTAGTGACCGGTTATGGTATGCGTGACCCCATAGCGCGCCGTACACGTACATCTACGTTATGCGGGCGGGTCACCGCAAGCGGGTATCATCTCGAGTCGAAGCTCTCATGCAGTGAACCTCAATACAGGTACTCACGCTTGCGCCGTCCAAAGCACCGACGGTAGAGCGTGTCAACGTAGAGTATTTTCTCTCAGATCCACCCTATTGCCTAATTCCGTTAGACAACTAACTCGCAGAAAGCGGCAACCGCATCCCAGTTTCTGACGTGTTAATCATCGTCCTAGAGACAAACCTTCAACACCTTGCATTGCTTTTTCTATTTAACTCTGTCAGAGATGACTTCTGCGTGGACGAAGTCGCGGGCGAAAGCTAGTTATAAAATATATATTATACACATATTTTTGATGTTTACGCGAGTATTAATACGCATTTTAAATAAAACTATTTTTTACGGTTCTTATCGTGTGTGTAATTGATTTTTAATTGCCCGACGTTTTAAACACACGGGAAGAACGCTGTAAAGAATTCGAAACGTTGGGGAATAAAATTACCAAAGCCACTTACGAACTGGATAAAAGCCGTGAAATAGTTTTATTTCAAATATAAACAGAACAAAAATAGCTATTATATTATGTATAATATATTTTTTTAATATCATATATATCTTTCTTGTATTTATATATATTATATTTGTATTTATATAATGAAATAAAGCTCGATAGATAATAGATGGGCGACAGTTAGTCGAATGGAGGACGATGACACGTGCTCAGTGACGATGGAAAGGTGGCGGGTGATGTAGGCGCCAGAAATAACTTGTGTAAATCTAATGTTACATACGATTGTACGATAGGTAAATTGCGGCGAATCGTGAAAGATGCAGGTGGCGAAGTGCCATCACTAATTACGACAGGGGTTACGGTCACCATTTGCATTTATAATAAAGAAATATATAGAAATAAAACAACAATATAACTATCCTTAATTTTTGTGATAATTGTTATAGTTTAATCATTATCACATATTATTCTCCGATTTCAATCACATTTTTTTTTAGGTTCGGTATAATGTATTTTTCCTTATTAAAGGTGGAAGAAATGCAAAATCTGAGAGTAGCAAGAACGATTGTATTATCTACGACAAAGCCATTCTAATCTATGTACTTCATCTATGAAACTGTCAACGTCCGCTCTTGGACATACATAAGCCTCTTAAACGAAAGACTATCGACCCTTCATGACGCTTGGCTGGCGAGCGCAGTTGCTGGTATAAGTTTAGCAGCGGAGTGCACTTGCACCTTAGTGCACCCTGAACCTATATTCATGAATCCACAGAGAAAAAGAGCACCACGGGATCGGATTAACCCTTTACCGGTCCCTTATTCGTACTGGTACTCTTATAGTGTATTTCTATTCGATATCTATTGTATTTTATCAAATTCGACCCCTTTAAGTTCCTTGTATAACAATAAGAGGAATAAACAGGGAGTTTTATATCGAACTTTCCTTCTGTTAAATTCGTTTTATTTGCTTACGCCTCTTTCTCGACTTATATGCTGTATGATTTTTTAAAATAATTATATCAACAACAAGTAAATTATGTTTTAATGTGTCGAGGGCTGCGTTTCCAATGCCACATATCTTGTTTTGATATATCCTTTACACGAATTATCTAGAAATCGACTGCTGCGTTTGCCTTTTGGATGAAACGTTCATTTATTATCTGATTATAAGACATGAATGTTTTTTGTATGAATATATAAACTAAAAACCTGATTCTTGTCTATCTAGAACACAATCATATTGATTTATAATAATGTTGAGAATTTTACAGTGAATATGTCTTGTTTTATATGTGTTATTTGATCTTTATGACAGTAATATTCTAAAGTTCCATTTACAATTTATTATATATATATATTTTTCTTTACACAGTTCAACGAAAATGTTATTATTTATTGCACTACGTTTAGTGACCGACTCGTTTGTCCCATTTACTATTTCCGTACTAGCTCGGCTATTAACCTGACACGATATAGCAATGTCTTTGTCTTCTTCAATATAAACGTGATGCTCAGAAATCACTATTTATCATAATATCTTTTCGAATATACCTTTTCGGATTTATTGGCAACCTGTACTAGCAATTAATGATTTGGGAAATGTACGTCATCATCATCATCTCAGCTTATATATGTACCACTGTTGGGCTCCTCCATAATGGGAGGGAATCTGACCTACTATACCACGCTGATCAGACATGCTGCTATAGGGTCTTCTTTCAAGTTTTCCTTTTCTCGCATTGCGTTTCATACCCCTTAGTTGTTTCTTACGATCACCCACGGGTAAGACGGGGTGGTGAATTGTATTCTTACTCCGTCACCACACGAAAAAAAATAGGCATAATACTATAAAATTTAGAGCGTACATATTTAACTATCTAATTATTAAAGATATTCTAGGCGAGTTAAAATGTGGTGGAATCAAATTGTAACACATTATTGATTAGTTTAATTCTTTTAATATATCGTCTTAAAGCCTTCAACCCTTTGACATCCACTGCTAGACGAAGGCTTCCCTCATTCGCCATAAAGTGCGATCCTGTGCAGCTCGCATCCAACAACTCCCTGCAACTCTCGGTGAGAGTTGATTGTCGACCAGATTGTCGTCCCACCTGGTAGAGCACGATCGCTCTACCACGTATCGATATACGTGGTAGCCACTCGAGAACTTTTCTTCCCCAGCAGTTAATTTATCGGTTCATCGAGCTATGTGATTTGCATTTTAAAAACTTTAGTGTACTTATTCTACGTGCTATGAGGATTGCACCGGTTCTTCTACGGATGACTTCGAACTTCCCTATGAGGCCTATATTTAGGGACCACGTTTCTGTGCCATAAGTCATTTAGCTATAAATAGCCTACTTATCTAATTTGCGTAAAAATAAATTTAATCTTTATCTAGTTTCTTTAAGCTATGGTTATCTAAAGTAATATTAATTTACCATAATATCGTGTATAGAATATCTGTATGGTGAACAGTAACAAAACTATTTCATCATCATTATCATTTCTGCTCATATATGTACTACAGCTGAGTTGCTGTGTGGTAGCGGCTACGAATTCTACCAACCCTTGATGCCATTTGGTCAGCCATTGCATTCCCAAGGACCCGATCAACCCGATGTCAGGCAGTCGGCCGATCATAAAACTATTACCTTTGCAATATGCAGGAAGAGGGGTACATATTACTTCGACCCCAAGTAATTGGGACAAGAGCAGGAGAATGATGATGTACTACAGCTGAGCTCGAGCCTCCTTCAGACTGAGAGGATATCTGATCTAAGGCTGGTCAGAGAGGTTAGTTATTTCGAGTTTTCCTTCTCTAGCAATGTTATCTGCTTACGTCCCTTATTCGTCTTTTACGATCACTCACGGTAAAGCAAGGGGTGGTGAATTGTATTCTTATTAAAATACTACTGACTGTTTAGTCATAACTATTTAAGCCAGATAAAATATAAATTTTTAAAAAATCTGAAATATTTGTAATGAAACCTGTATTAGTTTTATCTTATTGTTCTATTTTAAATCCCTCACATGAAAAAAAAAATTTAGTCTACTGTTCTATACTGCAGGCTATCCATTCTCTTAAATTATTTATTTATTTTATTTATTTATTTAAAAACTTTTGCACAAAATATCTGTACAAGGCGGATTTAATGCCATAGGCATTCTCTACCAGTCGACCTTGGGTGGAGCAGAAATAATGCGTGGTAGGTGCAATGTAAGTATAAAATATTTTTAAAAACAATGAAAACAGTAACAAATTTAATTAAATTATGCGGGATGCCCAAAAAATACATATATTCATACTTATTTATATACAAATACATATATACAAAGAAATACCTACATATAAAACTATAAACATACATATACAAATAAATAAATATATAACTATATACACATACTACGTATATATACGTACATACATATATACATACAAATAAATTATAGAAACTATAGATGAGAAGGTCATAGTTGAGTTGACTCCGCTAGATAGTCTAAATTACCCAAAACTACGTCCATTTCAACAAGTCTATTGTTAAAAAACAGTCCCAGTACCAAGTTTTCAATATGCTATTTAGATTTTTTCCCGTGTGGTGACAGAGTAAAATTAAATTTTACCATCCTCCTTTTCTTGCCCATGGCTGTCGTAAAAAGACTAAAGGCTATGCAGACAATACATCTGACCATAGTGGTATAGTATGACAATATCGTCTCATTGTTGAGGAACCTATCAGTGGACGTATACAAGCTGAGATGACTAGATGATTAAGAATTTCTCAAGAAAATCTTTGAAATTCGAAGTAATCTGTAAAAAATCTTAGCAATATCTTTTTTAGCCAATCAGTAGTCCAACTCAGAAAAAAAAGTTCGATTAGCATATTACTAATGTTCCTGAAACATAATGAAAATTTAAGCAATTACTTTTATATGATTCCTTTTTCCGTGTGGTGACGGAGTAAGAATACTATTCACCACCCCATATCTTACCCGTGGGTGATCGTACGAGACGACTAAGGGATATAAAACGTATATAACATCTATGCGAGAGAAGAAAAACTCGAAACGAAACCCTAAACCAACACGTCTTTTTTTTTTTTTTGTTGGTGGACTATGGATTAGTCTCGCCCCGCCAAATCGGTCCGGGGTGACGGAAAAGGCGGCGCGTGACCCCATAGACCCACCGTAAAAACTCCTCTCTCTTCGCCGTGCGAGCGGGTCACCGGGACCCGATTTTTAACTTCGGTGGCCCGCCCGGCGGTTCACCCTCGCGGGTTCCGCTCGTCGACGCCCCGACAGATTTCGCCGTCGGGGCGTCGCCCTCACGCGGTGGCCTCACGTCGGGTGACCGGACAATTCCCCGGTCCGATCACCCGAAGCCTCGGTTAGGGCGGCATCAGGCGCAGGTATTCGCGTCTGCGCCGCCCCGGCCGCTGGCGGCGGCCCGGGGCGCGGGAATCCTCCCTTGCCCGTTCCGCCGCTTCCTTCTGCGAGATGACAGCCTCGCAGAAGGCGGCGACCGCGTCCCAGTTCCTGATGCTGTCGACCATCGCCCTCGCGACGGCCGGCAGCGTCAGGTCGGCACCGATGACAGCGACGAGGTCACGGCGCTGCCGCTCCCATCCCGGACACACCTCCAGCGTGTGTTGCGCCGTGTCCTCGTCACTCCTGCAGTGGTGGCAGGCCGGAGTCCACTCCCTATACACGACCCTGTGCAGGTACAACCCGAAACACCCGTGCCCCGTCAATACCTGCACCAGCCGAAAGGTGAGGACTCCGTGCCGCCGCTCCATCCACTCTATCAATACGGGCCGGAGGGCCTCAACGGTATCCACACCGTGCCTAGGCCTCTCCAGCCGCGTAGCCCAACGGGCGATGACGTCTCGGCGGGCATCCACGCGCCAGGTGGCTATCTCGCTCAACGATGGGGAGCCACCTTCCTCGCGCGCTGTGATAACCCGCCGGTAGAGGTCGGAGAGCATCTCCGCCTCTAGGTCCCACGGGGGTGTCCCGGCCAGCAGGCACGCCGCCTCTGTTGACACCGTGCGGTACCCGCGAATGGCTCTGACCGCCATGGCTCTCTGTGGCCTCCACAGAACCGCCCTGAGCTGGGCGTTCAGAGCCCTCGCCCACACGGGTGCGCCGTACATGGCCATCGAGCGGATGACCCCCGCATACAGCCGTCGGGCCTCAAAACTGGGTCCGCCCACATTCGGCATAAGTCGAGAAAGGGCGGACGCCGCGCCGACAAGCCGGGGAGCAATCTGTCGGAAATGCTCCCGGAACCACCATCGCCCGTCGAGCACCAGACCCAAGTACCTCATATGGGCCTGGATGCTGATGTGGATGGAGTTTACCACTATCGAGGCGCCGATGGGCAGCCTCACACGGGGCCCATGGAAAAGTAGGGCCTCCGTCTTGTTTAGGGCCACCCTGAGCCCCAGCGCCTCGATCCGCCTGACCATCTCCTCGGTGCCGAGAGTGGCCAGGCTCGCCGCCTCTTCGAGTGTCCTGCCCCGGGCTGTGACGAGCGTGTCGTCAGCGTAGCACACCAAGCTCAGCCCGGGGGGGAGACTTCCTCTCAACGCCCAGTCGTACCCGATGTCCCACAGAGTCGGCCCCAGAACCGACCCCTGTGGAACGCCGCACGACATGGGCGTCCGCACAATGTCCCCTGCGGGACCCGCGCAGAGGATACTGCGGCCCTCCAAATAGTCTGCCACCAGCCGCCTGAGGTACAGGGGCACTCCATGGAACCGGAGCGCCTCCCTGATGCAGCCGAATGGCAGACTATTGAATGCGTTGGCGATGTCCAACGACACCGCCAACAGCACTCCCTTCCCGGCGACGGCCTCCGCGGCCGCCTGCCTCAGGCGTAATAGGGCCCCGATGGTCGAACGCCCCCTCCGAAACCCATACTGAGCGTCCGACAGATCGGGCCCCACCTCCTCCAGGTGTCGGACGATGCGGGCAGCGAGCACACGCTCCAGCAGCTTACCCACATCGTCGAGGAGCACGATGGGCCTGTAGGCCGACGGCAAATCCGGGGACCGTCCCGGCTTTGGCAGGAGAACCAACCTCCCTTCCTTCCAGCACTCAGGGAACCGTCCAGACGTCAGACAGGCGTTGAACAGCTGCCTGAGGCGAGGCTCGAAGTGCTCGAGGAGCGACGTCAGCACCCGGACTGGAATTCCGTCCGGGCCGGGGGCCGTGGTGGCGGAACGAATCTTCGCCACGGCCGCCCCCACTTCCGACTCCGTCACGGGCGGAACACTCTCGTCGTCGTCGGCCTCCCGGTCCTGATCTGGCGGAGCCATGACCGGGGGCGTGTGTTCCGAAACCAACACGTCTGACCAACGCGATATAGTAGGATAAATGCCCTCCCATTACGGTGGAGGCCCGAGCCGACTGGGACATATATGGGCTGTGATGATATGATGATGATTCCTTTTAATAGTTCTTATTAAAATTAACATTTTCAACATATTCAGTATCTGTATTACTCATAATCCTATTCCGCGATACTAAATTAATACCATTACTTATGACCAGTACCTACTATTCGATAGGTAACTGACCAAAATTCCAGAGTTCATTGAACTCGAGTGAATAAATAAACAAATGAAAATATTATTTGACATTTCCTTGAGCTTTGAAGTTGCGTTTATAAGCGTCATAGATAATCGTCGGTTTTTGCGTTTTGAGTGAAATTAATGACTTGTCCAAATTAACAAACTATTTAGTAATTCACATCGTCTCTATGAAGATTTTTAATATCCATCCTACGCTGTTAGTTGATTTAATTAGCTAATTAACTATTTGTAATTATTTACTGCTAAATTAACCATAATATATAGATTGTCTTATCAGTAATCCGTGTGGTGACGGAGTAAGAATATCATTCACCACCCCCTATCTTACTCGTGGGTGATCGTAAGAGACGACGAAGGGATATAAAACGCAAATAACATCTATGCAAGAGAAGGAAAACTCGACACATAATCCTATATCAACACGTCTGACCAGCGTGGTATAGTAGGGTAATTTCCCTCCCATTACGGAGGAGGCCCGACCCCAACAGTGGGACATATATGGGGTGTGATGATGATGATGATGATATAGATTGTCTTGTTTGTTCCAAATATAAGTAGACATTTAGTGATATCAATATTTCTCAGAATAATCTTTCAACCGATAAATCTACTCATTCGTTTCGTCATCTCGCTCATATACGTCCCACTGTTAGGCTCGAGCCGCCTTCATAATGAGAGGGAAATTGACCTACTACGCTGGTCAGACGTGTTGGTATAGAGTTTAGTTTCGAGTTTTTCTTCTCTTGCATAGATGTTATATGAATTTTATCTCTCTTAGTCGTTTCTTACGATCACCCACGGGTAATATAGGCGGTGGTGAATTGTATTCTTACTCCGTCGCCACACGGAAAAATCTGCCAGTTACTGTAAAAAATGTTTACTAAATTTCAAATGTCCTAATATTTCAATGAATACTGCTTATTCTCAGTGATCAGATTACATATACTCAGTTTTAAAGTTTTCAGCTGGTTAATTCTATTTCCATATCATTTCCTAGCACTCTGACCTAAATTTAAAATGTGCATTTTATCGTTATTATCTTCAGTCGATTTGGGCCGCAATTAGTAAAAAAAATAAGGTGAATTATATATCTTCGAACTCCCAAATTTCATCAAGGTGATTTTTAACTTTTAAAAAAATTTAGACTCATTTTAAAATAAAAATAAAAATCGGCCTAGTGCGAGTTTAACTCGCGCACGAAGGGTTCCGTGAAACTAAAACAGATGTTTGTTGTATGGGAGCCCCCCTTAAATATTTATCATATCTTATTTTTAGTATTTGTTATAGCAGCAATAGAAATACATCACCTGTGAAAATTTCAACTATCTAGGTATCACCGTTCTTGAGATACAGCCTGGTGACAGACGGACGGACGGACAGAGAATTCTCAGTAATAGGGTCCCGTTTTTACCCTTTGGGTACGGAACCCTAAAAAGAAGTAAAAAGTTACAGGTAAAATCTCGAGCGTGAACTCATTGTGAGGTCATGCTTGAGATTTCTGTAAGAGAGTAGCCTCCCTTAAGGTCAATAAAGAACTGCTAGACCATTGATACTATCCGCCGGCTGCGCTACTGAAGAAAAATTTTTCTTGCTCATGATGGCAAACGCATAAGTAGCACACCTGATGGTAAGTGTCACTGCCACCTATTGACCTTTATAATACTAGGGTAGGCAATACAGCTAGGCTGCTGCCTACCAACCAAACCCCACCCAAGTTGAGCTTCCGGCACTCTCGCTCACCGAACGAAGTGCAACAGCATATTGCCACTGCTCAGACATCGGTTTTCTGCGAGAGTATGGTACTATCCTGGACGGACCAGCGCTCTGGACAAAAAACTATCAACAGTGCCCTATCACTAAAAATCCTCAAAGTGCAAGTAGTTTGCCTTTAAGACGAAGACAAGTTGTACGACGAGTTACATTACGGGTTGCATAGACGTTTGTTGTCAACCCGAATGGCGGGATTTGATCAGACCATATCTCAGCCGTAAAAAAAATGAGACATAACATTTATCTATAATAAACATATTTGCCTATTAAATTAAAAATATCACTAAATAGTAGATTCATCATCATCATCATCACAGCTCATATATGTCCCACTGTTGGACACGAACCTCCTCCATTATGGAGGGGAAATTGACCTACTATGCCACGATGGTCAGACGTGTTGCTGTTGTTATTGGGTTTTGTTTCGAGTTTTTCTTCTCTTGCATAGATGTTATATGCGTTTTATATCTCTTTGTCGTCTCTTAGGATCACCCACGGGTAAGATAGAGGGTGGTGAATTGTATTCTTACTCCGTCACCACACGGATAATGATAGATGATTAATCACATAAAAAGATTACATAATCCTTACTAATATTATAAATGCGAAAGTAACTCTGTCTGTCTGTCGCTCTTTCACGCCAAAACTACTGAACCGATCTAAATGAAATTTGGTACACAGATGGTCTAAAACCTGACAAAGTACATAGGCTACTTTTTAATGCAAAAAAGGGTTGTAGAAGGGGATGAAAAGTTGTAAGGAAATATTGTAACTTATTTTTAGGCCATTGATTAGATATAAATAAATATGACATTAAAATTTTGTAAAGAATTTACCCTTAAGGAGTAAAATAAAAATAGGGGATGAAAAACTTTAGGAAAGTAACCTTTTACGCGGGCGAAGCCGCGGGCAAAAGCTAGTTAATTATATAAATCAAAATTATACTTTGTGAAATTTATATTCGAAGTAATATAAATTGCGTCAATGAAATATAAGGAAATCAACACCTCATCACATTACATTATTTATTTGAAAACTTTTAAATTTATTTAATAGCTTAATAATATAAATAGTTTTGCTTTTCAACAACTATTCTTGTTATTCACTGCAAATAGTTAGCGTATATGAAAGATAATTTTTCTTGGCAAAAATAACGTGTTTCGTTTTTTTTTTTATTTCGCCTAGTCGAATACACCTAACATTTTCTATTTATAATAATTTCTCAGTTACATTAGAGAAGAATATATACCATCTTCAGTTCAGTCGAACTACACAGATAATAAAATGTTATGTGGCCATATAAATCACATGCTATTTCTATTTCATTCTACTTCTATATAAATCAATATATAAATCACTATAATAAAAGATTTCATTGATCGTTGTGATTTATCTCGTCCATTTTTAAACCGCGAAGTCGAAACCTACGTCATACGTCTGGCACATACCACCGTTTAACTCGATGTGGGTCACCAGGAGAAACAATGATAATTGCAGACAGATACCAGTAACTAATTAACATCAGCGCGACGACGCGGAAATATTACTGTACCGAAATATTTAGGATACTACAGTTTATGTGATGACTGGGTAATAATTATATAATGTCATCATCTCATTCTTTATCGGGATCCCGTATCAGACGATAAAGAGAATGATTAATATCACGTTGAATGATATATCTCACTTTTATGTTTTCAAACTGGCAGATATCGGTTTAATTAGCCAATCAATGAAGCAGCCTGATTTGATAGCCGATGTTATTACAATTTACCATAATTGTTGCGAATTATTCCTAGAAAGCTTGCAGGAGTCTATGATCGTGTTTCACACTTAATTTTGAGCTGACTGTATACCATCCTTGGCCATAAAAAAATATAAAGAAAGAAAATAGTATATCTTACCTTTCCAAAACTACCTTTCCCTAAGACTTTGATGAATTGAAAATCTTCAACTGTGTACTTTCTGAACCGAGGAATGGAGCGCGCCGGTGGAGTGAAGCGACCAGT
This sequence comes from Lymantria monacha, assembly GCA_905163515.2. Taxonomy (NCBI): domain Eukaryota; kingdom Metazoa; phylum Arthropoda; class Insecta; order Lepidoptera; family Erebidae; genus Lymantria; species Lymantria monacha. The sequence continues at coordinate 10,324,392 of LR991088.1, forward strand.
TTTTCGGAAAATATCATATGCTGTAGATTGTTCTGTGAAAAGGACGATTACTTATTAATGTTAATAATTAAATCTAACAAAAATGTATTATATCTTTTCTAAAAAACACCTTTAAATAGTTCCATTGAAATTAATAATATTCGTTTGTAAATCCAAATTTCTTGACGTTTAAAGTATGCCACATTTTTGAGTTAAGATATTATTTTTGTAAAATACCTACCTAATGATACTTACCCAATCAAAAGATAAAGGATGATTATCTAAACATGTATACTTTATAATTTTTAATAATATTTGAATATCTTTATAAATGGATATCTGGCATACAAAAATATTAACACAATGAAATGTGGTTCTGAATGTAGATGATGATGTAAGTTCAGAGTTCGTCTATATGTAAATAGATGTATATTTTTGTTAGAAAACTATTTTTCATCGGAAAATACTTATAACTATTACAACAAGCACATTCGAAAGAGGTTGTATTATTGGCGTGAAGAGTTATTACGCAGCTGAAGGTGTATTATATTAGCATTAAATAGCTTGAGTAAACTTAATTTACCTAACAGTATGTACTAAAATATAATTTTAATCCGTAATTTCTGTAAATAACACTCGAATCTAAAACGTAATTTCTGTAAATAACGCGCGAAATCAAAAGCTTAAGGGACGATATGACACACTAATAACTGCGTGTAAGAGATATGATGAATATAATTGACGTTGGGAGAGCTACGTAAATAAAAATGAGATGTTGTTCATTGGTAAAATATCTATTCACTTTAAGTATTTGTGTCAGCCCCGTAAGGGTAAAAAATTTGGAAATCATGAGCCAGAAAATTTTATTTTTGTTATAACACTATTTGGTTCATGTATGATCATAATAAGGATCATGAATATGCGCAATCATTTCTTTATGTTTTGTTCATTATGATTTTAGTTAATCAAATTATAAATCCCTTATTAATCTTTTTAGTTTTCTCCAATTTATAAAACAAATTTATTGAAATTTGTGTACCACAGCTTCTGTTGGGTCAGCCATTTTACTATATTATCGCTAAAAATCTCTTATCAAATCAAATCAAATCATTTATAATGCATAAGCTCCATAAAGGCACTTACATATTGTCAATTGTACATATTTTTTGTTTCAAATAATCTACCACCGGATCAGAAGGCGGCCACAAATTGAGAAGATCCGGCAAGCAATTCAGCAGGCTCGTAATTTTTTTAAATTATATGTTTTCATCAAAATGATTGGATACATACATACATACATATCATCACGCCATATCCCTTGCAGGGTAGGCAGAGAGAACAGAGTGCCAGAGAACTCTATCTCTGCATACTTCACTCGCTTCCTCAACATTCATAATTCTCTTCATACACGCTCGCCGGTTTCGGAGACTCTTGACTCCACCTTCCTTCAGTACATGACCGATCTGGTCTAGGTAGGTTAGTCTCGGTCTCCCTCGGTACCTACATCCTTCCACTTTCGCATTGTATATCTTCTTAACCAGGCGTTCGTTCGGCATTCTTTCCACATGTCCGAACCATCGGAGCATTCCCTTTCGCATCTTTACACCAATACTCTCTTTCATACCTACTCGCTCTCTTACGTCGTCGTTACGAATGCGGTCGGTCAGCCTAACTCCACAGATTTTCCGCAGAGATCGCATTTCGACCGCATTAATTTTACTATCATACTCTTTTCTGCATACCCAACTCTCGCTTCCATACAGTAATGTTGGGACAAGCACTGCGTTATGTATTGCTACGCGTGCCTTCTGGCTGAGGTGGTGGCTGCCGAAAAGTTGCCCCAACGCTCCGTTCACTCTATTTCCCGCATTCACTCTTCGCTCTATATCAGTGGTGTACCTTCCATCTCGGCTAAATCCACATCCAAGATATACAAATTCATCCACTTGCTCTAGTACATCATTACCTATTGTTACTCTTACATCTGTTCTGGTTTTATCTCTTTCAAAGACCATTATTTTGGTTTTGCTCACATTCACGCGTAGACCCCTTTTCTTACAATCTTCTGTCATTGTGTCGACTACGGTCTGCAGGTCAGTCGCTGACTGTGCCAGCAGGACTGCATCATCTGCATAAAGCAGAGCAGTGACCACTGAGTCGCCCATCTGGACTCCCACATTCATATCGTTCAACCTTTGGAGACATTTATCCAGATATATGATAAACAGCCTGGCTGACAGAACGCACCCCTGCTTAACGCCGATATTGACGTCAAACCAAGGCGACATTCCATCATCCAGCCGCACACAGGCTCTACAGCCCATGTAACTGGACTGCACAGCCTGTAGCAGTTTACCGTTAATACCATACTCCGGTAAAATGTCCCAAAGTTCCTTTCGTACAACCGTGTCAAATGCTCTCTCCAGATCCACAAAACTGCAGAAAACCCTCTGACCTAGAGCCAGATGCTTCTCCACAATGTTGCGCAGAGAGAACACTTGATCCATGCATCCCCTTCCACTCCTGAAACCTCCTTGTGTCTCACACAGTAAACCATCGGACACCATCCTCATTCTCCTTTCAATAATTTTTCCATACACTTTTGCTGCCAAACTGGTCAAGCTTATGGCTCTGTAATTTGCGCAGTCATAACGTGAACCCTTGTTTTTAAACAAAGGCACGATGACTGCGCTATTCCAGTCTCTGGGAACCATTCCCGAGCTCCAACATAAATTGAGGAGCAACAGGAACGCCTCCCAGACACAAGAGCCACCGAGCTTGATCATCTCGGCAGACACCATATCAATGCCCGCTGCCTTACCATTTTTCAAACTTCTTATCGCCCATTCAACTTCATCCATACTGATGCCATCGGAGGACGCCGTTGTCGAATGTTGATCTACTAAACCACATCCAACACCGGCGCCAACCGTAGCATCCGCATACATATCGCCAAAATATTCACTCCATCGGCTTAACACGTCTTGTGCTTGTGTAAGAATGTCTCCACCTTTAGACCTTATTTTATTCATTCTGAAGGCTGACCAACCACCCCGAGACTTCCTCACCTCCCTCCAAAAGAGTTTGGTGTTACCCTCGAAGTTTTTAGTCAGCCTATCTTCTGCACTCATACTTGCTCTATCACGTTTCTCTTTCACTAAGGCCTTGGTGTCATTCTTACATTGCCGATATATTTCTTTCTTCTGTTTTGGATTGGATACATGTTTAGTCTATATTAGCTCCAGTGAGATGCCCTTCAAATAAGGATTATTTTTTTAAAAGTTAAATTCAAAATTGAAGCAAAACAAAAAAGAACAGAAATGGTTCGACCAGATTCCACAAACGGCACCCACCAAGTTAGCTACTATGAAATGACAGCTATCTCATAGCTCTTTGGCCTCATATTGTTGCCTTGCCTTGTCTTGTTATGAATATAACATTAACTCAGAGTGAATTCAAATTTTTATACATCTGTTACATAGTTTGTAATGCTTTGAATTAATTATTAGCGCGAGTGCGCTGACATTTCTGTAACAGTTTGGTAATTCATTATAGTCGTAGATGATTACTATCAGAATTTCTGGAGCGAGTTCCAAGTACGATAATCGAAGCTGTCACTTAAGATATTTACATATCGTCTCCATTAATTAACATTCAAGACATGCCATTTTAATACATAGTGCCTTACTATGTGATAAGGGGCTCTTTCCTCTTTTCCTAGTCTTCTCAATCTTGGTCGTGAAATATTAATATTAGATGCCTAACAAATTGGCCTCTTTGTATTGAACCATCGTCGGTCTTTCATTATGTAGCAATTTTAGCCCAATATATCACAGACCTTAGTAAATGACATTATTTATTTTACTGCATATGAACATATAATGGATCGTGCTGTGTGGTAGCGGCTACGAATACTACCATCCCTTACTTTGCTCGTGAATGTCGTAAAAGACGACTAAGAGCCTTATAATGACCTGAGCCAACTCCATCTGATGCTGTTTGGTCAGCAATTACATTCCCAAGGAGGGTTGACGTCTGGCAGGCGGCCGGTCATAAAACTATTGCCAAATATTTTTTACAATATATACTATGAAAGAAGCATACATATTGTATCGACCCCAACCCAAGTAATTGGGATATGAGTAGGCAAATGATGATGATATAAATATAATGAATATTTTATTAAATCTTACAATAATAAAACAGATATTTTGAGAAAGAAATGAAGATAATTTTAATTCATAAACATAAATAATACATAATATTATAAATATTATTAAATTTTGAATAATTTTTATATGGATCTTATAAAGATTGAGATTATATAAAATATGTGATTGCCAGAAATTAGATCAAAATTTTATATATTATAATTTTTTTATTTTTTTTTTATGTTATTAGTAGTAATTAAAAGAGATTTGCCTTTTTATAGTCATCGTTCTCCTACTCCTATCCCAACTACTTAGGGTCGATACAATATGCACTCTTTTTTCATAGTGCGTATTGTAAAAGTTATTGGCAATATTTTATGACCGGCCGCCTGCCAGACGTCAACTCTCCTTGGGAATGTAATCGTTGACCAAACGGCATCAGCTGGAGTTGGCCCAGGTCGTTATAAGGCTCTTAGTCGTCTTTTACGACATCCACGAGCAAAGTAAGAGTTGGTAGTATTCGTAACCGCTACCACACAGCACTTGCCTTTTTATAGTATGCTTGGCTAATTAAAAATTGTGTGCCTCTGTGTAATCCGATTATTACTACTCATAAACTTTCGCAACTACATAAAAATTAAACTAATGAAACTACATAATTCAAGTTCATTAATGTTTAATTTACGTAATATTAGTATGACACAATACGTATTATATATATATATATATTGTACATGCTGTAAGCATGTACAATATATTAATTTTCTTTCACCTCATAAGAACGGCGCTAAAAATATTTAGTCAGACGAAGCAATATCAAGGTCGGTGCGGATATATCTGGGGTTATCAAGACTGCGAAATACCTACACAAATTTTGTTAATTTTATTTTCTATTTTTAACAAAAAGGGCACATAATATTCTAATGGCAGAATTGTTCCAAATATTATTTTTATAATATTGACAGACATTATGTCTTTGTTCTCTTTTAAATGATTGTTCCTTGTTGTTGCATGCCATATAACACCTACACTCTTTCTGTTTTTAAAACAAAACATTATTATGTTGCGTATTTTGTGCGATTAGGTATAAATATACTAAATTCTTATATGGTTCTTCTCATAGTAGGCCATATCCAGTCCCTTAACAGATCGCAACTTCAATTGATAAAGATATTAAAGTCAAACGTTTGTTTTTACTTTCACTACATCAACATTTTAGATAGATTTCTCATCTATAATGAAATTATATTATACATTCGAAATTTATCTAAAAAAATTTCATCATTCCCAAGGAGGGTTGACGACGCCGAGATGTCATCGCCCGTTGGGCTACGCGGCTGGAGAGGCCTAGGCACGGTGTGGAGACCGTTGAGGCCCTCCGGCCCGTATTGATAGAGTGGATGGAGCGGCGGCACGGAGTCCTCACCTTTCGGCTGGTGCAGGTATTGACGGGGCACGGGTGTTTCGGGTTGTACCTGCACAGGGTCGTGTATAGGGAGTGGACTCCGGCCTGCCACCACTGCAGGAGTGACGAGGACACGGCGCAACACACGCTGGAGGTGTGTCCGGGATGGGAGCGGCAGCGGCGTGACCTCGTCGCTGTCATCGGTGCCGACCTGACGCTGCCGGCCGTCGCGAGGGCGATGGTCGACAGCATCAGGAACTGGGACGCGGTCGCCGCCTTCTGCGAGGCTGTCATCTCGCAGAAGGAAGCGGCGGAACGGGCCAGGGAGGATTCCCGCGCCCCGGGCCGCCGCCAGCGGCCGGGGCGGCGCAGGCGCGAATACCTGCGCCTGATGCTGCCCTAACCGAGGCTTCGGGTGATCGGACCGGGGAGTTGTCCGGCACCCGACGTGAGGCCACCGCGTGAGGGCGACGCCCCGACGGCGAAATCTGTCGGGGCGTCGACGAGAGGAACCCGCGAAGGTGAACCGCCGGGCGGGCCACCGAAGTTAAAAATCGGGTCCCGGTGACCCGCTCGCACGGCGAAGAGAGAGGAGTTTTTACGGTGGGTCTATGGGGTCACGCGCCGCCTTCTCCGTCACCCCGAACCGATTTGGCGGGGCGAGACTAATCCATAGTCCACCAAAAAAAAAAAAAAAAAAACGGAGGGTTGACGACTGGCGGGCGGCCGGTCGTAAAATTATTGCCAATAACTTTCACTATATGTACTATGAAAGAAGAGTGCATATTGTATCGACCCCAATTAACTGGGATAAAAGTAGTAGAATCATGGTCTCATGTATAATGAAATATAAGCGTTGTCCATGATTGTGGAAAACAAGCTGTAAATAAATTTCTACTTTACTTGTAAAATTTAAAAGTATTGTTTTATCTGAACTCTTAGAGAAGCCATTAATAAATCTACGTGAACATGAAACGTGAAAGTTTAGTTGTAACAAAAATAAGTAAATCGATTTTTTTTCCGTGTGGTGACGGAGTAAGAATACAATTCACCACCCCTTATCTTACCCGTGGGCGATCGTACGAGACGACTAAGGAATATAAAACGTATATAACATTTATGCGCGAGAAGGAAATCTCGAAACCAAACCCTATATACCAACACGTCTGGCCAGCTATAGTAGATCAATTACCCTTCTATTATGGAGGAGGCCCGAGCCCAACAGTGGCTATATTGGCTGAGATGATGATGGTGAAATCGATTTTCACGATAAAGTTTATTATACTTTTCTTATTTTTATTTCATTAAAAACCACCTATTTTCCCAAAACTGTTGTATCATATCCAAATTTAACTTTCCTCTTCACGGAAAATTCTGACTTAGATGAACAATTTACGTGCACTTCTTTGAAACTAATCCGCGTCATACAGTATACATTTACATACAGCTCTCCACTGATTTAAAAAGACATTCATTGTGGAATGCGATTTACTGCAGGTAAAATTACCATGGTTATATAGCTAATGCAGTGGATTCCATCTTTTTCAGGCCACTAAGTATTACCGGTTTATTGAACTACAAATAGTTGTAACGAATCTGGATGATTGTTTGGCTCGGATAGAGATAACTGTTACCAAATTATTTCGGCTTAAATTAGCAAGGCTGATCGTACATAATGATATTCCTAGTACATTCCTATTTAGTTCTTACTGTTAATCACCATCATTCTCTTACTCTTATCCCAATTACTTGGGGTCGATACAATATCTAATCTTCTTTCATAGTACATATTGTAAAAGTTATAGCATCGTAAAAGTTATAGCAATAGTTTTATGACCGGCCGCCTGCCAGACGTCAACCCTCCTTGGGAATGTAATTGTTGACCAAACGGCATCAGATGGAGTTGGCCCAGGTCGTTATAAGGCTCTTAGTCGTCTTTTACGACATCTACGAGCAAAGTAAGGGTTGGTAGTATTCGTAGCCGCTAACACACAGCAACAGATGGTTCTTACTGTTAGATATTAGATTTATTTTTTATTTTAATAATTTGTTTTTAAAATATCGTAATATTTAGGGCTATGTTCTTCCGTATTACTGGTAATAATGTATTATCATTATTATTATAGTTTAGTAATGATATAGGTGTGTAATAATTATAATCTAAATATAACTTCAAGTAAATTAATGTTTCAATATATAATGTGTTTTACTGGGATTTTTATGTTTATGTTATTCTGTTTATAACAGCTCTATAAACAATATCCAATCAACTCAATATCCTATTTACTTTCAAAAATAAATATGTGCCTCTCAAATTCTTCGCAACTTTTTTAAAAATTCAATTTTCTGAAAATAGTCTTTTGTGATTCAGTAATGTTAATGCACACACAAACAAGAATAACTAAATTCGAAAACGAATCCACATAAAATAAATATATTAAAGTACTAATCCAAACGAGTGAGGTAACACGTATAATATAATTAATTAAAAAATTAAGTAATTAATGAGATTGATAGGATAACTTGCGTTATTTGCTGCCAGCAACAATAGACATGCAAACTAGCGAAACATACTTAAATAAAGAAGAAATCAAATTCACAAGGAAATACAGAAAGCAGAAAATATAATAGAAGATTACATACAACTGTGTAAATCTTACCAAGATCTTGTTCTAAGATGTCAGTGTTATTGTGCTGCGAAGTTGTTGAGCTGGAGCAAGTCGCTGAAACCTCACCACCTGTCAGCAAAGTCACAATAAAATTGTTCCTAGAATACAGAGTATTCAAATATACTCAATAATATAACAATATCACCTTATCTATTTTGACTCTAATGAATTAGTTCCTAATCGTTTAAATTTGTAGATCAGAATAACTAAGTTCGTCCTTACATTTTTATCTACTAGTAATGAACAATAGGATTTTTCATTACATTACAAATATCACAGCTAAGTAAAATTGCGTCATCCATTCCCATTAAAAAGCATAGCGTTTCTTCTATTGCAATAGTACATAGTGTTAAATTAACATTTTCACATAGTAATTATAATAATAATTACGATAACGCATCCAGAAATTTCACAGATCACAAAATTAATTACAATATATGGTTGAATTAAGATATCAATTGAATTGAATGTAACGTGAGGTAAGTAAATTTTTTCTTGAACTACTAGTTTAGTGTATATGATTATTATTTATTAAACTTTGTGCAATGAAAGAAGAAAGTATAGATAAAACAAAACAATCTTAACAAAACAATCTAAACAAAACAACCTTTACGTTATGTAAATATATTTTTACATAATCCCATGCAATTAAACTCTTCATATATCTGCATGATTCTATTTTATTTCAATGTATGAAAGACCTCAAGACAATACAAACAAATGTGTATATTCCTTTGTTATTAATTATTGTTGAATTACTAATAATGGCTGAATTTTGGTCCAAATGTGTTAATCATAAAAATCTTGTCAAAAGGCCATACGCTGTCGTGTTGGAAATAAAAATACATGCAGTGACGTTTGAAGACTAGCCAAGTAATTGTATATCAGAATAACCATCGAACCCTTTAGTCACGAGAGCTTAGATAAATGCTGGCATCAATAATCGAACGAAACTATTACGTTGATGACTGATCGAATAATAATGTTCTTCATCAACACTTCCGAAAACATTTAATCTTAGGCGGTTAATGCAATATACTATTTAATCAATATTCATGGATAGCTACTTGATTCTTAAATAAGGGAGTAATTAAGTGATGTAATATTTATTTTTTTATCTGACTCAATAAAGGACTCGACTTGTCTGACGTAGTACGACACTTTCTCAGAAAATTGACATCTTTGTATGAGCATTTTGCTCTTGTACTTCGTTTGATGAGTGAAAGACCAGGTCTCAAACGCGCATTCTTTTTTGCCTGTTCTCATTCCATCCTTTCCTATCCTTTTACTATTATATTAAATATATACCTGGTATAGCTGAGGTCTTCCGTGTGGTGACGGCGTAAGAATACTATTCAGCACACCATATCTTACCCGTGGGTGATCGTACGAGACAACTAAGGGATGTAAAACGCATATAGCATCTATGCGAGAGAAGGAAAACTCGAAACAAAACCCTATACCAACACGTCTGACCAACGCGGTATAGTAGGTTAATTTCGCTCCCATTACGGAGGCGGCCCGAGCCCAACAGTGGGACATTTATGGGCTGTGATGATAATGATGATAGCTGAGGTCCATAAGTAGCAGTTGCCACTTACAATCAGGTGCGCCGCCTTATCGTCTGCCACCAAAGATAATAAAAAAAATCTTTTATAATATCCACGCGATGACAATTCTTTCTATATATTAGTTTCAGTAGTAATCACTATTCGTTTTGTACAGGTGAGCAAATTATTGGCTAATATCCAGACAGCCACATTTCACACCCACACCACAATGTACTTTGGGTATAAACAAATACGCAAAACATAAGTTTAAGATGTTAAAAGGTGTGTGTGTATTTAAATAAGTAATAATGCACTAATTTCGATATTTATTCTAATATTTAGAGTGTTTCACTACTTGAGAAAGTAATATTACTTTGAAATAAAAGGAGCAATGATCCACTTACTCGTAGTAACTCCTGCCTTTACCATCCATGGATATTACGTTATACACTCTTATGGTAATCATGGCCATTACTAAAGCTATGCATATACAAGAAATTTACCAGACATTGGATAACAGGCCAATAAAATAGCTTTATTTTAGGCAGAACGACTGACGTAATAGTGACGTTCAACTTATATATTCGGCTCATGTGATAACGAAAATCGCTCATCATCGCTTTAGGAAAAATAGACATCAGTGCCTATAATTGTACGATGCGGTATATATATACAAACCTTTTTTAGATGCAGTTCTTGATGCCAAAGCTTCCACTAAAAGTCGCTGGTTCACTCCGCACAAATTCGCTGTTAACTTTTCACATTTTCGGTGGCAGTTAACATCACAGTCTAAAACAAATCACCAGTATTGTGGCGTGGCTTTAGGCTAACAGGATTTTTTGAATAATAAAGCATGCAACATCTAATTAGCTTATAGCCGTGCAGAAGCAGACGTGCAGGATACATATTAGAGGAAATTTAGTTTATATGTATGAGTATATACAAATGAATTACGAACTTATGTAACTGTATAAATCCCTACTAGTATTTTAATAATCATGACTTACCCTTCCTTATTTGTGAAAATGTTGCTGGTGATGCTGGTGCTGAAGAATCGAAGCCAGAATCGTTAGAGCCCGTAGAAGTGCGACCATCTGGATTATTTTCACTTTCGAAAAATTCCTCAGAATCGTCACTCGATTCCGAGTCATCGTCTTCCTCAGACGATTCTTCTGAAGAAGAATCTGATGAATCCGACGAATGTATAATTTGAGGGGCTTTCTTTTGTAGCGGACGTGGAGTAGCTATTAAAGGTTTAATTGCTTTTTCTTCTTTAACAAGTTTTTTACGTGCAGCTTCTACGTTAGATTCTACTGGTAAAGAAATCGCATCATCAGATTTCTTCTCTTCTTGATCTCGTTGATTAGTCGTTTCAGCCTTATTTATCTCATCGGTCTTGTCCTCACTTTGAACTTTAATTTCAATTGTTGTTTTGGGTTCTTCTTTTGGAATGTCTTGAGGCTCTATTACTGTTAAAGGATCAGTAAGGTCTAAGATTTTTGTTTTTTTGTGTGCACTGGATTCCATTAAAGTATCAACATCACTAGACTTTTGTGATTGCACTACTGATGCATTAGTCGTGGCTGATATTATGCCTAACGAGTTTGATAGTTTTTCTTCAGTATTATTAGTACTATTTAGATTCGAAGCGTTTAATTTACCAACTGTGAGATTATCCTGTAACATAACATCAGCTGTCACAGAATTTTTATTCAAGTTTGATATTTTACACTCTGTAATATTCTCTTCAGCTATGTTTAGTGATTTGGTATGAATTACTTCAATTGGTGAGATTTTCTCACTATCCGATTGCATAATTTTAATTTTACTATTATAGTTATCATCACTGGATTCACTTTCATTTTTATTCAATATAAAGTCTTTCGTATTAATTATAGACGAGTCGTTGCTAATCATATTATTACTTTCCCTTGCATTCGAGAGTTTGATTTCATTATGAACATCTGTTTTATAGAGCACGTCATTAATTATAGATATTTCATTTATCAAACTACTATTAGTGCTTACTTTTTCATTTTTCTTAGATGGCTTACGTATGTTTTCATTGTGCAAATTCTTCAAACCTTCTTCTACCACATTCTTTTCTTTTGAATCACTTGTTTGCACCTTAAACGGTTGAACGGGGCAGATAATTGGCTTTTCAAAATAATTTGTAGATGCCTCGGTTAATTCTTGCTCATTAGTTACAGTATTCAGTATAACATCTAAGCCAGTCTTTGATTCCCTTTTAGAACTTTCGGAGCCATGTATAGGACAATTTGGATTTATTTTTAGTGATGCATCTATATTCACATCGTTTTTAATGACACTCTTTTCGGCATTTTCATTATTTTCATCTTTAAACGTTGAAGGGATTTTAATCACATCCTGTGAAATATGTCTGGCATTCTTTTTGTCAGATATGATAGCTTTTACATTTGACTTCGTTGGCAGTGGCTGAAGGGTTTTATTTTGCATCAAATGACCTTTATTTAATTTTTCTGACTTTGTTTTCTTTTGACTTAGTAATTTATTTTTATTTTGAGAAATAGTATCTAGCGAAGCACTTTTTCCTATATTTGATTTTTTATGACACACATTTCTTAAATCGTGCTCTTCCGCTGGATGTTCATCTTTCTTTACATCTGATTTTACATTTTCATTAAACACACATGGAGCTTCAGCAACCCTGTTATCCTCTATGGTATCTGTGTTTGATGTTTCAGTTTCAATATCAACAGTTTTACTTATTTCCTCTCTTAAATGTTGTGTATTCATAGATTCAGTTTTATTTTTTTGACTATCACGATTATTTGTATTCTTTTTTATATCATTATTAATACCATCTATGTTATCATTTAAATTACTTTTTTCTAAATTATCTTCTTCAGTTTCTTCGGGGAACCAAAACAATGCACGTTTGTGTTTTTCTTTTTCTTCATCCATATTTTGCTTTCGTTTCATGAGATATACCGTTTCTCTTTTTCCTATTTTGTCCCAAAAATTACCACTGTCAGGTTCAGGCGACGGTAGTCGGTTCTCAGTAACTACATTTTCTTTTACTGTGTTCTTATTATTTATTTGTTCCTTATTCTTTCTTGTTATTTCTTTTCGCTGAGAAGAGTTTATGTTGTGGACTTCCTCAACTTTACTACTGTACGTTATTTCTTTTTTCGGGACATGAACCTTTTCTTCTACAGTAACATTTTCAACTATAAATTTCAGTGGACTAACAGGAACTGATACTTCAACGGTCCCTGTGATTTTATGTTTTAATTTTGGTTTTGGTTTTTGATTTGTTTTTTTCTGATTTATTAACTCTACAGTTTCTTCGAATCCTAGTTTTTTATCATTATTATCACTGTTTAGTTCTTTTGGCAATTCAGTGATAGAATCTAATCGCCTAACATTACTTCCCGATGAAGATTTTTTAATACTTTGCCTTTTAGAGAGATTTCTGTGGTCTCTTACATTTTTATAGGATGTAAGGCTATCGTACAACGAGTGATCAGATTTGGTCGTTTTTAAGGGATTCATGGAATCGGACTTTTTTAATTTGTTGTTATCCTCAACAATGCCTATCTTACTTAAGTCTAATGTTGCTGTACTGAGATTTTCATTTCTGATTAAAGAATCAAATAAATTTGCTTGTTCTGCTAAAAGTTCCATAGAACACCTTCGTTCTAAACATTTATTGCTAGTAATATTAGTCGTAGGTGTAGGTATATTTTCAGAATTTATTTTATTTGTCTGTACTTCAACTACTGTTTCTGAATCTTTGTCATCTTTTAGCATAAATTTCTCAACTAGTTTTGTACCTAAAGACTTTTTTTCCTTTTTTTCTTTATAAGCCAAGTCATCAGAGAGCTTTTCTCTCCATTTTAAAAATTCTTTTTCATCTTTTTTATCATTTTCTTTGATATTATCAATTATATCCTCATCTTTTTTATTATCTGAAGGTAGTTGTTCCTCTATAGGTTTGCGAGGAGAATCGCGTTCTTTTCTTTTTATTGTATAAAGTCTAACAACTGTCCTACCACGTTTTATAGTACCACGTTCCTTACCTGGTGATGAATCAACGTCAGTTTCTGGCTTGCTATCGACACGAGGCATAAAGGGGCTATTTTCACTGTTTTTATCACTTGTATTTTCCTTTTCTTTCACTATTGGCGGTGCTTCAATTTTATTACGGTATTTATCTCTCGAAACATCGATATCAGCAGTATTTATATTGACAGGACGTGGTGTATAACTAGGAGTACCATAACTTCTGGTTGAAAGAGGTATTCGTCGTGGACTGTTTATTCTAACAGGACTCGCCGATCCTCGTTCAGAAATAGTGCTAAGCATGGGCGAATAATTTCTACCCGAACTCGTAATCCATCTTGATGTCAACGGTGTGCGAGAGTAGCCCCCTAAGGACGAATGATTACTGTAACTTCCACCAGGATTGATATATGGTGCACTATAAGACGATCCAATCGGTGATAAGGAACTACCATAACTATACGATGATCCCGTGTAAGGAGACGACGACCCGTAATACATGTTCGCGATATGTTCCGAAAACAGAGGCATTATGTCGCATTGCAACACGAATATACGACAAACGACACCACGCAACGAAGCGCGGGCGCAGACTGGCAAGCTGTTATGCGCGTGCTCCAGGTGCGCGCCCCGCCCACCGCGCCGCCCGCCCTAACCCGCTACCAACTCAGGTGATTGATTGATGATGTCAAGTAGATAATAATAGACACGAATGACTTTTGCCACAATCGCGGAAGGAAGCATTAAAACGTTCAAAACAAATAAGCTAATAACGAAATCACACAGTCACGATCACTTTTAAATCAATGCATTATTTTTTAAATTTTGTTAATCTATATTTTAAGACTATTTATAAAAACACAAGCATCTAAATATAAAATAACTTACAACATGCGTACATTAACAGATATTATCAACGTATTTTATATTTGTGATTAATTTGTTAAATTTTAAAGCACTGTGATATTATAACATAAGAAATGCATAAACAGAGATACATGCGTTTTGATCTAATTGTTTTTATGTCTTTACAGTACAACAAAACAAAAAATAAAATAAAATATAACATGAATGTCATTGATAATGATGTTGCGTATTAAAATTAAAACATACTTGGAGTCCAATCACACATAGACATGATTCAACATGAAAACCTGTTGATCAGGTCAGTGGTCATACAATAGTACAATACAATAGTTTATACTAATATACTAATAAAATAGTTGGAATTTTCTATTAAAAATACATGTACTACTCATCATCTTCATTCTCCCGCTCTTGTCCCAATTACTTGAGTTTGACGCAATATGGCAATAGTTTTATAATGGGCCGCCTGCCTGACAACAACCCTCCTTAAAAATGTTATTCTTGACCAAATGGCATCAAGTGGAATTGGCCCAAGTCGATATAAAGTTGAGGCGGCGGAGCGCGTGCGCGAGGAGCGTCTCCTCGACGACGCGAACCGCCGCCGGCGACTGGGGCGGCGTAGGCGCAATTACCTGCGCCTGATGCCGCCCTAGCCGAGGCCGCGGGTGACTGGACCGGGGAATTAGTCCGTCACCCGCCGAGAGGCTGACCGCGCGAGGAGGGAACGACGTCCGCCCCGGGGGGGGGACGTCGCTCAAGGGGAGGGTACCTCTCAGGGGGTATTCCATCGGGCCGGCCACTGACGACAAGTTCACGCTGCTCCAGTGGCCGGTCCAACGACGTAGGCGAGGTTCGTGGGTGGGTTACGGGTATGCGTGCTTACGCCCCTCTGTCGCCCCGGACGGAGTGGTGCGAGAAGAGCGCCGACCATAACCCACCCAAAAAAAAAAAAAAAAAAAAAAAAAAAAGTCGATATAAAGTCGTCTTTTACAACATTCACGAATAAAGTAAGAGTTGGTAGTTTTCGTAACCACTACCACACAGCACAAAAAAGAAATACATCATCATTTTTTTACTCTTATCCCAATTGCTTGGGGTCGATACAATATGTACTCTTTTTTTCATAGTACATATTGTAAAAAGTTATTGGCAATAGTTTATGACTGGCCGCCTGCCAGAAGTCAACCCTTCTTGGGAATATAATTGTTGACCAAACGGTATCAGATGGAATTGGCACCGGTCACTATAAGGCTCTTAATCGTCTTTTACGACATCCACGAGCAAAGTAAGAGTTAATAGTATTCGTAACCACAAACACGCAACACAACAAAGAAATATATACATATATTACTAAAATACTGAAAACATTATGCACAGATCTAACGTCTTTGACTATAGCAATAAACTTAAATTCATGTTAACCTAATTATAAAAATATCTCGTAACCTAAAGTTGGAAAGTATTACCTGGAATTTATTTTATAAATCACATCTTATTTATTTATGATGTTATTACGGTCGAGATAACATATTTTTATTTTATTATATATGTAGTCGGATGTCATATGAGTGGTTCACCTATATTGAAAATTGGAACGTTGGAATAAAAAATATTTTTCCGAGTATGAAGTGTCGACTTAATAAGCGTCATAGTCTTGTTGACATACTATCATATATACATATGGACTTTTGACGAGAATCTGAAAACGTCATGTGGTGCTCTTGTATTATATTCGATATCTTAGTGTTTTAACGTGTTATATTTGATAATTTTGATGGCATTTTATGTAATTTGATACGACAGAAGTACTGGGATGTAGTAAATATCATATAAAAGTGCTTTACAACGTTTTCGTTTTCCATCAAAATTCCCACACGATACCATTAACAGTGTGGCCATAGCACTGTTGAAGATGACGATTTGACTTAGACAATAACTATAACAGACGATTTGACTTAGACAATGACTAAAGACTATAAACGTAATAATAATTATAACTTGACACTGGCACCAATAGCTCATATAAGTAGCTGATTACCAATATAGAAAGAAGAAGAAGATATACATATATTATTTTTTCTAGGAACAATGCTTGTATCAAACGTCAAAAAAAGAACGTTTTACGTTAATTATTATTAACTAGCAGTAGTTATCAGTTAGAAAAATATTTTCTTATTCTGTTATTTGTTTGATTTAGATTGTGATATTTCCGACTTACAAAATTTTAACATTATTAGGGATTGCGGGTTTTTTTTTATTTATACTACGTTCGCGAAGGCTTTGTGGTAGCGGCTACGAAGAACACTACCAACCCTTACTTTGCTCGTGGATGTCGTAAAAGACGACTAAGAGCCTTATCACGACCTGGGCCAACTTCACCTGAGGCCGTTTGGTTAACAATTAGATTCCCAAGGAAGGTTGACGTCTGGCAGGAGTCCGGTCATAAAACTATTTCCAATAACTTTTGACGATGTGTACTATGAAAGAAGAGTACATATTGTATCGACCCCAAGTAATTGGGATAAGAGTAGGAGAATGATGACTACGTTCGCGAAGCACTATACTATTTTAATTTAACAAAGTATAATTGGATTAAAAACCAAATATTTGTCCTACGATGTAATTGAATCCAGAACGTTCAATACTGAACAACCAACTTGGATGGCCACTTCAATATTACGCTATTTTTGCAATGAAATTTCGGCGACCTGGCGCTATAACTTAATAAGGCGGCATTTACTTTATAAATCTTTGCTACCAAATCACATTTGATAAAAAAAAATCAAATAAACATAAATACTACAATAATACCATACTTCTAGTTGTAGGACTATACTATTGATGGACACCGAAGTCAAAAATCGGGTACCGGTGGCCCGCTCGCACGGCGAAGAGAGAGGATTTTATGGTGGGTCTATGGGGTCACGCGCCGCCTTTCCGTCACCCCGGACCGATTCGGCGGGACGAGACGCATCCATAGCCCACCAATAAAAAAAGAAAAAAAAAAAAGGACTATACTATTGACAGTTTTCTAACTGCAACCGTGGGCCGGTACGTCCGGGGTAATACTACACTTTCGCAGAAAATCGAATGCAACGCTTCGTTCGGTACGCGAGAGAGCCGGAAGCCCAACTTGGGTTGGGATTTGGTTGGTAGGCAGCGGCCTAAATATACTTTTGGTATTGCAAGGGTCCATGGGTGGCAGTAACACTTACCATCAGGCGTGCAGCTTGCTCGTTTGCCACCATAGGCAATAAAAAAATATTAAACTGCTATCCATGATTCAAAGTTATACGAAGAATTATACGCGTATCATAACTAAACCTACCTAATCGGGGGTAAAAGTATAAGATCATATATATATATATATATATATATATATATATATATATATATATATATATATATATATATATATATATATATATATATATATATATATATATATATATATATCCCTATCCCTACTAATATATAAATGTGAATGTAAGTTTGTTTGTTCACGCTAAAACTACTCAACCGATCATCATGAAACATTGTACACATATTCTTGGAGGTATTAAAAGTAACATAGGATACTTTTTATTAAAAAAAAATCAAATTTTTTATATCAAAAATAAAGAAATTGTTTGTCAAAAAATCTCAAAATCTAGCTTCTTCAACGCCATCTAGCAGTACACTGTATTACCGACGGTCAAAAATAAAAATAGGGGATCAAAAACTTTAGGAAAGTAACCTTTTTCGCGGGCGAAGCCGCGGGCAGAAGCTAGTATTATATATATCTACTATAAAAATACGATTAACACGGGGTGAACCCTCAGCGCACACCCATAGCCCAGGTTAAACTGTGAAAGCCATCTGCGGCTAACAGCTAAAAAACACGACACAAAAAAAAGAAGTTTGACACGGTAGTCAGCCTCACATCTTTCGGTTGTTTTGAGCTTAGAACGATGCTACGACTTCGTAGCGTAGAAGAAATAGGTGTAGAAGTACTTTTTGCAGGTGTTAAACTGTGGAAGCCATGTGCGGCTAACAGCTAATGGTGGCACCACACTTCGCTATGTGTTATTCGTTATGCGCATTATTGGCCGCATGCGACGAAGTGTGGAGGTCTCATTCGTCTATATTTGCTTTAGGCGCACACAACGCATATTTAAGCACGAATAACAAATACGCGTATCCATCCACTTGTCGGTTTTTGCACACTTCAAAGGACACAAATAAGCCGAATATGTGTGTCGAGTGCCCACACTTCGTTCATTCATTCATGTTGTCATTCATTCCATATGTGTCGGCGTGCCAAATATTGGGCGTGATGGCACGAAGTGTGGAGTAGCATGTTCGTAAAGTGTTTGGGTTCAAGTATTTGGGCAAATAAATAGTAGCCGCATAACAAATAGCGCATAACGAAGTGTGGTACAACCATAACAGACACGACAAAAAATGTTTTACACGTTAGTTGGCCGCACATCTTTCGACAATTTTGAGTTTACAACGATGCTACGACTTCGTAGCGTAGAGGAAATAGGTGTAGAAGTACTCTTTGTAGGGTGTCTTTTTGTTTATACGCTACAAAGTAGCTGTCGTAGCCGTAATTAATTTTTTATAATATTGCAGGCAATTTTTTTTTTAATGGCAAGTAGTCAATATTGTAAATCTCTACGATTTAGTTATAATTAACCCCCGACGCAAAAAGAGGGGTGTTATAAGTTTGACGTGTCTGTCTGTGGCTGTGTGGCTCTGTCTGTCTGTCTGTAGCATCATAGCTCCCGAACGGATGAAGCGATTTCAATTTAGTTTGTTTTTGTATTAAAGGTGACTTATGTGAGTGTTCTTAGACTTGTTTAATGAAAATCGGTTCAGCTGTTCAAAGGTTATTGGGGTGAAAGTGGGGAGGAATAATCGAATGTCTACAAATATACTCGAGTGGATTCTCAAATGAAAGCGCGTCACGTGCCCATGTCTCATGTTTTAACTACGTCAGGCGTTCACTATTTAATTGTTTCGTCATCTGGGTAACTGTCAAACCTTCTCTTATATGTTCATTCCTTATTTTATCCATTCTCGTCATGCCGCACATCTATCTCAACATTCGCATCTTTGCTACATACATTTGCATCTTATACGGCGCGTTTGTGTCCTAAAACGATAACTTATACAATATAAATAAATCTAAATCATTTTTCACTTTCCTCGAGCGACGAGCTAGTTACTAACTTTATCAAAGGCACATGCATTTAATTAAGTTATTAATTAGCTCGTCCACCACCATCACAATTATAAGCAAGTATAATCTGAACAGTGTGAATTAAAAAAATCAAAATCCTGACTGCGTAAAAAGCAAACTAAACTACGTACAAAATAAAAAAACTGAAAAGAAAAAAACAAGCACTTAGATGACCGGTGGTCTAGAATTCTATAATATATTATTGATTGAATACTATTGAATGGAACATGACAACTGAACAGTCGGGATCCATTATTCGACAGCAAATCTAATCTTCAATGGATCCCGACTGTTCAGTAGTTATTAAAATATATTTTATTTTCTGCAATAGTATTCAATCAATAATATATTATAGAATTCTAGACCACCGGACATCTAAGTGCTTGTTTTTTTCTTTTCAGTTTTTTATTTTGTACGTACTTTAGTTCGCTTTTTTTACGCAGTCGGGTTTTTTGATTTTTTAATTATTTTTTTTTATTTTATACTTTTTAGTTATGAATACCTCACCTAGGTATATAAGTCTTTCGACTGAAGTTGAGTACTAAATCGTTAGAAGTTGGAGATGGGCGATCGCGTCAGACATTAGATACTTTAGGTAGGACTACCTATGGTATATTGGACAATATACCTACTAGATACTTTAGTATATGTCCAATCCATCCACATTTACACACACAATCAGACGAATCTTTCGTCTATTCATCGTAAAATTCTACTGTCTAAAAACCTATATGTGAGAAAGGTTATTATGAAACTTTAAATCGATATAGATCCTAAACGGTCAGTCGAATCGAAAAATGTTGAGAGAAAACTAAAAATTATTTTTAAATACCTATTCAACGATACCCCACTTGACATAGTTTGTTGACTTTAATTTTTTCATTTGCACAATATGGCGTCCAGTAGTCGCCATATTGAATTTTCACTAACGTCATCTTCTTTAGTGTGTCTTTAGTGACACTCGCCGGACTAAGAGGAATCGATTGACGTGTGAATCATAAAAATCGGTCCAGGCGTTTGGTCTATATAGTGCTTCAAAGGAACATACAAACATACATACATAGACTGTTAAACACAATACCACTCCTTTGCGTCGCACAGTCGGATAAAAAGAGTTGAGAATACAGTTTACCATGAATGTGGTTAAAACTGACTAAGGGAGCCAGGTAAGTGGACAGCTACGTACTTTTGCGAAAATTATGCCATCTACTGCGACATAACATCTGGCAAGGGTGGCATTAACTCAAATACAGCTTATTATCGAACAAAATTTTTCATGTGGTGACGGAGTAAGAATACAATTCACCACCCCTTATCTTACCCGTGGGTGATCGTAAAAGACGACAAAGGGATATAAAACGCATATAACATCTATGCAAGAGAAGGAAAACTCGAAACAAAACCCTATACCAACACGTCTGACCAGTGTGTAGGTCAATTTCTCTCACATTGTGGAGGAGGCTCGAGCCCAACAGTGGGACATATATAAGTTGAGATGATGATGATGATTATCGAATATCAACATTTTCCGTGTGATGGTGAGAAAAAAAAACAGCAATATTTATTTAAATCATATAACGGTTTGCTTAATAATTTGTATTTATGTAAATGGTGTGCATGTTCTAAAAAACACGAGTTTATTTAAAAAAAGATTATAACGCTATCTTGTAAATTTTCAGGCTACTTTTATTATTGCCATGTGACGCTAATATATTGATACCTCCAAACTATTAAATGGTTTTATAAAAAGCCTAATTATTATAAAATTTTAAAAAAGGCTGCGAGTGGTTTGTTTTACAAAAATCATATACCTATTTCAATAAAAAAAAGTGGTTTCCCTTAATAAATACATTATTCAACGAAGTTTGTCTTATATTTAAAACGAAATTGCATTCCATAATTAGTACTTGTTAATTATCTTGTATGTATTCGTTAGTATTTGTTAATTATGTTGTACTTAATGAAATATCGAAGTACAAGCAATTTGTTTTGAAAAATTACAGATACATTGTATACAAACCAACAAACAAAATAGTAATAATAAAATACAAGCTGTTAACGAAGCAATGATAATATGAAAACTGAACTGGACTTTCACAACGAAAAAACAACACTAAAGCTTCAAAAGTTAAAACACTTTACAAAGCAAAACTTCAATCACTATTATACTGCAATCACTAATCATATTTTTACTTCAATCACTAATCATATTTTTATTATTACTCTATTGCATCTAATCAAATCTGTAGACAGTGAGATTATTTCAGAGGCGTTTTACTGATACAGCTTTCTATTCTGAGTGATGACGGAGTAAAAATAAAATTCACCATTCTTTGCCTCTACCGCGAATGTATTCAAAGCTCAATAAGAGATGTAAGCTTATAAATAACAAGAGAAGAAAATCTTATATGTGCAACTAGTGTGGTGTAGTAGACCTATTGCTCTCATAATGGAGTTATACTATTGTACTACGCAACATAAGCAAACTATTTTTTTTTTCAAACAAAAGAATATGCTTATACGAGCAGAAGCTGCTTGCGAGAGAAATGAGTATTTCCTCAAATCAAGTCATGAGACTATTCAAACGAAATAGACTAAATTCAATTAATAAGTGACACAGTACAAATTCAAATTTCTCATTTATTCGTTCGCGCAAGCCTTAATTTATATTGTCAATTTCTATATGTTACTTTAAGTCTTAAGGTAAACCAATAATTTATTACCGGATCGAAAAGCAGCGGCTACTGAGAACATCTGGCAAGTAACTTAGCAGATTTGTCATTTATATGCTTCTTTTTCTTACTTATTTTCATATTATCTTGTATCATCATTATCATCATCGCAGCCCATAATGTCCCACTGTTGGGCTCGGGCCTCCTCCGTAATGGGAGGGAAATTAACTTATTATACCCCGCTGGCCAGACGTGTTAGTATAGGGTTTTGTTTCGAGTTTTCCTTCTCTCGCAAAGACGTTATATGTGTTTTATATCCCTTAGTCGTCTCGTACGATCACCCACAGGTAAGATATGGGGTGGTGAATTGTATTCTTACTCAGTCACCACACGGCAAATAATTAAATTAATATTAAATTGTATACAACATGTATAACATAAATAGCATAAGATAAATAATATACGAGCATTAAAAAATACTAATTTTTGATCAGAAATAGTTTTTTTAATTTTCTCCAAAAATAAAAGTGGGTAGTAAAAGTAGGGAACTAGAGAATCACTTAAAATGAGAATAACAACATGTTAAAACATTAATACTCATGTCTCTATTAAACAATTGCGTATGTCACGCGGAATAGAATAGAACAAAATTAAAAATATACGAATTTCAGCCCACGCATGTTTAAAAATTCAATAGACGAAACGTCTGTTAATATCAGTCGGTGACATAATAATTCTGTGCAATTATTTGACCTTGCTCTAAGTCATATGATTAACATTATAAGTGATTTATATGGTGATGTTTCCGTATGATGACGTAGTAACACAATAAGTACATGTCACCATCGCCTATCTTACTCATGGGTGTTGTAAAATCAACTAAGGGATATAATATGTATATAACTTCTATCCAAGAGGCCAAGAGGAGGTTCTGCCAACCCGAATAGCAAGCACGGTACAGCTCAATTTCCCTCCTATTCTGAAGGAAACTGGAGCCAAGTAATGGGATATATAAAGGTTAAGATGAGGACAATTATAATATGGTGTTAGAGATTTATTTTTAATAGCAATTGTTATTTTTATAATTAATATTTGGATTGGAAAATTATGTTTATTTTGTTAAAAATAAATACTATGGCGACTGATCGGTCATTGTCAGTTCTTTCGTTGATGTTTGCTTTAATTTTGTTTTATGATAGACCCTGCACTAAGGCAATAATGCTTGCAACGTGGGAAACTTTACAAACATGCAATTGACGAAGACAGATTACACTCAGACTCAGATCAACACTTTTTGGATTTTTTTTTATTGCTTATGGTAGCAAATGAGCAGACTGCACACCTGATGGTAAGTGTCACTACCGCCCACGGACCTTTGCAATACCAAGGGTATAGCTAGGCCGCTACCTACCAATACAAACCCAAAGCCACTCCAGTTGGGCTTCCGGCTCTCTCGCTCACCGAACGAAGTGCAATAGCACATTGCCATTACTCAAAAGTCGGTCTGCGAGAGTGTGGTACTACTCCGGACGGACCGGCCCGGGGCTGTAGACAGAGGCCTGTCCACAACATGGTCCTACCGCTAAGTATTGTCCAGCGAGGGAATCGAACCCACGGCACTGGCAAGGAAGGTCAGGTATCTTAACCACTACGCCATCAGTACAGTCAAATGGCTGTGAGACAAAGATTTTACTTTTATTATTAAAAAAGATTACATCTACTTCTGTGTTTAAAGCTCGCATGAATCTGACTATTGGGTCCTACTCAATAGCCTCATTCAGAACAGTACAGTGACATTCAATATCATACTGGTTACTAGGTTTAGGACAATGTAAGAGTAAGTAATGATTAGAGAATCAAGGCAAGGTAATGATAAAACTTGTCAGCTATTGTTACTTCTGGTTCGGTATCCATTACCGAACCGATACAAAAGATAAAAGCCTCACACATCAAAACAGAAGGCAATACAGGTGATTCAAGGTAATACAGGAAATCAATGAATCACTTACTTCAATCAATAATTTTAAAAAATTAAGAAAACCCATTGTTCATATATCCATTCATCCTATGGACGTCTGCTGTTTGAGCTAGGTGTTGCCGACTTGCTTGTCAGTCGCAGTTGGTATTATAAGTGTCTCAGGAGAGTAAGGCTGCATATTCTATTGGTGAACCTCAGTCGGCTATTATGGCTCCCACGGAAAAAATAAGGGGTCACATCGTAATCTCTTCTCTCCTCTGGTTCTTAACCCATTACCATACGGGAAAATGTACCTAACTCTTAGATTTTTTTATTGCTTATGGTGGCGAACGAGCAAGTAGCACGCTTGATACACACTTGAAACACACTTGAACTCGCGCCTACTGGGATTCTGGCCCAATCGTGCTGCCACTACAATAGACGCGGGTTGGAATCCCGCTTGTGACATCATTTTTCGCTTCGTAATCGGGTTTTATAAATAATTAAGCATATTAAATGCTAAATTTCAGTAATTTAAATAACAAGGTTGTGTCATCGTTTAATACAATTCTAACTGCAAAGTTTGAAGTATTAAGCCTATAACAATGTGTAAACATTGTCGGGTAGATAGCATACCGTCACCTTAAGACGTAAATATAATACGAAGCGAAATTTGCATGTCCTACATTAAGTCACGATGGTGTAGTGGCAGCACGATTGGGCCGGAATCCCAATAGGCGCGGGTTCGAATCCCGCTTGTGACATCATTTTTCGCTTCGTAATCGGGTTTTATAAATAGATTAGGATAAGTTTAAATACATGCTATATAATCAACATTAGTGTTTGCATTCCTTATTGTAAGTGAATAATTATAGAATACGAATCACCGTTACAACTTGCAGACAATGTAAAATATTAATAGTACTAAAGCTATTATTAGAATTCACATTTAATCTAAAAGACATTACACATATTTGAACAATTTTTCAAATATGAATTAAATGTGACGATTATTATAGGTTTTTTTTTGCAACAAAATAAATTATAGCTTTTTTTAGCAACAAAACAAGTTATTATAGCTTTTTTAGCAACAAAATAAATTAATATAACTTTTTTAATAGAATTTTAAACTAAAATACGCATCTTTACCCAATGACACCGAAGTTTGAAGTGGACCGAAAGAAATATAATTAGCAGGATGAATTGCAAAGATTCCACTTTCTCTCTCATGCTATGCGGTTATATGCGTTATAAAATTAGCTAATTAGCTAATAAAGATAAGAATTTATGCTAAACACAGCATTAGATCATTGCGAGCACTACATATTGACTGCACAGATGGCGTAGTAGTTAAGATACCGACCTACCGTACTAGTGCCATGGGTTCAATTCCCACACAAGACATACTTCGTGTGATCCACAAAGTATTGTTCTGCGTTTGAGTGTAATTTGTCCCCCGCAATACATGAATTTTTCCGTGTGGTGACGACGTAAGAATACAATTCCCCACACCTTATCTTACCCGTGGGTGATCGTACAAGACGACTAAGGGATATAGAACGCATATAACATCTATGCGAGAGAAGAAAAACTCGAAACAAAACCCTATACTGACACGTCTGACCAGCGTGGTATAGTAGGTCAATTACCCTTTCATTATGGAGGAGGCCCGAGCCCAACAGTGGGACGTATATGGGCTAAGATGAGATGAGATAAATACAAGAATTATTTCCTTAGTGCAGGGTGATGTTTTATAAAAAAACAAATATATGTTATTGATGCTATATTTGGAGTTATCAAGGTCTTTCAATATTGGCTTCCAGTATTCTCAAGTTCCAGTGAAAAGATAGACAATATGAAGGATGAATTGGTCACAAGAAGATGAGCGCAAAAATTACACATGATGGAGTCCTATGGAAAAGAAAATATATTGCACAAACCTATTAATGGGATAAGGGCAGGAGGGTGATAATAATAAGTCAAATGTTCAACGAAAAAACTCTGCTTCTCAAAGTATTTCGACAGGATTACATACTTACTATAATAATTAATATTTTACATACATTTATATCATACACATACATACATACATATCATCACGCCATATCCCTTGCAGGGTAGGCAGAGAGAACAGAGTGCCAGAGAACTCTATCTCTGCATACTTCACTCGCTTCCTCAACATTCATAATTCTCTTCATACACGCTCGCCGGTTTCGGAGACTCTTGACTCCACCTTCCTTCAGTACATGACCGATCTGGTCTAGGTAGGTTAGTCTCGGTCTCCCTCGGTACCTACATCCTTCCACTTTCGCATTGTATATCTTCTTAACCAGGCGTTCGTTCGGCATTCTTTCCACATGTCCGAACCATCGGAGCATTCCCTTTCGCATCTTTACACCAATACTCTCTTTCATACCTACTTGCTCTCTTACGTCGTCGTTACGAATGCGGTCGGTCAGCCTAACTCCACAGATTTTCCGCAGAGATCGCATTTCGACCGCATTAATTTTACTATCATACTCTTTTCTGCATACCCAACTCTCGCTTCCATACAGTAATGTTGGGACAAGCACTGCGTTATGTATTGCTACACGTGCCTTCTGGCTGAGGTGGTGGCTGCCGAGAAGTTGCCCCAACGCTCCGTTCACTCTATTTCCCGCATTCACTCTTCGCTCTATATCAGTGGTGTACCTTCCATCTCGGCTAAATCCACATCCAAGATATACAAATTCATCCACTTGCTCTAGTACATCATTACCTATTGTTACTCTTACATCTGTTCAGGTTTTATATCTTTCAAAGACCATTATTTTGGTTTTGCTCACATTCACGCGGAGACCCCTTTTCTTACAATCTTCTGTCATTGTGTCGACTAGGGTCTGCAGGTCAGTCGCTGACTGTGCCAGCAGGACTGCATCATCTGCATAAAGCAGAGCAGTGACCACTGAGTCGCCCATCTGGACTCCCACATTCATATCGTTCAACCTTTGGAGACATTTATCCAGATATATGATAAACAGCCTGGCTGACAGAACGCACCCCTGCTTAACGCCGATATTGACGTCAAACCAAGGCGACATTCCATCATCCAGCCGCACACAGGCTCTACAGCCCATGTAACTGGACTGCACAGCCTGTAGCAGTTTACCGCTAATACCATACTCCGGTAAAATGTCCCAAAGTTCCTTTCGTACAACCGTGTCAAATGCTCTCTCCAGATCCACAAAACTGCAGAAAACCCTCTGACCTAGAGCCAGATGCTTCTCCACAATGTTGCGCAGAGAGCACACTTGATTCATGCATCCCCTTCCACTCCTGAAACTTCCTTGTGTCTGACACAGTAAACCATCGGACACCATCCTCATTCTCCTTTCAATAATTTTTCCATACACTTTTGCTGCCAAACTGGTCAAGCTTATGGCCCTGTAATTTGCGCAGTCATAACGTGAACCCTTGTTTTTAAACAAAGGCACGATGACTGCGCTATTCCAGTCCCTGGGAACCATTCCCGAGCTCCAACATAAATTGAGGAGCAACAGGAACGCCTCCCAGACACAAGAGCCACCAAGCTTGATCATCTCGGCAGACACCATATCAATGCCCGCTGCCTTACCATTTTTCAAACTTCTTATCGCTCATTCAACTTCATCCATACTGATGCCATCGGAGGACGCCGTTGTCGAATGTTGATCTACTAAACCACATCCAACACCGGCGCCAACCGTAGCATCGGCATACATATCGCCAAAATATTCACTCCATCGGCTTAACACGTCTTGTGTTTGTGTAAGAATGTCCACCTTTAGACCTTATTTTATTCATTCTGAAGGCTGACCAACCACCCCGAGACTTCTTCACCTCCCTCCAAAAGAGTTTGGTGTTACCCTCGAAGTTTTTAGTCAGCCTATCTTCTGCACTCATACTTGCTCTATCACGTTTCTCTTTCACTAAGGCTTTGGTGTCATTCTTACATTGCCGATATATTTCTTTCTTCTGTTCAGTCATACTGTCATTCAGATTCAAAGAAGAGACATAGTCCAGCCACGCTTTCTTCTTTTGCTCTACGGAAGCTGCCACTTCCGCATCCCACCATGCATCACCATTTGTTTTTCTATGCTTCTTTGAACTTCCACATACTTCTTTCGCTGTATCTACCATACTCTCTTTCAATACTCTCCAGCATTCTTCAATGTCCGATTGCGGCTGGCTTGCCATCGTCAGCCGTTCTCGGACACCCTCTGCATACTTTTCTCTTACACACTCTTCTTGCAACCTTTCAACCTTTATTCTTTCAAGCCCTCCGAAGTGGACACGCTCTCGCCAGTGCCTCCACTTTCTGAACAGACCACTAAATCTCGCAATAACGAGATAGTGGTCCGTGTCGACTGTGGGGCCCCTGTAGGCTCTTGCGTCCAATATTTTGCTTCGGAGGCGACTGTCTACCAAAATTAAATCTATTATGCTTTTCTGTTCATTCCTTCTCCATGTATACATATGGATGTCCTTATGTTGGAAAAATGTGTTTGACACAATAAGGTTTCTCTCCATGCATACATCCGCTATGAGCCTACCTGCGTCGTTCACTCTCTTATCACCAAATGGACCAAGTACGTCCTCATAGTCGGGACGCTTGGTCCCCACCCATCCGTTCAAATCTCCGCATACAATCACGCGTTCACTGGTTTCTGCCATATCCAGAACTTCCCTAACATTGTCCCAAAACTTCTCTAGGTCTGATGCCACCGAGGATCCTACGGGAGCATATGCTACAACCATGAATACCTTGGTGACACCTAGTTTTATACGGACCCAGAGAAGTCTGGGATCATACATACCGTAATCCTTCACACCTACCATTTATATCATGTTCTGGCCATTAAGTAAGCTGTATGATAGCGGCTACGAATACTACCAACACTTACTTTGCTCGTGGATGTCGTAAAAGACGGCTAAGAGACTTATAACGACCTGGACTAACTCCATCTGATGCCGTTTGATCAACAATTACATTCCAAAGGAGTGTTGACGTCTCGCAGGCGGCCGGTCATAAAACTATTGCCAATAACTTTTACATCGTGTATCGAAAGAAAAGTACATCTCGTATCGACCCCAAGTAATTGGGATAAAAGTAGGAGAACGCTGATGTTTTGGCCATCAAGTGGGCCTTAATACCAGTTAAATGTTTCTTAAGTTTATTTATTAAAATATTACAACAGTTATAGAATATGTGTTATAATAATTAGATTGATTAGAATCGTAGAATGAATTAATTAATTTATAAAGAACTCCTCTTATTTAGTTCAGTGAATATTTCTTTATGTTATAATAAAAATATAATCTTTGTGTTTTAAGTAGATATTTGAATTTTCACATAGGGGCACATCTTTATACTTGACTAGCTTCTGCCCGCGACTTTGCCCGCGTAAATGGTTACTTTCCTAAGGGTTTTCATTCCCTATTTTTATTATACGCCTTAAGGTTAATTTTTTTACGAAATTTTAATGGTATATTTATTTATATCTAATCAATAGCCTAAAAATAAGTCTCAAGCTTCTGGCTTTAAAAATGACGATAATTCTTTACAACGTTTCATCCACCTTTACCACCCTTTTTTGCATTAAAAAGTAACCTATGTCCTTTATCAGGCTCTAAACTATCTGTGTAGCAAATTTAATTTAGATTAGTTCAGTAGTTTTGGCGTGAAAGAGCGACAGACAGACAGAGTTACTTTCGCATTTATAATATTAGTAAGGATATAGAAATTTTATGAAATCGGCTCGTTAAAACCCCACTTGTCGCCAATATCGACATACGGTAGTAACTTTATTATCTATTAAACAATATATCTTTGTCGTCTTTTTTTATTCCATCTATATTAGATGTTTTATACGAAACTACTGAAGAATAAGAGAGCAAGTGGATTACTGTCACACTCTGGTGTTGGCATACGGCATAACTTTGTTGTTTTGATTACATCTTTTATTTCCTCATACCACATTGAAAAGTCAGGGATGATACATTTTACTTCTAATCCGTCATTACATGAATAAACAATGTAACAGACAAAATACCTAAACTGTTTTTATAACATAATACGATATCTATTCATAATCTTGTACACTTACCTTCATTGTTATAATAATGAAATCTAAGCAATGAAGGTAGGTAGATAATATATTGATGTACCTAGTCATATGATTATTGATTATGTTGTTGTTCCGGCTACGCAGAATGTTATTGCGATCTGGACAAACCTTAGTGGTTTCTAGATTGTAAGCAAACAATTGATACTATTTGTAAAAAAATATAACAGTAATAAAAAAAAAAAAATTAACCATTAGTTTTGTAAACAGTAGTTTAGCTGTCCTCAAGTAACAGCATGGGGTCTGGGACTAAGCTCATTAGACATTAAACCCGCTATTGCGTAATATTGAAGATTACATAGAAGAAGGAAGTTGTTTACTTCTATTTACTTCTTCAGGGCATGAGGGTATACAAAAGAATTTTAAAAAATAAAAAAAAAATAACAAGCAGTTGCCTCAATGAAAAATATCAAAACGTGAAACGTTGTAACGATTTTTCGTAACGCTAAAATAAATTGTAAAGATAAATTTTGTAAATAATATGTATGAAAATGTATATAGACCTTCACATTTGAGCTCCTGTCTAAAGAAGGCATAGAGCATAGCACCGCAGTGGTCGCAGAACGTGGGGGACATGAACTGGTGCGGCCGGAACCTGTGCGGTACGTCCACTTTGAATCGCTCGCGAAGATACTGTAATCAAATTATATATTTTTTTTATTAATAATTTGCTACAACTGACATTGACATACAAAAGATTAGCTTATTGCTAAGCCCATGGAAGGACTTTTGACGGGAATTTGAAACCGTCATGTGGTGCTGTTGTATTATATTCGATATATTAGTATTTTAACGTGTTATATTAGATAATTTTGATGGCATTTTATGTAATGTGATGCACGGAACTATTGGGATGTCGTGAATATCATATAAAAGTGTTATACAACGTTTTCATTTTTCATCAAAATTCCAACAAGATACCATTAACAGTGTGGCCATAGCACTGTTGATGGCGACAATTTGACTTAGACAATGACTAACCTGAAAGACTAAAAACGTGAAGATATTTATAACTAGTTATTGGCGAAATTTTGTAAACGCCATTAAAAAAAAAAAAGAAGCCCATGGAAATATTTTTATAAAAAGTAGGCTTAGGCCACATTTCATTCGGAATTTCGAAATAATGACAAGGCAGAACAGGGCACTGTAAACAGCAGTAGTCGGATCACATGTACTAGACTAGTGTTACATATAACTAAGTAGCTAGCTAGCTAAATATTAAAAAAATGCACAATAGCTGTCCATACTGATTTGCAAAGACATTATATCGCAAACCGCTCTAAGTATTCGTTACGTTTATGCAATATATATTTTTACAAGTTTCGATTTTCAATATTATTATGCAAATTTATTGGCGTTTTCAAAGAAACTCATGAATTACCAAATCACTACTAGTTGTTAGTTTCCTAGAACGAATGCATATGTACATCTATCTATTTGTTATTTTTGTTTCTTGATCGATGTTAAATAAAATATTTAAATAAGTCTGTCTGTGTAACTTTATTATTTAAATATATCTAGCAACATCGATACGATAGGATGAAAAACATCTTAACTTTATCACCGTTAATTTTTTTAAATATTAGAGAGAATTAATATTTAAAAAATTATAATACAAAAAGTAGATCACTCAACACATAAAAAAAACAATTCATATTCTAAAACTCTTTCAGTAAAATTTGCTTGTTTCAATTTATTTGGCTTACTACGACACTAACTGTAGGTGTTAGCGTAGGTGGATGGGCTTACGATTAGTTTTGACTTCCCATTCTTACAACTATATTATGTACTTCTCTTAACCCATTCATCTCCTCCTACGACATTTCAGAGGCAAAAATAGAGTGTTCGCACTGCGTATTTTTTTTTTGCATATATCATACAACCATGTTGTTCATATAAGTACAAGAATATTTTCAAATATAGAATATATCATCATCATCACAGCCCATAAATGTCCCACTTGGGTTACACAAATTAAAATTTATTGTAAGCTTTGCAGATTTTCTTTATATGCGTGCTCACATTTATTAAATATTTATATAACCTAATCTGAACTTGCAAAATTAGGCAAATAATAATTAAGTTATATTGCTTAGTCGTTTTATATGATAGAATTGTAAATGCTGCATTTAGGTAGTGGTCTTCGTAGTTTGAATTATCGCTGCGCGGGAAAGGAATTAGTGGACATCATACAAAAAATTGGGGACACTTCTTCAAAATTAGAAGTTCCCACCAATCTAATCCAGTACGGGTTATTTGATTTCACAAATTGTCAAGAAAATCCCCAGCCTAGCGAATAGCCTTACAATTCCGTCCTTAAAACACCACCGTCTTCATAACCATTTAACCAACTTAATAACTTCAAAAATCTAAACCTATCCACCGTGGTTTGGAATTTTTGTGACTGTATATTCCAAATCGACGTCAACTATTGGACATAAGATGCCATAATCACCCCTTACGTTTGACATAACTGCTTCACCGGGCAGTCGTGTTTGCAATTGTAGTTAAATTTTTACACATTCTTCTGGCGATACATTAACCGATTTTTTTTTAAACCTAGCATTGTATTTTTAACCTTTTATTATACAGGGCAGTTTTCCGTGTGGTGACAGAGTAAGGATACCATACACCACCCCATATCTTACCCGTGGGTGATTGTACGAGACCACTAAGAGATATAAAACGTATATAATATCTATGCGAGAGAAGGAAAACTCGAAACAAAACCCTATACCAACACGTCTGACCCGGTATAGTAGGTTAATTGCCCTCCCATTACGGAGGAGGCCCAAGCCCAACAGTGGGGCATTATGGGCTGTGACGATTATACAGAGCAGTATATAACCTCTATAGTGTGTAATAACTTTGCACATAATTAGATTTATTATATTAATAACATCTATATATTTATACACTCACTACAGTGGCTTCAGAATATGCTGATGAACCAGTGCATTTGCCTAGCAGCTTATGGTGACATCTTTTGTGGACCGCCGTCTGACAGACTGTACACCGGTAACCCTGCTTCCCGAAACCCCATAAGAACTCTTTGCAAAATGCGCAGAACGTTGGCTGACGGAAGAAAACCGCCACAAAATGGTGTCCATTTACCTCATGGACCCTGTAAATAAAGAAAATAGTCAACTTATTGCGGTTTTATGAATTAACTAGATTAAATTTATTCTGGGAGGACCACGCTATGGACAGTTCTCTGTCTACAGCAGCGGGCCGGTCCGTCCGGGGTAGTACCACACTCTCGCAGAAAATCGGACGTCTGAGTAATGGCAATATGCTATTGCGCTTCGTTCGGTGAGCGAGAGAGCCAGAAACCCAACTGGGGTGGGTTCGGAGTTTGTATTGGTAGGCAGCGGGCCTAGCTATATCATTGGCAAAGGTCTATGGGCGGCAGTGATACTTACCATCAAGTGTGCTGTCTGCTCGTTTACCACCATAAGCAATAATAAAAAAATAAAATTAAAAATTCCCCGGTTTACAAGTACTGAATGGTCTATTAGCTACTTTTTATTCGATCTTCGAATCAATAGCAAATATGGCCTAGCATCACACGGCCCCTAAGGAAATTACCCTAATTGCAAGTTAGAACTAACCATACACGGGTATTAAATTTCATTAAAAATGGCAAGCCAGTCGGAGACTAGCATGAACAAACATCATAAGACATAATGTTATATCTTTTAAGATGGATACCTTAATATGCTGATATTTGCCCCATTTATAATGGGTTATTAATACAATATGGCATCAGAGAAAGTACGCAGCTTTTGTCGTGTAAGTAATAAAAAACGACAAAGGATCATCAAGGGCCAGTATCTTTGTAGTGGGTAACTTGCATGAATTGCGATGATACACAGCGTTCGATATTGCGTTATTATAATTTTCCAGATTACTTATAGTCTACATACTACCTCGAAAAACACTCATACTTTTAAACATCATCATCATTAACTGAGCTAATATACGTCACATTTCTGGCCTCTAGTCTCCAGGTTAATATGAGAAAAATTTAACATTTATTGCACGCTATTTAGACCAGTTGTTTTTTTTTTCCCTGCCTTTGTAGTGTAGCTTCCGAATATAATATGCTTTAGACTTCTTTTACTACAATATCAGTGAATTGCATTCTTACTCCATCACCACATGGAAAGATACATTTTTATTGACAGCATATTATAGTTTAAAATTGTTCTCGCTTATTGATTAGTGAACGTTGAGAAGAAACTTAGACGTTTATCGCTTCAGTTTCTCGCAATTAAATGGAATACTCACAAATAAACGAAGCGCTTATAGTTTTTACGATGTTATAAGAATTAAATATCTCCACCTGGTGCGCATTCTTCACGAAATCATACCATATATCTACATGTTCTATATACATATTTGGTTTATCTGTGGAATGACTTGAATATTTCTATCTTTATACATCAAAGACTAGATAACATCCGTCGTGTTAAATAATATCTTTATTTATATAATTCTTCGGAATGTGTGTAAGTAACTGTACTCCTAAACGGCTGCATCGATTTTGATGATATTTTTGTTTAAAAGCAAGACCGATATAGGTGAAATTTATGTGTTTGAGGACCAAGGCTTATATTCACCATCACAGGTGGTGTTCTATATTTCCTGGGAAAGTGTTGCTGCCCATTCGCCTTATGATTTGTGATTTCTCACATTTGCTACAGAATGACTGCCTTCTTATTTCTAAGTCTTAAAAGATCTTAAGAGGTAATAATAATTAAGGGTTTTTGATTTTAGCATCCTGCTAAATTAAAAAAAAACAATACTAAACCTTTTTATTGACTAACTAAAAACATAATTCAAATTTAGCGTGTAAACTCGGTTTATATAACATATCCATTATATTTATTGTATCAAATACTACCAATTGATATCTATTAAAATAGAATTAATAATATCAACATTTATTATGTAGGCGTATATATTTGCCGGCCAAAAATCTTAACTATGAAGATAAGCAAAAGAAGACATGTGATTTATTGCTGTGGAATTATGCATCAGTTAACACGCTTCCCTAATGACAACACCATTTGAAATAACGGTATGAGTTTATGTTAAAAAAAAATCTAATAAGCTAAACACTTCTATAGAAATAGGTTATGAAAGCTACTTAGAATATTCCAGAAACATTGCCACTACTATATCACGCCCGGTTTTTCCTCTGGCAAGGTTAGATATTAGATTTAATTCCTTCTTTATATACCGTGTATTTCAATCTTTTACATCGCGTTTAGGTTTTCATTTTCTCAACATTTAGAAAACTTTTAAGCTGTTGTCGATAAAATTTATAAAAATAGAAATTAATTATTTCTTATGACAATGATAAGACTTACTTATGGTGTTTGATGGCACCACGTCGTTGCGTGATGCGTTTGCCACGAGAGCGGCGAACGATAGCCTCACCGCCTTCGCCAGCCTCGCCGCAACTCCCGCCCCCAAGCCACTGAAACATAAAAACAATAATTTCATTAAATCACGACGAACGACGAACTAAAAATATAATTCGTTCAGAACCGGCTAAGGCATCACTAGTTGTCGGTATCGACAGGCTGATGAATGCGTGGAATTGCACTATACTTTTTCT
Source organism: Lymantria monacha (assembly GCA_905163515.2). Taxonomy (NCBI): domain Eukaryota; kingdom Metazoa; phylum Arthropoda; class Insecta; order Lepidoptera; family Erebidae; genus Lymantria; species Lymantria monacha. The sequence goes on from LR991088.1 coordinate 10,360,685, forward strand.
TATTGTTAGACTTACATCTCAAAATATTATCTTCTCATCACTTATTATTATGATCTTATCCTAATTACTTGGGTCGACGCAATATATCAGAAATATGTGTGAATTGTAAGAACTTAACACGTTAACAGTCCTATAAACCCATATGGGGTCACAGCAGTTTATGGCCATACGTCCATGACCCCATATGGGTTCATAGGACTTAGTTTATTTCTTCATCGATTTTGAAGCGAACTTATGAATGTGGTTTTCGTAATTTTATGGACTTATGAGAGAAGGATGTGTCATACAAAAACCGTGAAAACAATACAGATTATTTGAAAGTTAGGTCTACAATTGATAAGGGATCATAAAACTTATTGTAAAAACATTTGTATTTGTAAATATGAAAGGCAATAACTTTTTTTACATTCTTGATGAAGTTTGATAGACATTTTGCCGCCAATGTTGAAGATTTTGATTCAGATATCAGCTTTTTGTAACAGCTGATGAATTTCTTACGGTTTTTCTTTTCCCTGGCAATTTCGGCAAATCAATAAGGAGATGCCTCGAAGTTGAACTGGTGGGTTAAGAAGAGCTGATGTATGGAGCAAAGCTGATAAAAGGTTATAAGGAAACTAAGTGGGTCACATTAATTTTTGTTCACAAGTACGTACCACCACTGCGTGAAACATGACATGGATAGACAAGGAGTGACCACAGAGATGACGTCTGATAGAGTTGTATGGAAGAAGAAGACATATTGCGTCGACCCCAAATAAATTGGGATAAGAGCAGGTTGATGATGATGAAGTACGTGCCACCACATTGGGGTCACATAGGAAAATCTAGGAAAATGGAAAAATATTATAACAAAAAAGCCATCCATGTTTCTGATAAGTCCATTATAGAGAACTATAATTATCTATTAATTGTTTTGGACTTGTGGGGTAGTCCGACTATTTTGTATGGAGACTATTAACGTGTTAACCTGCTGCTCTGCAGACTGAATATTTTATCAGTTGTCAGTATTAAGATTATCAACTTATTCTATTCTTAGATGATAGGACTACGTAATATGAAGTGAAACTTGCTTGAGTACAACTACATTTTTTCGTTAAGTTCAAAATAGCAATTATGACATATGGCAACACCTGGCTGAATATTATGATTATCTATGTGATGACGGAATAAGAATACAACTCACCACCCCGCACCTTATCGGTGGGTGCGCGTAAGAGACAACTAACTTTTATGCAAGAGAAGGCGAACTCTAAACAAAAACCTATATACCAAGATGTCTGACCAGCGTGGTACATTAGGTCAATTTCCCTCCCATTCTGGAGGAGGCTCGAGCCCAACAGTGGAACGTATATGAGCTGAGATGATGATGATGCTAATGATTATGAAAGTACTTTAACGAGTGTATAATACCTATGTGGCGAAGGGATATAAAAAATAAAACTACGATTATCTTAGAAAAACTGACTTCAAAAACGGCAAAGCACAAAATAACTTAAAATACTATCATTTGTATGTGCTATCTATTGATAGGTTTGAAATCGGTGCCAAGCCTTAAACAAAATTACAAACAGCTTACTTACTGTAATGAAATTCCTACACTAAAGATACCGATACCGGCACCGACTTCAAACCTATCAATAGATAGCACATACAATTGATAGAATTTTAAGTAATTTAGTGCTTTGCCGTTTTTGAAGTCGGTTTTTTAATCGTAGTTTTATTTTTTATTGTTTACTTTTTAGTGTTACAGACACACATAGGTTGTTCTATTAGTAACGGGGCTTGAGTTACTCGTTCATTTGTCGCACACATACTTAATGCTAATTTTAGCCTTATATTATGGTTTTCTCATGGGTGCCATTGTCAGAACTTGACCAAATTAAAATGGGATTATACGGGCAGCACCAGCTTTCAAATAAAAAAAGAATCATTAAAATCGCTTCGCCCAGTCGAAAGTTATGAGGTAACAAACATAAAAAAAAATACAGACTAATTGAGAACCTCCTCCTTTTTTGAAGTCGGTTAACAATTGTCGCCACTCCTTACCTTCCTTGCCTGTGAGATTCGTAAAAATTGAGTAAGACTTTCACCAGGAAAGTGGGCGGTATTTCTATCCTGGAAAACCTATATAACAAATCATTACGAACGCCAACTTGTCGGCCAAGCGTGGCAATTACGCCACTATTCTTTCATTTGTGGTGGTGGCCTATGTCTAACTATGTACAGCGAAAGAAGAAAGACAGAATGATATGTGCAGTATAGTCCACCGGGACTGAACGATGATTTTGTATTTATTTCTCTCTAACATAATTAACTAGTGACCCGCCCTCGCTTCGCTTCGGTTACGTCAGTTCAGTTATGCAGTTTACTTTCGCTACATAGAATTTCTTTTGGAGAAGAAATTTCTTAAAATCCTACTTCATCTGACCTTTACAGGGCAGAAAGTAAGTCCACACCAAATTCCATGTCTAAGGGGCAGTATTGGAAAATGTGGATTTTTTGCCTATGCAATCCCCTTTAGGGGTGGAATTGTTAAAAAGCCATTCTTAATTTACCTCCGTATCGTAACACATATATGAGGCCCCCAAATTCAAATCTGTAGGAGCTATGTAAAAAAAATCTGATTTTTACACCCCAGTAACATCCTTGCAGGTGGAATTTCGTAAAATCCGTTCTTAGCTGACCTTTACTCGAAAGAACCTGAACTTTAAACGAAGATTCGAAATTTAAAGTTTGTATGCCTTATAGTTCCAGAGATATCGTGATGAGTCAAAACATAGGTGGAAATCTCTTGTATATATTAATATTAATTGTAACTATTACAGTCAAAAGTTTAATTTCATGATTGAACTCTTGTGTTTCTACACGAAGCGCAATAAAATCGTTGGTAAATATTTATGATTCATTTGGAGACTGTATTACGTGTTTGTTGCTTAAGTACTCAGAGCTATTAAGTCAATCAACGATAATATTAATTACGATGACTATATCGATTGTTGCCAACAATTCACATATACGCACTACATTGAAAAGGTAAATTCAAACTTGAAATTTTTTTTTTTTCTTTTTTTTATATTTTCTACGAAAGCAATAAACCTAAATATTTATTAAAATTAACGAAAGTAGCGATTCTAAGAGTGAGCTCTGGCAACATTGATGACGGCTGGGCATAACGGCTGAGTGATTGTGGAACGAAAAATGTATGTAACTAGCAGACTCGAACATGTAGAAGACATTCGGTTATAATATCCTATCAGTGGTGGTGTTTAATATATTTTCATCACCATCATCATCATCATCACAGCCCATATATGTCCCACTGTAGGGCTCGGGCCTCCTCCGTAGTAAGAGGGAAATTAACCTACTATACCACGCTAGTCAGACGTGTTGGTGTAAGGTTTTGTTTCGAGTTTTCCTTCTCTTGCATAGATGTTATATGCGTTTTATATCCTTTAGACGTCTCTTACGATCACCCACGGGGAAGGTAGGATGGTGAATTGTATTCTTACTCCGTCACCACACGGACTTAATATATTTTAAGTGTACAGAAATGTTAAGTTAATAAGTTAGGTATATACATTATGGCAATGTAATTATGAAAATTTCATCTTAGCCTACATATGTCCCACTGTTGGGCTCGGGCCTCCTCCATAATGGTAGGGAAATTGACCTACTACACCGCGCTGATCAAACGTGTTGGTATAGAGTTCGATTTCGAGTTTTGATTCTCTTGCACAGATGATATATGCATTATATCCCTTAATCGTCTTTTACGATACCCACGGTTAAGGGAGGGGGTGGTGAACTGTAATGAAGAACTGTAGTGTAAAATTGTATGAAGATTTACCTGTAATAAATCTTTGTCTTTACATAGTATAAAACAAAATCACTGCCGCTGTCTATATATACACTTAGATCTTCTAAACTAGGGTAAGCCGCCGGGCGGGCCACCGAAGACAAAGACCGGGTTCCGGTGGTCTCGCTCGGCGTGGAGAGTTACATGTAGGACGGGTCTATGGGGTCGCGCGCCGTTTCTTCTGTCGCCCTGGACGGATTTAGCGGGATGTGACCACTCCATAGTCCGCCGCCAACAAAAAAGATCTTCTAAACTATTAGACAGATTTTAATGCGGTTTTCATCAATACACAGGGTAATTCAAGGAAGGTTTTCATGTATCATCATCATCATTTCAGTCTGTCGCCGTCCACTGCTGGACGTTGGCCTCCCTCATGTTACGCCACAGAGTGCGGTCCTGTGTCACTTGCATCCAACGACGCCCGCCGACGGCCTACATTTAGGGACCACGTTTCCGTGCCGTAAGTCATCACTGATAACACACACTTGTCACAGATCTGTGTTTTCAGACACTGAGGTATGTTGAATGAGAAGATCCTCTTAAACTTTATGTATTACATGCATATTTCAAAGATTTGTAATGAGATGTAATAATTAATCATATATTTGTACGCTTAAATTGCAAACGCTGGCTAAATCTTAAGAAATAAATCAAAATAATATACTATGAAATAATATATCTTAAAAATATTTACAAAAAAGTTGCGATGGCATATGTCTATCTCATAAAAATAACCCGCTAAAATTCGCCAAATAAAATCATGTTTATCTCTAACATATTACAAAAAAAGAATGGTTTATTTATTAAACTATATTTTACTGATTTAGCGTACAGAGTGGTAACGGCTACAAATACTACCTACGTTTAAAATTTGGTTGTACTTGTGGATGTCGTAAAAGACGACTAAGAGCTTTTTATCTACTTGGGCGAACTCTACCCGATGCCGTTTGGTTAACAATTACATTCCCAAGGAGGGTTGACGTAAGGCGGGCCAAATATAAAACTATTATCCTTGTAACTGCATAGTGCATATACCTAGTAACTTTTGCAATATGTACGATGGAAGAGGAGTACATATTGCGTAGACTCCATGTAGTTGGGATAAGCAGGAGAATGCTGATTTTGTTTACGGTTTACCATCAATCTTACGTAAGGATACCCTTAAAAATGTAAAGACTTTTATTTTTTTGGGTGGGTTACGGTCGGTGCACTCCTCGCATCACTCCATCCGGGGTGACAGAAGGGCGTAAGCACGCACACCCGCAACCCACCCGTGTAGCTCGCCTTCGTCGTTGGACCGGCCACCGGAGCAGCGTGAACTTGTCGTCAGTGGCCGGCCCGACGGAATACCCCCTGAGGGGTACCCTCTCCTTGAGCGACATCTGGGGGGGAGGACGTTGGTCCCTCCTCACGTGGTCAGCCTCTCGGCGGGTGACGGACTAACTCCCTGATCCAGTCACCCGCGGCCTCAGCTAGGGCGGCATCAGGCGCAGGTAATCGCGCCTACGCCGCCCCAGTCGCCAGCGAAAAAAATGTAAAGACTTAAGGGGACTTCAAAAACACAGATTTAATGGGCCTAAATTATAGCCAAACAACTATTAATGCATCGCAACATCGAACCAATAGTACACGGTACGAGATTATCTCAGCGCTATAGATGCAGTCTGTAAATGCTGCTATTTGAATTCTCTTAACAAAATCGTTGCGTTATTTTCAGTGATCTTAATAGTTTGGTAACTATAGAAATGTTTACACCCACATATCTTAAAATAAAACTCATAATATTATCTTGTTGTACATTTGTCTGTTAAAACTAAACCTTGCTTGAAATAAACTATGCGTTTGAATATTCAATTGTCTGTTTTAAAACCTTTTTTACATTCTATTAATATAAAATATAATGAAATCGGTGATTATATTTTTAAATCTAAAAATACCGACAGGTGTTTGAATGTTTAATAATTTGATAATAGAAATTCCACGGGGAAAACATCTTGACTCATACTGAAACGCTTCAATAGACGTTAATATATTGATATTTAAACTACCAGCAATAAATTCAATAACAAAATATGTTTTTTTTAGCTTTTATTAATCCTCCCGCTTCAACAGGAGCTTGCTGCAAAATACAATGGACTTATTATAACACGCAAGACAGACTGGTTAGTATAGATTTTATTCAGATCGCTTTTCTTACAGTGATATTTTTTGCTTAGATACTTTAATTGTCTCATATTAGATCAGTGCAAGAAAAGGATAGTGGTTATTTACCCATCTTGCACCGTCATCACAACGAACCCTTCTTCTTCTTATGTATTGGCAATCAGCTACATATACGAGCTATTGGTGCCAGTGTCAAGTTATAAATATTTTCACGTTTTTAGTCTTTCAAGTCAGTCGTTGTCTAAGTCAAATTGTCACCATTAACTTATCTAATATAACACGTTAAAACACTAAGATATCGAATATGATACAAGAGCACCACATGACGTTTCCAAATTCCCGTCAAAAGTCCACAACGAACACACGTATATATATATATATATTAAATAATTCGAATGGTATATTATGTAATGTGATGCAAAAGAACTGCTGGAATGTAGTGTAGATGATATAAAAGTGCTCTATAACTTTTCCTTTTTCCTCCAAAATTCGCAGAAGAGACCATACTGGTCATAGCACTGTCAATAACGACGATTTGACTTACTAACGGACAATGACTAATATAAACTATATAAAGAGACTAAACTCGTGAAGAAAATTGTAACTGAACACTGGCAACAGTGGCTCGTTGTTGATTGCCAATACAAAAAAAAAAAGAAAACCCATAGATATGATGTACCTATATTAAGTTGTACATATAACAAAAGTCGTTATAATTGCAATGTTTGTCACTCCGCTTTGATACATAGTATTATGTTTATTTACATTACGAAGTTTATTATTCAGCATCACCAATATAAACTATATGAAAGCCAAGAATGCCGCGTGAAACTAGAAATTAGACATACCCGAAACCAAGATGACATTGCGCACTAATAATCTCTGATGTTGCTCTCTGGACTTGAACGCATCGCCAACACAAACGTCACAGAGCAAGCGGACACTCACCAAAATGGCATCACCAATAAACATAGGATTCTCTTATATTACGGCAGTGCCCTTTATGCCGCCGAGACAACTGCATGCACAGGTATTTGTATAGAAAGCATCGATGCACAAGGTCTACGAATTCTTTGGCATAGATACTCGTCGCTACCGTTGAAATATACGGCTCGTGTCAAATGGCCAAAATTGTGTATTTGTTTGTCATAACATTGCGATACATGTACTTATCACGTGATAATATTACACGACACGAATTAGACTTGTAATAATAAGAGATAGTATGATATTGTACATATACACAGTTTAAAAAAAGTATGACGAAACTGTGAAGGAGAATTTAGATGTCAAGATGCAGTTTCAATATGGCATTTCGAATTACAAGATACGGTTCTATACCTATATCCCATTTTAAGAAACAAATATTAGATTTTTACTATATTAAATTTTATTTTATTCAATGACCAAATTTACAATGCTGTACTGGGTCACAGGATGATAGTAAACACGCTTCATTGAACATATTATATATTGCCAAATTACGAGCCTATAAGGTCTGCATGCAGATCCTTTCAGATACATTAATATTATGGTAAAATTTGTGATCAATTTTATTTTGACTTAATTTTCAGGTAACTAATAACTAAGGCTAAGTAAGGGTGATTTTGAAGACATTTCTCATATCTAACTTTATGGTCCAATCAAGTTTGTTGGGAGAGGAAAATGGATAATTTTATACATGTACTGTTTTCGAATTTCGACTTTGCCACCTCGTATCTTTGTCGCTCGCACCGCTATACTAAAAAATGGCGTCTTATAATGGTTTTTGACGATATCTCCTTTCCTATTCTTCCTTTTTTTTTGGGCACGCTATGTTCTGGACACACGCTGTCTGTTCCGTCTGGGGCGACGGAAGTTCGGCAGGTGGCCCCATAACCCACCGTATTCCCTCCCTATCGCTATTGGGCCGGCCACTGGTACCACTTCCTTGACATCCGTGGCCAGCCTGGCGGGTTCCTATTCATCCTACAATAAAAGCGTACATACAAAATTAAACCAAAAAATAAATTCTATATTAATTAAGGATAGGCCTTATAGACATAAGGATAGGATATAGGATTTATTTTTTAGTTTAATTTGCAACTGCAACCTAACACCGAATAGAACCTAATAAAGAAGCCCGATAACATATAAACATTTAAAATATTTTTCTTGTATTGGTATATTTGTTTTTTTTTTATTGGCAATTAGCTACTTATACGACCCATTTTAGTCAGTGTTGAGTTATAATTTTCTTAAAGTACCCTTATAACTTCACTTATAATACAAGACCACTACATGACACTCATATTCTCGCTAAAAATCACCTATAATATTCGTAATACGCCAATAAGTTTTTTTTTTATTTTAGCAGTTGCCATGCAACGACGACTGCACACGCGCGATGTCCCATAGTAAGCAAATTCCATTTTTGCCCGCTATTGTTTATCCTCCGCTCCTATTTCATATAATATTATAAAAACCTTTCGCCTAAAATCTTTCTCGATAGACAATCTTATGGCATAACATTTTTTGGAATTCACGTTGGAAGTGCTGAGGTTAGCTCATTTAAACAAACAAACTCTTCAGATTTATAATAGTAATATAGATATAAAATATATACTAAGTAGCATATATATGTATTTATGTAAGTCGTGAATCACGTAGCGCGATGTATTTATATTAAACATCAAAATCTTCGCTTCAGAAGTACTTTATTCATTTCAATCATCGAATGCTTAATGTAAAATTACATTGTATTGAATGTTTTAGGTATAAGTAGAATATTGTTATCTGAAGCTGCAGTTCATCGATTCCTCCAACTTTAAGATGGTATGGTTTAATCCAGATTAATCCTTAAGGATACAATTGTCTTAGTCTGTACTAGACTGTCTATTGCTAGACTTATATTCCCACACTGTTAATTGACTACCTGAGATGACATGATAGTCCAAACTATTGCCTGAAATCCGCATTTATTTCCTGTTCTATATGTAGTTCTATATGCTTTACATAGAAATATTAATGCAAATCGTTGACTTTGGAGTAATTTACGCCGTGCTGCGCCTATCGTAGTTCTGTGAGCCCAGGCTGGCGCACCATAACATATACACCCCAGATATGTGGCTATATATATGATTTTAAGTGTGCTAAAACAGATGCCCCGGGTAGATGTTGAAATTCTAGGAGGAGCATACAAATTTCTTTTTGCCTTTTCACCCACAGTTTAAGTAAAGTAGTAAGACTAGGCCAAGATAACAAACTGACTCTTTTCTTTTAATTGTCGCATTATTAAATCTTATGCGTGGCGTTGACTGCAAATTATCCTTTAATAAAAGATGATAAGTTTTATGAGGAGCGAAATTTAGCCGATTTCGTGCGCCCCATTTAACTACTGAATTAAGACATGTATCCGCAAATTTCTCAAGTCCATCTCTAGTGTTCGATTGTATGAGTAGAAGACCGTCGTCAGCGTAGCCGATCAATGAGCAATTTTGAGGTAGAGGGAGCTCAAGAAAGTCATCAAACCCTAAATACCACAAATATGGGCATACTACAGATCCTTGAAGACAGCCCATCGTCAGTGATTTAGACACAGCATGATGACCGAGTCTCAGTGTGGTTGAATCTTGAAGAAAGTAAGACAGCAGACTGGCCGGCCCGCGGCTGTAGACAGAAAACTGTCAACAGGTTGGCCCTACTACTAATAGCCAAACCTCACCCTTGCCAAAAAAAAATGCCGAATGTTGCCGAATTAGCGCAAAGTTATGTGATTTGTTTGCATGCGGGAAACTGTAGAGAATTAAAAGTACAACCGAACAATTGATATTATCAGACATCGACAATATCTATTTGATTTTTTTTTTTGAGGTGGGACCACGCTAATGACAGTTTTCTGTCTACAGCCGCGGGGCGGTCCGTTCGGGGTAGTACCACACTTTCGCAGAAGACGTCTGAGTGATAGTAATGTGCTATTGCGCTTCGTTCAGTGTGCAAGAGAGCCGGAAGCCCAACCCACTCAGGTTTGGGATTTGTATTGGTAGGCAGCGGCCCAGCTATACACTTGGAATTGCAAAGGTCCATGAGCGGCAGTAACACTTACCATCAAATGTGCTGCTTGCTCGTTTGGCACCATAAGCAATAAAAAAAATTATGGAGGCTCTAAAAATCTGATCGGTAAAGTTAATATGAAAAAAATTTATGAAAAACATAGACTGGTATATTTCCATGTAGTGACGGAGAAAGAATACAATTCACCAACCCCTATCTTATTCGAGGGTGATCGTAAGAGACGACTAATGGATAAAATATGCATATGACATCAATGCAAGAGAAGGCAAACTCGAAATAAAACCCTATATCAACACGTCTCACCAGCTTGGTAGGTCGATTTCCCTCCTAGTGCTTTTTATTTGGCGGCGGGCTACGGTACGTCAAACCCATTGCCCATAGTGTGAAAAAGGCTCGAGCCCAGCATTGGGACATATATGAGCTGAGATGATAATGAGACTGGTATCTCACACACTTAAACGTATTCTTAATCTAAATGTTATTGTTATACGTTTTCTACTTTTTTATGTATATTTTATTGTTATTATTTTACTTTTTTTTTACTTTTTCTTAATGTCATTGTTTTACTTTTTGTGTATACATTTGTTGTTGCTTGATATCTGCAACTTCATTGTACGAGCCCGTCAAAATATCAGCGGTGTAATATCGTGTCTACTGTACCATAAGCTGAGACGAGTATTTTCGCCTCATATCCGCTCATATTCGGCTCATGTGTTCTTTTAGTAAATATTTATTTCTTTCGTTGGTCTCTATATTAATTTGTGAGGTATACAAAATAAAATTTATTTCTTTCTTTATTTCTATTTGTCACACACTTTTCGGTTTTATCGAATACACGTTATGTGTACGCGATGTAACAGTCGTTTACCAAAGTATTACTTATAACGAAAGTCAACAAATTAATTTCTGTTTCCCATACAATTAGCAGAGAGAGTTAACACGTCAGTTTATGGGGTCTCCCACTCACACGGCGCAAGAGGTACGTTGGGGCGTCTCTATGCGGTCGTGCGCCGCTTCTTCTGTTGCCCCGGACGGATTCAGCGGGATGTGAATACTCCATAGCCCGCCGCTAAAGAAAAAGAAAGGTTATGGTCTCATGCCGTTTTTTTTCGCCCTGGACGTCTTATGACTCAACCAAAGACTGTCCGAAAACAAAAATCGGCCAAGTGCGAGTTGTAATCACGCACGAAGGGTTCCGTAAAACTAAAAAAAATGTGATGTAACTAAAAATTTAGGGTTTTCATAATTTTTCCTTTATCTGTGCTTTGTACCAATTTTCCAAAAGTTGCTTTGTACCGAATTTCCCCTAATATAATATATATATTATTTTCCCTAATAAAAAAATATAACCGTGTAGGTTTTGAATCCCTTGCGAGTGTCGAAAATTTGCAGAAATTTGCGACATAAACAGCTGTTGTATCTTGTGATTGCGTTAGCTTAGAACTTCGATTTTTTCACAGCTCTAAGGGACAGTAGACTTGAGTATTTGATATAAATATCAGCTTGATACCTCCACGTGTTCCTGAGAAAAAGGGTCTTGACAGACAGACAGACGGACAGACGGACAGACGGACGGACGGACGGACAACAAAGTGATCCTATAAGGGTTCCGTTTTTTCCTTTTGAGGTACGGAACCCTAAAAAGTGAAAATAAAAATGTCATTTGGTTTGTAGTTAAATTTTTAAATTTGCCTTTCCTTTCTTTGATATTATCCGTTTAATTTCTCTAATCGACTGTTACGACAGCCACTAGTAAAGATGGCGGGACAATGCACCAGCATTGCATTATTAATCTATTATATGACAGCTTGCAAGATGTTTATTACCCACAGACGGCCGCGGAGGCTGTCACCGGCAGAGGAGTGCTGTTGGCGGTGTCGTTAGACATCCCGACTCTGTGGGACATCGGTTACGACTGGGCGTTGAGAGGGAGTCTCCCCCCCGGGCTGAGCGTGATATGCTATGCTGACGACACGCTCGTCACAGCTTGGGGCAGGACACTCGAAGAGGCGGCGAGCCTGGCCACTCTCGGCACCGAGGAGATGGTCAGGCGGCTATCGGCGCCTCGTTAGTCGTCAACTCCATCCACATCAGTATCCAGGCCCATATGAAGTATTTGGGTCTGGTGCTCGACGGGCGTTGGTAGTTTCCGCAGGATTGCTCCCCGGCTGGTCGGCGTGGCGTTCGCCCTATCGCGGCTCATGCCGAATGTGGGCGGATCCAGTTTCGAGGGCCGACGGCTGTATGCGTGGGTGATCCGCTCAATAGCCATGTACGGCGCATGTGTGGGCGAGGGCTCTGAACGCCCGGCTCAGGGCTGTTCTGTGGAGGCCACAAAGAGCCATGGCGGTCAGAGCCAATCGCGGGTACCGAACGGTATCGACAGAGGCGGCATACCTATTGGCCGGGACACCCCCGTGGGACCTAGAGGCGGAGAGGCTCTCCGACCTCTACCGGCAGGTTACCTCAGTGCGCGACGAGGGTGGCTCCCCATCGTCTGACGAGATAGCCACCTGGCGCGAGGACGCCCGCCGAGATGTCATCGCCCGTTGGGTTACGTGGCTGGAGAGGCCTAGACACAGTTTTGTTACCGTCGAGGCCCTCCGGCCCGTACTGATGGAGTGGATGGAGCGGCGGCACGGAGTGCTCTCCTTCCGGTTGGTGCAGGTCTTGTCGGGTACGGTTGCTTGGGCAAGTACCTGCACACGGTCGTGTGAAGAGAGTGGACTCCGTCCTGCCACCATTGCAGTAGCGACGAGGACACGGCGCAACATACGCTCGAGGTATGTTCGGGCTGGGACGGGCTGCGCCGTGACCTCGTCGCTGTCATCGGTGCCGACCTGACACTGCCAACTGTCGTGAAAGCGATGGTCGACAGCGTCAGGAATTGGGACGCGGTCGCCGCCTTCTGCGAGGCTGTCACCTCGCAGAAGGAGGCAGCGGAACGAGTCCGGGAGGATTCCCGTGACCCGGGCCGTCGCCAGCGGCCGGGGCGGCGAAGGCGCGAATATCTGCACCTGATGCTGCCCTAACCGAGGCTTCGTGTTATCGGACCGGGGAATTGTCCGGTCACCCGACGTGAGGCCGCCGCGTGAGGACGACGCCCCGACGGCGAAAGCTGTCGGGGCGTTGACACGGGAGGAACCCGTAAGGGTAAACCGCCGGGCGGGCCACCGAAGACAAAGATTGGGTACCGGTGGCCCGCTCGCACGGCGAAGAGAGGTGTTTGCAGGCTGGGTCTGGGTGGGACGTGGTTGCGCACCGCCTCTTTTGTCGCCCCAGATCGATTTGTCGGGGCGCGACCACATCCATGGTCCACGCTGCAGAGGAAAAAAAAAAGAAAAAAAAAAGATGTTTATTACCCAGATTATATATTCTTTTATTGTCAGAACAATTACCTCTGACTATTGCGCCCTGACCGCCTGCAAGTGAAGACACTTACCCTACTACAAAACACTGGCTAGATGGGTTGGCATAAGGTTCCATTCGAGACTCACTTGATGTGATATGATCTACTTAAATTCTTTAATCAATATTTACGATGCAGGAACATAGGAGATGGTGAAATCTTACTCCATCATCACAAGGAAATCATCATCATCTCAGCTCATATATGTCTCACTGTTGGGCTCGAGCCTCCTCCATAATGGGAGCGAAATTGACCTACTATACCACGCTGATCAGACTGCTTGGTATAGAGTTTTGTTCTGGGTTTTCCTCCTCTTGCATATGTGTCATATGCATTTTATATCCCTTAGGCGTCTCTTACGATCACCCACGGGTAATATAGTGTGGTGGATTGTATTCTTACGCCGTCATCACACACAAACAGGGCTCGAGACTTCTCCATAATAGGAGAGAAAATGTTCAACTACACCACGCCGATCAAACGGGTTGATATAGTATAGTTTTATTTCGAGTATACCTTCTCTGGCATAGAAGTTATATTGCATATTATAACCGTCTTTTACAATCATTCACAGGTAAGGTGAAGGTTGATAAATAGTCTTCTTAATACGTCATTATACGGATGAATACTCACCAAACGGTCAAATAGCCACTAGATTTATAACAATAATCTAGCGCTTCATTATAAATTATATAAACAATATATCAAAATAAACACAATTTCAAGCCCAATTGAAGTTGGATGAACACAGTGTAAGAAGCACCGATCACGGGCACCAAGGTTGAGTGTTACAACACGGTAAATGGACGTGTATTTATAGCTGGGTAACCACGATACGAGGCCGACTGTTGTTATTCTGTGCGTCAGCGCTCATTCAACTATCAATTGGAACTACAATATCATTATTATAACGTCACATAAATACACGCGCTATTTAAAAATTGTTTTGTTTTCATTTTAAGATCATTATCGCAATAATCAATCGTATAATAATAATAATGCTGTGTGGTAGCGGCTACGAATACTACCAACCCTTAATTTGCTCGTGGATGTCGTAAAAAACGACTAAGAGCCTTATAACGACCTGTAGGGCTACCCTTGAATCTCGATTCCAATCCTAAATCCGATTCCAGCTCGAATTTAAGCAATTTGGTACTCTTGAAAGCGACACTAGCGCAGGATTGGTTTCAAATTGGGTGGAATTTTTTAAACTAAATGAGATCGACTTTTCACGATAGAGTCAAATATTTGCTACTCTTGACGCGATTTTGACATAAACATTCACGTTGGAATCGTAAAAATTTCACGATCCCACCAAAGCATCTTTTTGGCGATTGAGTTCTGTGATTGTAATAATTTTCTAAGAAAGTAAGGCACGTTTGGAACCAATATTGAATATTTTAGATAATACTCATAAGATAGAAGTACTATAAAGGTGAAGATTGAAGAGAACTGCGAGTTATATCAAAAAAAATTCTAGATAAATGGAAATCAAAATTGAGGCAAATGAAGGTATATTACATACGTTTTAATAAATAAGAACAATAGACATCATTTTTAAAAACCATTAGTTGCTTGTGAAAGATTTTCAGTAATTTTTATGAAAACTATAATATTCCATCTGTTGTAAGTTGTATTGATGGCACATACAGTCACATACAGTACCATAATAAGACTGGCATAAAATGAGGAAAGGTTTATCAAAAAGCTATGCATATAGTTGGTGTAACTGTGATCTTCAACCTGTGTAAGTGTGTACCATAGGTGATTATTGCACTATATAGCCGCTGTGGTGAGGCCTATATTCAATAATGAATATTGATAACTTGATGAACAGTTGGAAATAGACATATTAGTAGGTTAGTTTCCCCTAGGCCCTATGTGATTTTTCTATATGAAATGATAGTGAATAATAAGAAATTCAGTATGTTAAATAATTGTTATTTGTTTATGAAAGAAGTATGTAAACTTCTGATATTTAGGCGGTGACAAAGGAAGAATACAATGTCACCATCATCCCTAAACTTTAATAACAGTAGTAAGCGCTATTGTATTATATAAAATATACCAATTAGAGAATAAAAATATTATAGAACAATCATTACTAATTTAAAAAAATGCCTTGGGAATTGTTAATTTATATATTTATTTTAGAGCTCCATATCTAACTGTAATGTTGATAGTGTTTTATATTGGTTGTAAAATAATATTATATATTTTTCCTGCTGTCATCTTATCTTTCCTTACCTTATATCTCAATAGTAACAGTAAAGGTAAAATAGGTTTGGCTAATAATAAACTTATAAATCATCAGACTTATTGTATTTTCATAGATTTGTAGTGCAGTTATTGTATTTTCATAGATTTGTAATGAAGTGTAATGAAATGCTTCTATAACAAGATGATAATGAAGATATGGCCACAAAATCCTCAAGAGCAGCATATCCTCATCAAGAAGCAGCTGAGTATGAAGAACATTTTTCTTCGGAGTTGCGGGAGACTAAAATGTCATACTATAGAAAGTGCTGTGAGCTGCATGGCATATTCAATAAAATGTTAATGTTTTAATTTAATAGTGATTTGTAAATCATATTTTCCATTATTTAGTTACATAAGAATAAAAAAATAACTTTTTAAAGATTAAATAATAATATAAATATAAAATAAAAAGCCTTTATTTCATGGAAATATTACATAGTTATTGTTTTTTTTTACTTAAGCTTAATCTATACTTAAAAGAAAAATTACTATTCTATATCCTAATATCTTAAGTTTCTAATTATGTATGATTGAAAGATTAAATATCATACTTTTTATTTAAAATTGAAACAGTTTTTACTATATCATGAGATGCCTCATTGGGTCGATACTTTGAAATTGCCTTACAAAAAGAAATTAGGTCAAATTTAAAAGCATATATGTAATTGCATTTTTGTAACATTCGTATTTACTTGGAATCATAAAATTAAGAAGTAATATGCAAGTAGATACTTCTGTTCTTAAGCTACCTAAGCCTTCACCCACCTACTGCTAAATAACTACTTCAAAATCGCAAAAAGAGAACAATTTTCATCTTGTCTTAATATAAAATTTTAAATTTGTCGAAACAGCTGGTATTTCTTCTTTGTCTTCATAAAATTTTGCTACGTACTATTTTTAAAACTTGGAGTATTGACACTATTAGCTACAGTTATTAGACATTTGTAAGCTTTAATTCTGTTTAGATGTCATAAACTAGTATAATGCTATATTATATTTAATAATAATTAATTTTATGAATAATCGTAAAGATTTTCCAAGAAATATTATCTTTTTTATAATTTTATTAATGGTGGGTTAAGTTTAATTTTATATGGCCACACTCTATAGTGTTGATCGCAATACTTCTTAATATTCCGAGTCGATCGTGTTTACGATTTCAATTTCATTTTCGATTTTGTTCAAGACTACCAAATATAAATTTGGTGAGATTGGAATTGAATCGGAATCGAAATCAAAACTGTATTCAAGAGTAAGCCTACTGGGCCAACTCCATCTGATGCCGTTTGGTCAACAATTACATTCCCAAGGAGGGTTTATGCCTGGCAGGCGGCCGGTCATAAAACTATTGCCAATAACTTTTATAATATGTACTATGAAAAAGTACATATTGTATCGACCCCAAGCGGTCGGGATAAGAGTAAGAGAATGATGATCGTAATAATCAATTGTCTAATAATCATTTGGCTGCGTTAATTGCATGTTTGTAAAGTCCCGTGTAATAAAATGATTATTTCCTTAGTGCATGGCATTTAATGTAAGCTGAGGCGAAATTATACCGTGTGGTGACGGAGTAAGAATACTATTCACCACCCCATATCTTACCCGTGGGTGATCGTACGAAACGACTAAGGGATATAAAACGCATATAACATCTATGCGAGAGAAGCCTATACCAACACGTCTTACCAGCGTGGTATAGTAGGTTAATTTCCCTCCCATTACGGAGGAGGCCTGAGCCCAACAGTGGGACATTTATGGGCTGTAATGATGAATTATGAAGGCGAAATTTCTATAAATTAACGCAGTAAAAATATCGTTCGCCAATAGCTATTATATTGCTTATAGATATTAAAGACTACTAAAGAATAAAATATGCATATATGCATGAAAGATGAAAGATGTTATAACATCTTTCAAGAGTAATAAAAACCAAATAAAACCCTATACCAACTTGTCTGGTCAAAATAATATATTAGGTCGATTTCCCTCTTATTATGGTGGAGATTTGAGCCTAGTGTGACATATATGAGCCGAGGTCACGATAATATTGATGCTGATGATGAAGCCAACGCGTATCCCCATGTTGGGGTCACAATCCACTCAAACGTTCGTGGCGACGGAAGGATGTCTCGCGACTTATAACTACCGTATTGCTACTTCAATGTTGATATCTTAGCGTATTTTCCGTCTCCCTATTGGATAGGCTACCGAAATCAATTCTTTTATTTCGCTGGGATATATTTTTATCTGATTAACTGGATAATAATAGAGGTTTCATTATCATAGCGGCTCTTATACGTCCCACTGCTAGGTTAGCGCCTCCTCCATTATAGGATGGAATTTTTCCAATTAGTGACGGAGTAAAAATACAATTCACAACTCCCTATCTTACCCGTGAGTGATCGCAAAAAAACGACTATAGTATAAAATATGCATAGGTATAACAGATGTTATGTGTGATGTATAGATATGCAAGAGAAGGAAGACTCAAAACAAAACCATACAATATAGGTACCAACACGTCTGACTAGCGTGGTAGGTCAATTTCCCTCCTAGTATGGAGGAGGCGAGAGCCTGGCAGTGGGACATATATGAGCTGAGATGATGATACTCTGGTCAGACGGATCGGTATAAGATTATATGTCGACTTTGCCTTCCTTTGCATATCTGTTATATGCATATTATATTCCTTTGCAGTTTTTTACAAAATCCACATGTAATATAGAGGCTCACGAATTGTATTATCCTACTCCGTCACCATTTTTTTTTTGAAGAGCGACAGGTGGCCCCTTATCCCTCCATATTTCCTCCCCATCGCCATTGGGCCGGCCACTGGTAACGCTTCCTTGACATCCACGGCCAGTCCGGCGGGTTACCCTTTCGGCCGGGGCGTCGACCTCACGCGGTCAGCCTCTCTGCGGGCGATGGACTATTCCCCGGTTCAGCCACCCGTGGCTTCGGCTAGGGACTCCGTCACTATATGGAAAATGGATGTTCACAACCCTTAACATGTCAAATAATAAGTTTCAATGAATCACAAGGCATGATTGTGTTTTTAAAATGGTTCAGTTATAAACTATTTTATGGGAATCGCGTGAAACGATCGTGCCGACATATCGTTAAATATGAGGGATATTATTTACGTATAACATCTATGCAAGAGAAAAGCTGTGTGGTAGCAGCTTCGAATACTACCAACCTTTACTTTGCTCGTGGATGTCGTAAAAGACGACTAAGAGCCTTATAACGACCTGAGCCAACTTCATCTGATGCCGTTTAGTCAATAATTGCATTCCTAGGGATGGTTAACATCTGGCAGGCGGCCGGTTATAAAACTATTGCCAATAACTTTTACAATACGTATGAAAGAAGAGTACATATTGTATCGACCCCAATTAATTGGGATAAGAGTAGGAGAATTATGATCTATGCAAGAGAAAAAGTAGAGTAAACCTTTCTATAGGAACTTGTCTGACCAGCGTGGTCTAGTAAATTAATTCCTCTCCTATTGAAGCTCGAGCCGAGCAGTGTGCTATATATCAGCTGATATAACAAAGGGAGCACCATGGTAGTCGTCAGCATTACTGTACTGAAATACTCATACCGATAGCGAAAATTAATCCATTTACCATACGTAACGATTATGGAATCCGTAAACCATTTGTGGGAAGAGTAATGGACGTCGATAAGCTGATGTATGAATGATATATGAAGCTGATGAAGATGGCTAGAATAATACCTTAGACGATGTTTGTCTAGTATGTTAGATAGATTCTTTAAATGTTGTTAGAAATAATTGTTTTTTATAATCTAACACTACTTTATGCCAAAAGTTGTAAAGGTTGAGGTAGGTACTAAACTATAAGCAAAAGTACATTTAGTCATCGAAGAAATGGATCGGGCATCGGGAGCCCGCCGTCATGGTGTTAGTTAGGTGCGCGTCCAATAGGTTATGTGGTTGCACATAGTCCTTTTCGTCGCTCCAGACGAATCGGGCGAGACGTAACCGTACCAAATGTCGACAGGAGGCGGCACTCGAAAGGGTAACCCGTCTGACAGGCCATCGAAGACAAGAACTCGTCGCTGTAAATGTCGATACAGAGATACAATAATGCAAGTTATGTGTAAACATGTTGTTTGGGGTTTTATTTCTAATTTTCTTTCTCTTACAGAAACTTGCATATTATTACCTATATATATACTAAGTTGTCTTTATCGACAGCCAAGTACAAGAGGTGTGGTGAATTGTATTCTTACTCCGTCACCGCGAAAAACCATTGTACTGCCATCACATAGCTAGCTTTAAACGAGAGTTACGAGAGAATAAACCTACATATTGTTATCGTCACCGCACGGGGATGATGAAAACCATTATATACTCTTATTTCTGTGTCCCGCGGTGGAATGGCAACAAAAGATGACTGGGAGAGAGTTTAGAGTGTAGAAAGACCAAATTTACCTCGCAATCTTTATTTATAATATTCTTGAAAACATCCACCACCACATAATACACGCAATAAAAGATCCTTTTTCTCTCCGAATAACTAATGTATAAATTTATTCATTACCATCATCATTCTCCTACTCTTATCCCAATTATTTGGGGTCGATACAATGTATACTCTTCTTTCATAGTACATATTGTAGAAGTTATTGGCAATAGTTTTATGACTGGCCGCCTGCCAGTCGTCAACCCTCCTTGGGAATGTAATTGTTGACCAAACGGCATCAGATGGCGTTGGCCCAGGTCGTTATAAGGCTCTTAGTCGTCTTTTACGACATCCACGAGCAAAGTAAGGGTTGGTAGTATTCGTAGCTGCTACCGCTGGATGAAGAGAAGGCACGGCAACCTGTCCTTCAGGATGACGCAGGTACTTACCGGACACGGGGTCTTCGGTAAGTACCTGCACAGAATCGGACGGGAAGAGGCCCCTGGATGCCATGAGTGTGGCGCGCTAACTGATGATGCGCGTCACACCTTAGAGGTATGTCCCGCCTGGGGGCCTCAGCGCCACGACCTGTCGGCGGTGATAGGAATAGACCTGTCGTTGTTGACCATCATATCTAAGATGCTTGACAGCGACAGGTGCTGGTCGTCGATGGCCTCCTTCTGTGAGGAGGTCATCTCTTCGAAGGAGGCCGCGGAGCGGATACGTGAGGCATTTGCTTCTGCAGACTCGCTCCGTAGGCGGCGGCCAGGAAGGCGGAGGCGCCGTTACGCGCATCTCCTCCCACCGCCTTGACTGTCGACTGGACGTGGCCAGATGGCCTAGCGTTGGGATGTCGGGGATAGAATGTCAATAGACGATCTCTCCGGCATCCCGTAAAAGCGCGGAAGGGACCGCTGTGGTTTTAGTGGGTATTTCGGTCGAACCAGCTGACCGGCGAGTCCCACACACCCCCTCGTCTGTCACCGGCGAGGGCTAGTGCGCAAATGCATTTCCACAGCGTGAACAAAAAAAAAAAAAAAAGTATTCGTAGCTGCTACCACACAGCGATTATCATTATTACTATTTTATTCATTACCATCACCTGATATACGTCCCACAGCTGGGCTCGAGCCTCCTCCAAAGTTAGAGGGTAATTGACTTACTATTCCACATGGTCAGACGGGTTAGAATAGGATTTTATTTCGAGTGTTTTCGATCAGCACGGAAAAGAAAGGAGACGGTGAGGTGTATTCTTACTTCGTCAATAAACCGAGAATAATTTCCATAATTTTATTACATTCAAAATATCATTTCCACATTGTGAACTATAAGTAAATTTTTGTAAATTAATATTTTTTATTCGGTCGAGAAAGACGACACCTAACCTAACCGGTCACAAATGTCATGGAATTGGTAGTATTTGTCGTCGGTCGTCAGTCGGTTTAATAGCGATGGGGAGGGAACACGATGGGTTATGGGATCGAGCGCCGTCCTTCTGTGGCCCCCGGACAGAATAGGCGGAATGTGTTCAAACCATAACCTGCCAAAAAAAAAAAATAAGCAGAGATACCGTAGTGGTTTAAGCAACGACCTCCTATCACGATTGTCGTGGGTTTGATTCTCACGCAGGATGGTTTTTCTACGATCCTCCACAAATGATTGTTCTGAATCTGGGTGTTCTTTGTGGCAACACACTACAATTTACTTCTTACTACCGATGCTGTCTTTTAAAAGAAAAACAAGGGAAATACTTCCTATGATTATTAATTATATTCTCTTTTTCTTTATATTCTTTTTGTCTATAGATTAATCTTTATTCTCTAAGTGAAGATTTTGAATGTTCAGATTTCGTCATATAATTTATATTCTCGCTCAATAAAGGACACCTTTTAATTTTTATAAACGATCATTTTGGATTGCTGTTTAGTATTTTCACAAAATACTAAAGACGCGCGTTAGAACTTTTTAATAGGCCTAAAGTTTGTACTCGCCATTCCGCCATCGACCGGAAAAAAAAACCGCTTCAGCAACGGTACCTTACAGTAAAATCAATCTTTAGGGTAAGTGGTTGATTTCGGGCCACCGAAGACAAAAATCGGGTACCGGTGGCCCGCTCGCACGGCGAAGAAGAGGTGCTTGCAGGGTGGGTCAATGGGGTTGCGCGCCGCCTCTTCCGTCACCCCGGACCGACTTGGCGGGGTGCGACGTCCATGGCCCACCGCAAAAAAAAAAAAAAAAAAAAAAAAAGGTAAATGGTTGATTTTAAAAACAGTAAATGGCGACATTGTATATATGATAAACAAATTATCATGTGCCCGAATCCTCTCAGGTTATTATAAAGGTTTCACTACTCAGTTACAGCCTCCTCTATAATAGGAAGATAATAAAACCTACAATACCATGTTGATCAGATAGGTTTTCTTTCTGTTACAAGTTAAAATAACGTTAACATTAGCATTTTTTAACATTAGGTTAGCATTGCCATTCAACGTGGCAGTGCTGCCACGCCTTCTGGGCACATTATCGGTGGACAGTGATGCGGAGGAATTTTTCGATGCCTGATTGCGCCTTTTGTTTGTTTATTTATTTCTTTCTTTTTCCTACCTTAATATTATTTCAAAATATTTGAAAAATAAAATAACAATAAGATTAACATTTATTTATGAGTCAAGAGTCTCCGAAACTGGCGAGCGTGTATGAAGAGAATTATGAATGTTGAGGAAGCGAGTGAAGTATGCAGAGATAGAGTTCTCTGGCACTCTGTTCTCTCTGCCTACCCTGCAAGGGATATGGCGTGATGATATGTATATATGTATGTATGTTAACATTTATTTACTCATCATTCTTCTACTGTTATTCCAATTACTTGGGGTCGATGAATAATATTTTTACTTGGGGTCGATACAATATGTACTCGTACTTATTTAAAAAAAGAAAGAAAGTATTTATTTTATGCCACATAGGAGAGACGTTAGGAACACAGAGAAAAACAAAAATAAACCTTACAATAAATGAAAACACATAAAATCTATAAACTAAATAAAGAGAACATAATAATAAATACATCGAGTGAACGTCTCAGCTGCGGCAGAAAAAAGGATAATTGCTCAGCATTTGTTGTGATGTCAATGTAACACCACAATGCTGATTTTCAGCAATGTCCTTTTCAATCCTTTCGTCCTTTCCAATTTCAAAAGTTATTAGCAATAGTTTTATGACCAGCCGCCTAGAGGTGTTATCTGTATATTATACCTCTTAAATTAAACAACTATTTTATATTAAGAGATTTTTTTTATTTCTTATGGTGACAAACAAGCAGACAACAAACCTGATGATAAGTGCCACTGCCGCCCATGGACCTTTGCAATACCAAGGGTATAGCTAGGCCGCTACCTACCAAAACAAACCCCAAACCCACCCCAGTTGGGCTTCCGGCTCTCTTATAGTTCAATATAAAAACCCATGGGCAAGAAACGAGATGTAGATTTATATTCTTACTCGATCGCCATGCAAAATATGATTGCCTATAAATACGCCACATTTAATGTAGACTATAAATTGATTGTTGATCATCGATTAATTGATGTTGTTAAAATATAACGAACAACAATAACTATAGGAAAATCTCGATGAAGATATCTTTCTTGTGTTTTAAAATTTATTTCACGAAGTTAAAATTAAAATGATACAAGATTTTAACAAAAAAAAACAACTTCAAAACAATATAATTAGGTCAACGAAATACGCATTATTGATGATAATCTAAAATCATCATCATCACAGGCCATAAACGTCCCACTGTTGGGCGAGGGCCTCCTACGTAATGGAAGGGAAATTTAACCTACTATACCGCGCTGGTCAGACATGTTGGTATAGGGTTTTGTTTCGAGTTTTCCTTCTCTCGCATAAATGTTATATGCGTTTTATATGCCTTAGTCGTCTCGTACGATCACCCACGGGTAAGATATGGGGTGGTGAATAGTATTCTTACTCCGTCACCACACGGAAAACTAAAACTATTGGTCATATTTTGATAAAATTTAAATGGGACCACAAAAAGAACTATCAAAATCGGTTCACCTACTAAATATTGGCGAGTGTAAATACACATAAAA
The DNA here is from genome assembly GCA_905163515.2 of Lymantria monacha. NCBI lineage: Eukaryota > Metazoa > Arthropoda > Insecta > Lepidoptera > Erebidae > Lymantria > Lymantria monacha. The sequence continues at coordinate 10,384,973 of LR991088.1, forward strand.
TATACAGTCGAATTGAGAAACTCCAAAAACTTTTTTTAAAATCGGTTAATAAGATTTTATCAATCAATTTGATATATCAAATATATGAAATCAATATTAATGTGGATATGATGGTGTGGAAGGATATAGGGATAAATGAAAGCTAAAAGAAAGTTGCATAGATTGTGTTGACTATTAGATCAGCAAATAGATCGCTGTTGACAGTTTTCTGTCTACAGCCGCAGTCCGGCGTAGTACCACATTCTACAGAAAATCGACGTCTGACCAATGGCGCATTGGGCTTCGTTGCGTGAGCGAGAGAACCGGACGCCTAACTTTCTGTGTGAATTTGAGGTTTTGATTTGTAGGCAGCGTGCCTGCCCGGTCAACAAATACATTCTCAAGGATGATTGCAATATGTGAATTGCAGGAGGAGTACATTTTGCGCCAACCTCAAATAATGGAGATAAGAGGCAGGATGATAATGATGAACTCCAGAGTTTTAACCCACTACGTATATCTCTGGAAAACTCTAGAAAATACAAATATACAACAAAGAACTTTCTTAAAACACCACATAAGATATGTCTAATTTCTTGTATTACTTAAAAGGATTGCTTGCTCGTTTTTCACCATAAGCAATAAAGTGTAAAGGAGGATAGAGACAGAAAGGAGATGAGCGTAGAGATGACATTTGATAGAAGTTGGTGGAAAAGAAAAGCATGTAAATCTACTTATACTTTTTCTTTTTCATCTCGTATATTGCTATAGATATCGAGATAAGAACCTCTTCAACAATAGAAGACCATTTGACTGACTATAGTACGTAAACGATACATATTTTCATTTCTAGTGTTCCTTCTCTTACATGTTGTCTTATCCACTTATGTCCTTAAGTCCCAAAAATCCTCGAAAGAAAAAGGGGTGATGACAAATTATTATCTTAATCCGTCAATACATGAACTCGGACAGGCTCTTAAAAATATTACTGAAATAAATATTTCATCATTATCCTACTCTTATCCCAATTACTTGGGTTGACGCAATATCTACTCCTCTTTCATCATATGTATTGAAAAAGTTATTTGCAGTTGTTTTATGACAGGGGGGCTGCCCTGCCTGACGTCAACCATCCTTAGGAATGTAATTGTTGAACAGATGGCATTAAGTAGAGCTGGCCCAGTTCAATATAAAGCTCTTAGTCGTCTTTTACGACATCCACAATCAAAGTAAGTGTTGGTAGTATTCGTAGCCCCTGAAAACATAACATAACTAAGCTACATATTGCATATACCTCAAGTAATTAGGATAGGAGCAGGATGATGATGATGACGACATAGAACTACATACGATTAGGATAACCCTTTTTGGAAACAGGATAAGATCCGGTCAGGCACGACCAAATAGTCGGAACGACAGAAGGGACGACATGCAACCCCATAACCTACCATACACGTACCTATAGCCATTTAAGCATACTACCGGTATCGACTTCTTGTCTTCAGTGGCTATAAGAAGACTCTAGTTAAACCTGACTAATATTATGGTTTAGTAGTAAATTTGCCTTATTTGTGGTTGGTATGAACTGATTTTAAGATTGACAAGTAAACATCATCATCATCTCAGTTCATATATCCCACTGCTAAGAGGAACCAATTGAAGGAGTTCAATGGGAGCAAAAATGATCCAACATATCCACACCAATACGTCTGAGCAGTGTGGTTATATCCACACATATAACCACGCTGCTCAGACGTATTGGTATAAGCCATGGGTGGGCAACTTGCGGCTCGCGAGCCACATGCGGCTCTTTGGATGTGAAGTTGCGGCTCTTTGAATATGAAGTTGCGGCTCTTTAGTTCAATATGCACAAAAAAAATTATAAAGGAAACCTTTAAAAATGTTCTAAGTTGATTAACGAGCATTACGCACAAATTATTGATGCCAAAAAACAATTGTAGCTCTTTAAATACTTTAAACTTTAATCAATTTTATTTTTTGGCTCTTCCGACTCCAGAGGTGCCGACCCCTGGTATAGGGTTTTAATTCGAGTTTCTTTAATCTAGCGTAGATGTAATCTGCATATCATATGGCTTAGTCGTCTTTTACGACACCCACAGGCAAGAAATAGCGTGGTGAATTGTATACTTACTCTGTCACTACCAAGATAACCACAGTAGCAAGTAATTTTAAACCTATAAAAATATTTTATCATAATCAATATTGTGTTAGGGATTTGAATTTTTTTTTATTGCTAATGTTGGCAAACGAGCAGACAGCACACCTGATGGTAAGTGTTACTGCAGTCCATGGACCTTTGCTAGGCCACTGCCTACCAATACAAAACACAAACCCACCCCAGTTGGGCTTCCGGCTATCTCGCTCACTGAACGAAGCGCAATAGCAAACAGCTATTACTCAGACGTCAATCATCTGCGAGAGTGTGGTACTACCCCGGACGGACCGGCCTGCGGCTGTACACAGAGAACTGTAAGATTATTTGCAACTGCAACTCTACATCGACGCTCAGAGCTATTGTTTACTTTAGTAAACTTATTGATTTCTCATTACCACGATTTACGTACCTATAAAAGACTTGTATATGAAAATGCTTTAACTATATAATAGTTTGGTAGTGCACTTCGTTCGGTCGGCGATAACGTCGGAACCCCAAACCCTCTCCCATTCATTCCTATACTCATTCTGTTCTCTCTACTCCTGCTTCTTTTCCTGTTACAGTACGACTTGTAACCCTAATGTTGCTGAAATTCAGGAGTAGCAGTTACCATTTATCAGCAGATGCGCTGCTTGTTCATCTGCCATCAAAAGTAAGGGAAGAATATGGTATATAGTTGTCAATCAGTTCACTCACATGGTCGGCAAGGAGTCGCTGGGCGGGTGGGCGCGCAGGGCCGCGCGCGCGTGGCGTCGCTGGCGCGTTGCGGCGGCGTGCCCCCCCGCCCGTGAATATCATCGGCGCACGCGCATGCCCTGCGCCGCCCGCGCCCTCGACCACGCGTTGAACAAATTCCCGCTAAACAACTCGACCCGCCGCGCCCGCACACGCTAGCGTATTTATAATCAGAATTCCACACGCGCTATTCGCGGCCGGATACAACTTTTTACACGACTTTCGGCACTTACGTCGTCCGGAGCACTGAGAGGCGGGTTCCTTCTCAATTGTCTGGCGAATACAGTCTGAGTCAGACGACGCCGCACACCTTACAATCGAAAGTTAAGTGGCTCGGAAACGCTGTGTTTAAAATAATTTCTTTACGTGCTTGTGGAAAGGCCAAAATGATAAATTAAATTTTATTTATAGGCGCCGCTTGCGAATGTTTGTTTTGTGATGCATACAATAGACAAACAACAAGGTTATTTTTTACTTTATTGCTTACACACTATACTACAGAACATCTACCAAAATATATATTTTAAATAAATGTTTATATGTTTCGAAGAATGCACATTACTATATGAAATTGGAACAATACGTAAATAAGCAAAGGAAAATGTGTCAGCTTTGATGCTGCATTTAAACTACTTAGTAATGTTAATCTGCTTAAATTAATAGGTTTTAACATATAAAATCTTGATTATAATACGGATTGCCGTACAATAAGTTCTTAATTCCTAGTACCTATATAAGCAGAAATAATGACAAATAGTTACACATAGACGTTTTAAAAAGGCATATAAAGAATATGATGACTCCAGAACCTGCAACAGAAAATACGAATAATTGGAAAAAAATACGAGTATTTATTATATGTATTACTTAAATTAGAACTTGTATCCTTTATTAGAAACCTTATAGCACAAAAAAATAGCACGGTGAAGTGGCAATGGGCAGGCCACATCGCTCGACGAACTGATAACCGTTGGGGAAGAAAGGTTTTCGAATGACGACCGCGCATCGGACGTCACAGTGTTGGTCACCCTCCACCAGGTGCTCCGATAACCTGATGAAGGTTGCTTGGAGTCGTAGGATGCGGATGACACAATATCGCACTTTGTGGCAAAATATGAGGCAAGCCTTCGTCCAGCCGTGGATGGTGAAAGACTGAATGATGAAGAAATTTTAACAGTCCGATACCGGCAGTGAGGCTTATCTCATAAGTACGGACGTTCCAGTAGGTATAGGTATTATCCAGATTCCACCTTGATATCGTTCTGGGCGTATCACATCCATAACGACACCCACAATTAGCCACTGATAACAAATCTCTATGGTGATGGTGTTCAACTCGAAAAATCAAGTGAGGTCATCACGTTGCGCTATAATGTTCCACGTCACCCTGCCGTGCCACCCAATGACCGGCTGGAGTACTGTGTGATAATAGCTTGCCAAGATTCAGCATCTTAATTGTTTAAATAGCATTCAATCAGTCCAGTAAAACGATGCATATCTTGTTTTATTATAGATTTGGTTAAAACTCAAAGAAGAAGTTGGTACGCTTTCCTAACTAGGATCATTTTCATCATTCTCCTACTCTTATCCCAATTACTTGGGGTCGATACAATATGTACTCTTCTTTCATAGTACATATTGTAAAAGTTATTGGCAATAGTTAGTTAGAATGTAATCGTTGACCAAACGACATCAGATGGAGTTGGCCTAGGTCACATGTGAGAGAGTGATCACCGCATGGTACGGGGCACATTAAATATCCACACAAAAGTCGGCGACCAGGCTCCAAGCAAACTCAGCACTATACCGAAGTAATCCCGGACATCAGCTTGTAAGAGAGCGGAATGGCTCTCAAACAACTGAAAAACGTTAAGGCGCCTATACCTTATGGCATATACATAGACAATGGAATTACTGCTGAAATTCTGAAGACAGGCAGAAAGCCAGTCTTAACGCGATTCTTGAATTTGTCTATCACTATGTTTACCTTGTACAAACAGTCCAGTTAGGTAAACCCAATTTTGAGAAAGAGGTCAGCCGACGACTCCAACTCGGATGGGCAGCGTTCGGGAAACTTAATAGGATCTTCACATCCAATACACCTCAATGTACTTGTGTAATATGCGGGGAAGATCCGATCAATGGCATTGTACGACGCACCCATGTGGGTGAGGTCTCTGACCGTCCGTCTTAGGGCTATTTTACGGCAACCGCAGAGAGCCATGGCGGTCAGGGCCATCTGAGGATACTGCCCAGTGACGACCGAAGCAGCATGGGTATTGGCCGGAACGCCCCCGTCGGACTTGGAGGCGGAAAATCGCCGATATTTATCGGAGGGTGTTTTCAACCCGCGAGTAGGGTGATGAAGTTTCACGTAGCGAACTCGCAACCTGGCGTGAAGACGTCCACCGGGAAGTCCTTTCCCGTTGGGTGACGCCGCTGGAGAGGCCTCGATTCGGGGTTCGAGTCGTTAAAGCCGTCCGGGACGTAATGATGAAGTGGCTGGAGTCCTCTCTTTCCAGCTGATGAAGGTCTTGACGGAGCATGGTTGCTTCGGCAAGTACCTGTACACAGTCGCAAGGAGGGCGACGACTCCGTCCTGCCAACAGTGTGGCAGCGACCGGGACACGGCGCAGCATATACTCGAGGTGTGCATAACCTGGGCTCAGCAGCGCCGTGGCCTTGTCGTGAAAGCGATGGTCGACAGCGAGACGAATTGGGACACGGTTGCCTCCTTCTGCGAGTTCGTCATCTCGCAGAAGGAAGCGCCGGAGCGAATACGGGAGGATGTCCTATACGAGGATTCGAGCCACTATGGCGACTGGGGCGGTGTAGGCATGAATACCTGCGCCTCATGCTTCCTTAGACGAGGCAGCGGGTGACAGAATCGGGGCCTTAGTCTTGCCGCCCTTGGAGCGAAGCCACCGCATGAGGACGAGGCCCGGATGGCGAGACTTATTAGTCGAGCAATCTGGGCGTTCCAGTGATCCGCGTTACAACATACCTCTACCAGTCTACCCTCCAGGATAGAGTCTACGCCTCTACGGGGTCGTGCGCCGCTCCTCCTGTTGTCCCGGACCGTACCGTAGCCCACCGCCAAAAAACACTGGCCCGAAAAGTATAAGATAAGTGCTTCCACAGACCTCTTAGCTATAGAAATAAAATAATTATTTTTTCTTGTAACATAAAGTCGTAAGTTTAAGTTGCTACTAACCTCTAATTTAAGTTGAGTGCCAAAATAACAGTATATATAATTCAGCCAGCATACATATTAAATACAATACAATTAAAAAAAAACGCTGATGCTATGTTAAGCAGAAAAATAATGAAAAACATATATTAAAAATAATACTAAATTTCAAATTATCTCACAGTAATATAACATAAGTACATACCTCAACTATTTTATATACAGTCATACAAATAACCCAGCTTATAACAAAAAATTGTGTTGCCATTGCTTCGCTAAAGATTGATTCACTTCACACTTCTTTAATAAATCTTGTTAGAGTAAGAATAATTATATTAAAATTACATACATACATACACATACATATCATCACGCCATATCCCTTGCAGGGTAGGCAGAGAGAACAGAGTGCCAGAGAACTCTATCTCTGCATACTTCACTCGCTTCTCTCAACATTCATAATTCTCTTCATACACGCTCGCCGGTTTCGGAGACTCTTGACTCCACCTTCCTTCAGTACCTGACCGATCTGGTCTAGGTTAGGTAGGTTAGTCTCGGTCTCCCTCGGTACCTACATCCTTCCACTTTCGCATTGTATATCTTCTTAACCTGACGTTCGTTCGGCATTCTTTCCACATGTCCGAACCATCGGAGCATTCCCTTTCGCATCTTTACACCAATACTCTCTTTCACACCTACTCGCTCTCTTACGTCGTCGTTACGAATGCGGTCGGTCAGCCTAACTCCACAGATTTTCCGAAGAGATCGCATTTCGACCGCATTAATTTTACTTTCATACACTTTTCTGCATACCCAACTCTCGCTTCCATACAGTAATGTTGGGACAAGCACTGCGTTATGTATTGCTACACGTGCCTTCTGGCTGAGGTGGTGGCTGCCGAGAAGTTGCCCCAACGCTCCGTTCACTCTATTTCCCGCATTCACTCTTCGCTCTATATCAGTGGTGTACCTGCCATCTCGGCTAAATCCACATCCAAGATATACAAATTCATCCACTTGCTCTAGTACATCATTACCCATTGTTACTCTTACATCTGTTCTGGCTTCATCTCTTTCAAAGACCATTATTTTGGTTTTGCTCACATTCATGCGTAGACCCCTTTTCTTACAATCTCCTGTCATTGTGTCGACTAGGGTCTGCAGGTCAGTCGCTGACTGTGCCAGCAGGACTGCATCATCTGCATAAAGCAGAGCAGAGACCACTGAGTCACCCATCTGGACTCCCACATTCATATCGTTCAACCTTTGGAGACATTTATCCAGATATATGATAAACAGCCTGGCTGATAGAACGCAGCCCTGCTTAACGCCGATATTGACGTCAAACCAAGGCGACATTCCATCATCCAGCCGCACACAGGCTCTACAGCCCATGTAACTGGATTGCACTGCCTGCAGCAGTTTACTGTTAATACCATACTCCGGTATAATGTCCCAAAGTTCCTTTCGTACAACCGTGTCAAATGCTCTCTCCAGATCCACAAAACTGCAGAAAACCCTCTGACCTAGGGCCAGATGCTTCTCCACAATGTTGCGCAGAGAGAACACTTGATCCATGCATCTCCTTCCACTCCTGAAACCTCCTTGTGTCTCACACAGTAAACCATCGGACACCATCCTCATTCTCCTTTCAATAATTTTACCATACACTTTTGCTGCCAAACTGGTCAAGCTTATGGCTCTGTAATTTGCGCAGTCATAACGTGAACCCTTGTTTTTAAACAAAGGCACGATGACTGCGCTATTCCAGTCGCCGGGAACCATTCCCGAGCTCCAACATAAATTGAGGAGCAACAGGAACGCCTCCCGGACACAGGAGCCACCAAGCTTGATCATCTCGGCAGACACCATATCAATGCCCGCTGCCTTACCATTTTTCAAACTTCTTATCGCCCATTCAACTTCATCCATACTGATGCCATCGGAGGACGCCGTCGCCGAATGTTGATCTACTAGACCACATGCGACACCGGCGCTAACCGTAGCATCCGCATACATATCGCCAAAATATTCACTCCATCGGCTTAACACGTCTTGTGTTTGTGTAAGAATGTCTCCACCTTTAGACCTTATTTTATTCATTCTGAAGGCTGACCAACCACCCCGAGACTTCTTCACCTCCCTACAAAAGAGTTTGGTGTTACCCTCGAAGTTTTTAGTCAGCCTATCTTCTGCACTCATACTTGCTCTATCACGTTTCTCTTTCACTAAGGCCTTGGTGTCATTCTTACATTGCCGATATATTTCTTTCTTCTGTTCAGTCATACTGTCATTCAGATTCAAAGAAGAGACATAGTCCAGCCACGCTTTCTTCTTTTGCTCTACGGAAGCTGCCACTTCCGCATCCCACCATGCATCACCATTTGTGTTTCTATGCTTCTTTGAACTTCCACATACTTCTTTCGCTGTGTCTACCATACTCTCTTTCAATACTCTCCAGCATTCTTCAATGTCCGATTGCGGCTGGCTTGCCATCGTCAGCCGTTCTCGGACACCCTCTGGATACTTTTCTCTTACACACTCTTCTTGCAACCTTTCAACCTTTATTCTTTCAAGCCCTCCGAAGTGGAAACGCTCTCGCCAGTGCCTCCACTTTCTGAACAGACCACTAAATCTTGCAATAACGAGATAGTGGTCCGTATCGACTGTGGGGCCCCTGTAGGCTCTTGCGTCCAATATTTTGCTTCGGAGGCGACTGTCTACCAAAATTAAATCTATTATACTTTTCTGTTCATTCCTTCTCCATGTATACATATGGATGTCCTTATGTTGGAAAAATGTGTTTGACACAATAAGGTTTCTCTCCATGCATATATCCGCTATGAGCCTACCTGCGTTGTTCACTCTCTTATCACCAAATGGACCAAGTACGTCCTCATAGTCGGGACGCTTGGTCCCATCCGTTCAAATCTCCGCATACAATCACGCGTTCACTGGTTTCTGCCATATCCAGAACTTCCCTAACATTATCCCAAAACTTCTCTAGGTCTGATGCCACCGAGGATCCTACGGGAGCATATGCTACAACCATGAATACCTTGGTGACACCAAGTTTTATACGGACCCAAAGAAGTCTGGGATCATACATTCCGTAATCCTTCACACCTGAGGCCAAGCGAGAGGACAGCAGTACTCCTACCCCCATGCTGGCTCGATCGCTCTGTGGTACACCAGACCACAGAGCCATCCCGCCACCAGGAAGATCGCAGGCGTCGCTGCCCCTTCGCTTGGTCTCTGTTACACAGAGCACGTCTAGCTGTTTGTCCGCCATGACGGATATCAGCTCGTGCAACTTACCTTCCACACAACCCCTTACATTCCACGTGCCCACCCGGCACTCTGCTCTCCTCGACTCGCCTGACTGGGCAAGGCGTGATGGGTGGCGGCCCCCATCGCCGCAACTGCCGAAGTTCGTACCGACGGGGGCGGGTCGGTACGCGTCGCCTCCGGGGGACGCCCTAACCCGCATTGCGGTACGCATTTCGAGCCGGATTAGCAGTCTAATTAGACTGGCAGGGGACGCGAACGAGCACGCTCCGGACTATGCCCCCCAATTTTTATTAAAATTTTAAAATTTTTTCAATTTTTATTAATTTTTATTAAAATTAGCTATAGGGAAATCATTGTTTTATTGATGAGTGGCTTATAAAATCAATTTAAACTTTCAAATACGTAGTAGTTACGCAATAATTACTAGTTTATTCCCTTAATCCGTGTGGTGACAAAGTAAAAATTCACTACTCTCTAACCTGTCCGTGGGTGTCGTAGAAACTTCTAAGAGATATTATATACATATAACATGTATGCAAGAGAAGGAAAACTCGAAATAAAACCTTATACACTCATTTGCAAAAAAAACGGGCACCTAAGCAATGAACCATTTCAAATGTTAATATTTCTTTGTTTGATAATTATAGGTAGTTTTATCCACACAATTTGGTAAATTAATAAGAAAATAATCGTTTTCATCAGTATTTCATAAAATTTAGATGCAATTTATGGGAAATAATGCTAAACCTCGCTAGTAGTGTATATTCGCTAGTAGTGCATATGCTCATGAAGTAAAAATAAAAAAGTTTTTTTGTTTGTTTTTCTTTAATAAAGTAAAAGCAGATAAATGTTTAGTATCGAGTGTGACCCCCTCTAGCTAAAATCACAGCTTGAATTCGTCTGGGCATGCTAGCGAGTATATCCCGGATACTTGCTTGCGGAATACGTTCCCACTCCGCAGTAATCACATTCTTCAGCTCTCTGATGGTCTGCGGAGCCGGATGTACTGATCTCACACGCCGTTTCAGAACGTCCCAGACATGCTCTATGGGATTGAGGTCGGGACTTCGAGCTGGCCAATCCAAACGACGAATACCGACCTCTTGCACATACGCATTAACATCGCGGTATCGGTGGGCGCGAGCATTGTCGTCCATAAAAATCGAGTCTTCACCTAGAGCGGCCAATGCGGGTTGTGCATGAGAAATTAGAACTTCCGTTATGTATCGATGCCCAGTCAGTGAGCCGTTTTCAATGAAGACTAACTCTGTACGATCCATTGAATTTATTCCTGCCCAAAACATAACAGAGCCCCCACCATAAGGTGTGATTTCTTCGAAACATGCCTCTGCAAAGCGTTCTCCTTGTCTTCTTAGCACTCGCCGACGTCGATCTTCACCGAACAGAGATATCCTGGCTTCATCAGAGAACAAAACCCTATTCCAATCGTCTTGAGTCCATGATTCACAATTTCTAGCGAACCTAAGCCTGTGAACTCTGTGCTCACGGAGTAATTTGGGGCCGCGGGCCGGGCGGTGACTGCGTATATTGGCAGCGAGAAGCCTCCTCCTGACCGTCCATAGACTAATATGCACATTTCTTACTTCTTGGAGGTTGTTCTTAAGATCCACATACGAAGATTTGCGATTTCTCAATGCGCGACTCACAAGAAAACGATCATCCCGTGGTTGGGTACATGGTTTTCTTCCAGAACCAGGCCTTCTCTCGACGGAACCAGTCTCCTGATATCGCTGCCAGGTCCTTTGGACTGTCGAGCGACTAACATTTAGCCTCCTAGCCACGAAACATTGGCTGCAACCCTCTTCAAGCAGCGCGATAATTTTGGTAGCTTTTACCACTTTATCTACCATTTTTGATACAGCCAAACAGCATTAAATAAAGCTTTGACAGTGAAGGATATGAAATTAATCGATAAAAATTGAATAAAAGTTATGAAAGTCCATGTTAACTTCTGGAACTTCGCGCCAAAAATGTAGGATAAAAAGGGGTTTTCTGTAAAAATGAACATCAAATGAAAAATTGAATTTAGAACGTACTTTTTTAAATACCACAGCATTTTTAAAACCGGCCAGTAACGTGTACAAACGATTGAAACCTTTTTGGTATTGTATCTTTTTAAATATGAATGAAAATCAAAACCGCCCGTTTTTTTTGCAAATGAGTGTATTAACCAATCTAACCAGCGTGCCATAGTTGCGAGCGGAAGATCTACCTACTCGTATATATATCGATAGCCATTTGCTTTTATATTGTTAGTGGTAGAATTAGCAATTAGCTTTAAATTTATTGAGCTGTGTGGTAGCGGTTACGAATACTACCAACCCTTACTTTGCTCGTGGTTGTCGTTAAAGACTACTAAGAGCTTTATAACGACCTGGGCCAACTCTATCTGATGTCGTTTAGTCAACAAATATATTCCCAAAGAGGGTTGACATCTAGCAGGCCGGCGGTCATAAAACTATTGCCAATAACTTTTACAATATGTACTATGAAAGAAGAATACATATTGGAACGAAGTTCCTTATCGCGCGTTGTGAAAGGGGACTAGACGGAAAAAATTCTTACGAAAACTTGTCACGACACTTTTTGCTATAGTAAGCTATTGTAAGCTGTGCGGCGTCGCTCGTCGGTTCTCTTATAGAAAGCAAGCCAGATATTTTCATTTCTATTTCGCATTGAACAGTGTGGTGTCGCGACGATTTTTTTTATAGATAGAGTGATTCAAGAGGAAGGTTTATATGTATAATATATGCATAATGTACTAGAGAAACACTGATAATTTTAGAGGTTTCTAATGTGATGTCGTAAATAAACACATTATTTTGCGCTTACATTGCAAACGCTGGCTGAACCCTACGAAATAGATCAAAATAAAGTACTACAGTATTATACAGCTTAAAGAGGCCTACAAAAAAGTCCGCGATGGTATATATCTATCTCTTAAGGATAACATACTATATCCATTTTAATACTTTAAAAAATGTTCTATTATAAAACGGTAATTGAAAAGCTATTTACACAAATACTGTATTAATCCTTATCATTTTAAATACATTAGTTGGCTTGAGCATTTCATGAAGATATTTTTTTTCCTTCAGACCATGCAAATTAAATCAATACCTTAAGAGATATAGCAAAATCAAAATAATGCGCAACGAAATTATTTTCGCCCGTGACCAAGCCGCGTGGCCGGCTCGCGTTCGAGCTCGGGGCCGAAAAGTTTTGGTAGTCTAGTGGAATTGTATATCCTATTATTAATATTATAAACGTGAAAGTTTGTAATAATGTATGGATGTGAACATGTTTGTTGCTCTTTCACGTAAAAACTACTGAATGGATTTTGATGAAATTTATAGTAATATAGCTTGCACATCAGAATAACACATAGGCTATAATTTATAAAGATATTTTGCAAATTGGCTAAAATATAACGATAAAAATCGCTTAAGGCAGAAAAAAATTATATAATTAAAATAGAACTTCGTTCCATCCGGGTGTCCCTTGACACCTCCGGTTTTTTTTTGTATCGACCCCAGGGATAAGAGTAGGAGAATGATGATGGCATAATATACTATAATATATATATATATATATATATATATATATATATATATATATATATATATATATATATATATGTATACATATATATATATATATATATATATATATATATATATATATATATATAATATACTACGTGTACTTATAATTCACCTATTGGTTGGTCTTATGTAAATTAAATTTGATTGTGATAATTAATATATCAGTGTTATACATTAAAAGCCATTTAGTTTGTTTTTTTATTTATATTAAAATTACCTTGTCTATTTAAAATGTATTATATTTTCCGTGTGTTGAAAAAGTTACTTAACCAATTTTTTTTTTATCGACCTGGGCCAATTCCACCTGACACCGTCAGGTTATCAGTTACATTGCCAAGGATTGACGTTAGGCAGGCGGCCGGTTATAAAACTATTGCCAATAACTTTTGCAATGTATACAATGGAAGAGGACTACATATTGTGTCGACCCCAAATAATTGGGATAAGAGCAGGATAATGAATGAGATTACCTAAACAAATTTTGTTTTATTTTAAAATACATTACTATAATACATTTACTTAAGGAAATAATCCTTGTATTGCGAGGGACTTTATAAACATACAATTAAGGAAAACAAATTATACCCAGACTCAGAACAACGCTTCGTGGATCATAAAAAGTATTGTGCTGCATGGGAATTGAACCCATGGCAGTGGCACTGAAGATCAGTATCTTAACCACTACGCCATCTGTGCAGTCAATTAGTTTAACTTAAGTAAATATATTGTACGTAAATATATTACGTATAGTCAGAGTGCTCTCTAGCTATATAGCTCCGTTTGTTGAGGATATATTACGTATATAACAGTCACAGCAACGACATATTTCTACACTTTGATAAACTTGAAAATTTATACATAGGTAAAGTTCAGATTTTTTAATAAAACTTATAATTGATTTACATGCTTTAACTTATTTTCGTCATTAGAGGGTCATTATATTTTGCTCTTTGCAGGCATAGGTGTACAATATTTATTGCTGGTACACTACTGTACATATACGTTACATATACGGTACTGTACATATACGTTACGCCAGATCATACAGAAGACTGATTAGTATAATCGGCCTCTGTGTTTAGCGTTTGTGGACTATGAGAATGCCTTTGATTCTATTGAAACTCAAGCTGTGCTGAAGTCCCTTCAAAGGTGCCAAATTGATTATCGATATATCGAAGTGCTGTGTTTGTATAAACACGCTACTATGTTGGTCCACATTCAAAATAAGAGTACGAAACCGATCCAGTTGCAGAAAGGCGTGAGACAGGGAGACGTTATCTCTCCGAAATTGTTCAGCCCTGGGCTGGGAGTTGTCTTCAAGCTCTTAGACTGGACTGGACTCGGCATCAACATCAATGGGGAATCGCTCACCTTCGATTCGCAGATGATATCGTAGTCATGGCAGAAGGACCTTGGCACTATATTCAATGACCTCAGCAAGATTTCCCAACTAGTGGGTCTGCAAATGAACATAAACAAGACGAAAGCCATGTCTAATGCCCATGTCATTAACTACCGGTCCTGGTTTGGAATGCGATTCTCGAAGTTATCGATCACTATGTTTACCTAGGACATACAGTCCAATTAGGTAAATACAATTTTGAGAAAGAGGTCAGTTGACGAATCCAACTCGGCTGGGCAGCGTTCTGGAAACTTAGGAGGATCTTCTCGTCTAATATTCCACTGTGTCTAAAAACAAAGGTTTATAACCAGTGTGTGTTACCAGCGATGACTTATGGCACTGAAACGTGGTTTCTAAATGTCGCCCTCATAAAAAGCTCAAAGTCGCTCAGCGTGCTATGGAGAGGGCTATGCTTGGTATTTCTCTGCGTGATAAAATCCAGAATCCATAGAAGAAGGGGTGTAACCGACATAGCCCAAAGAATTAGCACGTTGAAGTGGCAATAGGCAGACCACATCGCTCGACGGGAAGAAAGGTTCTCGAGTGGCGACCACGAATCAGACGACGCAGCGTGGGAAGACCCCCCACTAAGTTACGTCAAGGTCGCAGGACACCGCTGGATGCAGGTGGCACAGGACCGTTTTAAATGGCATCCTCGTGGGGAGGCCTATGTACAACAGTGGACGTTTACGGGCTGATGGATGGATGGATGGATGACTGTACATATTAGCATCAAAGCGACTTAATTTGTACAATACCTAGAAAAATGATTTTCTGATACCTTGGTTCTCTTATCCAAAGTGATGGCGACCTGGATCGTGCGGTGAAGCACAGAATTGATGCGGGATGGATGAAATGGCGACAGGTCACGGGTACAACATGCGACACCAGAGTACCCTCAAATTAAAGGGCAAAATTTAAAAAACCCTAATAAGACCAACATCATTTTCACACCACACATCCATCTCAACATTCGCATCTCCGCTATGTGCAGTCGTTTCTCATCTGTTGCTTTTGTCGCGCAATATGCATACAGTACTCATAGAGTAATATCCATACAGTAAAGCTGGTCTTATTAAGGTTTTGTAAATTTTACCCTTTAAGCGGTTTTCTAGAGTTATAATCAGAACTATAACACCTATAAAATTACGCGCTTAGGCTATTGTATTGTATATTTAACGACGCCTTATACGTAGGGTAGGGTGGTGTAAGATTGCGCGGGCGATAAAATTGCGCATACGTCATGGCAGGATAGCGGAGTGAACTTCGTAGCCAACTTCAGTTGTGTTTTGTTTGCTGTCATGACCGGCAGGCGCTCTCGAAATTATTTTGTAATTGTATGTAAAACACAAGAGATACGTAAGTACAAAGTTGTTATTCACTTTTGATCTTATTTTTTGATGGAATGAATGTGTTACTGTACAAAATATCTAAGTAATATTAGTAATCTACTAACGTTTTCTCGCGGTAGTGTTATTCATGTTTCGACTTCAAACGAAGTAGTTCGTATATTATTTAAAAGATGGCAATAACATCGCAATGTTTCACGCAGTATTAGAATGTGTAAAATTGCGCACTTTCAGTGCGTGTAGGATTGCGCGCGCAATCTTATACGCCCCTAATTTTTGCAGTTAGCTAATTATAAAAAGTAGTTTCGAAATATTCATTCAGATTTTTATTTTGTATGTGGCTATACATGTACGTACCTACCTACCTATGTAATTTTAGTTATTGGTTTTAATATAAATACTTTTTTTTAGAATGTCTAGAAGAGAAAGGAAAACAACTCGCCAGGTTTGTTCCGCTGAGGATATTATGGAGGCTCGTAGAAGAATTGATAGTGGCGAAAGTAAAAGAGCAGTGGCTGCATCTCTGGGGATGGCAGAGTCTACTTTACGATTCCGTTTGCTACAACCACACTGTGCTACAAAGTTAGGCAGATATAATACAACATTTTCGAGAGAGGTAGAAGAAGATTTTTGCAAGCACCTGATGACCTTAGATGGTATGTTTTATGGTTTAACTTCAAAATCATTAAGAAGTGCTGCATACGAATATGCAGAAAAAAATGAAATTCCTCATAGATTCAACCAAGAAACTAAAATAGCAGGAAAGGAGTGGATGCGTGCCTTTTTAAAACGACACCCTGATATTTCTCTTAGGCAGCCAACTTCCACAAGCATTGCACGCGCAGTGGGATTCAACAGACCACAGGTGGAGCGATTTTATGTGAATTTATCTGCTCTAATGGACCGATATAACTTTCCACCACAGTCTGTTTATAATATGGATGAAACTGGAATATCCACCGTACCTAATAAGCAGCCAAAAGTACTGTCGAGAAAGGGCAAACGTTCTGTCAACAAAATCTCCAGTGGAGAGCGAGGCATAAACGTGACTGTTGTCAATGCTGTGTCTGCTACAGGTCATTTTATTCCACCCGTTTTTATATTTGGAAGGAAGAGGATGAAGGCAGAACTCTTAGACGCAGCACCACCTGGATCTGTCGGTATGGTTTCGGATTCCAGTTTTATAAACTCAGATCTTTATCTCGATTGGTTAACTCACTTCAGGGATCACGCGAAACCAACTAAAGACAAGCCTATCCTGTTGATTTAAGATAATCATGTGTCACACTGCACACTAAAAGCTGTGCAATTTTATCGTGAGAACAATATAATTGCATTAACGTTACCTCCCCACAGTAGCCACAAGATGCAACCACTTGATAGAGGTTTCCATGGAGCTCTGAAGAAGTTTTACTCCAGTGAGTGTGAAAAATGGCTTCGTAATCACCCAGGGAGAGCTATAACGGTCTATCAGATGGCTGCAATTTTTACACCCGCTTTTCATCAGGCTGCAACAGCTGGCCGTGGAGTAGAACTCTTCAAGTGCACTGGTATTGTGCCGTGGAATCCTGACATTTTTACTGACGTTGATTTTCTGGCAAGTGAGGTTACTGAAAGGGATAACCCACAACAGAATCATAATATCCAGTCTGCTCGTCAGGTGACGTCAGTTTCTGCAACGAGTGTCTCACGGTCCGCTGAAATAGATCCACCAGAGGCCGGGCTTTCTTACTCTGTAGCAGACATTTTAAAACCTAAAGCTGTATCTGATAAGTCATCACCTGTTATGAAAGCGAGGTGTAGTCTTCAAATAAGTTCAGCACCGTTGGCGGACCTAATTCCATTGCCAAAATCTACACAAAAGAGGAACTGTAATAGGAAGCACAAAAAATCCGAAGTGATTAGCAGTTCACGATATAAAAGTCAGCTGGAGAAAGAGAACATAGATAAAAATAAACATACACCACCCCCAAAAAAGGTAAAAAAATCACAGCTGAAGAAGATGGTAACGAAACCAAAAACTAGTAATAAAAAGAAAAATTGGGGGTGTGGAGGATGCTGAGAAATATATAAGGAGCCAATAGTAGAGGATTGGATAGCGTGCAATACATGTAAGGAGTGGTGGCATGAAAATTGTTCAGACTACAATGGCTCTGGTGCTTTTGTATGCGATTTGTGCAAATAATATAGTTGCGCAAACTTATCGACCTCCAAGCGCAATCTTACACCCTAGTATGTGCAAAATTGCGCATTTCCCGAGTTGTGATTTTTGTTATTTTTCTAAGAAGATTATATATTTTTTGTTACAAAGACTAAAGTAATGCGTTACCATAATGATAAGGTATAATTAATAAATGATTGATCTCAGATAAGACTTACTTTTTTTATTTTATGAGCTATTGATTTTAAATTGCGCAATCTTACACCACCGTACCCTACTTACGAGAGCGTCTCCGTGGTATCAAACGGGATATAACCAGTGAAAGTAACTTCTTTACCAAGAATTCTATTAACAATAGGAAATATTAGCCACGATGTACTACAAGTTAGCGCAGCTCCTTGATACATGATTAGAACTCGAGACATCAGGACAGCATTTCTTTTTAAAACAGCAACGTGATACAGCTTGCGTGCTGCGAAATATATACCTGAAAAAAAATACATGAAGATATTTTTAGGTAAATTTTAAATAACGGCATTCTTCCAACATTAATACACGTTCGTTTGTTATTTGATCAAAGAGCAACTGGGATTGCATATTTACTTTTTCTTATATGTTATTTAACCGCAAATAAACCGTTTCAGTTTTCTGCTTGTTTTTTTTAGTAAGTTTTAAGTTTTCCGTGTTAATATATCAATAGTTGTTATTCGCCCCTACTTCATTGTTGGATTTAGTTCTCTCTACCGAGACGAATAACACATAACGACCACGCGTGATAAGCTGGTTAACAAACGGAGATGATGCTATAAGTCCTCCAAAAGAAAGCTGCAAATCACTTCTCTGGCTTCTACGCTCCCTTATCCAGTGTTTACAACATTATATTCACAACCCATCACTGAGAGAATTGATACCAGTATTTAAAAAATCAGAGTAAGGCCACATCGCGTGAGGACGATGCTCCGACGGCGAAAGGTACCGGGACATCGACCTGAGATGACATCCGTGAGTGTAGATGGATGCACCACCGAAGACAAGGGCCGAGATCCGGTGCAAAGCGGGTTTATGGGGTCGCGCTTCGCTTCTTCGGTTGCCCCGATCGGATTTACAGTCACATCTCGCGACCACTCCATAACCCGCCATAAAAAAAAAACGAAAAAAATGTATTTACAATACTCTATTGGCTTAGTTTTATTTCGACTTTCTTTCTCCTGCTGTGATGTTATCCACTTGTAAGCGGAGGGATGTATCCTTCACTTGTAATTACGTCACCAACTAAAATTAAGAGATGATTAATTACACTCTTATTCCGTCAACATTTTCAGTGTCTTAAATCATTAAATTACTGTCTAGTAAAAAATAAATAAAACTGAAAATGTAGCAAATAAATCTGAGCACAGTGACCGAGATTATGAGCAACAACATATTCTGAATAATTCTGTAGAAACCTAACTATATTACATCGAATGAGACAGCGCGGCACGACGTGATATCTAACGTCAGGTGCAGATTTAAGTGTCCAATTTTCAAAGTATGAAATGGAATTTCCCAATGCCATGTCGACATAATAATAATAATAATAAGTTTCTTTGGCCGCCTGAAGAAGGTTTTAAATAGTCTTTTATCGGGCGGCAATAAGGTGCGTGCCTACAACGCATGGGTCATGCCGATTCTAATGTACTCCTTTGGCATACTCAAGTGGACTCAAACCGAATTGGACGGCTTGGACAGGAAAGTTCGTACTCTATTGACATCACATAGGATGCATCATCCTCGTTCATCAGTAATGAGGTTGTATATTCCGCGAAAATGTGGGGGTCGAGGCTTTCTAAATGCTAAAACCCTCCATAATCGCGAAATATACAACCTCAGGCATTATTTCCTCAAGATGACGAGTGGTATGCATCTTGATGTGGTAGCAGTGGATAACGGGCTCACCCCGCTTGGGTTGGCTAAAGAGAACTGGCATAAACCTGCAGTACTAAGCACCAAAGATCGCGAGAGTATATGGCAGAGCAAGGAGCTGCATGGCAGGTTCTACGGGGCCCTAAATGCCTCGGAAATAGATTTCTCAGCCTCTGTGACCTGGTTACAATTCGGTAATCTCTTTGGAGAAACCGAAGGTTTTGTCTGTGCAATTGCTGACGAAGTTATCAAGACGAATAACTACCGGAAATATATCTTGAGGGATGGCACGGCTGATATTTGTCGGGCGTGTCACCTACCAGGCGAGTCCCTCAAATTGCAGCCGGAGGCTGAGAAATTGAGGGTCACATACGCCGATGCAATGCTTCGCGCCGAGCAGGGAATCAATCTCCAAGAGATGGGCATTAAAGAGGGTCTTAAAGTTAGGCGCTCCATGACTGGGACTAGGATCCTGCAGCTGCCCAAGTCTCAGTCGACAGAAGTCGCTGACCAGCTGGCGGCGAGATTGCGCACAGCGCTCGTAGGAGTGGCAGATGTCGTTCGCCCGGTCAAACGGGCCGATATTCGGGTGACTGGAATGGACGACTCTGCCACGGAGGAGAAAGTGCGTGCCGCGGTTGTCCGCACATGTGGCGGTGCATGTGATGCTGCGGATGTCCAGGTTGGAGAAATTCAGCGTGGACCCCGTGGTATGGGCATGGTGAAGGTGGGTTGCCCTGTCGCCGCTGCAAAATTGCTTGCCGATGCGGGCAGGCTTCTGGTCGGTTGGAGTTCGGCTGGCGTCCAGGTACTGGAGAACTTACCTTTAAGGTGTTTCCGGTGCCTTGAGCTGGGGCATACGGCCTTATTGTGCTCGTCTGCTGTCGATCGCTCTGCACTCTGCTACAGGTGCGGCGATAGCGGACATAAATCGGCCGCGTGTGTGGCCACGCCGCGTTGTGCAGTGTGCACCGCAGCTGGTCGCACTGCGGAGCACACCATGGGAGGGAGATTCTGCCGAGCCCCCTCGTCGAAAGGTAAGGTGGCCCCTGGACCTCGGGCCGCTGCATCCGTGAATGGCCGTAGAGGCCAGGAGGAAGCTGAAATGTCAACCTAAATGGGAGACAGAGTACGCTTCCTCCAGGCGAATTTAAACCACTGCACCGGGGCTCAGGACCTGCTACTGCAGTCCATGGCGCAGTGGGAAATTGATTTAGCTGTGGCCTGCGAGCCCTACTTTATCCCTCACTCACCCAATTGGGTGGGGGACAATAAGGAAGAGGTGGCTGTCCTGTCCAAAGGATCTGTCGGCCCTCCCCTCCCCACACTGGAGAGGGGCAATGGTTACGTTGTGGTGGGGTGGCGAGACTTCGCTATCATCGGTATTTATTTCTCCCCCAACCGCGGTCTGGCGGAGTTCGAGTTATTCTTGGACTCCGTCAGTGCCGCGGCTCGGCGTCAGTCGCCGAGGAAAATTGTGGTTTGGCGACTTTAACGCGAAGTCTCGCATTTGGGGGAACCCTGCCACAAACGCTAGGGGCACGGCCGTCGAGCAGTGGTCCCTGCTCTCCGGTCTGTCCCTACTTAACAGAGGGATGGTTCGCACCTGCGTGCGACATCGGGGTGGGTCTGTGTTGGACCTATCGTTCGCCAGCCCCGCTGTCGCTCGCGAGGTGAGTGACTGGAGAGTAGAAGAAGGGGTGGAGACTCTCTCGGATCACCGATATGTGCGGTTCGAGATCTCTGCCCCTCGGGGACCACCAGAGCCCCGGCGCGGAAGAAGGCGTGGACTCCCAAAGTGGGCCATTGGTCAACTTGACCTAGAAATGGCCCGGGAGTCTGCCATAGTACAGCGCTGGGGTAGGACAGGACAAATGCTACTTACAGATGTGGAGGGGCTCGCAGGTCAAATGAGAAGTGCCCTTGAGGTAGTTTGTGATGCGGCGATGCCGAGGGCTCAGCGAAAGCCGCCGCGTCGCCAGGTGTACTGGTGGTCGCTCGAGATAGCTAATCTTCGGGTGGCTGCCAATCGGGCGCGGCGTGCTTATGTTAGATGCCGACAGCGGGCTAACTGGGATGACGTTCTAGAGGGTCAGCTGCGGACGGAATATACAAGAAGGAAGAAAACTCTGCAGCTGGCCATCAGCCAGGCGAAGGAGAGGGCCCGTGAGGAACTCCTTACGGGCCTCGACAGGGATCCTTGGGGGCGCTCATATCAGCGGGCGCGAAACAAAATTCGCGCCTGTGGCGCCCCCATCGTCGAAACGATGGATCCGGGTTTCCTGTCGGGGCTAATGGGGGAACTGTTCCCGCGTTCTGCGGGACACGTTCCCCCCCGAATGGCTCCTTGGTCGGTGGTAGAGGTGGAGACCTCAATCCCACTCATCACCGACCAAGAAATGGCGACAGCCCTCTCCCGACTCCGCGGGAAGCGGAAATCGCCTGGTCCGGACGGCGTCCCGGGAATTGTTCTCGGCGTCGCCGCGGAATACCTCAGGGGTGAGCTCCGGGAACTGCTCAATACGTGCCTGAGGTCCGGGCAGTTCCCGGAGCAATGGAAATGCGGCAGGTTGTGCTTGCTACGGAAGGAGGGTCGCCCAGTCGACTCCCCTTCCGCATACAGACCGCTGGTGCTGCTGGACGAGACGGCTAAATTGTTCGAGAAGGTGCTTGCGGACCGTCTCGTCCAGCACCTCGAGGAAGTCGGACCGGGACTGTCAGAGAGTCAATACGGGTTCAGGGGTGGCCGGTCAACTATTGACGCACTGGCCGCCCTGAAGTCCTTGGCCACCGATGCTGTGGCCAGAAAGGAAGTCCTCCTGGCAGTTTCGCTGGACATAAAGAACGCCTTCAACAGCCTCCCGCATGAGACGCTAAAGGAGGCACTCCAGTATCATGAAGTGCCTCCTTACCTCTGGAGGCTGTTGGAAGCGTACCTCGAGGGAAGGCACGTGCTCTGGGAGGGGGGCGACGGGCGCATTCATCGTCATCGGGTGGAGTGCGGCGTTCCACAGGGATCGGTCCTTGGCCCGATCCTGTGGAACGTCGGATTCGACTGGCTCCTACGGGGTCGGCTTCTTTCCGGGATGGGGGTCATCTGCTATGCTGATGATACCCTCATCACGGTGAGGAGGCCTGACTTCCTGGGGGCTGCTCGATTGGCAGAAGAGGGGGTTGCGCTCGTCGTGGGCCGGATCAGCATGTTGGGCCTGAGGGTCGCGGTGGAGAAAACCGAGGCCCTCCTATTTCATGGCCCGGGTCGAGGTCCCCCCCGAGGAGCACACATCAGCGTGTCTGGGGTTGCTGTGCCGGTGCGGGCCCAGATGAAATATCTGGGTCTGCACCTTGATTCTAGGTGGAGTTTCGGGCCGCACTTTGCCCAGCTCGTTCTCGACGAGGCGAGGCTCATCAAGACAGCCGCGGCGTTAGGTAGGCTTCTGCCAAACACAGGCAGTCCTGGGTCGTACTGTCGGCGTTTATACGCCGGAGTGGTGCGGTCCATGGCGCTGTATGGTGCCCCTATTTGGGCGGACTCTCTCACCGTCCGCAACAGGGCCCTTCTGCGACGCCCTCAGAGGGCCATGGCGGTGAGGGCTGTCAGGGGCTATCGTACGGTGTCATGGACCGCAGCGACGTTGCTGGCGGGCGACCCACCTTGGCCACTTGTGGCCGAGGCCCTGGCTGAGGTCTACCGGCTCCGTGTCGCGGCGCGGGCTAACGACGAACAGGTCTCCGTAAGGAGACTGGGCAGAGTACTGGAAGTGGCCCGAAGGGGAGTCACTCAGCGGTGGAGAGAAGATCTGGAGTCCCCCGTAGCAGGGCGGGGCACTGTGGAGGCGGTTGCGCCACATCTCCACCGCTGGATTAGTAGAAGGCACGGCAGCCTAAGCTTTAGGATGGTGCAGGTGCTTACCGGGCATGGGGTCTTTGGTAAGTACCTGCACAGAATTGGAAGAGAAGGGGCCCCAGGATGTCACGAGTGTGGTGCGCCAGTAGATGATGCGCGTCACACTCTGGAGGTATGCCCTGCCTGGGGGCCCCAGCGCCACGTCCTATCGGCGGTCGTTGGGAGAGACCTGTCGTTGTCGACCATCATCTCGAAGATGCTTGACAGCGACAGGTGCTGGTCGTCGATGGCCTCCTTTTGCGAGGTCATCATGAAAAGGAAGGAGGCCGCGGAGCGAGAACGCGAGGCGCTTGCGTCAGCTGACTCGCTTCGCCGCCGGCGACCGGGAAGGAGGAGGCGCCGTTATGCGCACCTCCTCCCACCGCCTTGAGGGACGATAGGACGTGGCCAGAAAGCCAAGCGTGGGGGTGCCGGGGATCGAATGTCAGTAGACGATCTCTCCGGCTCCCCGTAAAAGCGCGGAAGGGGCCGCTGTGGTTTTAGTGGGTATTCCGGCCGCTAACATCTATGGCCGGTGAGTCCCACACTCCCCCTCGTCTGTCACCGGCGGGGGATAGCGCGCAAATGCGTTTCCTTAGCGAAAAAAAAAAAAAAAAGGCGAGTCCCTCAGGCATATCGTTTCCGATTGTTCACGTCTTGCTAACGGCGAGTACTTGCATAGACACAACCAAGTAGCCAGGATCACCCATCAGCAACTTGCTTTGTTATATAGACTTGTAAGCATAGAAGTGCCGTACTACATGTATATACCTCAGCCGGTTCTCGAAAATGGTCGTGCCACATTGTACTGGGACCGATCTATTATCACTGATAGAACCATTGTGGCTAATAAACCAGACATCGTGGTGATAGATCGGCTACAGCGCCATGCAATGATTGTCGATGTTACTGTTCCTCATGACGGGAATCTCGTGAAAGCTGAGAAAGATAAACAAATAAAATATCAAGACTTAGCTCACGAGATTGTCGACATGTGGGATGTAGACACGGCAATCGGTACCGATTCATCAAACAGTACCGATAGTCATTTCGACCAATGGTCTAATCGCCAAGAGCCTCGCTCAGCACCTTAAGAGGCTCGCGTTAGGTAGTTGGATTGGGGGTCTGATGCAGAAAGCGGTGTTGCTCGACACGGCACGCATCGTGAGAAAGTTCCTCTCTTTGGAGCCCTAACCACCGGTGGCTTGGTCCCTGTATTCGCTGCCGGTGGGTCAACACGCTTTTTATATTTTTAAATATATATTTTTTTATATTATATTTAGAAATGTATTAAGTAGGTGTAAGTTTAAATAAAGATAATAATAATAATATTTATTACCAAAATAAGTTAATTACATATAAAATTTACTCTTTACGGTGATCCCCAAACTAGGCGACAAGGCCTGTATCTTGGGATTCAGAGCACGAGTTGACAAAACAATAAATAAATATGCAAAAAAATCACCAATAGTTACTGGCGTGTTGTGTCGTGTCATGTGTGTGTATGTATGCGTGTGAGTGTGTATGCGTGTGTGTGTGTAAGTGTGTGTGTGTGTGCACGTGCGTGTGTGTGTGCATGTGCATGTGTATGTGTGTGTGTGTGTGTGTCTGTGTGTGATTATGTGTTTGCGTTTATATGCTTTGCGTGAGGTTTTGTGAATGTGGATATAATTTACCACCATATACAAGATCACAGAACATAAAAAATATAATGTGATAAAAATATAATGTGTCAGGATCGCTTTCTTTCCCATGGGATCTTAAAAGCCAGGTATGGGAATACCAGTGATGCGGGCAGCAATGCTCTCCTGTAAAAATAACACAAACTACGACTCCGACCCTACTTGCTAAACACGGCGGGCATAGCATTATCTCTATTAGAAAGTGTGTCTATATACTTTTTATTTATAGATTTGAGTGAAAATCTAACTAAAGATATATTCAGGGGCTGCTTTACCTATAGTGCAGAGGGTGCGGTGTACCCGGCGCTGTGTGTTAGGGGGCGCCAAAAGCTGCTCGGGACACATAGAGCCTCTACTGTAACGCTCCGCACTGAGCGCGCGCACCGTACGCAGCGAGTGCCTTAATTATTTATAAACGTAGTAGTGGGTGTGTTATTTGACAGGTTTGGGTAGGTTGCTTTGTCATCATGCTCACCGTAACTTCATAATCCGATCGTGTTTACCTGGTTTCGTATCAAAACAACGAGACTAAGCATGGAACAACTCATTCCAGCGAGGTTTGGAGTTTAGCGGAACATGTTGTATCTATCAACCTATTCCATTTTGATCACGCATTTTGATACAAGAGGGTGCCAGACTATTGACTGCATCCGGGTGCTACATGTGCTAGAGCCGCCCCTGCTTATATTTGAAATAAAACTACTTTTACAGATTCTATCGCGTTTGTATTTGCTTTTGAATTTCCCGACGTTTCGAACATTTTACAGTCCTTCAGATCACGGTGACGGGAGGACTATCAACGTAAAAGTACTTTTATTTCAAATGTACAATACTCGCATAAAGATCAGAAACCAATGTATATACTTATACCCAAGATTGGAATACTTTTCCGTGTGGTGACAGAGTAAGAATACATTTCTCCCCAACCACTTCGCGCCGCTTCTTCTGTCGCCCCGGACGGATTTAGCGAGGCGTGACCACTCCATAGCCCTCCGCTAAAAAAAAACCCCAACCATCTCCCACCACCCGTGGGTATCCTAAAAGACGACTAAGGGCTATGATATTGATATAACATACATAATTACATATGTTATATGCATATCATGCAAGAGATGGAAATCTCGGAATAAAACCCTATAGCAATCTATCTGATCAGCGTAGCGAATTTCCTTCCTCTCGTAGAGAAGACTTAGGCCCAGCAGTGGAACGTATAAGAACTGAGATGATAATGAATATATGTCTGTTTGTTACGGCTAATCACTGAAACGACTGGACGGATCTTAACGAGACTTTCACTGGCAGGTAGCTGATGTTATAAATAGTAACTTAGACTACTTTTATTATAGAAAATAAATTGAGTTCCGCAACAATAAAATTAAAACCATTGAGAGACGCTGAGCGACACCGAGTGCTCGAGAGAATTCCTGGGAAGGACATAGGCTAACTTCTTATCAACAAACCACCCGGGTGAAAGTTAGTTATAAACTCATTTGCAAAAAAAACGGGCGGTTTTGATTTTCATTCATATTTAAAAAGATACAATACCAAAAAGGTTTCAATCGTTTGTACACGTTACTGGCCGGTTTTAAAAATGCTGTGGTATTTAAAAAAGTACGTTCTAAATTCAATTTTTCATTTGATGTTCATTTTTACAGAAAACCCCTTTTTATCCTACATTTTTGGCGCGAAGTTCCAGAAGTTAACATCGACTTTCATAACTTTTATTCAATTTTTATCGATTAATTTCATATCCTTGACTGTCAAAGCTTTATTTAATGCTGTTTGGCTGTATCAAAAATGGTAGATAAAGTGGTAAAAGCTACCAAAATTATCGCGCTGCTTGAAGAGGGTTGCAGCCAATGTTTCGTGGCTAGGAGGCTAAATGTTAGTCGCTTGACAGTCCAAAGGACCTGGCAGCGATATCAGGAGACTGGTTCCGTCGAGAGAAGGCCTGGTTCTGGAAGAAAACCATGTACCCAACCACGGGATGATCGTTTTCTTGTGAGTCGCGCATTGAGAAATCGCAAATCTTCGTATGTGGATCTTAAGAACAACCTCCAAGAAGTAAGAAATGTGCATATTAGTCTATGGACGGTCAGGAGGAGGCTTCTCGCTGCCAATATACGCAGTCACCGCCCGGCCCGCGGCCCCAAATTACTCCGTGAGCACAGAGTTCACAGGCTTAGGTTCGCTAGAAATTGTGAATCATGGACTCAAGATGATTGGAATAGGGTTTTGTTCTCTGATGAAGCCAGGATATCTCTGTTCGGTGAAGATCGACGTCGGCGAGTGCTAAGAAGACAAGGAGAACGCTTTGCAGAGGCATGTTTCGAAGAAATCACACCTTATGGTGGGGGCTCTGTTATGTTTTGGGCAGGAATAAATTCAATGGATCGTACAGAGTTAGTCTTCATTGAAAACGGCTCACTGACTGGGCATCGATACATAACGGAAGTTCTAATTTCTCATGCACAACCCGCATTGGCCGCTCTAGGTGAAGACTCGATTTTTATGGACGACAATGCTCGCGCCCACCGATCCCGCGATGTTAATGCGTATGTGCAAGAGGTCGGCATTCGTCGTTTGGATTGGCCAGCTCGAAGTCCCGACCTCAATCCCATAGAGCATGTCTGGGACGTTCTGAAACGGCGTGTGAGATCAGTACATCCGGCTCCGCAGACCATCAGAGAGCTGAAGAATGTGATTACTGCGGAGTGGGAACGTATTCCGCAAGCAAGTATCCGGGATATACTCGCTAGCATGCCCAGACGAATTCAAGCTGTGATTTTAGCTAGAGGGGGTCACACTCGATACTAAACATTTATCTGCTTTTACTTTATTAAAGAAAAACAAACAAAAAAACTTTTTTATTTTTACTTCATGAGCATATGCACTACTAGCGAATATACACTACTAGCGAGGTTTAGCATTATTTCCCATAAATTGTATCTAAATTTTATGAAATACTGATGAAAACGACTATTTTCTTATTAATTTACCAAATTGTGTGGATAAAACTACCTATAATTATCAAACAAAGAAATATTAACATTTGAAATGGTTCATTGCTTAGGTGCCCGTTTTTTTTGCAAATGAGTGTATATTACGTGCTAGGTGTAAAAATAAAAAACTAAACATTAATAGTACTGACGACAGCATCAATGCAATGACTTCTTAAATTGAAGGTTGCTTGTTTTTCCAGAGCGTTTAAAATAGTTAACAAAATGAAAATAGTTTCCACCATCTGAGAAATACTATGACGAACCTATCATACAAAATAAATAATAATTATTCATCATCATCACAGCCCATAAATGTCCCACTGTTGGGCTCGGGCCTCCTCCGTAATGGGAGGGAAATTAACCTACTACACCGCGCTGGTCAGACGTGTTGGTATAGAGTTTTATTTCGAGTTTTCCTTCTCTCGCATAGATGTTATATGCGTTTTATATCCCTTAGTCGTCTCGTACGATCACCCACGGGTAAGATAGGAGGTGGTGAATAGTATTCTTACTCCGTCACCACACGGAAAATAATAATTATTAATGTAATTTAATAAACATATACTAATAAAGGATAACTAACATTCCGTACTTAGGCATATCTTATGAATCCTTTTGTTGCCGGCCAATTTATAGACATACATTCTCCTACTCTTATCCCAATGACTTGGGGTCGATACAATACGTACTCTTCTTTCATAGCACATATTGTAAAAGTTATTAGCAATAGTTTTATGACCGGCCGCCTGCCAGACGTCAACCCTCCTTGGGAATGTAATTGTTGACCAAACGGCATCAGTTAAAGTTGACCCAGGTCGTTATGAGGCTCTTAGTCGTCTTTTATGACATCTACGAGCAAAGTAAGGGTTGGTAGTATTCGTAGCCGCTACCACACAGCATAATTCATAGACATACGATTATCGGATATAAAATAATATCCAAACTTAGAATAAACCCGACGGCGAAAGCTGCCGACGCATCGACTCGAGAGGATATCCGTGAGGGTAACGGGCCATCGAAGACAATGACCGGGTACCCGTGACTCGCTGACACCGCGTTGAAAAGTATTCTCAGGGCGGGTCTATGGAGTTGCTCGCCGTTCTTTCTATCGCTCCGGATGGATTTAACCGGGTATGACTGCTACATAGCCCACCGCAAAAAAAGACAGAATAATAATTTGTGTATCACAAAAAGAACTGTGCTGCCTGGGAATCGAACTCCAGCAATTAGAGGGTCGCTACTTAAACTCATCACCTTTCTCCTACTGTCATCCCAATTACTTGAGGTCGACTTGTAGACATAATTAGATCATATACATAATCACAGCAAATTTAAAATCTTACCTGTATAACACGTATAATATGTTGAACATTGTATATATTACAAAAAAAAACCTATAATAAAGCGATATCTATTGTGCAAACGTTGTTTGACGTGAGACACCGGTTTCTGAACGATTTTAAAATAACCCACTCTGGCCAATGCGTTAAAATGAGGAATCAAACAGTCGAATGCTGAATATTTGAGATCTGCATCCATTTTGAAATTTATTCTTTAATTGATATGAATGATGTTTTAGCACATTATATATCCGTAGAACAATAAAATGCTAGTTTAACATTTCCCGCTAGGTAATAGAATAAATATAAATAAATAAATAAATAAAAATAATTTATTTCTCTCAAAAGGTTACAGTGGTTTCTTAAATATACTCAGTACACGATATGTGACGAATGTGTATATGTGAATATGTGACGAATGTGTGTAACGAGACGTCAACATCGAATTAGTAGGAATATTTAATTAATTTAAGTTTACAGGAGGTTTTTATATCCATAGAAGATATAAATAAATATCAGACTTTTAGATAATCTCAATAATACTAAACTATCTTTTATCATCTTCAAGTAAAAAATAGGTAGGTTTTCTTTATCTGTAATTATGTGTATTACTTATCCTAGTCCACAGATTTGGTAAAGTCCCTGTCTTTAGTCTTACTATTAACAATTTCTCAAGAAAAAGTCACACAAGGCTTTTATTATTTTTTATTTTATTAATGGCAGGACCACGCTGTTGACAGGTCTGTCTACAGCCGGGGACCGTTCCGGCCGGGGTAGCACGTTCCGCTTCGTTCGGTGAGCGAGAGAGCCGGACGGACGGACCATCAGGTGTGCTGCTTGCTCGTTTGCCACAAGCAATAAAAAAATAAAAACACATTTTTCTCAGGATTCAATTAGCTTGTCAGGATATCAGAGTCGCATGTCTCAAACACGTATTGAGCTAGGCACAAGGAGTAGAATTTTATTATTACTCCCTCTGTTTAAGAGGGGGAGTAATACAAAAAATATAACATCATTGTCGCAAGCTCCAGACTAATCTGGATGTGCTTTAATCGAAGAAAAGGATAGAAACATTCACCTCTAATAGCTTTGAAATCTTGTAACTTTTTTAATTGTGCATTTTGTTTAATTACTAAAAACCATGCAATTTTCTTGAATTGTGTATTAAACTTAAATACCAAATATCTTTCTTTTAACACTGCATATCTATATACAATGTTAAAGCGATAATAATTGGGTATAAAAGTCACTGCGTGTGTGTGTGGATTTAGGTTCGATGGCGGATTTAGGTTCGCTCGCGGTCTAGTTTCAAATCTAGGCCATATTAATTTGACGCTCCTATGTATAATAACAACTAAACCAAATTTTTTTTAGTATCTAATTATTAGTTACTTAAAATTTTAATACTTATAGTACTTACGTACATTCTTAAATTTTGAAATCTTAAGATTGTAAAACCAAGAAAACTAAGAAATAAAAAATAGAATCTTAGAGCTAACAAAAATAAAACAAATATTCTGACTTTTCTAACAATTTGCCGTTTTTTTGCCTGGGCCGTTTGCGTATAAAAAAGAAATGGTGATTGTATTTTTACTCCGTCACTACAAGGATGTGGTCATATTGTTATAAATATTAAGACACCTCAAATCTTAAATAATATTCACTCTGTATTATTATTGTTGTCCCCTGTAGTGGATATTTGCAGTAGCTGTAAATTACTACTAATTATATTCAAATGATTTAGTAGCCAATTATATCGTTTGACTAATAAACGCAGTCGACAGCCTACAGTCAGTCATTTGTATAGTAGTCAGACAGACATTTGTATAAATTAAGTACTTAATTACAAGAAATATATAAGTAGAGAGTGTGGTAATTTGGTAAAACACATGTTAAAAGAAATTAATGTGTTTAAACATTAAAAGAATCGTAATTATTTTCATGTTAATGTGAATATGAATAAATATAATAATTTTACGACATTTGGCGTGATAAATATGTCTTTTACTATCCCGAAATTATAGCTCATTTGCACGTAAAGTGACATAGTAATAAGCTGTTAGATCGATTAGCCATCCACCAGCCTACGTCCTACACTGCGTCGTCCGAAACGTGGTCACTCAAGAACCTGTTGAGAATCTTTCTTCCCCAGCGTGCAGCGGTTGTCCGTTCGTCGAGCAATGTGGCCCATGGTGTGTACCCACTGCCACTTCAGCGTGCTAATTCTTCGTGCTATGTCAGTTACACCTGTTCTTCTGTGGATTTCCGTATTTCGGATTCTATCCTATATTCTAATTCTGAGCATAGCCTGCTCCATAGCACGCTGAGCGACTTTGAGCTTGATTATGAGACCTACATTTAAGGACCATGTTTCGGTACCATAAGGCATCACTGGTAACACACACCGGTCGTAGACCTGTGTTTTCAGACACTGAGGTATGTTGGACGGGAAGATCCTCTAAAGTTACCCAACCGCTGCCTAACCGAGTTGGATTCGTCGTCTGACCTCTTTCTCGAAATTGGATCTATCTAACTGAACTGTTTGTCCATCATTCTCCTACTCTTAACCCAATTGCTTGGGGTCGATACAATATGCACTCTTCTTTCATAGTACATATTGTACAAAAATTTTTCATTTGTCGAGCATATTAAAACTGTAGGTGAAAAAGCGAAACGAAATTTCTATGCGCTTACTAGAATATCAACGTCTACCTGGGGCCTTCGTTTTAATACACTGAAAACTATATATATATGGCCACATATTTGGGGTGTATTTGTTACGCTGCACCCGTTTGGGCTGATAGGGCTACCATAGGGGCAGCTCGCCTTAAATTATTACAAAGCCAACGATTGGCCTTAATATTCTTGAGTAAAGCCTACAGGACGGTCAGTACCGAGGCTTTGCCGGTACTCGCGGGTGTACTTCCGGTTGACTTGGAGATTCAGAGACGGGCATCAATGTATTACACGACAAGGGAAAATATGAACACAGATTTCCTTCTACCGCGCGACCGTAATAAAATCGCTCGATTGTTTGCACCGCAGTCCGTTGTCTATGAAAAACTTTTAATTGAATGGCAAGAAAGATGGGATTCATCATCGAAGGGCCGTCACCTCTATCTATCCCATGCGTCCGCGAGCGCCTAGAGAGAGTGTGGCTGGAGGTTGACCATTTTGTAGCTCAATTTCTAACTGGACATGGCAACTTTAAAAGTAAATTATTTTCTTTTAAACTAGTACCTTCACCACTATGTCAATGTTCTACAAATAACCGCGAGTATGAACAATCAGCACATCACATTCTCTGGGAGTGCGATCTCTGGCGTAACGAGCGCGACCTTATGTTAGACAGTTTGCAAGTAACATCTGGAGTAGTATACTACACGGATCTTGTAGCAACTCGAGAAAATTTCCGTGCGTTTAGGCGTTTCTGCCATACCTACTACTGCAACCAATCTTAAGGCTCACATATAGGCCCCGTTAAGTTATCCCGTATCCGTGGTGCCGTACTGCTGCTCTTATCGTAGCTGTACAACCCTTTACTTATTGGCGGACTAGTCAATATTGCTTTCTGTCTCCCGCTTTGCCTGGGAGGGAAGTGGAATCACTCTTTTCCAACACCTCCTCTTTAACTTTTCTAATTAAATTTGTTGCAGGTTCCAAGACAATTAAAATCATTTCCCGGGACTGCCTGAGGGTCAAACCTCGGTGTCATTTATAGTGACCATTGTGGATCCTGGCTTACAGGAGTTACAATGGTGGGAATGTGTGGTGGGATTAGACCCAAAAAAAAAAAAAGTACATATTGTAAAAGTTATTGGCAATAGTTTTATGACCGGCCGCCCGCCAGACGTCAACCCTCCTTGGGAATATAATTGTTGACCAAATGGCATCAGATCGTTATAAGGCTCTTAGTCGTTTTTCACGACATCCACGAGCAAAGTAAGGGTTGGCAGTATTCGTAGCCGCCACTACACAGCATAACTGGACTGTTTGTCCAAGGTAAATATAATCATTGACAACTTCGAGAATCGCATTGACAACTTCGAGAATCGCATTGCCAAGTAGGACTGGTGGCAGGAACGACATGGGCATTTGACATGACTTTCGTCTTATCCATGTTTATTCGTAAACCCGCTAGTTGGGATACCCTGCTGAGATCGTTGAGCATCGTTGTGCCAAAGTCCTCCATGGGTTCTGTTATAACGACGATATCGTCTGCAAATCGAAGATGAGTGATGTTGATGCCGAGTCCGGTCCAGTCTAAGAGCTTGAATACATCTTTCAGTGCAGTGGTAAAAAGTTTCGGATAGATGACGTCTCCCTGTCTCACGCCTTTCTGCAACTGGATCGGTTTGGTACTCTTATCCAGGATACGGACTGACATTGTGGCGTTCCTATACAAGCACTTCAGCACTCCGATATAACGATGGTTAATTTGGCACCGCTGAAGGGACTGCAGCACCACCCAAGTTTTGACTGAATGAAAGGCTTTCTCATAGTCCATAAATGCTATACACAGAGGCCGATTGTACTCCTCGGTCTTCTGGATAATCTGCCGAAGCGTGAGGATATGGTCTATGACTTTTTTTGGCCTTTTTGGGAGCCAGCTTGCTCGGGCAGCTGGAAGTCACCAAACTTGGACGTGAGTCGATTGGTAATGACCCTCGAATATAACTTGTAGACGTGGCTCAAGAGTAAGATGGGTCTGTAGTTCTTTAGAAGAGCTTTGTCACCCTTCTTGAAGAACAGCATTACCACACTCCAAGTCCACAACTCTAGAACGTCGCCCCCGAGGATAACGGAACAAATAGCTTTCGAAGGACTTTCAAGACCGGCTTACCGCCTGCCGTAATTCCCTCATCTCCTGGCGCCTTACCTCTCTTAGTTGTTTGAGAGCTATTCTGATCTCACACAAGCTGATATCCGAGATTTCTTCGATATAGTGTCGAGTTAGCTTGGATCTGGGATCTTGAACCAAGCCGACAACAGAATTTCGAGATGATTTATATAACTGTCCATAGAATCTTTCAACCTCTCTCAAGATCTCACTTTGGGATGAAATGACAGTGCCGTCATCGTCAGGTTAGTTATTTAGCTTTGCCCAATAGACAGATACTGTGCGAACACTTTCGAGCCACGGTTCAGCTGTATCGTTTCTTCAATACGGAGCGTATTAAATTGGCGAATATCGCGGCGCACAGACCTGGAGATCTGCGTATTTAGCTGCCTATGTCCGGACCAATCGCCTGAAGACTGCACCGTAGTTTCTTTTCTCCGCTCCATGAGCTTGAGAGTATAGTCAGAAACTTTTTGTTTCAGGTCTATTAGCGCGGCGAGTCTTGAAAAATTTCGACCCAACTGCGTAGACAGTTTCCACGAACCTGCTGTTCATATTTTTCGGAGATTCGCACTCATCTAGACATTGGAAGCTATTATGTAGTTCGATTGAAAGGTTCTGGTATTGGACAGGTGTAGGTCGGAGGGTAGACCTCATCAAGTATAACCTGCTGGCTTTTGTGTTGATATTCAATGTGTCTCGTACTATGCGGTGATCGCTTCCAGTTTTAATTCGGCTGATCACTGAGACATCATTAAATATCTGTCGTTTGTCCGACAAGACGAAGTCTATCTCGTTTTTTGTTGAACCATCGAGGCTAATCCAGGTCCATTTTCTTTGTGGCTGCTTTCTGAAGAAGGAATTCATCATAAAGAGACTTCCTCCTTCTCCTGAAAATCAGCCAGTTTCTGGCCCTTCTGGTTTTTCTATCCATATCCATATATCGATACCCAGACAGCGTTGTAATATTTACCCTAATAGTTCAGTACGTACACACTCCATTCGAATCCCAGTCGAGACAACACAACAGTAACACTGACATTATCTCAATATATAAATAAGCTATTGAGGCGAAAAAGAGATTATGACGCATAATCAAAACCCAGAAGCGTCAGTACCATCCGTGACTTTTACAAGTATAATGCATTCTTATTTAGAACCATGTTATTCGAATTATGTGTTTCAAAAATCAATACATGCAACCTTTTAACCAAATAATAACTAACGACCAAAATTAGTTAACTACCCTTAGATCTATTAATTAATACTTAGAAACTGTTTACAAAAATTTTCTGACTGCTACAAATCCAGGCGAGGCATTCTTATGACGCGCCATACTCAAAAAAATATTTTTTGCAGCTTTTAGCCATGGCTAATAATGATGAGAGTCGCCTCCTATATGGAGCTAAAAATCATATGGCGAAGTGTATATACAGCTTTATTTAAAAAATCATCGTGGTCGAAGACTTCCTCTAAATACAGTGCACAATGTGATGAGATAAACGTGCAAGACTAAGTACTTCATCGACATTCGTGCAATAATTTCAGGGTGCGATTTTATATTCATAAGACGGTAGTGCGATAAACTTGTCATACCCTGCTAACATGGTGAATCCAATCAACAATTCGCTCATATATAATTCAACACGACACAAACAGATCTTTTGCTGAACGTATTATGAAGTCATTTAATCATCTAAAAGTTATGAAACAATTTTTGTATCCTTTTTTGGTTTTATTATTGTATTATATTTTGATCTTAGTCTGTTGGTTGACGAAGTAAGAATACAATTCACCACTGCTTTTCTTACCCATGGGTGTCATAAAGACGACTAAAAGATATAATATACAGGTAAAATCTATGCAAAAGGAGGCAGCCCAGCTCGAAAATAATAATGTTCGTTTACCATAAAGAACAGCTTAAGGAAAACTCGAAATAAGACCTTATGCCAAGCCATCTGATCTGTGCGGTGTAGGTCAATGTCCCACCTATTGGAGAAGGCTGAAACCCAGCAGTGGAACGTTTATAGCTGAGAAAAAGTATTTCTAATGCTAGCAGGTATTACGATAACCACTTCTATCGTAATAATACCTTTATCCACCCCTGTGGAGGTTATGACTAACAGAGGAAATCGACGGGGTAATGGCCATAATATTGGAATTGGATTGGATCCTATTTAGAGTTCAAAATTATCTTTGTTAAAAACACTATCTGAACTCAAGCGTTACAGGAAACAACTAATAAGTTTAATAATTAAAAATATATTTTGTTGTGAAATAGTTTATTTAAAAATCTATCAGAAAATAAACCACATCAGTATTTTTATTTGGTATCAGCTCTGGCCGAACATGATGATCCATTTTCGTTCTACAAGCAACGACTTGGAATGTGACAATAGAATTTTTGATCCGAACCTTATAAGCGAATACTGCCGCCACACAATTTTTGTACTTGAAAAATTATTAAATCAATGCGTGTGCTGTCTTAATTACTACAATTAACAATATTGTAAAATGCTATATTAATGTAATCATAAATATCTCTACACATTATGTATCAGTAAACATTTACATAAGAATTAAAACCCAGAGCTTTAATAGTTGTCAAAACAAGAACCATGTCCAAATTTACATCACGAATTTTATACAACGCATCATTGCAACTATGTATGTATATGTTAATATCAATCTATTAATATTGTAGGGCATTGTCTCTTGGGTGAGATCTCATCCTCGGCTGGTTCTTTCCGCTTTAGAGAATTGGAATCATTATCATGCTGCGTACTGTCTATATTAGAATCTTGTTCAGTCTTACGATCATTGTTCGTTTCTAATCTGTCGTTGCTATCCAATTCAATGTCTGGTACAATATCATCCACAGTGCTATCAACATTGCTGTGTTTCCCTTCGAAGTTGCCGTCATCTGTTTTCTCAAGGTAATCGCTCTCGTCTGTGGCGGCCTCTAGCCGCTCAGCGGCTTTCTGAGATGTAGCGTTTTGTGAGCCGGTGTTAGTTGATGTAACCGCTGTGCGTTTGCTCACGGCAATACGAGTCACAAGTGCTCTGTGTAGTGATACTATATCTCCTGGAGAACCCTGTAAAATA
The DNA here is from genome assembly GCA_905163515.2 of Lymantria monacha. Classification (NCBI taxonomy): domain Eukaryota; kingdom Metazoa; phylum Arthropoda; class Insecta; order Lepidoptera; family Erebidae; genus Lymantria; species Lymantria monacha. Next base: position 10,422,639 of record LR991088.1, read on the forward strand.
CAAATGGATTGGTAAAAAATAACTAGTAATTCTGCATGTGGTGACATAGTAAGAATACAATTCACCACCCCGATCCTTGGTTGTGGTTATCGTAAAAGACAACTATGGCACATAATATGCAGATTTCTAATATTTACGCGATTATAATAAATATAATCAGACTGAACATGAGTTCGATTCCTACGCAGGACAATACTTTATGCGATGCAAAGTGTTGTTCTGAGTCTGGGTGTAATTTGTCTGCGTTAATTGTTTGTAAAGTCCCTCGCAATACAAGATTTCCTTAGTGCAGCGTGGTGTTTAAAAATCCCTACTAATATTATAAACTCGAATTTAAATTTGTTTGTTACGCTTTCACGCCAAAACTACTTAACCGATTATCATGAAACTTTGTACACATAGTCTTCGAGGTATTAGAAAAGACATAGAATATTTATTATTTATAATTTCTTTTTTTTTACGGAGAAAAAAAAATATTTTCGCAGGCAAGATAGCTGAAGCTATAGTCAATAAGATATTAATTTGACCGTCCCTAATATAGCACCTGGGATTTGCACTTTATTGGCGTTGAAGTTGCTAGATTTTCAAAATTTTTGACAATCATGTCTGCCAAAATATTTTTTTAACTCTCCGTAAAATCTTTGATATTTATTTAAGGGCTTCAATGCGAGCGAAGCCGTGAATAAAGCTAGTATATATATATAAATTTAGATTAAATACATACGCGATAAAATCAGTAAAAATTGTTTTATTTCAAATTTTAACTTACACAACGTAACGACAGGACGCAATAGGAAACTACATTCACCTGAATGAATAACTCTGTTTTATACATCAAAGTATGTCATCGTCACAGGAGGATGGAAACCACGTTTACGAATCAGGCAATACCTTTATTTTTGCAGAGCATGCAATATGGATATGGCAGAAACCAGTGAACGCGGTGAAACCAGTGATTGTATGCGGAGATTTGAACGGATGGGTGGGGACCAAACGTCCCGACTATGAGGACGTACTTGGTCCATTTGGTGATAAGAGAGTGAACGACGCAGGTAGGCTCATACCGGATGTATGCATGGAGAGAAACCTTATTGTGTCACACACATTTTTCCAACATAAGGACATCCATATGTATACATGGAGAAGGAATGAACAGAGAAGTATAATAGATTTAATTTTGGTAGACAGTCGCCTCAGAAGCAAAATGTTGGACGCAAGAGCCTACAGGGGCCCCACAGTCGATACGGACCACTATCTCGTTATTGCGAGATTTAGTGGTCTGTTCAGAAAGTGGCACTGGCGAGAGCGTGTCCACTTCCGAGGGCTTGAAAAAGTAAAAGTTGAAAGGTTGCAAGAAGAATGTGTAAGAGAAAAGTATGTAGAGGGTGTCCGACAACGGCTGACGATGGCAAGCCAGCCGCAATCGGACATTGAAGAATGCTGGAGAATATTGAAAGAGAATATGGTAGATACAGCGAAAGAAGTATGTGGAAGTTCAAAGAAGCATAGAAAAACAAATGGTGATGCATGGTGGGATGCGGAAGTGGCAGCTTCCGTAGAGCAAAAGAAGAAAGCGTGGCTGGACTATGTCTCTTCTTTGAATCTGAATAACAGTATGACTGAACAGATGAAAGAAATATATCGGCAATGTAAGAATGACACCAAGGCCTTAGTGAAAGAGAAACGTGATAGAGCAAATATGAGTGCAGAAGATAGGTTGACTAAAAACTTCGAGGGTAACACCAAACTCTTTTGGAGGGAGGTGAAGAAGTCTCGGTGTGGTTGGTCAGCCTTCAGAATGAATAAAATAAGGTCTAAAGGTGGAGTCTAAGACATTCTTACACAAACACAAGACGTATTAAGCAGATGGACTGAATATTTTGGCGATATATATACACTACCGTCCAAAAGTTTGGAAGCAGCAAGGTAAAATCGAATAAAACCAAACTAAGTCATTTAAATTTAAATGTATTGATAAAAAAATAAAGAACAAACAGAAACTAACTTAAACAAAATAAAAAAATAATATACAATGGTAAATTAGATTAAATTTTAGCTTCATCAAAGTGTCCACCTTTCTCCTTTATAATCTTCTCACATATTCTGGGCATTCTATTAATCAATTTTTTAAAATAATCTTTATCTAATTTGTTCCATTCGTTCTCTAATAGCTGCCACAAATGTTCTGAGCTCGTAGGACAACGACTTTTCACCCTCCTGTCAAGTTCATCCCAAACAAGTTCAATGGGAGAAAGATCAGGGGATTGAGATGGCCATTGCATGATGTTTAAAATGTTTTCAGCTTTTTTCTTGTTTAAAAAGTTCTGGCACAATTTAGACGAATGCTTAGGATCATTATCCTGTTGAAAAATGAATCCAGAACCAATGAGACTTAGTCCACTGGGTATGGCAGAATCTTGGAGAATTTTTAAATAGCCTTCCTTGTTTAATTTTCCGGTTATCCTCACAAGATTGCCGGGTTTACTGTTGCCAAAACACCCCCAAACCATGACATTACCACCACCATGTTTGATGGTAGGCACTGTACATGCCTCTGAAGCCCTCTCTTCTTTTGACCGGCGTACAAAGACACGTCTATTGGATCCGAAAATCTGAAATTTTGATTCGTCACTCCAAAGGACATTTTCCCATTGTTCTATAGTCCAGTTTTTATGCGCTTTTGCCCATTCTAGTCTATTTTTCTTATGTCGATTTGTTAGTTTGGGTTTTTTAGCAGCAACACATCCTCTTAATCCCGCAGACAGTAAGCGTCTTTTAACAGTAGTTGTTGAAATGGGTGTTTCTCGCGTATCATTCAGAGCTGCAGTGATCTGTGGTGCAGTTAAGCGTCGATTCCGTTTAGAAAGAACTCTAATGAAGTTGTCCTCTTGATTTGTTGTGGATTTGGGCCTACCAGATCTCTTTCTATCTTCATTTTTCCCCGTTTCTTGTTTTCTAGCAAGGGTATAGTGGACACCTTTACAAGAAATTCCGAGCCTTTCTGCGATTTGACGTTCACTGTATCCTTCCTCGCGTAGAGTGCAAATAGCGCTTCGCTGTTCAAGCGTGATTTGCTTGCGTTTTGCCATTTTCAGAAGAAAAAATACGGTCAAAGTAGTAGCCGATATCTTTCGAATACAGACAATGTTAATATCACAACTTTCACGTGCCAATGCTCAAGTGCGACTGAATAAGGTCTAAAAAAGTTAAAACCAGCAAACATTATCAATAAAACTACACCATTGCATAGGATAAAGTAGCCGACGGATTAAGTCATAAAACACGTGTTTCGTCAATATTAAGGAATTCCATAAAACTTGATGAATGTAGGATAATAATCCTTTTGTGTTTGTGTAGACAGTCGTAAAAGGTTGTAAAACTTAAGATTATTGCTAATTTTTACCGCTATTAGTCGGCATTTATTTGTTTTGTTTGAAAACAGGTGTGCTTCCAAACTTTTGGACGGTAGTGTATATGCGGATACTCGAGTTGGCGCCTGTGTCGCATGTGGTTTAGTAGATCAACATTCAGCACCGGCGTCCTCCGATGGCATCAGATGGATGAAGTTGAATGAGCGATAAGAAGTTTGAAAAATGGTAAGGCAGCGGGCATTGATCAAGATTGGTAGCTCCTGTGTCTGGGAGGCGTTCCTGTTGCTCCTCAATTTATGTTGGAGCTCGGGAATGGTTCCCGGAGACTGGAATAGCGCAGTCATCGTGCCTGTGTTTAAAAACAAGGGTTTACGTTATGACTGCGCAAATTACAGAGCCATAAGCTTGACCAGTTTGGCAACAAAAGTGTATGGTAAAATTATTGAAAGGAAAATGAGGATTGTGTCCGATTGTTTACTGTGTGAGACACAAGGAGGTTTCAGGAGTGGAAGGGGATGCATGGATCAAGTTATTAACATTATTAGATGTTTTAACAGTACAGAAAAGGACAAAGGATACTTATATTAACATACCACACGTGCAAAGTTGCTGGTGGAAACTATTACTTAATAAATAAAAAACAAACATCAAGAATTTGTACATTTAAAATGAAAATATATATACAATAGCGTTGCTATCGGTACTGAGCGGGCGATGTTGGTGGCACGAGGTAGGGATGTGGGACGGGAGGTAACGGCAATCTTGAAGTGAACATGTAGTATGTATGTATGTATGCAATATAACTACATATATTATAAATGCGTATGTAATTTTATTTATTACGCTATCACGGCTTAACAGCTCAAGCTTCTTGAAATTTCGCATTCACGTTGTCAATAATACATAAAGATGGATGGATGGAAAGGTACTTTTCATCCAGAAAATAGTAGTACATTAGCAAAATTGATTCGGTGGCAGTAAATTGACAAAATTTATTTGATAGTAAATTGACAAAATTATTTTTTCCTTTTAAAAATATAACACTTTATTTTAAGTAACCTTGAGACCTCGGGGGACTTTACAATTATATATTTTATGAACACAAATTACATACAGACTCAAAATAACAATTTGTAATTTGAATAAGGTATTGTCTTATGTGGGAATCGAACCCGCGACACTTGTCACCTTAATCACTACACCATATGCGAACTCATTGTTTGGATCATAGATAGTGAATAACAAAACAATTACCATGATGAGGAACAGTTTGACTTGTTGTTGTGCATCGGCGGCGGTGATGCGCAGGGACTTGGTGCCGGCGCGCTCCACTACCATATCGGGCCACAGCTGCGTGTTAAGTACCACGCGCAGAGAGCCCGCCACGCGAGCTACCAGCCTCGCGCCGCCAGCATTCGCACCAGCACCCGCGTCGTTCAACCGCAACACGCCACGGCCGCGCTCCCGCCAACTTCCTGCTTCCCAGGCGAACAGCCGACAAGATATCTGCATAATAATATTAGTTATCTATTATATATGAGATATTTCCACCTATGTATTGACTCATCACGATATCTCTGGAACCATAAGACCTACAGACTTTAAATTTGGTAGGTATATTCCTTTGACCGAGTAAAGGTCAGCTAAGAACGGATTTTACGAAATGCCACCCGCAAGGGGGTTGCTGGGTTGTAAAAATCACATTCACAAATATAGCTCCTACAGACCTGAATTTGGGTAGTCATATTTGTGTTATGATACAGAGGTAAACTAAGGACGGCTTTTAAAAAATTCCACTCCTGAAAGGGATTGCGTAGGTGTTAACCCAAAAAATCCACATGTAGCGAAAGTAAACTGCACAACTGAACTGACGTAACCGAAGCGAAGCGAGGGCGGGTCGCTAGTCATTAATATACTAAACGAAAACTTATCATTAATATACTGAAACGAATCCGATTTAAAAGTTTAAGAATATTTTTGGATAGACGTACACATTGTATTATCTACCAAATGTTACTATAGAGTGAGAAAGACAGAAGTCAGATTTCGTATTTTAATTTTTAAATAGAGTCAGAATTTGCATTTTCCTTATTATCATCTCAGCTAACATAAGTCCCACTGTTGGGCTCGAGCCTCCTCTATAATGTAAGGGAAATTGACTTACTATACCACGCTGATCAAGCGTGTTAGTGTAGGGTTTAGTTTCGAGTTTGCCTTCTCTTGCATAGATGTTATATGCGTTTTATATCCCTTAGTCATCTCTTACGATCACCCAGGAGTAAGATATGGGGTGGTGAATTGAATTCGTACTCCGTCACCACATGAACATTTTCCTTATACAATTGCCTAAAAATGATTTCTATGTTGACGAAGTATTATATATTTCGAATCAATTCAATTATATAATAAATCATATTTATATTTCAATCAATTTAAAATGAAAAAAAACAGCATGAAAAAGAATCTACATAATATACCAACAAGTCTGACCAACGTTGTATCATCATTCTTCTACTCTCAGCCCAATTAAATGGGGTCGATACAGTATATACTCTTCTTTCATAGTACATACTGTAGAAGTTATTGGCAATTGGCTCCATGGGAATGTAATTGTTGACCAAACGCCATCAGATGGTATTGGCCCAGGTCGTTATAAGTCGCCTTTTACGATATCCACAAGCAAAGTAAGAGTTGGTAGTATTCGTAGCCACTATCACACAGCTGACCAACGTTTTGTACACGAGATATATTTCTCTTCCACGGACTAAAGGCCTCTAAGCCTTAGGCCCAATAGTGGGATGAATATGGGCTTAAAAGAAAAATTAATATGGCCACTTTTCAATTAAAACTGCACATTTATATCTAAGCTGTGTAATAAGTAGCTAAATATATTTATTTGGCATCGTATATTGAATTATTTCGCAATAAAATTTACATGTAAAGGTCTGATATTTTAAAAATCAAAATCTGTTAAAATAATTATATTTCAAATACCCTAAAATTTAACGGGTACGCAAAAAAATAACACGATATCCGTAATAGTATCTGAAACCGGTATAATGTTATTCTAATATCCGTAACCGCATCCAACAACCAACCCGAGATAACCTGTAAAAAGGTGATGCTGTTTGTATGATGGGATTGGAAGGATGTTATATAATGAACAAATAAATCATTAGGAGCTTTTACCACCAAGCAGAACCATCAATTCAGATCTCTACTGCCAACAATTGACGATATTAAAACAAGAAATTGAGAGAAAGCATACGGAATCTTAAATTATATCTAAACTTGAAAAAAAAATGGCTTCAGTTTTTATATAGAATGCGAAGAACCTTTTTCCCCCGACCTAATAAATACAAAATGTCAATCAACCATCTCCCTTGTTTTTTTTTGCGGTGGACTATGGACGTGGTCGCGCCCCGCCAAATCGGTCCGGGGCGACGGAAGAGGCGGCGCGCAACCCCATAGACCCACCCTGCAAACGCCTCTCTTCGCCGTGCGATCGGGCCACCGGTACCCGATCTTTGTTATCGGTGGCCAATCAACCACATCCCTAGCCTTTTTTAGTTTGCCGCACAATATTACCTGGAGAACATTAATCTCGCCTTCTTCACCGGTGATGGTGTAGTTAGTAGTAGGCGGTGGTGGCCGTGCATGTGAGCGCTCGTATTCAGCAGCCGCCGCCGCGAGACCATCCCCACTGCTCGTCGCCTCATTAGAATTTGTCTCATCCTAAAAACAATTTTAATAATATTATAAAGTTGTGTATGGACAGCACAGATGGCGTATTAAGATACCAACTCACCGTGCCAAGGGTCGTGGTTCGATTCCCATGTAAGACAATACTTTTGTGATCCACAAATTTTTGTTGCGAGTAATCGAGGACACAAATTACACCCAGACTCAGGATTAAAATTTGTAGATCGCACAAAGTGTTGTCCTGCATAGGAACGCACCCATGACACTGGCACGGTAAGTCAGTACCTTAACCACTACGCCATCTGTGCAATCAAATACTGAAAGTCTAATATCTGTTAGAAACTGTTAAAACAATTGTGATTTTGTTCTTACTAATTAAAATACACCTATTAAACAAGCTTGTCTTTTCTAAATTGTTGTGATTTTAGCAAATCTATTTCAATATTTTTCTACAATGACTAACAAACACACAGGTCAATATTTTGCGACAGAGCTACGCTCTATCAAGTCGACATTAACCGATTGTCTCTATTCAAGGATCGTGTGCAGTATTTATTGCCGGTTGCTACACAAAATTAAAAATCTGAGACAAATTTGGACTGGTGTAGTATAAGACAGCCAGATTTAGCAAGGAATTAAGGGGCAGGCCTAATACCATCTACCGGGATAGTTGCACACTCCGTGCTTGTTATACAACATAACTTCAGAAGAAACCAGTAACAGTTTTCACGTGGAATTTGAACTCGCGATCTTACAATCGACAGTTGAATGCTTACCTGATTGAACTAACGACACAATCTACTACTAAACATTAATCGTAACTAATATTAAACATGCAAATGTGATTTTGTTTGTCTGTTACGCTCAACTAAGTACTCAACTGATAGTCTTAAAATTTTAGGCATGGATACCAAAGAATATATAGGGAGGTTCTTTAAAGAAAATGTTATTGTGCCTTTTTTTTTTCATCGTAAGGTGGACCATGGATGCGGTCGCGCCCTGGCAAATCGGCCCGGGGCGACAGAAGAGGCGGCGCGCAACCCCATGGACCCACCCTGCAAACACCTCTCTTCGCCGTGCGAGCGGGCCACCGGTATCCGATCTTTGTCTTCGGCGGCCGGCCTGGCGGTATACCCTTGCGGGTTCCTCTCATGTCGATGCCCCGACAGCTTTCGCCGTCGGGGCGTCGCCCTCACGCGGTGGCCTCACGTCGGGTGACCGGACAATTCCCCGGTCCGATCACCCGAAGCCTTGGTTAGGGCGGCATCAGGCACAGATATTCGCGCCTGCGCCACCCCGGCCGCTGGCGGCGGCCCGGGTCACGGGAATCCTCCCGTACTCGTTCCGCCGCCTCCCTCTGCGAGATGACAATCTCGCAGAAGGCGGCGACCGCATCCCAGTTCCTGACGCTGTCGACCATCGCTTTCGCGACAGCCGGCAGCGTCAGGTCGGCACCGATGACAACGACGAGGTCGCGGCGCTGCCCGTCCCAGCTCGAACATTCCTCGAACGTATGTTGCGCCGTGTCCTCGTCACTACCGCAATGGTGGCAGGACGGAGTCCACTCCCTCCACACGACCGTGTGCAGGTACTTGCCGAAGCAACCGTGCCCCGACAACACCTGCACCAGTCGGAAAAACAGGACCTCGTGCCGCCGCTCCATCCATTCCATCAGTACGGGCCGGAGGGCCTTAACGGTAACAACACCGTGTCTAGGCCTCTCCAGCCGCGTAACCCAACGGGCGATGACGTCTTGGCGGGCGTCCTCGCACCAGGTGGCTATCTCGTTGGACGATGGTGAGCCACCCTCGTCGCGCGCTGAGGTAACCCGCCAATGTTATTGTGCCTGAGGAATAGAAAATTGATCGACAAAATCTATCAATGCAAGTGAATCTGAGAACATAGCTAGAAATGAACAAAAACTATTATAAGAAACATCCCTAATATTAGGAATGAATAATTTTTAAATAATTTTATATCATGGTTAGATAGATCTTAATACCAAGACTTTATTTGTCAATTATCACATTTAAGTAATTCAAAACAATCATTTAAAGTAATGGTACCCCAGTAAGTCAAATGGTTGCCTTCAAGAGTGCCATGGCCCGGGAGTGGAACACCAAAACTAATGTAAAGCACTCTTTTATTTACCACACTTTAGCACTTCCACTGCATCACATTACATAAAAAGCTATCAAAATGATTTAATATAACACCATAAAACACTAAAATATTGAATTTTATATAACATACACACTTAATAGATAACACTAAACAGATGTAAGAGTAACAATAGGTAATGATATACTAGAACAAGTGGATGAATTTGTATATCTTGGATGTGGATTTAGCCGATATGGAAGGTACACCACTGATATAGAGCGAAGAGTGAATGCGGGAAATAGAGTGAACGGAGCATTGGGGCATCTTCTCGGTAGCCACCACCTCAGCCAGAAGGCACGTGTAGCAATACATAACGCAGCGCTTGTCCCAACATTACTATATGGAAGCGAGAGTTGGGTATGCAGAAAAGAGCATGAAAGTAAAATTAATGCGGTCGAAATGCGATCTCTACGGAAAATCTGTGGAGTTAGGCTGACCGATCGCATTCGTAACGACGACGTAAGAGAGCGGTAGGTATGAAAGAGAGTATTGGTGTAAAGATGCGAAAGGGAATGCTCCGATGGTTCGGACACGTGGAAAGAATGCCGAACGAACGTCTGGTTAAAAAGATATGCAATGCGAAAGTGGAAGGATGTAGGTACCGGGGGAGACCAAGAGTAACCTACCTAGACCAGATTGGTCACGTACTGAAGGAAGGTCAGCGCATATGAAGAGAATTATGAATGTTGAGGAAGAAAATGAAGTATGCAAGGCTAGAGTTCTCTGGCACTCTGTTCTCTCTGCCTACCCTGCAAGGGACATAGTGTGATGATATGTATGTATGTACACAATTAATAGTGGTAGGACCACGCTGTTGACAGTTCTCTGTCTGCAGCCGCGGGCCGGTCCGTCCGGGGTAGTACCACACTCTCGCAGAAGATCGACGTATGAGTAATGGCAATGTGCTATTCCGCTTCGTTCGGTGAGCGAGAGAGCCGGAACCCTAAACCTCGGTGGGTTTGGGGTTTATATTGGTAGGCAGGCCCTTGATATTGCAAAGGTCCATAGGCGGCAGGGACACTTACCACCAGGTGTGCTGCTTGCTCGTTTGCCACCACTAGCAATAAATAAAAAAATAAAAAATAATAATACTGTCACCTGACACTTACATTCCCGCCAAAACTCTTAAAGTTGAATTTCAATTTAAAACGTCTACGAATGCTCTAAATACCATATATTATTGTTGTAGTTACCAAAGTACATAATTATTAATCTATATGCCTTAATTACTATTTTATCACAGAATTAACTATTTATTAATGGCGGTATGTGATCAATGTTTAATCGACTTGTCATTTTGTCACTAACCTACTAATTTCAACAGGATCGGCAAATTTAACAGAATTGATACTAATGACTCAAATCATGGAGTTTCGCTGCTAACGCTGCTCGAAATAGAACCTTATAACAACCTGTCTAACCAGTGTGGAATAATAGGTTAATTTCTCTCCCATTGTGAAGGAAGCTCGAGCCCCGAAGTAAGACATATATGAACTTAGATGATGACACATCTGAACATCGATTGTCATCAAATACACAATTTAAAGTAATTTCATGGCGAACGAAAGCAAACAATTCTATTTCCCAGACGGACCGGCCTGCGGCTGTAAACAGAGCCAACAGAGTGGTCCTACCACTAAAAGGTTCTATCTTACCCCCTCAATCCCCTCATTTTTTACCCCCTGCTTCTTCCTTTGTTACCACCAATATATAAGCAAGCATTTTTGCTTGATATATTGCTTGGATATTTCCAATCTTGTTCCAAACATTTGTTAAAATTTGCAATATACCTATTACAATTTAAAATTATAATTTAAATTTTCCAAGGTCAAATCTTTTCAATTCTAGATGTATATGTTCATTTCCACAATTATAGTAAAAGATTGAGGGTAATTTGTTTAATTGTCCACTCGACAGATGGACCTGCAGGCTTCAAACAACCATAAAAAGTATGTAAATATAAAATGAGGAGAAAATAACAAAAACACACATAGAGTAAATAAGGAAAGTGATAACACTTAAGAAGAATCAATTCTAGATAATCTTTAGCAAAAGCATATTCACACAAATAATTCGGATGCTAATATTTTTAGTCTGTGTCTTTCATATTTGTAAAGTCTAAACGGTCATTGATATAATATATAATAATGGACTAAGAAAATAACGTCACTAACAACCACCTGTTTTACTTCTTATGTCATAGAATGAAACCTCAAGGCCTTGGCTCCTAGAATGATATCTTGAACCATAATTTCCCTCTAGACATCTCTCTAATGCGAATTTTTGGCCACTGACTAAATAACACCAACCTACTGAACTAGGGCGGCCTATACCTAACAGTGGATGTTGCTAGACCAAAAGATGGACTAGATATATATAAAACAAGTATAACACTTAAAATTTCAATGAGGCAGAGTAAATAAAGAAAGAAAGAATAAAGAAAGAATCATCATTTTGCCCATATGTGTGGTAAAATGTGACTAAGGGAAATGAATATCCATATAAGAACATCTATGCAAGGGAAAATAAACTCAAAATTTTAAACCAATGCATCGGCCCGTCATGATATTAGTATACCATCAGTCATTCTCTCCTATTGGGAAGAAGGGTCGAGTCCAAGAATGACTATATGAGCCGAGGAGATGACAATGATGATAATAAAAACAATACAATTCACCACAGCTTCTATTGCTGTTAATATTTTTAAAATCTGCTAAGTTGTAGCTCCTTAGAGGAAAATTGAGTAGCTCAGTCAATTTCCCTCTAAGGAATCAACCTACCCCTAATGGAAGCATATAAATGCACTATGTGGTAAAATTACCCAAATTCAATAAGAAAAACAATTCAAGAGTGTCAAACCTGATTCTCCTTGACAGAGGCAGCTGCACTACTAAACAATAGATCTGAACTTCCGTTTGAGGAACTGTGTCCTGTAGATGATGCCTCACCATTATTCACAGATTCCTTCAGTTCAACTCTTGCACTTAAGTTCTGTCCAAATACAAACCCTGCTGATGAGCTGGGTGCTGGTTGTCCCCCAGTAGGTACATTTGATGTCCTAGGTGTAACATTAGCAGATCCTAGAGGAACAAATTTGGGAGCTTCAGCCTCCTGGGTTTCTTTTTCTTTGAGCCTGTTTTCATTAGTAGCCTCATCTTGTTTTTCTTTAGTTTCTGCATTATCCAGTGCAGAGTCTGGGACTTTCAGGAATGGGTTTACACCAGGTTTCAATTGCGATGGCCGTAATATAGATCCTGAATTACAATATTTACAAATTTTAATTATCTGTATATTGGACAATGTCTCATAATATAATGAAAGACAAATATAAATAACTACTGATATTTTAAGCAGTTTAAAAATAGTCACTCACTGTAAAGGTGAGTTGTTACATTTCACTTTTACAGTGAATTTAAATCATCACAATGCCTAGTTTATTATGTCTAAATGAATTGAAATTGACAATATGTTACAATAATATTAGTTAATAATTTCAACCTTAAAAAAAAACAGTTTTACTTACCAAATGGATTACAGGAATCTTTGTTAGAGCTTGATGCAAAACTTGAGGACCCAAATCCACCAAGCCTTGGTTTAGCAAGAACAACTTTTGATTGAGATGATCCATTATAAAAATCTTCAATTGGTGCTTTGCCTAAAATCATAATAGTTAACAATATAAAGATATTCATATTCGTAATTCGTAAAAATAATTTATAAATAATTAAGCATATTAAATGCTAAAAATTTCAGTAATTTGAATAAAGATATTGGTTTATAATATTGACTAGAAAAGTACATAATGCATTAAAGGGTTAGCTGTTATAAAATACATGGAATGTATTGCTTCACACATTACTATCTTACTGTATACAGTATTCATATACTATGTCTAATGTATGTCATCATACATACATATCATCACGCCATATCCATTGCGGAGTAGGCGGAGAGAACAGAGTGCCAGAGAACTCTATCCTTGCATACTTCACTTGTTTCCTCAACATTCATAATTCTCTTCATACACACTCGCCGGTTTCGGAGACTCTTGACTACACCTTCCTTCAGTACATGACCATTCTGGTCTAGGTAGGTTAGTCTCTGTCTCCCCCGGTACCTACATCCTTCCACTTTCGCATTGTATATCTTCTTAACTAGATATATGTCACCATACATCACATCAATAAAATGTTGCATAAGACAAGAGGTTACTGTTAGTCATTTTTAAATTCTAAGATAACCATTGCTATTTCTGTAAAAAAGAATGTACAAAACCTCAAATATATATAACCATAATTTAGCAAACATTTATAACATAAGTATTAGTTATATGTGTAGTATCAAAATTACAGACTTAGGATATATATAGGATATGTATGCAGATCATTTCACTATTTTCAATACAGTCGTTCAGGCAAAAAAACTCCAATTAATAACCCTCACCATAATGTCATATTTGTAGAACGTTTGTTTGTTAGATTGGTCAGACATTAATATGTTTACGATATTTATTGGTCGAAATGCAGTAAATTTTATACAATAGGTTTATTAAAAAAGAGAACCTTAGAATTAATGATGATCACTAAGATCAAAACCGTAATCATTTTACTGTAGCACTATGGTAAATCCAGAATAAATATGAAGTAATCTTGAAATACTTTATCAGGGAAGTGTATACACATAGTTTAATAGCAATTATCTATAATTATCCATAGTATATATTGTAATGACTTTTTCTATCATAAACACAAAACAACTGTTTAATGAATAAAATAACAAAAACGATCTCGTTGATGATGCAGCATGGACAGAATAAGCAAAACTTTATTGGTTTTTAAAATCATATATTTTAATATAAATGATAATGTACACGTATAGAACGTTATATAAATACAACAAAGAAGCAATCCAACCAAATAAAATCAAATGAAAACGCAAAATTTTACCTTGCTTTGCGTCTGCCATTGTCCAGTTTTATTTTTTTTTTATACACTGTGCTAGAGAGTAGGGATTACAGTCTCTGTCAAATGGGGTTTTACAATCCCTCATTAAACGCCAATGTGTTAACAAAAAGCTGCATCTATAGTACATTAGATTACAACGCCATCTGGTATTGTTTTTTTACTTTGGCAATAATTAAATAATTAATTCCTTGTTACCGTCATCAAAAATGTTTTTAGTAATCTTCTACGGAAAAATTCTACAATAATTTCAAAATAGATATTCTATAGTATGATAACCTGTAAGTCAAAATCACACCCAATTTAAAACTGCAGCATGGAGACTAGAGTAAGGAGTACCATATTGTATGGGGGTAAGTCAAAAAAGTGTCCACTTGTAAACAGCAAATTATTGTTCAAACACTCACCGAAATAGCACTAGTGTAGCAAGTGGAAATGATATGAATGTAGCAGTAATAAGCAGAGTGAAGTGTGCTGAGTTACGTAGTCAACTGTGATTTGATAAATAATAACCTATGAACCTATGGAATTAGTGGCGCTCTTTTTAAAATGCTTCCACTTGCTACTATAGCGCCACCTTAATTTTCTTCCGTTCATTGGACACTTCTTAATACACTGAGATGGTACTCCTTACTCTAGTCTCCATGAACTGCAGTCATTGTCCACTAGGTAAAAATTATAAAAGGGGGTTATGTTTCATTCGTAAATAGGTCCAATAATGTATGAGTGAAATAAGAAGAAACGTTATTACCAGAAAATCAGCACTGTAATACGTTTGTATATAAATTAAAAAAATATATTGATATATATATTGATATATATGATATATACTGATATATATTGATAAATATTGATAAATATATTGATATAACTTAAGTTGAAGTAAGATCTTATTCGAAACCTCATGTGTGTTTGGAACCATTTAATTAAATTTGAAGACTAAGTTTTGTTTAAATATTTTCTTTCTTATAAATATTCGCGTGTTCACCACTAAAAATCCAACTAGTCACTTGATAACGAGTTAAAAACGAATCCTGAGTTTTTCATTACAGTTTGAATACTGAAAAAAAGTTATGAATATTTTAAGAAATATCACCATATTTAAAAAAAGAGCTATCTCCCTGTATCAGCTTCAAAAATTTAAGCACTATGGTCATGATATAACACTGACTTTAAATGAAGATTATTTCTTTTTTCTACTCCTCTTCTTTACACTTCTTTCATCAATAAAATAATATCAAATCAAATCAAATCATTTATTTTGCATAAGCCCAATAGGGGCACTTACATATTGTCAATTTTACATTGTTTTTTTTATAATTAAATTTAATTAATCTACCACCGGATCGGAAAGCAGCCACATACTGAGAAGATCCGGCAAGAAACTCAGTGGGCTCGTCATTTTTTTTTATTATATTTTTTCACAAAAGAGTTTGGTTACATGTTTAATTTATGTTAGCTCCAGTGATATGCCCTTCGAGTAAAGAATCATTTTTAAAATTTTGTATATAATACAAAATTAAACTAAGAATATTTATAAAACAAAAAAGAAAGAAAAATGGCTGGACCAGATCCCACAAGCGGCACCCGATCACAAGTTAACTATTAGAGCAGCCATCACGCCCCTCAACCACATTGGAGGGAAGGGAGAGACCCGCTCCACGTAGCTACCGCAAGCAGAGACCTTTTCAGTGAGCATGACCACACCATAATCTATAAATTTGAAACAGATAGCTTGGATAATTAAATACATAACTCGTTAGGCAAAACACGCTACACTGTATGACTGTACAATTAAGATAATACAAATAATACAAGAGTAAGTGATAAACATTAAAAGGGCAATTGCTGAGAGAGGAGCTGCTCATAACCATTCCGTATTATCATTTAGATAATCCGAAATGCTGTAATATCCTTTTCTGCACAGTCTGTTTTTGATAGCCTTTTTGAACTTATTCATTGGCATATCTCGGATATCTTTAGGCAGTTTATTGTAAAAGCGTATACATTGCCCCATGAAAGACCTACTAATTTTTTGTAGGCGAGTATGATAGATAACTAGATTATCCTTATTCCTAGTGTTCACACGGTGAATATCACTATATTTATCAAATTCATTAATATTTTTTTTTACATATAGTATGTTTTCGAATATGAATTGTGATACAACGGTTAGAATGTTTATTTCCCTAAATTTTTCTCTCAGTGAAGCTCTTGGCCCTAGATTATAAATCGCGTGGACAGCCCGTTTTTGAAGAACAATGATGTTTTTCAAATCTGCAGAGCAACCCCAAAGCAGAATGCCATAAGACATAAGACTATGGAAGTAGGCGAAATAAACAATTCTAGCCGTTTCAATATCGGTTAACATTCGAATTTTTTTTACCGCATAAACCGCTGAGCTTAGCCTACTTGATAATTTTTCAATCTGAGGACCCCAATGGAGTTTAGTATCGATGGTAATACCCAAAAACGCCGTGGACTCCACAAGCTCTAGGGCCACACCATTCATTTGAACATTGGTTTCCACTAGTCTCACATTAGGTGTGGTGAATTTAATACATTTGGTTTTCTTTTCATTAAGAACCAAGTTGTTTGTACTGAACCAATGAACAACATTTGACAGAGCGTTGTTCACATCGTCATAATTAATCATTTGTCTTTTAATTTTAAACAATAAGGAGGTATCATCTGCGAACAACACTATGTTTTGGTTATCCCCTACATAATAAGGTAAGTCATTAATATATACAAGGAACAGAAATGGCCCCAAAATGGATCCTTGTGGAACGCCCATTTTTATAACAGAACCAGATGATCGTACACCATTAACATCGACCCTCTGAATTCTGTTGTACAAATATGATGTTAAAAGTTCGAGAGCCTTATTCCTGATCCCATAGTGGTATAATTTCTTGACGAGAATTTCATGGTGTACACAATCAAACGCCTTGGATAAATCGCAAAATATACCTAAAGCATCATGCGATTTCTCCCAGGCTGTAAAGATATTTTTTAATAATTCTACACCCGCATCAGTAGTAGAGCAATTCTTAGTGAAGCCAAATTGCTGTTTGTGAAATATATCATGTCTCTTAAAATGATGTAACATTTGACTCAGCATAAGTCTTTCAAAAACTTTACTAAGTGTGGTTAGTATGGAAATTGGTCGAAAATTATTAAGATCAGACATACTACCCGCTTTGAACAAAGGAATCACTCTACTAATTTTCATGAGATCAGGAAATACGCCTCGAGCAACACAACCATTAAACACAGATGCCAGATGGGGGGCAATAATATCAATTATAGAATTTACTGTCTTTACAGAAAAGCCCCATAAATCAGCTGTCTTCTTAACATTAAGATTTTTAAAAGAGTTTATGATATCATTCCCACTGACATCTGAGAACTCAAAGGATGTGTCGCATTTTACAATACACTGTTTCAAGAGTGACTCGGCTAAAATAGGAGAACACATCAATGATTTAGTTGTCAGTAAAGGAATATTACTGAAATATTTTTCAAATTCGGTTGCCACTTCTTCGTCCGCACATATATTTTTATCATCAATAATTAAATTGAAGTCCTTC
This sequence comes from Lymantria monacha, assembly GCA_905163515.2. NCBI lineage: Eukaryota > Metazoa > Arthropoda > Insecta > Lepidoptera > Erebidae > Lymantria > Lymantria monacha. The sequence goes on from LR991088.1 coordinate 10,440,429, forward strand.
TTCCGTACAGTATTTCTAACAGTTTCACTATTAATCACGTTCCAAGTCATTTTAATTACATCACTAAATCGTTTGATTTTATTTCTCAGATAAATTGCTTTAGCAGAGGAACAGGCACGCTTGAATATTTTAGAATAGTTTTTTACACATTCTAGGAACACTGGACTATGGTTATAAGACTTTTCGTCATAAAGATCATATAACCTTCGTCTACTCTTGTAGATACCACAAGTTGCCCATTCACTAAAGCCAGCAGGTACTCCAATTGTTACAGTTTTAGGTTTAAATATTTTACTAAATTCATCATCAATTATGTGAAATAGGGATGTATACAATTCATTGGGGTTATCATGAAAAGGCAATAGTGGTACTTTCATACTCAAATTGTGTCTAAAGTGCTCTAAGCGGCTGACATTAATAGGAACAAAGGTAATGCATTCTCGTGGAATCCTATTAGTTCTAGGAAGTACAACAAGTTGTCCGCAGTGATCTGATTCTAATGTGTTTATAATGGATTTACTAATCAGTTTAGCATTTATAAAAATATTATCTATACAAGTTGCACTCCCAGCAGTTATCCTAGTAGGTTCCAGGAAAGCATTATATAAGTTATAAGAATTCATTAAATTTTTAAATTTTTGTGTTATATTATTATTGTCTAATAAATTAATGTTAAAATCCCCGCAAACAGCAACTGTTTTATTTGAGGACGAGGTTTTGAGTAAGATATCTTCCATTAATTTCTCAAAATCATCATATGGGGAGCATGGGGGTCTGTATACGCATACAACTATGAACTGCTCAGACTCAACACAAGCAATTTCAATAACACGTTCAACAGACAATCTTACAATACCTTTTCTTTCCTTAGATTTAATTAATTTATTTAAAATTATTAAAGAGCCACCTCGTATCATATTGGTTCTGTTGAACGAGCTAACAACCTGGTGATTGGGAAAATTGAACATTAATTGGTTGCCTTTAAGCCAGTGTTCAGTAATGCAGAGAAAATCTATATGGCAACCATTCCAAAATAATTCAATCTCCAAATCTTTACCTAACATACCTTGTATATTTTGATGTACCAGACTAATTGACTAAATATGTATTGCATATATGCAATATGTATTGCAAATTGTTAAGTTAATTTTTCTGCTTATACTTAGCTAAAATGAAGTAGAAATGTAGATGACTTAATGTAGTAGAGATTAAACTTTCTGGTCAGCAAGCAGTGAGTTGTTATTGTTGCAGTTAAGAGTTGTTTTGTGGATGATTCCATCCACAAAACAACTCTTAACAACATAAGATCAATCGCCATTTGTTCCAGGAAAAAATGTGGTGATAGTGATGCATGATGTTGATTGATGACATACTAAAATGTAGTATAACATTAAAAATGGCATAGATGGCATGATTCTGATTTAACGTATTGATAGGAGTAATATGCAAACAAATCCAATAGATGGAGTAGGACCAGTACTCAAAGGACGAGAAATAAGTGAAAAATTAGTTCGATAGCTGGCGTTGTACAGCATCACTGCCATTCGACTTTAGATTCGTAAAACTTATCTCTTTACAAAGCAAAAAATATTAAATTATTTTTACTAGGAAAGGAGAAATATAATTGTAGCATGAACTTTTGGAAATATCAAGGCAACTTAGGAATATTTGATTAAATTATGTAATCATCAAAAACGTCATCTGGTGAATTGCTTTAACACTAATTCATCTAAAATTCATTTGTTATAAATTGTTTATGTTAAATCGTACGTTTGACGAGTGCATTATAGTGTAAACATATTATATGATAGTAGGGTTAATGACTGCCTCTCTACCACGACCGACTAACTCCGTAGCCACGACCTCTGGTGAGTAATTGTACGAAATAACCACACCTTAGAGCATAGTGCCGTTATTTTTGAAAAGTTTTAATTTGATTTCAGAGTAGCTTATTTATCTCATATATAGTATTTGTATACTCACTCGTGGTAACCTCCTTGTCCATTTAACTAATCCTCTTTATTACAAAATTTCACAACCCGTTTCGTATCAATAGGTCATCAATGTTTATCCTATCTGCCAGAAGTAATGCCAAAGGTGACAAATGAATTAAAATCATTAAATATTTATATTTAGACTGGACTCGTCACCTAAATCCGCTATTTCACTTTTTTAACGTATTGTATAACTTCGGTGGCTGGTGATGAGGCTGGATTTTTGCGATTACTCGAAAATGTCCTGATGTCCTGACGTCGCACCTTCACAGATAACCAACGGGACGACATGTTCTGGTCGGTTTTAATTATGCAAAGAACCTTACTAGCCTAGACTTTTGTTAATAGATATTTTGTTATTTGCATGAAATACTTATTATATATACATAACTATATGGGTTAAAATCAAAGGTTGATTCATCTCGGCGGAATTAGAGTGTTGTAGTAGTAGCAGTGGTGGACGAGAGTATCACATTCTTTCAGTTTGGTGACGGTCGATCATCAACAGTACTACCATTTTATAAATTTAATTTGTGTATGTTGGTTCTTTGGTTTAATTGTCATTACAATAGTTTTATAGGGTTATAAAATAATATAGTTGGGATATCACTAAAATATTCATTTTAGTTCTAGCTATGGCCGTGTCTGGCCACCGAAGACAAAGATCGGGTACCGGTGGCCCACTCGCACGGCGAAGAGAGGAGTTTGCATGGTGGGTCTATGGGGTCACGCGCCGTCTCTTCCGTCCCCCGGACCGATTAGGTGGGGCGAGACGCATCTATACTCCACTGCAAAAAAAAAGGTTTGGCTGTGTCTTAATTTCCGTGGATTACTTAAATATTTTTCCGTTATTCAAAGATTAACTTAGAATCAAAAATTATATCATACATATTCCTTGTTTAATTATAATACTTTCTAACTTTTGTATGTGTACACTATAAACAATAAATGCAAGATTATGATAAATAAATACTACGTCATGGGTTTTGCTTCTATTTCGTCTAATTTAATAATTTTCTGTGTGGTGACGGCGTAATAAAACAATTCACCAGCCTTTATCTTGACTGTGGGTATCGTAAAAGACGACTAGGGGACATAATATGCAAATAACTTATTAATATAACATATCAAGCGAAGGATAACTCGAAATAAAAGCTCACAGTGGGCGGTTTAGTCTAGAGGTATGAGTAATAAATTAGAATTTTTAGTGTGCAAATAGGTTTAGGGCAGGTATCACATTCTTCAGGGCCAGCCATGCATGTCAAGGAAGCGGTACCAATGGTCGATCCGATGGCGATTGGGAGAGAACACGGTGGTTTATGGGGCGACACACCGCCCTTCCGCCACCCCGGATGGAATGGGCGAGGTGTGTCCAGAACATAGCCTACCAAAATAGGTATCACTTATATGGGATAAAACAAGGCACTTACTTATTCTTGATAAGAAAAATAAGATACCCATGTGCTAAAGTTCCCGAGTCATTGCTGTAGATACGTAACATAATACGTATCACTTTTCAAAACATCGGAGTAAGAGATGAAATATCGGAGTAAAGAGATGCATACATTATCATAGCTCTCTATCTCATACTTCTAATGATAATTTCATCTCATATATGTCCCAATGTTGGGCTCAAGCCTCCTCTGAGAGGGGAAGGAAATTGACCTGATATATCACGCTGGTCGGACTTGTTGGTATAGGCTTGTTTGTTTCGAGTTTTCCTTCTCTTTCATAGATGTTATATGCGTTTCACATCCCTTAGTCATCTTTTACGATCACCCACTGGTAAGATAGGGGGTGGTGAATTGTATTCTTACTCCGTCACCACACTGCTATAATGATAAGCATATTTAACTTTTAAATAGCCCTACTTTTTCAATGTTGGCTTTGGGTTTTCTGTCAAAGTAAAATGTTTAATGCATAGTTTAAAACAATGCTGCTTCATTGGTTATCATTTAAATAAAAAACAAAAAGAATTGTATTTCTAACAAATATAAAACTATTACAAAAATCTTAATCTAGAAGTTAATGTTTAGCATAACAGTTAAAAAATATATATTGAGTTTTCATATTTATTGACATATTTTGTATTATATGAAATAATTTTGAATATAGTCTAATTGTGAAATATTTATACTGATATACAATAACCTTTCTACAGGTGAAGACCTTCACCATAAATAACTTTGGGGTTTCACTTATTAATGTATGGATTTTTATATATTTTCTTAGCTAGACTAAGTACAACCTGCAATTGATATTTAAAAAGACATTTGAAATAAAACTATTATGGAATGTATGGAGCTATATGGAGGACAGTCCTCCCGTGACCACGATCACTGAAAAGTGTTCGAAACATCGGGAAATTAAAAATCAAATATAAACGTGATATAATCCATAAAAGTAGTTTTATTTCAAATGTGTAATACTCGCGTAAACATTAGAAATCTTTAAAAACACAAACAAATCCAAAAAAACGAAGTCTTAAGTCAAAAGCTCGTGGAGCTTTCACATAGCATTTACCGTTCTTTTCACAATCGCCGCGGCTGTAAGACTCGCATTACCCGTGTTAAGCTTTATGTACTTTTGACTGTATTTAAAATGTATACTTCCATTCTCTATATATAATCTCATTCTGCTCTGGGTCATCCAGCGACTACAGTCTTGGCAGCATAATTTACACTATTATATTAATTGAAGTACTACGTCCTTAACAATTTTTGGATACGATCATTTCTAGTAATTCTTTGTTGGTATGTAACTAATATTTTGATAATTTCGGCAAATGATAATTTGAATGTTTGGTCTTTTACACAATAAAAAACTTATTGTGCATTTAGTCATTGTGATATTTTCTATGCTTTTTTATGCAATAGCATGATGGTTTTTATGATTATGCAATAAAAAGTTATTGTGTTAATATAAATACCACTATTATACTTAATCTAAATTATAAGTTTTATTGAATTAAATAATTTTAACTAATTTTGTCTAATTTGACTATTATTTTACCTTTTGAAATATAATCATGGTAAAGCATCGCTACCTCGAAGCTCAAGAGAAACTATATTGTAATAAAAGTTCATGCTGCATATTTGGTTCGACCAGATACCGGACCAATTGGTGTTATCTGATAAAGCTACATCACTGTAATTCATGACATAATTGGTACACGTTCAGCGATTTATCATGACTGGCACCACAGACAGATGGTCTGTCATGCATGCCATTGATGTTGTAATGTCAATGTCAGTTTACTAGTAGCTAGTGATTAGGTGGAATGAAATTGCGAATGATAAAATTGAAAAGTGTGCGTAACTAATTAAAACTTAATAATTCTATTGCTATTACTTTGTGTATCTATTATATTGAATACTTGACATCCGTAAATAATTTTACGAACTAAATTAGTGATTACCTGATAGTGTGCTAACATCGAATATTACGTGTAAACATATTGTGATTACATTTCAAAACATGATCAGGCCAGTATTGTGATAAATGATGGAAATAAGTGTGTACATTACGTTGTAAATATATGTTTAAGTGATTTTAATTTAGGAATTATTTAACGTTCAAAAAATATCACAGGTAAGCTACTACTTTGATATCAAAAGCAATTTTAATTTAAATTGGATAAATCTATTAGACAAACTAAACGTTCATACCATTCAATTGACTTTAACTTGTCCATTTTCATATTATAGTTTTTGCAACTTTGTGTTTTTTTTTGTCAAAGTTAGTGTGTAGTAACAACATTTGAGCAAATATTTAATAGGTACATACTCTATTTAACTTCAAATCCATTTCTAAGGTGATAATTATATTTATATTTCATTTAACAAGCGTTTTCCATTCAGTCTTACTTCTGAACAGATTAAAAAAAAAAAAGCTATAGAATCTTAAATAGATAGAAATAGTATGTAAAAAAGTAATACAAGCACAAGTTTTTACCAAAATTAATTAAAAGGATGGGCTACATCTACGAATTTAAATTGTTTTATTTTGTTCCCCTTCATATTTTGATATTATTAAACATTGTAGGAATTAAAATAGTGGTGTTACTGCATTCTTCTTTTTTGTTCACTTTCTACTGTGTCACTATCTGTGTTGTGGTGATGAGCTAAGGGTACTATGTATCATCACCATTCCCTTTCTGGTGGATATTTGACAATATGGTTAAAGGGTATATGGAGATAACATCACTACAAGGATAGTAATAATAAAACCGCTTACTAGTCAATATAAGCAATCTGTTATAGTAGACCACTGATGACCTCGGGTAAGATAGCATCGAGCGCAATGCTCGCGATAGTGCTGCTCACGTACTTTACCGAGTTGCGTCACTAAAAACGGCTTTACGTGGCTCTCCTCGCCATCTCTTTCTGTAAGATCGCAATAACGGTAGCGATTGTGTCATAATTGCTGTCGTTATTGAGCATAACGCTGTTGATGGCCGGCAACAGGTCTGTTGTAGTGATTAACGAGTTCATAGCGCTGCTCCCGCCGAGCCGGACATACCTCAAACCTGTTGAACATTGTAGCGAGGATGTTGCGCAGCCCTTGATACAATTGATGACCTTGAAATATAAATAAATTTGGCGGCATATTTACTTAGAAAATAGCACGAAATATCAAGATTCAGAATCTATACGAGCAAAGCTGCTGGCCAAATAACCCTTACTTCTATGGCTAATATATGTTGAAGTGTACCTCAACGTTTTACCAGATGTACGTTGGTATACACCGGATTACGATATGACCGGGTGACGAGTAACCATAAAGCCTCTTTTTTAATAAAGACAAAAGTACTAATAATAATATATGAAATAAAACTATTTTTACGGATTTTATCGCGTTTGTATTTGTTTTTTAATTTAATGAAATATCTGTTAACTAAAAATCAAATACAAAGGCGATAGAATCCATAAAAAAAGGTTTATTTCAAATGAGTAATACTCGAGAAATATAATAAAATAATAATATGATACGTGAACAATCAAATTTCCTTGTCGTGTGTAGGAATAATAATATAATGTTGCACAAATTGCGAAATGTCTTCGATTCGCACGGAGGACATTCTTTGTGGATTCCGCAAATGAATATTCGAAGTTTGGCTGTAATTTGAGCTCGTTGTTTGTGGGGGGACCCAATGACACAAGAATTTATTCTTTATTGTGGCGTTGCTGTCTTATGAAAAGATGTTGCTATGACAAGGACTCTAAGTAAATATAATATATTAGGATACGAGCAGGGGAATAATGCCCATAAATCTGTATAAAACTGAATGTTTTCCTTACAATATACTCGTATTGCGCGTTCATCTATTTTAAAACCTTATTAATTTGGAATGCTTTAATAATGGTCGTAAGTTTGGAATTCTCAATTTAGCAATAATTTTGTTTAGGGTCTGACAAGATCGCGCCGCGTTTCTAATCCGAATCTGTATAAACACTTTCTACGCGGAGAAATACAAAGACTCACAGCTGCTTCCCAAAAATAACGAATTTTCACTTTCTTCAATCATGATATTATACCTACTTGTCATTTTAAACCAGCGTTCAGACAATTATTATATATTATTGTCTGAACGCTGGTTTAAGGTGCCTTTAACGTTCCACCGATGAGAAGGACCGCTGTACCGCCGTCCTCTCCGCCCGCCTCACCACAAAACATAGTTGTCTGTTGTCGGGGCGATTATGGAGATTATACCCGAAAGGGTACCTCGCCGGGTTTGCCACGCATGTCAAGGAAACGGTACCGGTGGTTGGTCCAATGGCGATGGTGATGGAACACGATGGGTTATGAGGCCGCATGCCGCCCTTCTGTCGCCCGAATTTAATGGACGGGGTGTGTCCAAACTATAAACTACCAAAAAAAGAACTTGACAGTACAGTCTGCAGTTCTTTGCTTACATGGTAAACCCTCGTTAGAACATTGCTAATTTGTTCTGAACACGACCGACAATGTCTCCACTTTATTATATAAAATAGTGGTAAAAAGAATGCGGCATGAGTATAAAATCAAGTAATTCCGAAAAATAAAAAGTAAGAACTTTAAAAACAATGGATGTAGTTACATAATTATTTTAAAGAAAAATGAATAAGCATTGCGAATACTGTGTCGGCAATTTTTGGCCTACACTTGGTACGCTATAAGATGTAAAGCCATGTATCTTAATTCGATGAGTATATGGATAATTACCATGGGAATGAACGAAACATAAGGCGAATAATTAAAACTTAAAAAATGAATCTTTACTCGAAGGGCATCTCACTGGAGCTAATATGGACTAAACATGTATCCTATAATATTTAAGAAAACATATAATTTAAAAAAAATGAGCGATGACGAACGCGCTGAGTTTCTTGCCGGATCTTCTCAGTTTGTGGCGGATTTCCGATCCAGTGGTAGATTAATTTTAAAAAAATATGTAAAATTGACAATATGTAAGTGCCCTTATAAGGCTTATGCATAGTAAATGATTTGATTTAAAACATAATATAATATATTACAATACATATTTCAAAGATTATATTATATTCTTTGAAATATGAAGATCATAGAAAATTCAAAATCAGACTCTTTTCTTACTCATTTGGAAATATGGGTAAATCTATATGTGATTTAAAATTATTATCAACTCAACGCTAATTTTCACATAATATCTCTAATTTATATTAATTTACATAACTACCTTAGTTGTACGAACATTTGCTAATCGTAGTTTTGTAGGTCACGGGACTTGGGATTATTGGTCAGAAAATCCTTAGTAGCAGCACAAATTTGTACCAGGTAAATAGATTTGCTCGCCTTTCTGCATTAAAAAGTTATTTAAACGAAACTTACTTGTATTACATATATATCTGTATTGTTTATGCTTCCGCCACGCCTAGAAGAAAAACCCCATCTGATGAACGAAATACACCACAGAAAGAAGCCACAAAAATATTTAGTTAACTAGTTCCAAAAGAACTGCTTTTATACACATTTAAGTTTAAAATTTGAAATCAGACAGTTTAATATTTGTATCTTCTGTGGTAGTCGCCTATTAGCCAATTGACGTCCATTTTTGAAAACACGCATGCCCAAAGAGTGAGGAATGTGAGGATGTTATAATTCTTCCTGCGAGAAGACACGTGGGTTGGCAATCGTAATTGATGTATGCCTTTAACCGCAGAATGCTTTTGCCCATTCGCCTGGTAATATCCCTCATCCAATTTTAGCGAATCCTATAGAAAATTATGGTGCGATGATACATTATTTTCTTAATTTTTCACCGCACGAGGAACGCACGTATTTAATAAAATTTTACGTAATATTTTAAAATTATAAAATAATGGGCACACAACTTCCACTGAAAACATCCGACAAAAAGCTCAGTGGGCTCGGCTATTCGAATTTAAATAAATACAGACCTTAATTACAAAGCATCTTATGCACATATTTTTTTATTTGCCATAAATCTTATATTATGGTAAATAATAAACACACCATTGCATATATTTATGTTATTTACAACTGTTACTTGAGTTTAATTCATGTTATTAAATATGGTGTACCGTCTGGTCCAGACTCTATTACGGACAAATTCTCATCCAAAATGTATTAACGACAACAAAGACCGGGTTCCGGTGGTCCACTCACACGGCGCGGAGAGGTACATTGCAGGGCGGGTCTATGGGGTCGGGCGCCGCTTTACTTCGCCCCGGAGGGATTTAGCGGGGTGTGATCAGACCATAGCACGCCGCAAAAAAAAAAAATCAAAACGTATTGCCCTATTTAAAAAGTATTAATAAATATTGCATTGTTAACTTTCAATAATAAAAGAGATTGTTAATTGCGATATCTGTTAGTGGTTTTGGTATAAGTCTTTGTGCGATCTTGAAATGGTTCTTCTGAAGCTGAACGTAATTTGTATTGTTCTCCTCCATTTTTAAAATCGTGTCTTGTCGTTAAAGAATAAGACTGCTGTACGGAAAATCAATATATAAAAATATTTTAAAATGACATAATATTGGACTTTAAACGCTTTAAAAACATATGTCCAATGAACCATTTTTTTTGGCAGGCTATTATATGAACTCACCTCGCCCAATACCCACCTACCAATACCCAACTCACCTCGTCCAGGGCGACGTGCGGCTCCATAATCTGTCGTATTCCCTCCCTGTCGTCATTGAACTTGATCTCTTGTACTGATTTTTCGACGTCGGTGGCCAACCCGAATATCTCCAATGACCCTTGCATGAAAATGAAGATAAGTCATTTTAATCCTGTCTAACTATAATCGGCGAATGGTTAATATTAATTGAATGAATAGAGAATACATCTGAGCAAGTACTTTCCACGTATGCCTACATATTACACGACTTGTGAAAATAGCCATGGCAATGGTTAGTCGCCGTCAACATTGGTTCATGTGACCGAAATACAGTGATGAGGATATGTATTATAATTCGGGCAAAAATCACGACTTGTTCCTGTCTAATGAAAACATTACATGCTTCAACTATTGGTTACTTTTAATTAATTTATTTAAAAGTCCACTGATATTTCTTCTTTCGTCTTTCCATCCATCAGTCCGTAAACGTCAACTGTTGTACTCCCCACGAGAATGCCGTCTTTCGTCTTTGCAATCTGTATATTTTCAGGATGAACCACCTGTGGTGGTAGGCAATTTGGCTTAATATAATATGGCATAATCTCGCTAACTAGGTTGGGAGCTTTTCTTCACTTGCTAATTAGTTGTAAATTACAACATTCATGTGCAAAAGAGGATTGACATATTTTCTTACTCCAACACCACACGAACGACATCACTAAGACGGACATGTTTTTTTTATAGAATTATTAATTTTATGGCAGCCAAATCATCGGCTTTATTATAACATTATGATTCTCGGTAATCATTCACCTACACGATTTTAATACTGAATTATTGTAATAGCTATTATATAAGAACACTTGAAGATTAATTAAATTAAGTTTAACACTCACAAAATATTATTTGTTGGTCATTTTTGCAAAATGAATTTCTCACAGGTTGTACCCACACCGAGTCGAATTATTGTATGTAGTTAGTTTTGAATTTTCACATTATAAATTAACCTTAAGAATGCACAGTCATAGTGATACGACGCATCGTCACGGCGTGGCAGCTGAGATAACAGTTTACTCATTCTTATTAGGCAATATTTAGACCTTATGATTTATCAGCTGGCAACTGTGAGCGAATGTTTCACACATAATGTGTATGTTTATATAAAAATTTTTGTTCACATCGAACTTAAAAATATGCTAACGAATTTGGAAGATAAGTCGCAGTCTCTTATTACAGATTTATCAAAACGCATTACACAATACTGTATAATACGTACTGTACTATATTATACGTACATTAGATTCTATACGCGGCAGAAATAACAATTTATTTAGTCCATTAATCAATAATATACTTCATGTGTAACAATAATTTTTCGCTCGTAATTAAGTTTTTATTAATAATCAAGCATGTTAAATGCAAAATTTCAGTAATTCGAATAATATACCGTTCGATATTTTATAGTCAGGCGTCGTATACAATATGAATGGACCCGCCGACTTTTTCATTCGCATTCCCTAATTACCTTTGAACATTACAGTTGACCGTATACTACATGTCAGCAAATATTTACTATTTGTCTTCATACAACTTCATACTACAAAAAGGCAGTTTGACTTCATACTCTCACTAGCGCTCACAGTGAGCGGCTGACAATTCGTGAAGCGAGAATGTATCCTAAGTGTATTGGCCTTTACTATGTTCAACACTTAACATGTTTTTCGTTTATCTATTGATTAATATAACATCATTCTTTCAAACGCGCTATGATATTCAGTCCTACTGAACAGCGCTAATCTTTTTCCAAATAAATAATTCATTTTTTGTGTAAAAGAACGTAATATCTGTGTTAGTGAAATTATAACTTAAAAAAAAAAGTTGTCTTATGTAATAAAGGTGTGAAAGTTGTAATTGATTTGTGATATAACAAAAGTATTAAAAAAAGTGCCACAAAGTGAAAATGAAACTTGTAAATGATGCTGAATTAATCAATATGGGTAATGAAATTAATATATTCGATTGGTTTTTTTTTTTTAATAATCATCTTGAAATAAGAGCGGTTTTTACTTAAGCTTTTATTTTTTATTTGTTTGTTATGGCCACTGGTCATTTATGTAAACTCTGTGAGATTTATTTAAATATATTCTTATATATTTTTCCATTTATATTAACATTTTTTGTGTGGTGACTAGTTAAAAATATTATCACTAGCCCTTATCTTCCCTATGAGAGCTGTAAAAATCAGCTAAGAGTCGCATCTCATCATTACTATGCAATACATAATCTGTAATGTCTTGGTTACGAGTCAAGAATACAATGTCACCCCATAACTTCCACACGTAAATACCCGCTGAAGAATCACCAGGCAAACGGACAGCAGTGCTAGCAGCACCTTTTTTTTTGCGGTGGACTATGGATGCGTCTCGCCCCGCCAAATCGGTCCGAGGTAACGAAAGAGACGGCGCGTGACCCCATAGACCCACCATGCAAACGCCTCTCTTCGCCCTGCGAGCGGGCCACCGGTACCCGATCTTTGTCTTCGGTGGCCCTAGCAGCACCCTCCTGGGAAACTTATGATAGCCTATATACTTATGAACCCGTCTGCCCACTGTGGCGATTATCGTTATCCCTCCTTGGGTAAGCCTGTGTCCTGGAGTGGACGTCAGTAGTTTGTTAAATAATGCATCTATCATATAATAAATATGAACAGATAAAAATTGTGCTTTCTGTCTACGAATTCTGCTTCCCATCTATATATCGAAAATATCAATAGTCACGCAAAATGACACGCGACAGGCTTGACTATAGCAGACGGTTTGTTTTTGTGGCGCTGCCGTAGTATCCGTGACGTAGGACGTTCTCAGATTTGACTAGTTTAGTGTTTTATGCCACATAGCCTAGACGCTGCAAATTTAATATCGCAGATGTATTGTGCGCTATCACAAAGATGAAAGAGCAATTGCCAAGAGAGAAGCTATCGAAGATTAAAAACGCTCTATTTTTAGGTGATATTCTGATTATTTTAAATAAAATCTGTAAACACATAAATAGTTTAGGTAAATCTAATGTTAACAATTATTTCATAGAATAAAATAAATGAAAAAAAATCCTATCAAATACTTTTTCTAATAATACTGGCAGCATTGCCACGTTGAATAGCAATGATATCTGCAGATGTGGAACTCTGTGCCAAGTAAAGGCTAATATTCCGATCATGTGCCGCTTCATTGCAACGCTTATTTAAATCTTTAAAAATCTCACGGTCCCTAAGTTTCAAGGCTCAAATATGTATACATAGTCTAAAGGACAGTATTTGCGCATGTTAAGGCTCTCCGCAGATTCTGCCAGCCTTATTTTCAGTTCGTGGCAGATGTAACGGCGCGCGTGTTAAAATCAGATTTAATATATATAATGACACTCCAATATAGATATAATAATAATTCAAGAGAGCCGAAAGCCTAACTGGGTGGGTTTGGGGTTTGTAGGCAGCGGCCTAGCTGTACCTTTGGTATAGCAAAGGTCCATGGGCGGCAGTAACACTTACCATCAGGTGAGCTGCTAGCTCGTTTGCCATCATAAGCAATAAAAAAACACCAATTATTATTTGAAATTATTTGTGGCGTATATAATGAGTTCTTTATTGTTCAGGTATGGAAACAGACGAAGATGTGTTGCGCGGCAACATGTTGGACAACATGCCGCCAATCAGCTGTGACGCGACATTGGAAGGCGAGGTCGGCTCCGGGTCCAACGAAATTGGTGATATGACATTTTGTATGAGCAACTACGTCAGCGACTTTATGAAGGTGTGTAATAGTTATTATGTGTAATCTATATAATATGTAAAAAAAACACAGAAATAGTTTTTACTTATGTTCGTACATTGAGACCATCCGATCGATGTGCCCCAAGCCGGCTTAATTCCGGCACGGATCCAGTCTTCAAAAAGGTTGTGGTCACAGCCACCTAAAAATTGGCTAACTACGATTCATTGTTATTTTACTTAATGAAGGTATTGGTTATAATATTAGGCTATCGGTTTCAATAGACCGTGAAAATGGAACGTCACAAGACTATTAGGATTATGGCCACGCTCAACGTGCTCATAACGGTCGATCCGCACTTGGTTTCACTGAAATGGAAATATTGTGAAGATGTTTTTAGACCGCTATAACAATACATTAGAACTCGGTAGATGTGAACGATTACTTTTATTTTATTATTTATAAATAACAGCTCCTATTGGAACAATTAGTTTACCATAAAATACGCCATGTACGTTTTAAACTAATTCAATGTTTAAATATTTGCTAAGTCACAAGTTACGTTAGGTATATTATTGGACTACGTTGTAATACTTAGACAATTATGCTGCTTTAGTCTAGTTAAGTCAAGGTGTTGCTAAACTAAATAGGTAAATTTATAAATATAAGTGAATTGGTGACTTCTATCTCTCTATTAGACGATTTGCACTAAAGTTAACTAAGATATTAATTAGCACCTAGTTCTTAAAGTTTGATATAAGCAATATTTGAATGAAAACATTATAGTCCAGTGCAATTACGGTAAAAAATGGAAAAAAAAAAACATAAAATTATGTAGTTTGGAGATTATGAAGGATCGATAGGGGGGTGTATTCTGAGCATATATTCCAATTTGAGGGATTCTGGCGAGGTCAGCTCAAGGTCATTTCGATGAAAACGCGTTTAATTCGATATCTCGAGAACGGCTAGTGTTAGACAAAAAATTGTGGAGACCTTTTCTCTTCTAAATTAAATTTACTAACTTTTTTATCTAAAACTTTTTTTTTTACATCAATATTTTTCAATTTATTGCTTCCGAAAGGCAAAAAATTTACTTTTTTCCTCCCTTTTTTCTATTTTTCGCCATTTTCTCCCCAACCGTTCAATTTTATTGAACTTTACCGATTATCTAAAGTGTAGATCTTTTATTTATGAACAACTTTTTTCTTAAACTTTTTTCTGTAATGCCAACCTTCAGAGTTATATATTACTTTACCGAGCGAAATCCGCGCCACTGTCGCAATATCAGCGACATCAGTGGGTCATCAGTCATCATATCATCATTTTTGAACGCGGATTTTAATATTAAACTACCGCCTTAGCCAAAAATGTCATCTGATTGAATACTGGAAGTGATATTATTGTTGAGAAATTTTGTAATTCTGTAAAATATTTTTCATAACGGTAGAAAAATCTCCACAATTCTCCACAATTTTTTGTCTAACACTAGCCGTTCTCGAGATATCGAATTAACCCTTTCCTGCCCAGGTAGTGATTTTTAACGAATTTCCGCTGTTGAAGTTTATTATTATAATGAGGTAGGTAAAAGGAAATGCACAGATTTTTTTTAGATTTTTATTATACCTAGAAGTACTATTTCCAAGACCTAGACTTAAAAGTACCGTCAGGCACTTCGTGTTATCTCAATGTTAGGAACTTTGATAGAAACTACAAAAATAATGAGATCCAATATTGACTTAGTACGAATTAAATTAATCGGTTTGTAATTACAGAATAACCTCGTGGTAATCAACAAAACAATTTTTCTTTTCATTTACACACAAAAACAAGTTGCAATGCGAACATTTACTATGAGGTTTCCACTGAATCTTTTTCAAACCTCACACCTTCTCCTGTTCTCTACAAACGTAGGCCAATGGATGCCTCTGTTACCCAAGCGTACTTCTTTTATCGCGGATTAGTCAGATTTGCGCCTTTTCGAAGGGCCGCTTTTCGCACTATTATCAGTATAAGTCTTTCTTTTCTGACTAGCATCTTTCATTGTCATCAAGCCTTGAGTAACAGAGCGTCGAAAATCTTTTACGGTGGTCTGTTGCATTATAAGTCCATGAATGACATATGAATTGACAAATGCGATGTCCAAAAGCCCCAAAACAACCTGTGACACCATTTCGGAGATTTGCGATCTATACAGTAAAGGGCTCTCAAACGATCAGCTGTATCTACGCCGCCCATATAACTATTGTAATCTTTGACAGCTACAGGGCATGTAATGGCGGACTTGGATCCATTTTTTTCTTTACGTGACACAGTTGCCTCTTGGTTCCCATGAAAATTAGATACTAAATGAACCACTTTGTTATCCTTCCATTTCCAATATCCAATGTCTAAATTGGAAAATCGATGATCACTGTCGCCCCTTTTCATTTGAGAATCAGCAAGCATATTTCCAGCCATTCCTTTTCTATTACTTCGGATAGTTCCACATGCGTAGGTGTTTTCAGTCTCTCAAGTAAAGCAACAGACGAGAAAAAATTATCAAAGTAAACTACCTTTCCTTTACTCCAATCTTATTCCGATCAGATCCTTGAATCCGATTTAGATCAGTCTGAACACTAGACCCAGGTTGGAGATGTGGGTATCTGATATATAGGGCATTCTAATACATTTTCATTTGACGGCGAAGATGGTGGAACTTCGGTAAAAACACTGTTTAGAGCTCTTTTAAAAACCTCATCGATGCCTCTTGGTGAGGTTAGTTTAAAATTTTCCACTTCATCATCGGATACACGTGCATCAGACTCTTCGTGGCAGTCCGATAGCTCTTCTAACAACAGGGCTTCAATTAGAGCAGTATTGTTTGTAATATCTATCTCAATGGCTAAAACAGTAAGAAAATATGTCAGAATAATAATACCCATAATTTTTGAGACTAAAATCACCTGACGGTACTTTTAAGTCCGCATCAGTTTTTATCAATTATTCATATAAAATAAAGTGATAATACATTATAACAGCTTTTAGAAATGTAGTTAATAATATAAACAATGTAAATAGTAAAAAAAACTAGCACTTACTTATGATGTTCTATTTATAATACATTTGCAATTGCACAGCACAGCGAAGTGACAAAATATTCGACAGGTTGTAACTTGATGTTCAAATTTTGAAGCAGCATTACGCGGTAATTTAAATAACGCGCTGTAATTGGCTTACGAAAGCGGTTCTCTAAAGGATCGCCAGTTGCAGTTAGCTTAAAGTGTTTTCGAACTTAAGTTATTAGACGAAAAATGTGGAGGTACTTCTAAGTACCGTAAGGAAGGAAAGGGTTAAACGCGTTTTCATCGAAATGACCTTGAGCTGACCTCGCCAGAATCCCTCAAATTGGAATATATGCTCAGAATACACCCCCCTATCGATCCTTCATAATCTCCAAACTACATAATTTTATGTTTATTTATTGCCGTAATTGCACTGGACTATTAATTTTATTTTTTGCAAGAGATTTTTTTTATTGCTGAGTGTTACTGGCGCCCATGGATCTGTGCAATACCAAGGGCTATAGCTAGGCCGCTGCGTACCAGTACAAACCCCAAACCCAACCAGTTGGGCTTCCGGCTCTCTCGCTCAGCGAACGGAGTGCAATAGCACATTGCCATTACTCAGACGTCAATCTTCTGCGAGAGTGTGGTACTACCCCGGGCGGACCGGCCTGCGGCTGTAGACAAAGAACTGTCAGAAGCGTGCTCCTACCACTACTAGTATACTACCACTACTAGTACTAATATAAAAACTTGATATACCTATACCTTTACTAACTCATCTGACCAGTGCAGTACAGCCATCTGGCCAGGTGTAGGTCAATATTACATTATTGTGAAAGAGGCTCGAAACCAACAGTAGGATTTTTAAAATATTTACTTGTTTATCTTCATTAGGTGAGGAAGCAATCTTCAAAATGGCATATCAAATATTAATATTATGTAATAACGTATTTCTGAGACGATTCCTATAAATACCTATTTAACGATACCCCACTCGATATAGTTTGTTGACTTTAATTTTTTTAATTTTCACAATATGGCGTCCAGTAGTCGCCATATTGAATTTTCAATAACGTCATATCTTTAGTGACACTCGCCGGATTAAGAGGAATTGATTGACGTGCGAATCATAAAAATCGGCCCAGGTGTTTGGTATATATAGTGCTTCAAAGGAACATACAAACATACATGCATACATAGACTGTTAAACACAATACCACTCCTTTGTAGTCGGGTAAAAAGAGAGGTTTGAGACATATAAAAATGTTATATGCTGAATGACACATAAGATCAATCAACTATACATGTTACTCATCATCATCATAGCCCATAAATGTCCCACTGTTGTGCTCGGGCCTCATCCGTCATGGGAGGGAAATTAACCTACTATACCGCGCTGGTCAGACGTGATGGTATAGGGTTTTGTTAAGAGGTTTCCTTCTCTCGCAAAGGTGTTATATGCGTTTTTTATCCCTTAGTCGTCTCGTACGATCACCCACAGGTATAAATATATGGGGTGGTGAATAGTATTCTTACTCCGTCACCACACGGAAAACATTTTATGTATACATTATACATACGTATACATGTTACTCCCCCATACGTATTAGTTTTATTATTTAGTGGTAGGACCACGCTGCTAACAGTTTTCTATCTACAGTTGCGGGGCGGTCCATCCGGGGTAGTGCCACACTCTCGCAGAAGATCGACGTCTGAGTAATGGCAATGTGCTATTGCGCTTCGTTCGGTGAGCGAGAGAACTGGAGACCCAACTGGGTGGGTTTGGGGGTTTTATTGTTAGGCAGCGGCCTAGCCCTTGGTATTGCAAAGGTCCATGGACGGCAGTAACACTTGCCATCACGTGTGCTGCTAGCTCGTTTGCCACCATAACCAATAAAAAAGCCCTTTTCTTTTGGTAGGCTATGGTCTGAACACACCCCTCCCATTCCGTGGGGCAAGGAAAGGGCGCCTTGTGGCTCCATAACCCACCGTGTTCTCTCCCCATCGCCATCAAGCCGGCCACTGTTGCCGCTTTCTTGACATCTGTGGACGGCCCGGCAATATGTATTAGCACTAGATGTTACCTAAAATTTAAGAGTTGTTGAAAACGAGCATCAGTCTTTCCAACGACAAGATACTATGTATGTTTATTTTTTTTTTCCGTGTGGTGACGGAGTAAGAATACAATTCACCCCCTATCTTACGCGTGTGTGTTCGTAAGTGACGACTAAGAAATATAAAACGCATATAACATCTATATTTTTTTTTGTATTGTGGATTGGATTTTATGGATGTGGTCGCGCCCCGACAAATCGGTCCGCGGCTACAGAAGAGGCGGCGCGGCACCCCATGGAGCCACCCAGAAAACACCTCTCTTCGCCGTGCGAGCGGGCCACCGGTGCCCGATCTTTGTCTTCGGTGGCCCGCCCGGCGGTATACCCTTGCGGGTTCCTCTCTTCTCGACGCCCCGACTGTTTTCGCCGTCGGGGCGTCGTCCTCACACAGTGGCCTCACGTCGGGTGACCGGACAATTCCCCGGTCCGAACACCCGAAGCCTCGGTTAGGGCGGCATCAGGCGCAGATACTCGCGCCTGCGCCGCCCCGGCCGCTGGCGGCAGCCCGAGTTAACATCTATGCAAAAGAAGGAAAACTCGAAACAAAATACCAACACGTCAGCCAATACAAACAGCGTGGTATAAGTAGGTCTATTTCCCTTGTATTACGGAGGAGACTCTAATCCAACAGTGGGACGTATATGAGCTGAAATGATGATATTTAATTAATTAACAGTTATTTTTTTCTGCTTTGCCGGCAATATTAGTATCATCATTCTTTATTCGGGTACTAAATAAACAACACATTGAGAAACATGAAGAATTTTACATGTGAATCATCTTCAATTCAATCGAATCATTCGCATAAGTTTTATAATTTTCGAACGAATGATGATCAGCAAAAAATTACAGTACGTAGTTGCACTCACAGGGTTTCCCCCCAGATTCAATTTAGATTAACACTTGGTGCAACTAAGAGAATTGTCGACTTTTCAAGTTTCCGTTTATTTTGGTTTATACTTAACGATTTTTAATTAAATACATATAGCGATTTCTGATTTTCGTCTATATCGACTAGGGTTACCAACCGTACTATAATATACAAGTATCTTTACTATGTTTCGGGTCTGTTACTGTTGGAGAAATATATAGTACGCAAAAATACTATATTTTAGACACAGAACGAAATCTTTTTTCAGTTATGAATTCGAAATGGTGAGAAGAGAGAAACAGAAGTAGTATCTCATTAATACAAAATCACCTTTTGATTTGTATTAATCTAAAAATTGAATGTAATAAAGCATATGCCACTTTTACTATGGACAAACATTAGTTTAAAATGCAAAAATATAGTTATTATAAAAATAAATGAGCAAAAAATATATATCTATCTATTTTTAAATTTTCCATAAAATATTATATTTTTTAGATGTGTACTATATTTTTTATAGCTTATTTTGAAAAATACTATATTTCGCTGAAAAAATGTTGGCAACCCTAATACTGACAAACATGTGTTTAGTCAGTTATTATTTTTTATTTCATAATTACGTTTTCTGTGTTATAATATAATGACTGCACAGATGACGTAGTGATTAAGATACCAATTTTCCATGCCAGTGCTCTGAATTCGATTCCTAGGCAGGACAATACTTTGTGCGATCCACAAAGTGTTGTTCTGAGTCTGGGTGTGATTTATCTGCGTTAATTGCATGTTTGTAAAGTCGCCCGTAGTACAAGGATTATTTGCTTAGAGAAGGGTGAAGTTCTTTTAAAAAATATATAGGTATATGAAATACATATTTTATTTCGAAAATTCATTGCCCATAAATGCGGTATTAACACAATGGTTTCTGATGCTTACGCAAGTATTACACATTTGAAATAAAACTACTTTTACGGATTCTATCGCGTTTGTTTTTCTGACGTTTCGAACACTCTACAGTGATCATGGTCACGGGAGGACTAATGTGTCTTGTCTTACGTCCAAAAGTCATCGTTATTACAGAAATCTATATCTACTCGCTACAGTATCAATTTTTAAAATTTGACCCACATTATTTTTTGTTCTGTTCGTCCGTTCAGACAGGCAAAGGGATCAAAGCCCATATACAACCAAGTCTTATTAAATATTTTTCGTAAGTATATTATTTATCACTTCTTCATATTGTGTAACCTTAATAGTCATTGTCTGTCAGTAAGTCGAGTCGTTACCATTAATCGGGCGCTGATAAACAAATCAATGATGTTTTTGGGAATTTTGGCAAAATATTAAAATACCTACATGTAAATGACTATTATACCATATTCACTACACTTCAGCACTTTAACTGTATCATATTCCATAAAATACCAGCAAAATTATTCAATATAACACTACAAAACACTAAAGAAATGAATATAATACAAGAGCGTAACATCACATTTCCATATTCGCGCCAAAACTCCCCACATTTTAATACAAAATAACTGTCAGTACAAAAAGAAAAAAAAATACGCGGCATTATTGAATTTACAGAAGATAAGTAGATGCCGATCAAAACAGCTGCAGAAGTCCTGTCCAGATGGTTTTATGGCAATTAATAAGAATTTTTATTTTCCTTTTGGACTTTAGCGAGGTCGCGACCTACTTAGTTTTTTTTCAATCTAAGATTTTCGTTTAAATAGGTTTAGTATTTTTGGAACGAAGTTCCTTATCACGCGTTGCGAAAGGGGGCTAGACGGAAAAAATTAAGACCAAAAGTTGTAACGACACAACATAGTATAAAACAAAGTCGCTTTCTCTGTCCCTATATCCCTATGTATGCTTAAATCTTTAAAACTACGCAACGGATATTGATGCGGTTTTTTTATAGATAGAGTGATTCAAGAGGAAGGTTTATATGTATAATATATGCATAATGTAGTAGAGAAACACTGATAATTTTAGAGGTTTCTAATGTGATGTCGTAAATAAACACATTATTTTGCGCTTACATTGCAAACGCTGGCTGAACCCTACGAAATAGATCAAAATAAAGTACTACAGTATTATACAGCTTAAAAAAGCCTACAAAAAAAGTTCGCGATGGTATATGTCTATCTCTTAAGGATAACATACTATATCCATTTTAATACTTTAAAAAATGGCCTATTATAAAACGATAATTGAAAAGCTATACAAATACTGTATAATCCTTATCATTTTAAATACATTAGTTGGCTTGAGCATTTCATGAAGATATTTTTTTTCCTTCAGACCATGCAAATTAAATCAATACCTTAAAAGATATAGCAAAATCAAAATAATGCGCAACGAAATTAATTTCGTGTCGCCGCGCCGCGCGCCGCCCGTGACCGGACCGCGCGGCTGGCTCGCGTTCGAGCTCGGGGCCCTAAAGTTTTGGTAGTGTAGTGGAATTGTATATCCTATTATCCTATTAATCCTATTATTATTATATTATAATATTATAAACGTGAAAGTTTGTAATAATGTATGGATGTGAACATGTTTGTTGCTCTTTCACGTAAAAACTACCGAATGGATTTTGATGAAACTTTATACTAATATAGCTTGCACATCAGAATAACACATAGGCTATAATTTATAAGGATATTTTGCGAATTGGCTAAAATTTAACGATAAAAATCGCTTAAGGCGAAACAGTGAACAGTGTGGTGTCGCGACGATTATTTTTGTTGAGTGTATACAGGTTTAATTAATTTTATTACAATAAATAAATATAATATAATTATAATTTAATTTTATTACAATTCCTTCACTAATTAATCGAAAGGAACTTCGTTCCATCCGGGTGTCCCTTGACACCTCTCAAGTTTTTTTATTCTTCTGCGATGGTAATGGAGTATTTTGAAGTTATACTTCTTTTGGCGCGTTAGGGATAAATAATGAGAGTAATTTTTTACGATGCGCGCGCGCACACCGTCACTAAAAACCGACACCCTGAAGTTAGTTCAACATTTTAGTTTTTTTTGTGATATTTAAATAAACTTTATTTAAATAGATAATGCGTTATAATAAAACCTTCAATGTATTAAATAAATATCTTTTTTTCTATTGTTAGTGTCGTTTTTTCTGCAAACGTAGAATAAGGCGAAAGATAAAATTTTTGAAAAGATTTTTATCTTGTTACAAAGAAATATAACTTCTAACGCGTGTACATAAGTACACACACACTTTTTTTGCGTGTCTTAGCTGTTGCAAATTTAAATACTGACAAATCATAGTATTTACCTTACATTAAATAACAATGGTTGGGTCTTACGATAAATATAACGTGGTCTTGAACCTATCCGGACCTAAATTGTTGCTGTTAATGTAGGATTGAATTTCATTGATCGATAGAATACGTTATTATTATTTTTTTTATTGCTTATTGTGGCAAATGAGCAAACAGTACACCTGGTGATAACTGCCGCTCACAGATCTTATTTATTATAAAGGCTTTATTATAAAAATTAGGGAGCGGAGCCATACTACGTAATTCATTTTTACATTTTTTTTCATTGTTATTTATGTGTGCGTGATTTAACCTCAATATAAAGACCAGTACTATAATATTTTTATAACAGTCATAATATATAGTATTTTTGTGTCGTTTTAGCTTAAGTAGTGACCTATAGTACCGAATGTCCGGGGTCGATTCGGGATCGTTTTCAAAACAATACTTTGTTCTATTTATTAATTACTGATTGCTCCTGGTCTGGATGTAATTTAGAACCGTTGTTAGTGCTTTCAAAGTCTCACATGATATAAGAATTTATTTTTAGTGCGTGGCATTTATCTTTTTTTCTCGCTATATATCCTGCTTATGGTGATAAAGGAGAATGCAGCACATCTGATGGTAAGTGTTACTGCCGCTTATGGACCTTTGCAATAACAGGGTTACAGTTAAACCGCTGCATATCAACCCTCCCAGACAATTACGTCTCCGGCTCTCACACTCAAAGAACGAGGTGGAACACTACATTGCCACTACTCAGACGTCGATTTTCTCCGAGAGAATAGTACTACCATGGAAGGACTGAGCCGGGGCTTCAGACGGAAAACTGTCAACAATATATACCACTGCTTAAACTACTTTAAAAAAATAGCATTATCACACAATTAATATTTAGACATGTTGATACAAAAGTTTTGTAAAAATGTGTTTTCAAAAGTCTCTAAATGTGTGAAATTCGTATTACTAAAGCCGCCGATCACAACCGTTATAAATGTCAACAATTTTCTATATTAGGTTTCAATACGTTTAATCATCTGGTCTCTAACCTTAGAATATCGTTTAACATTTGGATTGACCGATAAGCCGATCCGACGCCGTATAATAAAGGCCAAGGGGACGATCCTATTTCTAATATTTCTTATGTTCTTCTATAGAGGTATATAATACACTTTTATGTTTAAAAAAAAAACTATTTTTACGGATTCTATCGCGTTTTTATTTCTTCTTTTTTAAAAATCGAATACAAACGCAATAAAATCCTCTCAATAACTCCTTCCCATTATGGAGGAGGCTCGAGTCCAACAGTGGGACATAGATATATATGAGCTGAAATGAAGATAAGTGTTGTAATAATGGATTAGCAAAATCATGCATTTAAAAAAACTTATGTGTAACATACAACTTATTAGTATAAAAAGTATTGTGAATAAATTATCATGTTAAAGTAGGTATATAAAGTAAGTTAAGAGTTATCGTATTCGAAGCCGTCATTATAACGTACAGGTAGGTAGGTACATGATAATTCAGTGTTATGACTAAGCACATTTTCTTCAGATAGGTACCTATTATTATTAAATATTTTATTTACAGCCAACAATACCAGTTAGGTATTTGACTTTATATGATTAGACTGAATACCTATGGTAATGCAATCTTGCGATTTTGATTTCGAGTACTGTGTGTTGAGTGTGAGTTTTGACGTTAACATGACGCGCTCTACAGCGTGCGCGTAAGCATGCCATTTGTATGAAGAAATGTAGTTTAAAAAACGCGCCGCTAGTGGCGCTGTACATTTCTTCATACAAATGGCATGCTTACGCGCACGCTGTAGAGCGCGTTATGTTAACGTCAAAACTCACACTCAGCACACTGGATTGGGCCGATTGATTTTTTTCGGTAATTTCACAGTTAGGCTGAGGACCAAACGAGCGTAATTTTATGAGTAGTCAGTCGCGTAATTTCTGTTGCATTCGGTTTCATACAAAAGTCCAGTTCGTGTCACACGGCGACGCAAAATGAGTTGTGTTGTGCTGACTCACATGCATAATCGGACCGAATTGAGTTCGCGGGGGGTAGGCTAGTTAGTCTCATGATTGTGTTTGATTTAGTTATAAAAAACATGTAGCGGCAAATGATAGTAATTTTGAAATATAGGTATTTGGATTTCTACATAAAGTTATTTCTACATATAAGGTGTGCAACTGTCCAAGCATCAGTCTTTCACTATTAAGTGCTCTGCATACTCAACTTCTTTTTTCAGCATTTTTGTCCGTGCCTTCTAGGTAAGCTTCACAAAATTTGCAACTGAATAGAATGCGTCAGTCTGGCAGCTCAACAGAATTTCTGCGACCGAAATTACGCGACTCACAACTCAAAAAAATACGTTCGTTTGGCCTCACCCTTAGAGTAGTGGTTAAGATGTTAAGAGTAGAGAACACCTACCGCGTCGTGAGTTTAATTCCTACGCAGAGACCTTACAATAATAACACATAGAATTCCACGCACAAAATTTGACGCCACTAAATTGTTGGCAGAAATGTCACCATTCCGTAGTGTACAAGGTTATTGTGTTCCATTTTATTGTAGTGTGCGTGTATACTCCTTTAATCGCTTGCAAACTAACAGGATTTTTAGCTTCACTTTTTTAAACACTTAAAAGTACCGAACTATCCTTCTGTGTTTTTATTCTAAGGCAGAGACATTCTTTGTGCGATCCACTAATTGTTGCTCTGAGTGTGTGTCTTTGTAACAATACAAGAATGACAGAAGGTACTTAATAATTGCATAAAATGATAAATGTTTTATTTTCGCAGATGATGTTCACGATGCGTTCTCATCATATGTTGACTGATGTGGTGCTGGAGGTCGGCAACGAGCTGTTCCATGTTCACAAAGTTGTACTAGCAGCTGGCAGCCCGTATTTTAAAGTAAGTTCATAATACACACCCAACTGCCGCTCGTGAGCCTAAAGAGTTAATATAGTATATTATTTCGGGTGTTCTTTATGTTATATGCACTGAAGACAAAGATCGGGTTCCGGTGACCCACTCGCATGGCGTGGAGAGGTACATTGCAGGGCGGGCGGGTCTGTGGGCTCGCGCGCCGCTTCATCTGTCGCCCCGGACGGATTTAGCAGGGTGTGACCAAGCCATAGTCTGTCGCCCCGGACGGATTTAGCGGGGTGTGACCAAGCCATAGTTTGTCGCAATAAAAAAAATGTTATGTGCATATTGTACCACCGTCTTGTATGATACCCACGGGCAAGAAATGGGGTGGTGAGTTGTATTCTGACTCAGTCATCACACGAAACCTACAGATATCTAATTAACCTAATTATCAAAAACAAAAAAGAAATTGTAGTCCAGGAGGTTATCGTTTGTACGCGAATTTATTTCTTTATTCTTTTTTGTTTTTTTTTACTAACCGGATGTATCAAATATAGAACTGTATGGGTTAGATAACAATCTATAGAGGGTTTTTTCTATTCATCAGCGTTTGACGTCTGTTTTTATTTTTCGAGATGTTTTTATTGTAATTCTTCCCACGGAGAGGCAATAATGGTATGATGTAGTCGTTATGGTTAGTGTTTGGCGTTGCTTCCAATAATAGTGCTGGTCCCCATTGTGACACTTTATTCTTAACTCTGACGAGTTAAAGGCAAGACTGTTGCGGATTGTATATTGCAGGTTAACGATAAGATCTTGAACATGAAAAAACCTGAGTCGCTTTGTGACTAGGTGTGATGTAAAGTATCCGAAATTAAAATATGGACGAATACGTTAGTGTAATTTTGGTTAATATGTCTAAATTGTGTATTTTGGTATATATATTTAGATGTTATAAAATAATCGAATAAAATATTGAAAAAGAATATAAAAATTAAGAAAGGTAAAAATAATAAGTAAGGGAAAGCCAAGGATCGAAACAGGCCTGTCTCGGTGGTTTAGGGCAATGAATAATCAAAAGGGAAAGCCAAGGATCGAAACAGGCCTGTCTCGGTGGTTTAGGGCAATGAATAATCAAAAGAAGTTCTATTATTAGAGAACAACTTAGCTCTTTTAGTAAAAAAGACTATTAATATAAAACTCAAGAAAATCAATATGCTTTTGACATACGTCAAATAAGCTTTGATTTTATTATTTTAATATACCTAAGTACCTATATATTAATTTAGTAGTCATAAACTAACATTTAATTTTAAAATATCTTTTTGTGAACAATGACATAATGCTTAATAGAACAAAAAATGTTTCGTCTACACAATGTTTAAATAACGATTTATACTTGTAACAAAATTTTCTAGTATCGTATTTTCGGAATAAATACAAATATAACCTAATCTAAGAAAATATTCCACAACTTCATCATCATCATCTCAGCTCATACATGTCCCACTGTTGGACTCGGACCTCCTCCGTAATGGAAGGGTAATCGACCCACCACACCACGCTGGTCAGACGTGTTGGTACCTATAGGGTTTTGTTTCGAGGTTTCCTTCTCTCGCATAGATGTTATATACGTTTTATATCCCTTAGTCGTCTCGTACGATCACCCACGGGTAAGATAGGGAGTGGTGAATTGTATTCTTACTCCGTCACCACACGGAGAACACAACTTATTATGAATTATTTCGTTTTATGTCCTTTATTATTCTAGAGAAATTCTGAGTCGAAATTCGAGTCACTCTGTGAATACTCGACGCAACTATACACTATAGTTGCGTCGAGTATTAGCAACTATAGTGTTGTGTCAATGTATCAACAAAATACAGTAAATTTTGCTAATCAGATAAAGTCATTCATTCAATCACGCCACGGAGCCAAATTTATACATTTATGAGTTTTATTCACATTATGTTAAATGCTGATTTCTATTGAATCGTAACATTACTAAAAAAGTGCCACATTTCGTTATATGTCACTATCAAATTAAAGCAGTGATATTTTTTTAAGCATTAACACGATTTTGTTGCTATACGATGACTTGTTACTATCGCATCGCACAAAGAATTGTCCTGCACGGAAATCAAACCCATGACACGTCACGGGACATCAGTATAGAGGAGGTAGATACACCGCCATCTGTGCTAAATGCTAAAATTAACATTATTTTTATATCTAATAGAACAACTTAATGTCTTGATTTTTTATCATTCGGCTAATAAATTAAATCTTTTATGATTGTATTACCATATATTTGCAAGTATGTTTTTTTTTCTTTAAGCGTGTTTGCATTTATTTTAAAGTTCAATCGAAGGACGTTCAATAAATTTGAATATTTAACCCATAAATTATATATACCATTTGTAAAACTTGCAAGTCATTTGTCTTTGTTATAACAAACATTTGTAATAAGTAGGTAATAAATACGTGAGCAATAAAATACGATCTTAATATCGTGTTTAATATTTGTGTAGGTAAATTGTTTTATTACTAAACTAGCCAAGCCCGCGGCGTCGTTTGCGTTGATGTAGTTTTTTGTCATAAATTTTCTGTTATTGTTATATAGTTGTAGGGGCCATGTATAAGTTTCTATATGTAAGCATAAATGGGACGGCTCGCCTGCAGTAATACTACTATGAAGTTCATTGCGTATGTGATAAACTTCATAATTGTATATATAAAATTGCTTTAAACCATTAACGCCGAGATGATCAGAACTTTTCGTACTTTTCAATGTGTTTATTTATTATGTTATCGGATCAAAAAAATAATGCAATACCTCTATTCCTACGCGAAATTTAATGCTCTTTCAGAATCTGAGCTCAAAATTTCGATTAGACACCGAGAAAAAAATATGGCCCATTTAAACGTGAAAGTGCATCAAATTTCGCGTAAGAATAGAGGTATTGCATTATTTTGTTGGTCCGATAACATAATAAATAAACACGTTGAAAAGTTAGTAAAAATTCTGATCATCTCGGAGTTAATGGGTTAATCAGTTTAATTTTAGGTATTATTCTATGTGCAAAATATAAAGTAATATTATAGATACGCATGTATTTTTTTTAAATAACGATGGCAGGTCATTTCGAAACCCATTAGCATACATTGTAAGGGTCGATTGATTAAGTAGACATGATAGCGTAATAAATAATCTGACTTTCGCTATCTGTAATATTAGTTAAAACCAGCAGACAAACCTTCCTAAACCGCGTTTATCAAGTCTTTATTTCTTTAATCAGTATAAAATGCTTTTAAGACAAGACTAAAGAAGAACTTCGTAACGACGACGTAAGAGAGCCAGTAGGTATGAAAGAGAGTATTGGTGTAAAGATGCGAAAGGGAATGCTCCGATGGTTCGGACATGTGGAAAGAATGCTGAACGAACGTCTGGTGAAGAAGATATACAATGCGAAATTGGAAGGATGTAGGTACCGGGGGAGACCGAGACTAACGACTAAAGACTAACTAACTAACTAACTAACTAACCTATCTAGACCAGATCGGTCATGTACTGAAGGAAGGTGGAGTCAAAAGTCTCCGAAACCGGCGAGAGTGTATGAAGAGAATTATGAATGTTGAGGAAGCGAGTGAAGTATGCAAGGATAGAGTTCTCTGGCACTCTGTTCTCTCTGCCTACCCTGCAAAGGACATGGCGTGATGATATGTACTAAAGAAGAATTCAGTTAGCTAAACAAATCACATTCACCTAACGGTTACGAATTGGTTTTAGGAAGTTATTAGTATGCAGTATAATTTACATGAGGCG
Source organism: Lymantria monacha (assembly GCA_905163515.2). Classification (NCBI taxonomy): domain Eukaryota; kingdom Metazoa; phylum Arthropoda; class Insecta; order Lepidoptera; family Erebidae; genus Lymantria; species Lymantria monacha. Next base: position 10,470,323 of record LR991088.1, read on the forward strand.
TAATTACGATGCGTCATGTCGGCCATGGCGTCACAATCATCATCTTGCGCGTGCTTCGAGATCTTCCACCCATCCTAAACGTAAACTTTTCTTGGATAAACTTTGTATTTCTCTATTATGTTATTGCTATTCCACTATGGTGATGAGTGGATAAAGAATTAAAGGTATTTATACTAATGGCCTGCTCAATATTCGGATGTTGGGTATACCGCTATCACCGTGGTATACATATATGGTGTCACTCCTCAGGTAACCTTACATTCTTGTTTCTGATAAGATCTGATTTTGTTAGTGGCCACATCTCGTCCAAACGTCTTGCCTTCGGTCCTTAATTTGCTCATCTCAGAAGTTCACTCGTATTAAGCATACGTATATACATATATGCCATTGGATTCACGAGGCAACTATTTTATACATATTTATGCATTAATATTTTACAAATTTATTCTATTCGAAATAACCAAAATATCGCTTGTCACGCTGTCAACTTAATTATCTACTTTATTGTATACCTACAGCACGTATTATTTTACGTAGGTATGAAATTTTATCAGCCATTCGTCATGTCTTTTTTGCGTTTGTTTGTATATGAAAGATTAAGTTGTTTATAATTACGCGTTAGCAGTTAGTTCTTGGTAATTTAAGGTCGTTCAATGCACTCAATATTGCAATGGCTGTTAAAACGTCTATTTACAATTATACTAAGGAGCGTCCTTTAATTACGTAAGGTATTCAGAGGGCAGAGAGGGTCGAGCCGAATCTTACTAAGTCTCACTTGGCGGAGAGGGGTCTTGCCAAATATCACGTATTTTTTTTTAGCAGAAAGTGTAAAACTGCGTGAAAGTTAAGTTAAATTGAAGTTAAATGAAAGTATAAACGTGTCTTGAATAAAATATGGTAAAATATGACACAATTAGGGAAGAATCCCCCGCCACCTAAGCCCGAACACGTAAGCTTGTGTCAGAGGAAAAAAAAACTTATATAGAATAAATTAAGAATCATTTAATGGGCATAATTAAGAACTTAACAATCATAGACACTCATTTTAAATGAGTAAAGAAAAAATACTTAAAGTAATTCATTATATTTCTTTTAAGTATTATTATTTTTATTTTATTACTGTACTTAAGATTACAGAAATATTCGCAAATACTGGTCCTGACTAGTCTTAAATAAAAGTAACTAAGCAAATTGTGTTTTTTTTTAAATAAATCCAACATTTTTATACCCAAGTACAAGTTTTGAAAAATCTCAAGTGAGATTGGGAAAAGGGGAGGGGATCGAGAAAAATCTTACGACATCTCACCAAGAGGAATGGGGAGTCAAAAACTCTCAAAAAGCCTCACGTAATTAATAGACATCCCCTAAATACATATTTATATGTAAGTATTATATTAACACACATACCTAATGGACTCTCGATAGTTTAAACCTCACTATAATTTGAGATTATTATGAAAAATACTTTATAAATTGAATGAATATCTTAATTGAGCCCCTTGGAGTTATAGAAAGGAGGAGGAATATTATTTTGCCCGCCAACATTATTAATTTGAATCCGGTACTTTACTTGCTCTCTATAATTTGAAGTATTTGTCATACGCCGCTGTCGAATATTTACATAAACGACATAAATATGAGGGAGCTTGCAATTATCATTCCAGTTTTCTTTCAAATGTTAAAGAAGATTTCTTCTCAGCTCTCAACGCTATCGAAGATTACACACTGAACAAAATTTTACAGATTAATTTTCAAAATAAATATTTATGGATAATTGTACAGATGTTTAAAATAATAATTCACAATTTTGATCTAAGTTTGATCACCGTTGTCGTGACTTTTTTCTCGCTCACTCTTTATTTTGCACTCTAGTTAAATTGAAATTTTGATCTTTTGAATATCAAAATATCGAGAGGTGGAGTTGTGGTTCTCGTGGGAATACGGAGATTAAATATAGTCTATTCTACTCTCTAATAATCACTTTCTATTGGTGAAAGCTTTAAATCGCCTTAGTGGTTTAGGCGTTAAAACGTAATGAACAAACACACATTGGCATTTATAATATTAGTTAGAAAATACTTCATCATATTATAGTCTATCTATCATTTACAATGCAAATACTGAGATTTTTATATTTCTAATCCTGTAAACTGCAATATTGTCATTATCTTTCGTGATGTACGAGTAAACAGCTCAGCTGCTGCCTAGTAGTAACCACCGCTCATGGACTCCAGCAATGCGAGAGGTACAGTCAAGTTTCTGCTTAACGTAGGCTCAGAATTGGAGCAAGAAGGAATAACGAGAGGTCTTAACCTCGGGCTGTATCGCTCATTGAACGTAGCTGCTAACTGCTCCGACATAGATTTTCTGCGAGAGTGTGATACTTCTTAAATAAACTAATCTATTAGTGACTACAAATAGAAAACTCTTCAGCAGCGTGGTCCTTACCACTATAATTCTCACACCTTGTTTTTGATTACGCTTCTCCATTCAATGGTTTTCTAGCAGAGGTTGCCTTGAGCGATAACATCGCTTTTGCTATCTCTTGTTTATAAATAAATTACCTACTCATTACACCTGTACAAAACATTTTGTAGGATGACGAACCAAAACAATAAAACGTTTTACCATTCCTTTTTTAATAGAATGTTTCTTTAACCTGATAACTGGACTTTCAACAAGAAGAAAAATTGGATTGGAAGATTTTGAATTACGTTCGGAGACAGGTTGGTAATCGTACGAGTACTTGGCGTTATAAATTTCCCAGGCGAGTGATGCTCATTCTCCTGATGATCATTTAACCGGTTTTTGCGAATGCCACGGATAAGTACGGATTAGTGACGTGCTGTATTTCTAACTCGTAACTAGTGTTGGCCAAATGCAAGACCAAGACTTGCAGCAAGAGTCGCGCAAGTTTTGCAATTCTTGCTGTTAGAATTGCAGTCGTTTGTTTTGAGTACATGCCATAGAAATGAAAAATCTAACTAAATTAATGAAATTCTATTCATCTAGCGGCGCTAACTGTACAGCTGTCTATAATAAGGTATCACTAACCAGGAGGGGCTTATAATCACACCTATCTACTATGAGCTATTTAAAATAACATCAAATTATAACCCCGTGTACTAGTATTAAGAATACAAAGTGATGACAACCCTCCCTTTGCCAAAGAAAACCCTTCCTTTGCCCGGATGCAAGTCTTGGTCTTGCATCTGGGCAACACTACCCGTAACCTCAAGGGTAACGAAATAGTATTTAATTTAAAATTTTGTATGTTAAGGCAATGTTCACAAGCGGCTTAAAGGAATGTGAGATGTCGAGGGTACGCCTCCAAGGCGTCTGTCCATCATCGATAGCGTGGCTCGTCTACTTCCTATACACCGGCAAGATTAGGATCACTGAAATAACCGTCTGCCAGCTCCTACCGGCTGCAACCATGTTCCAAGTGAGTATATATTCTCATTTCTTACCATTATTCTAATAGTTGCTGGTGGTAACAGTCAATTGGATGGTAGGTGGTAATACTCCTCTTGACACTTGAAATGTCGTTTTTAATGAACTGCACCGATGACTGCGCCAATGTCATGGGTTCAATTCCCGAGCAGTACAATACTGTGCGCAATCTACAATTTAAACTGTTGTTCTAAGTCTGGACGTAATCTGAATTATATGTTTGTAAAATCCTTCGCAATACATCCTTGTTGCCATAGTCTTAAAAACAGGCAGGCATGGGGACTGCCTATAGAAGTGAAAACTATTAACTTAAGACTAATTGAAATAATAATAATTTTCTAACTTTTATATAAAAATAAAAACCTATAAGTTTTCCGCCTCCAAAAACGTTCAACGCGCCTAAAGAAGTTTTCACATAGCTATAGATATACTATTAGCATTAGCATGTCGGTGACGCGAACCTATAAGTTTTTCCCCTCCAAAAACGCTCAACGCGCCTAAAGAAGTTTTCACATAGCTATAGATATACTATTAGCATTAGCATGTCGGTGACGCGAACCTATAAGTTTTTCCCCTCCAAAAACGCTCAACGCGCCTAAAGAAGTTTTCACTTCAAAAATAAAATCGTCAAAGTCTTAAAATACTAACCACAGTACGTATCTCTGCATTTTGAGCTTCGCTACCTTAACTTCAGTGGTCCAATCGGTTTCCCTTTCTTGAAAACACATCCGTAAGACCGGTCCACCCGGTTTCAGTTATGGACAGTATTTGTACTTTTTACGTTGGAGATATAAATTATAACAGCTATATTTATATCAACACAATAATAATTAGTAGCATAAGTAGGAGGGTCAGCCATACGAATTCAATACTTCTAATGTAAAAAAGTATGCTATTACTAATATTAATATCCTACGTTCGAATTTTGGATGGACAATTTTTTTTTATTGCTTATGGTGGCAAACGAGCAGACAGCAGGGTTTTTTGGCGGGAATCTAAAACGTCATGTGGTGCTCTTGTATTATATTCGTTATCTTAGTGTTTTAACGTGTTATATTAGATAATTTTGATGGCATTTTATGTAATGTGATGTGACGGAACTGCTAAGATGTAGTGAATATCATATAAAAGTGCTTTACAACGTTTTCGTTTTTCATCAAAATTCTCACAAGATACCATTAACAGTGTGGCCATAGCACTGTTGATGGCGACAATTTGACTTACTGACGGACAATGACTAATCTGAAGACACTAAAAACTTGAAGAAAATTATAACTCGACACTGGCAACAATGGCTCATTTAAGTAGCTGATTGCCAATACATAAAAATAAGAAGAAGAAGAGCAGACAGCACACCTGATGGTAAGTATCACTGCTGCTCATGGACCTTTGCTATACCAAGCGTATAGCTAGGCCGCTGCCTTCAATACAAACCCTAAACCTACCTCAGTTGGGTTCCGGCTTCCTCGCTCACCGAACGATGCGCAATAGCACATTGCCATTACTCAGACGTCGATCTTATGCGAGAGTGTGATACTACCCCGGACGGACCGGCCCGCGGCAATAGACAGAGAACTGTCCACAGTGTGGTTCTACCACTATAAACAACTTCGTAGTACCTCTTAATCTGTATTACTCAGTCAGGTCAGGTAGATAGTTAATAATTTTAACCGATCCCGTAAAATTTAAATGGATGCGTCATAAGTACTAATTTCGCTATTTCTATTTTGAAACTTATGAAATACGACCTACCAGCATGGCTATCCGTCGAATACAGTTCCATATTCCGCACTATTACTAAGACTTTTCAGAGGAAATAAAACCGTTGACACTTTGACACATTCGCATCCTTATGCCTCTAAAAAGTCCAACAAGACGTTCAAACAGATAAATAATTGAAATAGTAAAATATTTCAGTAAAAAAATATATATTAAAAAAAAATCACAAGTAACCATGAAATAGCTATTTTTATTTGACGTTAAGGTTTATGGCCACAATGAGGTGGCACATATTGAGGAAAATTTTATTTAAAGCCCACTTCAGACTTTGTCAACGAATCAATGTGCGATTTGCAAACGTGACCACGCCTTGTGACTAATCAATATAATAACTAATTATTCCACAATCGTAATGGCTGACGAGAGTTTGTGAATTATTATGTAATAGATATCGAAGTAGCTGTTATCGAAACATTAATTTAATATTATGCCCTTTGAATTTTCTTGCCGAATCTTTCTAAGTGAGGCCGTGTTCCGATCTTACGGTAGCTTAATTCTTAAAACTGGTAATTTGCCATAATATAATTTTCATAACTCAAATGTTTAATAATAACTGACCATAAACAATATAAAACTTTATATAGAATCATTTTCTTTCTGTATTGGCAATGAATTTGTACCAAAAGTAGGTAAAAATTTAATAACTAATACTGTATGTAGCTGGTAGATATAGATCTCTGTAATATCTATGACTTATTGGACGTGAGACACCTTAGTCCTCACCTGACCATGAACGCTGTAAAGTGTTCGAAACATCGGGAAATTAAAAATCAAATACAAACGCGATAGAATCCTTAGAATAGTTTTATTTCAAATATCGAAACACTTATATATGTTATTCGAATAAAATTAATATTAATGCACAGATTTCGAACTAGTTTAATATCTCAAATATGGTGTCACACTTTTCAATATAATTTATTCGAAAGGTAGCAATTAAGTTATTTTGACGAGCACGTACATAAAATCTGTGTCAGACGAAAATTCATTCTTATATTGAATGAATTTTTATCCGATTAAACTATGCGAGTGAGGGAATAGAGTGTACATATGATATAGCCATTGCCACTGGTCACTACATCCGAAAAACGGTAAAGAAACTTATTATTTTATACTATCTGATATAATGGTTAAAAGCATGGCAGCAGTCATCATTAAACTGTGTCAGAGATTTATTGAAGTCAGATTGTGGAATGAAATATACACGTGTGCTTGTCGATTCGATTTTAGAACAGCCTAGACACAAAATTCGTATAATATGCGATACGGCGCCAGAATTTCCCAATCGCGTACGCTTGTGTGGGACAGCCTTAATAATGATAGTGAAGTTATTACCCGTAAGTGCGATAGGTGATAAGAAATCCGGTTTGTATAGATATTGCTATACTCGTAGTTTCGCTCGCGTTAATATAGACTTTGTCGATCGAACCCATCTCATTGTGACCGTACTTTTGGATAGGTAAAATATACTCTATGTTCTATTGCAGACTATAAACAAGTAATAATAATAGTAAAATGTATGACTATATGACATATATTTATGAAAAGAGGAAGAAGAGTACCTAATATCGCACATATGAATTAATGATTATTATCACTTTATTATCATTATTATCATTCGTAACGACGGCGTAAGAAAGCGAGTAGGTATGAAAGAGAGTATTGGTGTAAAGATGCGAAAGGGAATGCTCCGATGTTCGGACAGACACGTGGAAAGAATGCCGAACGAACGTCTGGTTAAGAAGATATACAATGCGAAAGTGGAAGGGTGTAGGTACCGGGGGAGACCGAGACTCACCTACATAGACCAGATCGTTCATGTACTGAAGGAAGGTGGAGTTCAGAGTCTCCGAAACTGGCGAGCGTGTATGAAGAGAATTATGAATGTTGAGGAAGCGAGTGAAGTATGCAGAGATAGAGTTCTCTGGCACTCTGTTCTCTCTGCCTACCCTGCAAGGGACATGGCGTGATGATATGTATGTATGTATGTATGTAAATACTAGGGGTGTGCGAATAATTCGAACTTACGAATTATTCGTTCCGAATCGAACATCAATATTCGATTCGAAACTCGAATCGAATAATTCGAAATTTCGAATTATTCGAATTTCCCGAATAATTCGAAAAATTTCGAATTATTCGAATAATTTCGAATTATTCGAAAAATTTCGAATTTTTTTTTTTTTTTTTTTTTTTGTTACACCTCCCTGCACTAAGGAAATCCTTGTATCGCGGGGGACTTTACAAACATGCAATTAACGCAGACAAATTACACCCAGACTCAGAACAATACTTAATTACGAATTATTCGAATAAATTCGAATTTTTCCGAATTATAATATTATTCGCAAATTTTTATTGTATTTTAAATTCGGAGTTTGTTATGTTCGATATTCAAATATGACATTAATAATTAATAAATATTTTATTTAAACCATGAAATATAACTACATGAATAGAACAATGAGTATGAACATTTGCTACAAATTTTTGTTTAAAAATAATAAATACGATACTGAATCTGGTGATAATGAAGTTCGTTTATCAGATACAATATCACCAGCAGTGGAAAATAATCTTTCACTTTCAGCAGAAGTACAAGGTATTCCTAAATATCTTCTCGCCATAAGTGACAATCGGGGATATTTATTTTTTTCGAATTATTTGAAATTTTTCGAATTATTCGAAATTTTTCGAATTATTCGTCGAATTTCGAATAATTCGAAAATTCGAATTATTCGATTCGAATTTCGAATCGAATATTAATATTCGATTCGATTCGATTCGAACGATATTCGCACACCCCTAGTAAATACCTATTTAACGATATACCACTCGATATAGTTTGTTGACTTTATTTTTTTTTATTTTCACAATATGGCGCCCAGTAGTCGCCATATTGAATTTTAAATGACGTCATATCTTTAGTGACACTCGCCGGATTAAGAGGAATCGATTGACGTGCGAATCATAAAAATCGGCCCAGGCGTTTGGTATATATAGTGCTTCAAAGGAACATACATACATACATAGACTGTTAAACACAATACCACTCCTTTGCAGTCGGGTAAAAAGTGATACCACAACGCTGTTATTCTGCAGTAGGGATATTCGATATACATCGATGCATCGAAAACATCGATGTTTACAATGCGATACATCGAATCGATCCGATGTTTTGAAGAGCTATCGAAATACTCGATGTATCAATGTTTTTTCATAAAACATCGAAACGATAACCAGTAAATGCCACAAAAAAGATCTTTTTTTTTTTTTAGAAATCTGTTTAATAAGGGACTGTGGAATAGGTATAAATGTCACAAAAAGGACCTTTTTTTTAAGTCAGTTTTATAAGGGATTGAAATAGGTATAAATGCCACAAAGACCTTTTTTTTTTTAGAAGTAACACTTTTGATATGACTTTAGAAAAAGTACTCGATGTTTAAAAACATCGATGTTTTTTTCATCCGATACATCGAAAGACATCGATGTACAGTTTCGATTTATCGAATCGAAAAAAACATCGATGTTTTTTCAAAGTGGACACCCCTATTCTGCAGCGTCCTGCGACGTCCGTCAGCAAAGCACAAGTAGCAAAAAAAGTAAACACTTAAATAAAACAAAATACCTACTCATTAGGTTTATTTAGTTTTTACACCAAGATTTAGTTATCTTATTATATGTAGTTGCGCTATTTAGTTTAAATTATTTTTTATTGGTCTTGTATTTTAATTGTTACGTAGGCTTCTTGTCATACGACCACTCCGTCTTTTGAGCGTACCACTAGCGGTAAATGGATTTGATGGTGTCCAGTTACTCCTCCAGCAAGTTACACTTTTCAGCTTACAATATATATGTAAAAATTCAATAACATTAGCAATCTACACTTATTTTAGCTATGTGCCGACAGATATCGAACGTGATAGACGCGTGCTGCGCCTTCCTGGAGCGTCAGTTGGACCCATCAAACGCCATCGGCATCGCAAACTTCGCTGAACAGCATGGCTGCATCGACCTTAAGAAGAAAGCTAACCAGTTCATTGAACGGCATTTCACTCAGGTAAATAGTCAAATTTATACAAATAAGACTTTGGATGGTGAAAGAGGTAGAAAGAATGCCTAAAAAGTAGGTGTTTTTGCGTTTTCTATTGTATCGTGGCGGCTAGGAATACTACCAACCCTTACATTGCTCGTGGGTGTCGTAAAAGACGACTAAGGGTTTTATCGAATTGGACCACATTCAATTATATCTGGTCAACAATTACATTCCCAAGGAGGGTTGACGTCAGGCAGGCGGCCGGTAATAAAACTATTGACAAAACTTTTGTAATATGTACGATAGAAGTAAAGTACATATCGCTTCAAGCCCAAGTTGATTTAGTTGAGATAAGAGCAGGATGATGATGCTACAATTTCTGCAAATTGCCCATATTTATTTTACAACCTTATCAATAATAATGAAACTTGAAATTGTCGCCGAGTTGCCGTTGAAATTTCAGTGTGGTGAAGGAGTAAGAATACGATTTACCACTTCCTTTCTTACCCGCGGATGTCAAAGATGTAAAAGACGACTAAGGGATATCATATGCAAATAACATCTATGCAAGAGAAAGAAAACTCTAAATAAAACCCTATACCAACCCATCTAACCAGCCACCAGGTGTAGTTCAATTTCCCTCACACTGTAGGGAAGGTTGGAGGATGATGGTGAAATTGTCGCCAGTCAATATCAAAAGGTTTTTAGGACTAATAATATTCTCGTAAAATATGATTATGTAATATTTCTGCTTACCTCAAAAACCATAGAATAAAGAAACGCTGAATTATTTATATAAAAAGCTATGCACGGCGCTATAGCCATATGTTGGTCTAAAAGTTCTTGTTCTCTATCTCTCGGGAACATTATTTTATCCTAAATTAAAGACATAATTATTTGAATATCAACGTGATCGGTTAATTAAAATATGAAAGCTTAAATAACAAACAAAGAAATTTGTTCTTAGATAAGTTTTTGGATAAGTATTGCCACTGCTGACAGCAAGTTTTTAAATTCGATAGAGAAGTCGCTAAAATTCTCCCAAGTCGCTATAAACGCATTAATAACGACATGTTTCCACCAAAAAGTTACATATAAACGGTTTATACATTTTACGCTTTAGTGCATAAAAAGTCCTAAGTCCTATTTCGATAACATAGCCTGTAAAAGAATGTCGTATTTCGATATACGGTACCGGTTTACACGTGTTGAATCGCCAACGAATGAATGACGAGTAAATATTACTTAATATTAATAAAGTACCTACTATGATAGCAGTATCTTTGTCACTATGACTCTGCATTTACATGCTTACATAGTAATCGCGAATTATTATTTTGATCTCGATACCTAACATTTCGTATAGTAAATTTTGTTTCTTTAATATCTTAGATCCGTTCTGATTCTAAACAATTATGATAATAGAGTTAAAATATGTAGAATTAATCAAGGGAAGTGCGTTTGGTAAGAAATATTAAGTGGGTTTATTTTACGTTTATGTTCTTGTAAGTGTCTGCTATATGAAAAATACGAAGTATCTAAATTGGTTTGAGTCGTAAACTTATCGTGGTTATATAAATGTAAATTTAGTCGTGGCTTAATGATTGAAATGTATATAATTATTAAAAACACGTAATCGAAACTTGATTTAAGTTACGAACTGATCGATTAATATTGTAGACTATTAAGTTTAAACTGTAGATATAAAATTCTCAAGTGTTAAAAAAAAATAATTGGAGACATTTGGTATGCTTGTTATCACTACTGAAATAGCTTCGCAATAATAATTTGCGTGTTATCACAATTTTAAAAGATAAATATGGTTGTGATTCAACCGTTGAAGAATGATGTATCATTGCGTAGTTCCTGTGACGATTTCGATAGAACTATCATTATCTATTACTTTATTTAAATTTAACTGTCGTTAAAAGTATTTTTAAACACAAAAATTGCTATTGAAATGAATCTTTTTATAATAGGTAGATGTAATCCTAATTCGGTCCGAAGACCTGGCGAAGGTTGCTGGGTGTCGTTGGATGCGGGCGGCACAAGACCGCATCTTGTGGCGAAATATGAGGAAGGCCTACGTCCCAGCAGTGGATGACGAAAGGCTGAAATGATGATGATGACTCCTAATCGCCTTCGTCGCCTTTTTCTTTTTGTGACAAAAGATCGCAAGAACGTGAGACTTTACAAACATACAAATTACTCTGATACAATTTGTGGATCGCACATAGTATTGTCCTGCGTGGGAATTGAACCCACGGCACTTGGCGCCATAGATCGGTTTTTTCGGGGTCTACATAATATGTACTCTTCTTCCATAGTACATATTGTAAAAGCTTCAACAACAAGTTTTATGATTGGCTGCCGCCTCCCTGAGATCAAACCTCGCAAATGTAATTGTTGACCAGACGGTATAAAATGGAGTTGACTCAAGTCGATGTAAAACTCTTATACACATTTTCACCAACAATCCCTTAATTTAGATAACAACATAAATGACACATAACATTGAAATTATTTTTTTTTTCATGGTGATGATCGATTAATTGAAATTTGAAGTGTAATAAACAAACCGTTTTCACCGTCATTTCCGTGTCGTGACGGGTAAGAATACAATTCACCACCCCCTATCTTGCCCGTGGGTGATCGTAAGCGACGACTAAGAGATATGAAATGCATATAACATTTATGCAAGAGAAGGAAAACTCGAAACTAAACCCTTTACCAATAAGTCTGACCAGCGTGGTATAGTAGGTCTATTTCCCTCCCATTATGGAGGAGGCTCGAGCCCAAGTGAGACATATGGAGCTGAGATGATGATAAAACAAACAAAAACGTATACATTTGCATATATTTGGCAGTGGTTTCTTGTTAGATAAGTTGTTGGATAAGCAGTGGCAATACTTATAGTATTGCCACTGTTGACCGTAGGTTTTTAAGTTCGATACAGCAGTCAAAAATTCTTAAAAGGTGGAAACGCATTAATAGCGACAGGTTTTCTACCTATTATATTGGATTAAAGAGTAACATGCCACCGAAGACAAAGATCGGGTTCCGGTGGATCGCTCGGCATAGAGAGGTACGTGTATGGCGGGTCTATGGGTTCGCGCGCCTGGGTTGAAAGCCCTCAGCACTCACCCATAGTCCGGTTGAAGTTGTAACAGCCATCTGTGGCTAACAGCGAAAAGGCAGACACAAAAAGAAAAGGTTTCGCGCGCCGCTTCTTCTGTCGTCCCGGACGGGTTTAACGGAGTGTGACTAGGGGTGTCCACTTTGAAAAAACATCGATGTTCTTTTCGATTCGATAAATCGAAACTGTACATCGATGTCTTTCGATGTATCGGATGAAAACATCGATGTTTTTAAACATCGAGTACTTTTTCTAAAGTCATATCAAAAGTGTTACTTCTAAAAAAAAAGGTCTCTTTTGTGGCATTTATACCTATTCCAATCCCTTATAAAACTGACTTCTAAAAAGAAAGTCTTTTTGTGGCATTTACTAGTTATCATCGTTTCGATGTTTTAGATACATCGAGTATTTCGATAGCTCTTCAAAACATCGGATCGATTCGATGTATCGCATTGTAAACATCGATGTTATCGATGTATATCGAATATCCCTAGGTGTGACCACTCTATAACCCGCCGCCAAAAAAAAGAAATAGGAGTAACATAATGACGTTTTACACCATCCCCTTTTTTGTTTTAGATAACACTTAAAGCAACACAATTGACATAACAATGAAGTTAATACACTTTTTTAACATACATACATATCATCACGCCATATCCCTTGCAAGGTAGGCAGAGAGAACAGAGTGCCAGAGAACTCTATCCTTGCATACTTTATTCGCTTCCTCAACATTCATAATTATCTTCATACACGCTCGCCGGTTTCGGAGACTCTTGACTCCACCTTCCTTCAGTACGTGACCAATCTGGTCTAGGTAGGTGAGTCTCGGTCTCCCCCGGTACCTACATCCTTCCACTTTCGCATTGTATATCTTCTTAAGGTTAGGGGTTTTCTAAATTTAGAGAGCGTTGGTGAAAACAGACATCATCATCATCATCTCGGATTATATATGTCACACTATTGGTCTCGAGCCTCCTCCGTAATGGGAAGGAAATTAATCTAATATATCACGCTGGTCAGACGTGTTGGGTATGATTTCGAGTTTTTCTTCACTTGCATATATGTTATGTTCCTTAGTCGTCTCTTACGATCACCCATGGGTAAGATTGTTGTGAATTATATTCTTACTCCGTCACCACGCGGTAAAACAAGCATGAGCCGTCTTTTACGACCACACAGCAAATAATATTCTATATTCCCTTGAAAGGTTAAATGATGATAAAATCTTAGATGGTTATAAAAATAGAATGGCTGAGGTAATAAGAATTTATTTTTATATACACCATGCTATTTTTACTATTTAACGAAGTATTGTATAATATGACACCTGTATGCTTATTATTCATTGTCACAGCTAATATGTTAAATTTCTTCGATGACTAGTGACTTGTCTATTATATGTTGTGTCTATTTATATATTGCTAGCTTTTGCTTGCAATATATAAATTAACACAATATATCGTCCGCGTTAAAATCATGTGTTATCCTATTAAATATTTTAAAATTACACAGGGTGAAAATATAAAAGTAAAATAAAAGTTTCCGTATTGTACACTATTACACATAATGATTTCTGTAAGAGAGATAATGCCATATTGTCACTCTTGAGAGGCAGTTTGAGGCAGTTAGATATTACATTCTGAGATAAAATCTGCTTCCCTGGTATTCCCTTAACGTTTACGACTCTTTGCGTTTCAACAATTGTAACTTTGAATTTCGTAATATTCTTTTAGTGAGTCTTTACATCATAAAAGAAAGTAGACATTATCAAAATTTCATGTTTAATAGTTTCGGCCCAACGTTGATGAGGCAATCAATCAAAGTTTCGTTATAGGACCGTTCATAAATTACGTAAGGGATATTGAAGAATGATTTGGCCAACCGTAAGACATCATAAGATCGCAACTACTCCTCGCTGTCTCTTAATAAGATTTTTTGTAAGAAAATACTCTATTGATCAAATATAACTCCGTTAATTCTGAAAATATCTTCTTATTACAATTAGGTATCATTAACTCACTGCAATATCATTAATCTTATTAATAATCTATCACAGTTTTGACCAAAATTACTAATTTTCAATCTAATAACTTACGCAATGTCAGGTTAAATACAGCCTATAGTTATAAGATTACATAATTTATGAATGGCCCTTATGTGCCTATATAGATTTTCAACCTGTTGCTGTGTGGTGGTAGCGGCTACGAATACTACCAACACTTACTTTGCTCGTGGGTGTGAAATACAGAAATAATAAAATTCTACATTATCACTAAGCCTATATTATTAAACTAACTAACCTCTAGAATAATATAAAATACTTTATTATTTGCAGGTTTGTCAAGAGGAAGAGTTTTTACAACTAACGCCACAAGAACTAATTTGCTTGATACGTAAAGATGAACTAAACGTGAGAGAAGAAAGAGAGGTCTATCAAGCAGTTTTAAGTTGGGTATGTAGTTGCTACTTTACTTATGTTTTTTGCCGTACCACCCCCATCGGACCAGACCAGGTCATTAATATTTTATTTGTAGTCAAATAAATACAACAATTTGTGCAAATCGCATCCAGATACAGAACAATAATGAAACATCATAAATGATTGTTAAGACAATGGAGTAGGTGCAGTTTGTATTCGTTGATCATGTTTTTGAAGTCCCCTGGTCTCAGGGTCTCCTTATGTCTATAAGGATTTTTAAGTACATAGGCTCGCTTCTCCAAAACGACGGTAATATCTACCGGGAAGTTAGTAGTAGAATGAATGCAGGCTGGATGAAATGGCGACAGGTTTGGAGAGCAATATGTGACGCATGGATGCCCCTTAAACTTAAGGGGGAAAATCTACAAGAGTGTCATTAGACCTATCGTTATGTATGGATCTGAATGTTGGGCATTGAAAAAGACGATTGCATGCTACTGAGATGCCTATGTTATGATGGATATTTGGGGTGACAAGATTAGATAAGATACGAAATGAATATATTAGGGCAAGTTTGAAAGTAGCACCAGTGATAGAGAAGATTAGAAGCGCGAGATTTTCTTGGTATGGACATGTGATGAGGATGGATTTTGTAAACGAGGATATGTGTATGAAAGTTGTGAGTGCAGATATGACGGCTGATTGAAGATTGTGGAAGGCAAGAACGTGTTGTGCCGAACCCACTAAGCGTGGGGTGAGGGCAGGCAAATGATGAATGTCTCAGGGAACAACGCAGGGCGTTTTCTTTTATAAAAAAATACGCTTCGTTTATAAGTGGTTTTAATAAATAATTTTGGCAATATAAACATATTAATTATCCATCGCGTGTTTATCTACCCGTGAATGTGAGCAAAACCAAAATAATGGTCTTTGAAAGAGATGAAGCCAGAACAGATGTAAGAGTAACAATAGGTAATGATGTACTAGAGCAAGTGGATGAATTTGTATATCTTGGATGTGGATTTAGCCGAGATGGAAGGTACACCACTGATATAGAGCGAAGAGTGAATGCGGGAAATAGAGTGAACGGAGCGTTGAGGCAACTTCTCGGCAGCCACCACCTCAGCCAGAAGGCACGTGTAGCAATACATAATGCAGTGCTTGTCCCAACATTACTGTATGGAAGCGAGAGTTGGGTATGCAGAAAAGAGTATGAAAGTAAAATTAATGCGGTCGAAATGCGATCTCTGCGGAAAATCTGTGGAGTTAGGCTGACCGACCGCATTCGTAACGACGACGTAAGAGAGCGAGTAGGTATGAAAGAGAGTATTGGTGTAAAGATGCGAAAGGGAATGCTCCGATGGTTCGGACATGTGGAAAGAATGTCGAACGAACGTCTGGTTAAGAAGATATACAATGCGAAAGTGGAAGGATGTAGGTACCGGGTGAGACCGAGACTAACATACCTGGACCAGATCGGTCATGTACTGAAGGAAGGTGGAGTCAAGAGTCTCCGAAACCGGCGAGCGTGTATGAAGAGAATTATGGATGTTGAGGAAGCGAGTGAAGTATGCAGAGATAGAGTTCTCTGGCACTCTGTTCTCTCTGCCTACCCTGCAAGGGATATGGCGTGATGATATGTATGTATGTAATTATCCATATCTATTAAACTTCGATAAAACTAACCGCATTTTCAAGAATTTGTTCATCGTACGTCATAATATCGGCTGAGAATAGATAACGTATCTTAATACCGGTTGTCGTCATTCATTGCTACTTTTGGAATAACATGCAAACTCTTGAAAAAATCATACCACGTTATTAACACTACCAATTTCTTTTTATTTTTTTTTAAAAAGAACATTTTTTTGAAATAATAAATTGGTCGCCATTCTCTTGGTTTTATGTCAGTCTATTTTTACGATCACCCACGAGGTAAAGTATTCGATGGTGAAACGTTAACATTGAAAGCATGAGAACTTCGAAACTTTTAGTCATTAGTTTAAGTATATATTGGTTAAACTCGCTGTGGAGTGAAAGAAAATATATTAATTAAGATTAAAAAAGAAATATAAAAATTCTGTGTGTTGGCAGAATAATAATACAATACTTTTTTTTTTTTGGTTGACTATGGATGCGTCTCGCCCCGCCGAATCGGTCCGGGGTGACGGCAAGGCGGCGCGTGACCCCATAGACCCACCGTAAAACTCCTCTCTCTTCGCCGTGCGAGCAGACCACCGGTACTCGATTTTTGACTTCGGTGGCCATAATAATACAATACCTACGCGACCTCCTTTCTTTTTCGTGGATGACATATATGTAAGAAATGGTAAACTCTAACTAAAATCTACGAATGCGTCTGACCAGCGTGGTATTGTCAATCATCAGTCAATTTCCTTCCTGTTGTGAAGGCGCGGTTTGAACTCAATAGTGGGATGTGAATGAGACCTAAAATAGCTATAAAACAATGGGTATGGTATAAGCTAATAGCACGGACTTTCGCTCGAGGCTGCTATAAGCACGTGCTCTGCTTGCGTTTATGATAAAGATGATATTGTGCTTGCTCACCCTGTAGGGATAGATGTCTAATTAGCTTTAACCTGTGGGCATAGACGTCTAGTTAACTTTATCCCTGTGAGGATAGACGTCAAGTTAACTTTACCCCTGTGGGGTTTTTTCCAGACGTGTAGTTAACTTTACCCCTGTGGGGATAGACGTGTAGTTAACTTTACCCCTGTAGGGATAGATGTCTAGTTAAGTTTACGTCTATGGGCATAAAAGTCTAGTTAATGTTATCCTATGAAGATGGCTACTTTATAATATTGCATTTCAACACCCCATCCAGTGTAATTTATACACTAGAACTATCCTCAACAACATTCAGAAATAATAAATGTCGCTATCAACGGTTACACTTACAAGTAACGAAAAAAAATTCAAAGGTTTCTGATGTTTACGCGAATATTTACACATTTGAAATAAAACGATTTTTACGGATTCTATCGCTTTTGTATTTGATATTAATTTCCCCACGTTTCGAACACTGCATTGATTAGACCTCCCGTGACCATGATCACTATAGTAACAAACGCGATAGAATACGTAAAAGTAGTTTTATTTAAAAAAAAATCAAATGTTATAAAAGTAAGAAGTATTCACAGGGGTCGGTCCTTTAGTATTCCGCATTGCTATACGATACATATATGCATGTGGCCCAGTGACTTGTGATAACACACGATTATGAGTACTTTTGTACGTCACACAACGTGATGTCATTGATTACATTTCAATATCAAATACGAACAATATATTAGATACATAGGGCTGTCAATACTCCAAGTTTAAACTGAAAAACTACTATTTTGAACAGTGCATCGCTGGTCGACTTTGATCGGCCATTTGGGATGATATCATTGTATCGTGGGACCTTATAAACCGCTGTGCCCAACTTAAATAAGCCAAAAATAATATGATACTCTATGTATTGTTAGTCCTTTTCATAAAACATAAAAGAATATGTTGTTTTTTTATCAATTTGGTAATTAGAAAGTTGGCAACCCTAAACAGAAGTGGAAATGAACGTGTCTACTCTGTCCCAGAGTCTGATGAAGCTATTGTTTTATACAAGTTGGCGGAGTTGGGTCTGCAAAGGCCTTAATTTAGTCAATTTTTATTGTTTTTTATTTTTTTATTTACATATATTTTTTTGTTGATCTTTGTACAGTGTCTTACAGGGCGATGTGGTCGCATAGCGACAAAGCCCTTTAAATAAATTAAAAAAGAAAAAAAAAACGTGTCTACTCTATAGGCACCTAAGTATATATTTATTTATCAATTCATAGTTTTAAAAAGGACGTAGATCTTTGCAGTTTGAGTTCAATATTTTTATGCTAATATTACAAGGTCATTTGTGACGTAGTTTATCGTCTCACAACGTGAATTAGAAGGCTACGTTGCAATGGCTATAGATACTCCAATCGTACGATGACATTCAAATAAATATTGCAAAATAATTATGCTTCGGTTGTTGTATAAATATACCAGAAGACCGTTTATAGGTTTGCAAAAATGTATCATGATTTCTTGAAAAAAAAAAACTATTTCTCATTAAATTACACATTTTTGTCAGATTAAACATTGTGAAATATCGATACCTAAATTTTTATCAAACATTGCCTGTTTGATTTTGAGAAGTTTCTTATATCTGCCAAGTCCAAGGCCAATATTCGCTATTGGCCTGAGAAATTAAAATGCGGTACACTTAAAATATTCTTTTTTATTGCAAATAAAATATTTAAATTGGTTCATATTTAAATACATCATATAGTTTGTACAATATGTCGACGAGTTAATTAAACCCTTTTTGATGTTGACTCTGAACAGTCTGGCTACCGCCATTATAGTCCATTGAAATGTTACATTTTTGTGGATCGCACAAAGTATTGTCCTACGTGGGAATCGAACCCACGGCACTAGCACGGAAGGTCGGTATCTTAACCACTACGCCATCATTCAATGTGTTTATTTGTAATGACAAATAACTGAAAAAAGCTTATCATTAGAGTGACGATTGTTTTTGTCAAATCCAGTTTATGGTATTCAGAAAATTATCTCAATGTTTAATTTAATAACCCCTATAAAAAATATAAAAAGTACATTTTTATTCTGTTCATGACAATCCATATTTTCCAGTTAAATATACAAATAAATTCATGTTATCAAAAGTAAATAAACGCTCCGATATCGCTTCGTCATCCTGTTGTCATTAAAAAAGCTTTTTTTTTTTTTATTAAACCAGTATGGTTTCGCATTTTAGTGTGTACGTGCCTCGTGGCATGTAAATTTTATATTGAAAAAAAAATGCTTCGTCAAACTGTTGCCCTAAATTAAACTTTATACTAAGTAGGTGCCTACTTACATTATTTCTTATTCAACGTTTTCCAACACGTGAGCTTCATAAAATATGAATATTTCCAAGATACCTACTTAACATGAATTCATTAAAATATAATGCTATTATTACAATATTTTTTATAGTCACTTAAAACAATCATAGCTGGTAGGTAGGTAAGTATACATTATGAAATCACCATTGTTTGTTATCGTAAAATAATAAATGCTGTATTTTTAGATAAAGGGGCATCCCCTTTTAAAAGCAATAGGCTGAACGAATAGACAACTCTGGTAAAATATATTGTTATAGAGTTTATGTCAAGTTTTCCTCCTTGATTTGCCCTTGTAAGATTAGATACTGTGGTTATAGGCAAATAAGAATAATGAGCAAATAACATCAGGGCAAAAACAAATATTTATTCTTAGAATAATAACACATTGACAGCATAGATGGCGTAGTGGTTAAGATATCGATATTCCGTGCCAGTGCCATGGGTTCGATTCCCACGCAGGTCAATACTTTGTGCGATCCATAGAGTATGGTTCTGAGTCTTGATATAATTTGTCTGCGTTAATTGCATGTTTGTAAACTCCCCCGCAATACAAGGATTATTTTCTTTAAAGGGTGATGTATAAAAAAATAACACATAGGTAATATCTTATTGTTCTAAGTATTCCTAAATATAAAGATGCCAACCCGTCTAGCTATTATACTATTAGTAGGCCAATTACTCTCTCGTTGCAAAGGAGGACCGTACTCAACCACGAGATATAAGAGTTCAAGAAAGAAAAAAAGGCGTTTCTACCTATGTCATTGTCAAATAAGACACAGTGTCCGTTAATTATTAGTGGTAGGACCACGCTGTTGACAGTTCTCTGTCTGCAGACGTAGACCGGTCCGTCCGGGGTAGTACCACACTCTCGCAGAAGATCGACGTCAGAGTAATGGCAATGTGCTATTGCGCCACATGAGTAAATAAACATACAGAGATACAGAGACCAAGCTTCTAAGGAGTGAGCAAAATTGTTACCTATTCTGATAGGGTTGGCACATGAGGATGAAAATAAATACACAAAACGTTTGTCAGCTTTTTATGTATGGATATTTTTTTACAAATTGCTTACTCTAAATAGTTTTCTTTGTAATGTTTGATTTTTAATAATTTGTTATATCTCTTAATCGAATGATAAATTCTAAATCTAATATAAAGATTTTTTAAATAATCAATGGGAAAGCACTTGCATGGCATATTAAATTTACAATCTTGTATACGTTTTAGTATATCACTACCAATATTAACAATATTTATTTCTAGATCCGAAATATTCTCGAAATTTCTTCTCAAGCAATTCAACAAATGCGATGAAGTTGTCAGGAGGTATTATTAAAAAACCCAATTGTATACTGCTTTCGTTAAAGTCTTTGTAATGGCTGAAAAAAGAGTCGTTCTCCATATTTATAGGTTGTTCAGATCTATTAACACACAATGTCATTTTAAAAAAAAAGATATGTTTTTATTTTTTCGATTGTTGTTCATGCACACAGTACAATAAACCATATTTACACTCTTTCTAATTAATTCAACTTTCAAATTTAAACAAACACGCACGACGCGATGCACAGCGAGCGGTGAGTGAGCCCTTTGTTTGAGCACTGGCCGAACCATCTTAAACAGGTTTCGTTCCGTACGTGACGAGCCGCCAGTGCTCACGCACACATGCGCATCATACTTGTAGTGATGTACCTACCGTGGCGCGGTTGTTTGAAGGTTTGTCTCTGTCTCTGTACGTTTATTTATTTACTCATGTGATTGCGCTTCGTTCGGTGAGCGAGAGAACCGGAAGCCCAACTGGGTGGGTTTGGGGATTGTAATGGTAGGCAGCCAAGCTATACCCTTGGTGCAGCAAAGGTCCATGGGCAGCAGTGACACTTACCATCAGTCAGGTTTGCTGCTTGCTCGTTTGCCACCATAAGCAATAAAAAAAGGGTTTTGTTACGAATGTTCCTTTTCTTGCATAGATGTTATATGAGTTTTATATCCCTTAGTCGTCTCTTAAGATCACCCACGCCTAAGATAGGGGGTGGTAAATTGTATTCCTACTCCGTCACCACACGGAAAGGTTTTCATTCTTAGAGTGGGCTGTTATCATAATTAAATTTAAAAAAGAAATGTTTATATTTCAATTTATTGACAGGTGAAATATGATGAAGATCGACGGTACCCGCGCATGGAACATATTCTACAAGCGGTCCGTTGTCAGTACCTCACACCGAGCTTCCTCAAAGAACAAATGAGTACATGTACTGTACTTAGGAAAGTACCCGCCTGCAGGGAATACCTTGCCAAGATATTTAAGGTAAACAAAGATTTATTATATTAAACATCAATATTTGCTCGAATTGCTATTTATAAATTTATTTCCAATCATTTAAAGATTAGATTACTTGTAATCACTATTTAAAGATTGCATTACTTGCTGGCCGACAAGTAATGTTATGAGGTCATAACCCCTGTGCTTAGTTTACACATAGATTTGCCTGATTTATTTATCAGTTATCATATTCTAAGCTCACTTCTTACATCATCCATTCATCCATCCATCAGCCCGTTAACGTCCACTGTCGAACATGCCTCCCTACGCGAATGAATGAATATACAAATAATTAGGCTGTGTGGTAGTGGATGTCATAAAATCACTAAGAGCTTTATGTTGACCTGGGGCAGCTCCACCTGTTGCGGTCTGGTTAACAATTACTTTCCCAATGAGGTTTGTCGTTAGGCAGGCGGCCGGCAGAAAACTTTACTTTTTAGAAGATATGCGTTATTTTTTTTATTGCTTTTGGTGACAAACGAGCAAGCAGCACATCTGATGGTAAGTGTCACTGTCGCCCATGGACCTTTGCAATACCAAGGGTATAGCTAGGCCGCTGCTTACCAATAAAATCCCCAAACCCACCCCAGTTGGGCTTCTGGCTCTCTCGTTCACCGAACGAAGCGCAATAGAGCACATTGCCATTACTCAGACGTCGATCTTCTGCGAGAGTGTGGTACTACCCCGGATTGCCCCGGAAGGACCGGCCTGAGGCTGTAGACAGAGAACTGTCCACAGCGTGGTCCTACCACTATGCGTAGACTCCATGTAATTGAGATGAGAGCAGAATGATGATAATGATGAAAGGTCAAAATAATCTTCAAAAATACATATCAAGCATAGATGCAGTAATATGGAAGATATTTCATGATGACAAAAGCATTACATTAGTGTAACTATATTGTACATCTTTATCTCTGTTCATTCCAAATGATAAGCAAACATGATGTGACCGATCCAATGGCGATGGGTTAAGTCGCCACGCATCGCCCTTTCGTCGCCCCTGACGTAATGGACGGCGTGTGTCTATAGTCTAAACCATAGCCTGCCAAAAAAAAAACAACGCAATTAGTGATTTGAGCATTTTAAGATGGTCTTTAATTATTTTTGTTTTGTCGTAGGATCTCACATTACACAAGAAACCAGTAGTAAAAGAACGAAGGCCGAACACTCCCCGCATCATATACGTGGCAGGAGGCTATTTCAGACACTCGATAGATCTATTTGAAGCATTTAATTTGGACGACAATTGCTGGACAACACTACCAAGACTAACGGTGCCTAGATCTGGATTAGGGGCGGCATTTCTTAAGGTAAACTAATTTTGATATACCTAGTAGTGATTTCTAATTTAATTATTATTATGCTTTGTACTGAATTATTAATAAAATTCACTTAATAATTATCATTTGCTTGTTCTAATTTGTGTTCCTTGCATGTTTATATTCATGCATGCTTTGTAAAAATGTACATAATTATATCTGTATGTAAAATAGAGAAAAAAACATTGTGTTAAAGTGCGCGTTACTCTATTTATATTGAATAAAATTGCTGAAAAATAAATAAATATTTCTTTACTTTAGAGATTTAGAAACATTTCGTTAGGTTTCCTTATTTATATTGTTATACAAATGTGGCAAACGTATCTATTAAACGTGACATTAAAAAAAGCATTTTAAATAATAAGGGTGTCTTACTTCTAATTTAATAAATAGTTATTTGACAAATTAATCTGTGGCGATTTTTTTTTCATATTTTATTTACTGTACCATTATTGCTATGTACGAATAATTATAAACGACTACTGTACTATATCTACAGTTATTTGGTTAAAATATCACTAATAGAAATGATATCTCTTCAAACATTTATTCATGTGGGCTTCCACAGTGATAATTTAAATGACGCAATTTTTTTTTAATAGAAACTAGTTTAGTATTATCGCCTAATAAACACAATTATGACTCGAGACAAAATGGTCCAGTTATTATATCGTGGTCACTATAATTACCTATTAAAGTTACAAAACACAATACATTTGGTTCGTCGCCTATTTAGTTTTATTAAACAGCTGTTCACACCGACCTCGTTCGTTCATTAAAGATTTATAGACAGCCAAATTACTTCTTCGTATTTATTCTTTATTTATTATATACAAATATTCCTCATAAAAATACCAGATGAATCAAGTTTGCACTCCACATTTGGTGTTTACCAGACTGCGTGTGACACCATGGCTAGGTAGGTAGGTAGAATAGAAAGCCCATACAGGCTCCATCCCAGCTTTTGCAACCTAAACATAAACTTGAGCGTTTAGTACGTTCATATAGTTGGAGAAAAATGTAATAATTTCTGATGATTACGCGAAATCATTTGAAATAAAACTATTTTTAAGGATTTTACCGCGTTTGTATTTGGTTGCACTCGAGCAGGCTGTCCCAGTTACCTGAAATTAGTTATAAACATTACTGAACGGCGATAATTGTTTATCGAATTAATATTCCGTCTCCCACCCAGGCCCTCTTGGCCTAGTTCGAACCTGCTGGCATTAAGTTGAAACATTCACCTGTTATATGACGAGGACGCTCTGCTACATGAAGTCGTGACATCCGTCAAGGAGGTTTTATAACAATTGCATCTGAGGAAAGTGTGGTGCTAATTTAAATACCGCCACTATATATTTACTTTTATTTATTAAAATATTTTATACATATTTACAGGGTTTATTTTATGCGGTTGGTGGTAGAAATACGTCGCCTGGTTCATCATATGACAGCGATTGGGTTGACGTGTACAACCCAGCAACGGAACTCTGGCGACCTTGCAGTCCAATGTCAACGCCTAGGCATAGGGTAAGTGTAACATACAATTTAAATAATCAGCCTATTCGATTCTAATGTAGTACATAGTCTTGCCCAAGTGGTATATACCATAAACGCCATCTGTTGAGATAATTTTGATAAAAAACGTTATCAGCAAGCAACTTGGTACGCGGACCTAGTTTAGTAAACTAAGGTATCATGGGGAGAATGGGTGACTGCATTCCATTGGGAAAACTTTATCATCAACAACGATCGCCAAATTATGGCATGATTCTACTTTTGGGTGGGCTAATTTCCAATACTGGACTTGCATAGGCTGATGAATAGAGTAATAATTTTAATTTAATAAGAGTGAGGACATATCTTAAATATTTATATGTTATTTGTTACGTCAGGTAGGTGTAGCGGTAATGGATGGTCTGCTGTACGCCGTTGGCGGTTCAGCTGGCTCTGAATATCATAAATCTGTTGAGTGGTAAGTTTTAATTTTAACATCAACTGCATAGATACCTTTTTTTTTTTTTTTTTTTTTTTCGCAAGGTGGGACCATGGATGTGGTCGCGCCCCGGCAAATCGGCCCGGGGCGACGGAAGAGGCGGCGCGCAACCGCATGGACCCACCCTGCAAACACCTCTCTTCGCCGTGCGAGCGGACCACCGGTACCCGATCTTTGTCTTCGGTGGCCCGCCCGGCGATATACCCTCTCGGGTTCCTCTCTCGTCGACGCCCCGACAGCTTTCGCCGTCGAGGCGTCGCCCTCACGCGGTGGCCTCACGTCGGGTGACCGGACAATTCCCCGGTCCGATCACCCGAAGCCTCGGTTAGGGCGGCATCAGGCGCAGATACTCGCGCATGCGCCGCCCCGGCCGCGGGCGGCGGCCCGGGTCACGGGAATCCTCCCGGACTCGTTCCGCCGCCTCCTTCTGCGAGATGACAGCCTCGCAGAAGGCGAACTGCATAGATACCTTAGTGGTTAAGATACAGACTTGCCGTTAAGCGGTAGTGGTCGATCTGCCGTCTCAAGTGTCACAGGTTCGATTCTCACACAAGACAATACTTTGTAATTGTTGCTCTGAGCCAGTGTAATTTGCATTTGTTAATTTAATTGTATGTTTGTAGAATTACACTAGGATTAGTTTTCTTAAAGTGATGGATCGATTTCGATGCGATTTTTTACGTGAAAGTGATTTGCGGTGTTCTTTAGGTTTGTTAAAAATCGAACCAGCAGTTTGAAGAGTGTGAATTAGGTATTATCAAAATGACATAAGGCATTTTCGACATGAAATGGAACTATATGTTCTATAGTAACTAAGACGCAAGTAACTTTTCTTCTTTAACTAATATATAAAAATATTTTAGGCTAATATGTAACGCTGCGACAAATAGAAAGTGAGTAATGTCTATAAGTGTTATGTGTGGAAATCGGGCGATGTTTGTTAGCAATACGACATCGCGCATCGAGCGACCACGCAGTCGACGTTACATGACAACTGTTAAGATAACAAAAGTGTTGATTGATTTAATGTGGATATTATTAATGTTAATATTATTATACTATAATATACTTACACGTACAGCAATAATATAAATGCTGTGAAGTAGCGGCTAAGAATCCTTAGTTTGTTCGCGGATGTCGTAAAAGTATAAGAGCTTTATATCGACGTTTTTTTTTTGCGGTGGGCTATGGTGTAGCCACGCCTCGTCAAATCGGTCCGAGGCGGCGGAAGAGGCGACGCGCGACCCCATAGAACCACCCTGCAATGCGCCTCTCTTCGCCGTGCGAGCGGGCCAACGAAACCCGATCTTTGTCTTCGGTGGCCGGCTTTATATCGACCTGGTGCAACTTCATCTGATACCGTCTTATCAACAATTGCATTCAGGAGGAATAATGTCCGCCAGGCGGACAGTTAAAAACTATTGCCAATAACTTTTCAATATGTGCAATTGATGATGAGTACCCAAGTAATTCAGTCATTTAAATTATTGTTATTTTTAAGTTACGACCCAGAGCGAGACGCGTGGACATCAGTGGCATCGATGAGGTGCGCTCGGCTCGGTGTGGGTGTGGCCGTTGTCAATCGGTTACTGTATGCCGTGGGAGGTTTTGATGGCGCAAGGCGGATAGCCTCCGTCGAGTGTTACCACCCAGAAAACAACTGTTGGAACGAAGTCGCACCAATGAATATCCCGAGGAGTGGAGCTGGTATGTTTTCTACGATACAGATTGAATTTCTTTTATTCTTCAGACGGAGTAAGAGTATAAATCACCGTTCCCCTTATTTGGCCATGGCTGTCGTAAGAGAAATAGAATCCTATACTAACTGCTGACCAATGGTAAATTTCCCTCCCATTTTGAAGGAGGCACGAGCACATTGGTGGGAGTATATGAATTAAGATGATGGTATTCTTAAAAAGGATTCTCGTTTACTGTCGCCTATCCTGTAATGCCTATGCCTGTAATCTGCAATCTTTCAGCTCGTAAGTTATAGATACAATTTTTTTACAACCCATTCTATACTAAGGAATTTGTACTTGTTCCGTGTGGTACGTTATAAACATACAATAAACGGACACCAGTAACACCCAGACTCGGAGCAATAATTTGTGGATCGCACATGGTCGTGGTCCTGAACTATTTGAAATCTAGTCCAACAGCCTCACCAATTCGACCAAGGCGCTTGTCTTATAAGTAGCTTGGCATTTGACATGTAAGCTACTTATAAAAAGTAATTAATAATGGATTACCGTCATATATCGCCTTGTAGCAACTTCACGATAAATAAGGATATAATTAACGCCCTCTTACTTTTTTATTCCTTATGGTGGCAAAAGACTCTCTGCACCTGATAGTAAATGTTACTGTTGCCCATGGACCTTTGCATATCAAGGGTTATAGTTAGGCCGCTGCCTATCAACCAAAATCTCCCTAATTTGGGCATCGGGCTCACCGAACGAAGCGCAACATATATTGCCATTGCTCTGACGTTTGAGCGGTACATACTCGTGGGAATAGTAAATATCGCCTAACAGTCTCACCAGCTAAGTGGTCAGCAGGTCTCTCTTGGAATACGTAACATCGCGCTACGATATCCAACCCGCCAACCAATCGTAGCGCTTACGACACGATATCCTTATTTTTGGGAGGGATCTACGTTAAGCAATGGACGGCGTAAAAATAAAAGAATGATAAAACATCACCTCTAATTCCATTAATAATTGATAAACAAATACCATTACAGGTGTGGCAGCATTGAATCAATATATTTACGTGGTGGGTGGCTACGATGGGTCGCAGCAGCTAGCTTCTGTGGAGCGTTACGACACGGAGCGTGACACTTGGGAGCTGGTGGCGTCCGTAAACATAGCCCGCTCGGCGCTCTCACTCACCGTACTCGACAACAAACTATACGCATTAGGTAATATAACAATTACATCTACGGACACCGCGACCAAGGTCCTCATGTATAGATGACTTTAAAAAAAAATAAAAGAAGTAACAAATTTTCCTTATGGTAGAGCACATTATCGAGAATACGATGTGAGAATATAATTCACCATCCATTTTGTTCCCGGCCATGGGTAATATGGTGGGCTATAGGTTGTATATATATAAGCTGTGTGGTAGCGGCTACGAACACTACCAGCCCTTACTTGCTCGTGGATATCGTAAAAGACGACTAAGAGCCTTATAACGACTTGGGCCTACTACATCTGATGCCGTTTTGGTCAACAATTACATTCCCAAGGAGAGACGTCCGGCAGGCGGTCGGTCATAAAACTATTGCCAATAACTTTTACAATATTTACCATGAAAGAAGAGCACAAATTTTATCGACACCAAATAATTGGAATAAGAGTAGGAGAATGATGATGATGGGTAATAATATGGTGGACTATAAAAGGTGACTAAAGAATAAGATATGTAGATAACATCGTAAATTTGATATTAAACCTTATGCACTTTCTACTGAAGATAAGAACTCTGTATAGATAGATGGT
This sequence comes from Lymantria monacha, assembly GCA_905163515.2. Classification (NCBI taxonomy): domain Eukaryota; kingdom Metazoa; phylum Arthropoda; class Insecta; order Lepidoptera; family Erebidae; genus Lymantria; species Lymantria monacha. The sequence continues at coordinate 10,499,236 of LR991088.1, forward strand.
CAGCCCAAATAGTGCAAATAGTGGTTATACGGCAAGTTATGGGATTACACGCCGCTCCTTCCATCACCCCGAATACTTCAGGCGAAATTTGATTGGACAATAGCTTATAAAAGAAAATTTTTGGTCAATTTTCATCTCATGATCGAGCAGGCTCGAGCCCAACAGTGGGATTTACAAAGGAAGAACATATATTTAGTGCATTACTCAGGGGCTCATACTACAAGTAGTGCCTAAATAAGAAGACAATTCAGCCTTTCCTTTCATTTAAAAATAATTATATTGTTCTCAGGCGGTTACGACGGCACATCGTTCCTGAATATTGTGGAAGTGTACGAGCCAGCGACCAACACTTGGACTAATGGACCGCCATTGATGTCTGTCCGTAGCGGTCACGCGTCCGCCGTCTGCTATCAACATTGTGCGCCGCTGACTGAGCCTTGCGACCCAACCCCTACCGTTATTCAAAAACTTGGCAAACGCGCTTCAGCCTCAGGCTCCTCAGTCTCTGGCACTTCGTCCAGCACTACATCCAGAAATGATGATATACCTACAGCCAGTAACATTATAGGAACGTTATCTAACCCTCGAGCACCGAGAGACTATTTGCAATGACAGTAATCACCATTATGGTGACAATACCTACAAGCATATACATTATTCATGTACTGGATAATAGATCCCATGGAAATGTCCCATTTAGATTTTTAATGGATTAGGCATTATTATGAAATGTTAAAACTACCGCTTTGGAGTTAAAAACATAGCATGGCTAACTGGGGTATCCTGGTGGAGAGTTGACATTGATGGACTTTTAGGAAAGCAATGTGGAATGCATTGTGACATTTGCTCACTACTTTTTATGACATTTGCTTTCTTATGACATTTGCTCACTACTTTGAGCAAATGTCTTTATCCCTTCCGAGGTAAAAGTGAGATAACATCAGAAAACTGTTTTATTAATAAAATTATTTTTCTCAAATACTTTTTTGACTTTACATTTTCATCATCATTTAAATAATAATATTAAAAACAAAATTTGGATAATTATAAACAGGACTAAGGAATACAATTACTGTTTTCTAGTTATCTATATTTTAAAGTTTTATATTGTCTAATTTCTGTCTGGCAACTTATTTAATATTCATCAGATGCAACTATCATTATTAACCTATATCTGTTTTAAATTAACTGAACGAGGAATTATGATGCGAAGTATGTTTAAAATCCAAAACGATACCAATTTTTATGTGCCTAATACAAGTTTATATTGCAATTTTTTTAATGGACTGATACTATTTCAGCTTAGTAATTTAGGTGACAGCCTTTCAGCATTAACAGATCGGCCTGGAACAATACCCTGTCAATATTCTCATATGCTTGCTGTCTGGTGGCGGCTATTATTATTATTTATTTATTTTACGCTTTATTGTACACCATATTACATACAAATTAAAAACTTAAAATAACTATAGTAGGTACAATGGGCGGCCTTATCGCTAACAGCGATCTCTTCCAGGCAACCTTTGTATGGATAAGATTAGCAAACAGAGAGAAAGTGGTAGATGATGGTGTAGTAATACTATATATAAATATATATACACATACATACACACATACATACATACATCATATTAATACACATACATATACATACATATAATCACAGAGGTATATATATACACAAATACCATGCATACATAACTATATTTAAACAGTAGTACAAACATGTATAAATATATCAATACCAACTAATATATAAATAAATTACAATATTGAGTGCATAAGAATTGTATATAATATTTCATAGCAAGGGAATTAATGATATTAAGATTCTACAGAGTCAGATAATGCGTTTTTAACAACAACTTAAATGCAGACAAGGTTTTGGCCTGACGTATTTCCAGCGGCAGTTCGTTCCACAGGCGTATTGCTGTAACAGTGAAGGAGTTGGCGTAAAAAGTTGTGGAATGAAGTGGAATTTTCAGTTTTAGATTTTCTGATGATCTTAAACATTTTGCATGGGTTTCGTGTAGATACACGAAACGGTCTTTGAGATAGGAAGGAGCTGAAGGATTGAACAAGACATTGTAAAGTAAGGAGAGAGTGTGAGTATTCCGGCGAAGGCGTATTGGTAACCACTTGAGCTGAGATCGAAATTGTGAGACGTGATCATATTTACGAAGACCAAATATGAATCTTATACAGACATTTTGAAGGCGCTCAAGTTTATCTAATTGGTTTTCAGTGAGATCTAGATAGCTGACGTTAGCGTAATCAAGGACGGGAAGGAGTAAAGAAGTTGCAAGCGTAATTTTAGTGGCAATCGGCAGGAAATTTCGCAATCTTCTAAGAGCTCCTGCAGAAGCAAACAGTTTTCGACTCACTTCCTGAAGTTGCGAATCCCAACCAAAATTTGAATCAATTACTAAACCTAAATTTTTTACACTTCGGCTTATGGGGATGACAGTACCGTCGAAAAGAATCGGAGGTAGATTCGACCAATCGACCCTGGAAAGCAGTCTGCTACTACCCACAAGGCATACCTGAGTTTTTGCAGGATTCACAACAAGTCCATGATCCTTGCTCCAGGAGTTTATTTTGTCTAGGTCATAGTTGACTTTATCAACAGCATCAGTTATTTGCGACAAATGAGCCTGCGTGTAAATTTGTAGGTCATCTGCATAGAGGTGGAAGGAAGAAGTAAGATTATTGGAAATAGAGTCAATGAAAATTGAGAAGAGCAGAGGGGATAAAACGCCGCCCTGGGGCACACCGACTGTTGTATTACACCAATTGGAGTGGTTATTTTCAATCTGAATACGTTGTCGGCGGCCACACAGGTAACTAAGAAACCAATTTAATACAGTCGGAGATAGATTAAGTGAGCGAAGTAAAGTTATCAGAATATCGAAATCTACAGTATTGAAGGCATTGCTAAAATCTAACAGAGCTAAGACCGTTAATTTTCCACACTCCATGCCAGATCTAATGTCGTCCGTAATGTTGATAAGGGCTGTGGTGGTACTGTGTCCAGGACGGAAACCGGATTGGAGGGGATTGAGGAGATTATTTCTAACGAGGAAATCACTAACCTGGGTGTGGACGAGACGTTCAAGGACCTTGGAAAGGAAAGGCAAGATGGATATAGGACGATAGTCGGTGAATAATGTTGGATTTCGGTTTTTAGGTAGAGGAGTTATTAGGGCATCTTTCCACGCAGAAGGAAAGGTACCACTGGTTAGGGAAAAGTTAAGGATGTAACAGATAATGGGAAGGATTTCATCAAGGATAGGTAGAATCATTTTACGGCTGACAGAATCAGTTCCAATTGCATTGGATGTGATCGACATTATGCACTTCTTAACATCACAAGCAGTACATAAATTAAAGACAAATTGCGGGTAACTAGGAGTTGGAAGAGATGAAAGGTATTTTAACGTACTAGCCTTAGTAGATGTAGGAAAGTTAGACGAAGCGGAGAAGTGAAAATTAAGAAGGTGAAGGTTTAAGTCTTTAGGGTTCGTTTCTTGGCGTATTTTGCCAATTCCTAACGTTCTAAGAAATTGCCAGACTTTAGCTGGACTTTCATTTTGAACAGCATTATATATATGCTGACGCTGCGCATCTCTGCAAACCTTGTTGCAGTGATTGCGGATTGAGATGTATCTTTTCAGATTAGATTCATTGGGCTTAATTTTGTATTTAAATTTTGCCGAGGCTTTTTGAGATATCAGAACTTTAATTTTATTTGTAAGCCACGGCGCAGGCGGATGTTTAATTTTTACAGCTCTAACAGGCGCATATTTGTCGTAGAGCCGAATGATGTTAGTCGTGAGAATATCAATTTGTACATCAGTAGACTCAGAATTAGTTAGGGGCGTCCAGTCGATACTGCCAGCATCTGCACGCAGATTGTCTAGATCCATGCCAAGAAAATTACGTTGCATCCTGATTTTAGGTTTATGTTTAGGAGGTCGGAGTTTATATGATAGAAACAATAAATCATGATAAGAAAACATATCGGCTGGGCATTGTCCATACTTAGCGACATACTCGTTTGAGGAAACCATAATAAGATCGAGAAGAGAAGGAGTACAATTAGGAAAATTGTGAGTGGCATCAAGGGGCAAAATAGACATTACAAGAGTTAGATACAGCGCGAAGGGATTTAGAACGGTGGTCATTTTTTAAGAGGCATGTATTAAAATCGCCCATTATTACAGTATGATTATAAGGCAGCATTAGCTTAATCAACAAAGTTTCAAAAGAGGAAAAGAAGTCTATGCGTAAAGAAGGACAGTAATAAAGACCAAGGAGAAGCTTAGTGTGGTTGAGTTCAACCTCCAAGAACAGACACTCACCACAGTTCGAGGGTGGAGGCTGCGAAGATGTGTGTAAAATTTTAAATTTAATGAAAGAGCGGAGATAGATGGCGACACCACCTCCACCACCGACAGAGCGATCATTTCTAATCAGATTGAACCCAGGAAGGCAGTATGAAGTAGAGGGTAGACAAGGTTTTAACCAAGACTCTGAAATAAGGATAGCATGTAAGTTTTTACAGTCAAAGTTAGTCAGCATATCTGGGAAATGTGCCGGAATACTCTGGGCATTGATGTGAATAACATTGAAATTTTTAGGAACATCAGAAAAGTTGGACTTAATGTTGTCATTTAACGCTGGTAAACTTGCGAAACTATCGCAAGAGTTATTGCTATATGCAGAATAAAAACTTTCACTATCACTGACATGTATACTACTAACCTTTACATTGCTCGTGGGGGGGTCGTATAAGTCAGCTCAGCTTTACATCGATCTGATATCCTCTGGCCTACAATTATATTCGCAAAGAGGATTCAGGCAGGTGGCTGGTCATAAAACTTTTGCAATATGAAATATATACGATGGAATAAGGGTACCTATTGATTTGATCCCAAGTAATTGAGATAAGAGGAGGATGATGATGACTTCCACGTTTACATGTTCAATCTCGAAATTACATTGCCAACAAAATAATGTTTGTATAAAGCTAATAATATTAATAACAAGTAATATTAGTGTACTCGCCAAATTCGTAAGTTTAATACCTGATCATAGTTTAAGCAGAACTTGATCTTTCTTCTTCTTCTTTTTTGTATTGGCCTGATTGAATGTAGTATTGTATATGCTCCATTATATATATTCCATTATTATATATATTCCATTATTGTATATACTCCATTATATATATTCCATTATTGTATATACTCCATTATATATATTCCATTATTGCCAGTGTCGAGTTATAATTTTCTTCACATCTTTAGTCTCTTCATGTTAGTCATTGTCTGTCAGTAAGTCAAATCATCGCCATCAGCAGTGCTATGGCCACACTGTTAATGGTAAATTTTGGTGAAAATGTTGTAAAGCACTTTTATATCACTATTCACTAGATCCAAGCTGTTCCTTGGCATCACATTATATAAAATGCCATCAAAATTATTTATATGTTAAAACACTGAGATATTGAATGTAATACAAGAAACCACGACATAACCTCTTTACATTCCCGCCAAAAGTCCAAATTTGGTCTTTAAAATAAAAAAAAAATAAAAGTTATTTAAAATGAAATTAAGTTCATCAATCACAATCTCTAACCTTATTCTAAAATCAAAGAATTTAATCGTTATGACGAATCTGTTCCTTGCCTTACCGAATTGTATGACAAAGTAACTGATATTTTCAAAACTAACTTGCCTGCATTAACTTTGGAGAAAACTTAATTATGTAAAGAGTGTATTATATTTTATATGCTGTTATTCTGTAAAGGTAAGTTCAAAATGCAAAACACCCTTCATATCTTGAATTTCACATAAAGGGAAACAATATTGCGTCTATCGGACGGTTTCAGACTTCGTACAAACAAAAAGCATACCCAATAATACTAACCGACCCAGGATAAGAACCAAAATTAATATATAAAATATTGCAGATCTAATGCTCGATTTCACCAACGATGCCTAAATTTTAAGTACGACCTTAGGCATTTTAGACATCAATATATTCTTGAATGACAACATTAAATATATGCTCTACGATGAGCACTGTGATAAAATATATCAATTTTAATACCGTCAATTAATGTTTGTAACACAACAAATATGTGTATTTTCTAAATAGGTCCAAGGGTCAATTTAGATTATGCAAAAGTATGCAGATTCTAAATAATAAAATATCAACTACAGCAAAAATAAGATGCAAGAAATCACTACAGGATCTTCTTACATTATAATTCTGGTCTTATTTAGCTTACCATAAAAATTGTTATGCAAATTTATCTTTTTGTATTTAATATTCGCAGCATATTTTTCGAATATATAGATTATTATGTTACTAGACACTCTTCAAAACCGTTACATTAATTTTACATTGTGCTCTAAATGTAGAGATAGCAACCTCTGATTGTTCTTATGATACGTTTATAATCTAAATCTATATAAGCTTTCGTAAAAATACAAAAAGACATCTCGTCATTTGTAAGAAGTCAACATATAAATATCTATTTTAATTGTAAAAACTAGGTACAAATAGTTTTAAGTTTAGCTATTATTACTTTCATATTTCCATGTTGATGTATCATATAGATTGACATAAATGTAAATATAATTTACAGTTATAATAAGACAATTAAAGACTGTTATGGGAATACAAAAAGTTCTTTTATTGAATATCTGTTAACCCAACCAATGCTGTTCTGTACAATTTACGAAAAATAATTTGACTGTACTGCAAAATTGAATGCACAAATGGCGTAGTGGTTAAGATACCAAACTTCCGTGCCAGTGCCGTGGGTGCGATCCAGTGTTGTTCTGCGTCTGGGTGTAATTTGTCTGCGTTCATTATATGTTTATAATGTCCCCCGCGATACAAGCATTATTTCCTTTGTGCAGGATGGTGTTTAAAAAGCCAATCTACCAATGGGTTCTAACAAAATGCTTAAAGCACATCGGTTGGATGGTTTCCAAATCTATAACAGATATATTATGTATTTTATATACACGGTGACCTTTATGTTATCTTACAAAAGCAGTTCAGTTAACGTATCCAGTATCTACTATTCATTCGTACAATTAAAAGATTTAAAAAAATATACTGTGATATTTTTTACTAAAAACCACGGAGCAAATACAAAGAGGAGACGGCCTAAGCTACTGTGCACTGTGGTTTTCAACTAGGTCCTGACGTCATCACGTTAACATCGGTAGTGGGCGTGGCCTATTAGTCTGCTGCCGGCGTTCGTACGGTGCATACAGTTATATTATTGATATATTTTTGTTTTATTACGAAGAAAATCATAAAGTATTGTATTTTATCATTTAAAAACTACTACTCTTTTACTTGTTTTGATGAGCAAACGGATAATAAGATTTGTTAGTATTTTTCAAATAAATGCGTGATAGCTCAACTACATAAAAAATAAAATAATTTGGAAAATCCAAAAGTGCACGCCTCATAATTTTTATATTATTTATCATTTACTACTAGTCAATGCCAGAAATAAAAATAAAATTAAAGAAAAAAGCCTTTTTTAAAAACAAGCTTTTATTATTTGCCAATAAAATAAAAAGTTAAAAATAAATTAACTCTAATAAGACATATTATAACACTTTATAAGTTCATTGTAACCTTTAACGATAATTAAGCTTCTTCGTCTACTACAAAATAATTCCATATCGTACATAATTATATATTTTTAACACTAAACCTTTACACCATAATTATTAAATCTTCCCGTTTCTATCACAGTCCCAATTTTATAAATAATTCGTGTTACATTTTCATGGTATGATTAAGAACATTTAGCACCTTCTTTTTCCTATGGCCAGCTTCCAGGTCCAACATCAGACCCTGGTTACCATATAGTATCAAAGTACTCGTCAAGACGAATCAAACGAGTCCAAACTCGATGGAGTTGCGTCGTTTAATTACGGAGTTCCTATGGCCCGCTTCCAGGTCGATCGTCAGACCCTAGTTACCATATAGTATCAAAGTAACCGACAAGACAAATCAAACGAACCTAAACTCGATAAGATTGCGTCGTTTAATTACGGAGTTCCTATGGCTAACTTCCAGGTCCATGTTCAGACCCTGGTTTCCATATAGTATTAAAGTACTCGCCAAGACGAATCAAAGAAGCCCAATTTCGATGGGGTTGCGTCGTTTAATTACGGATTTCCTATGGCCACCTTCTAGGTCCATCGTCAGACCCTAGTTACCATATAATCTCAAAGTACTCGACAAGACAAATCAAACGAGTCTAAACTTGATGAGGTTGCGTCGTTTAATTACGGAGTTCCTATGGATAGCTTCCAGGTCCATGGTCAGACCCTGGTTTCCATATAGTATCAAAGTACTCGCCAAGACGAATCAAATAAGCCCAATTTCGATGGAGTTGCGTCGTTTAATCACGGAGTTCCTATGGCCAGCTTCCAGGTCCATGGTCAGACCCTGGTTTCCATATAGTATCAAAGTACTCGCCAAGACGAATCAAATAAGCCCAATTTCGATGGAGTTGCGTCGTTTAATCACGGAGTTCCTATGGCCAGCTTCCAGGTCCATCGTCAGACCCTGATTAGCATATAGTATCAAAGTACTCGTGAAGACAAATCAAATGAGCCCAAACTCGAAAGGATTGCGTCGTTTAATTACGGAGTTCCTATGGCCAGCTTCCAGGTTCATCATCAGATCAGCTCTATGTCACAATAGTATTGCATTGTCATCCGATTTACATATGCATGCTAAATTTCAGCTCAATCGGAAACCGGGAAGTGGATCAAATTTAACTTGCAAGATTTGATTATAGACAACGGGACAGGTGAAACTAAATATAAACTTGTAATGAAAGAAAAGAAATACTTTTGAAATTTCGTGCCATTCTCGACGTAGAGCTAAACATAGCTGTATAGGCTGAATGGGATTTTCATAAGGTATACATACACTCAAGACTAAGCAGTTTAGTTTTTTATTAATTGCAATTAAACGACAAAGAATTACCAAGCCATTTTCGAAAGGAAACAGCGCGTTGCAATTATGAAGCTTTTAATAAAAGAAAAACTTCGATACATTCATTTTTACGGTCGTAATCCTGCCAGATACAAAATATTTTCTCCGACTTCTTCGAATATTTTTTTTAATCAACTATTTTCTTACTTTAAACAAAATAATTGCTTTTTAAAAATATCAAATATGTTTAAAAGAATATTTTTTCTTGATATATATATTATAACTAGCTTCCGCCCGCGACTTCGTCCGCGTGGAATGGTTACTTTGGGCTAACGTTAACTTCAACTCGCGAATTCGTTTACGTAAAAGGTGGAAATATTTTTAAATAATACATACGTTAAAGCTGTTTAGGTACCTACAGACCCTTTTATTAGTAAGAGTAGAACATTAAACCATAAGTAAAAGTATTGGGTCTTATCTATACTTTCTATAGATATACCATATACAATGTATGTATATTATTAGGGTGATTTTTTTTTTTTACTTTTTTTTTTTTTTTCGGTCCCATCGTGAATTCTTGTTGGAAATACCCAAAAAAAAATTCCCTGAAAGTTTGAGCCCTTAATATTAATTAACGTCCTCGACCAAGGCGTGTGAAGATTTCCCATTGAAAATACACAAAAACTCTGATTTTTAATTTTTGAAGTTCTAAAGCTCAGCGGCATTTCATGGGATCACTTTGATCGAAAATGGTTTTTTCTCAGAATTGAACGCTCTACAAAAGTGCCCATTGCCGCAAAGTCGTAACTCACACTGGCGAGGCAGTACGGGCCACTAAACCAGATTTTTTCATAAAATTCGCGTTTTTTCGCATTTATCTCGTAAATATCAAGAGCTACGGAAAAAATGTGAATGACAAACTTGTAGAAAATTCAATTTTCAACAAAAAAGTCCTATGGACCAAATCGCTAAGATCAATATTAAGCGAGATATTAAGCCTTGAATATATTTTTTCGTGAAATTTTGGCCTGGTTCAGTGGCCCGTACTGCCTCGCCAGTGTGAGTTACGACTTTGCGGCAATGGGCACTTTTGTAGAGCGTTCAATTCTGAGAAAAAACCATTTTCGATCAAAGTGATCCCATGAAATGCCGCTGAGCTTTAGAAATTCAAAAATTAAAAATCAGAGTTTTTGTGTATTTTCAATGGGAAATCTTCACACGCCTTGGTCGAGGACGTTAATTAATATTAAGGGCTCAAACTTTCAGGGAATTTTTTTTTGGGTATTTCCAACAAGAATTCACGATGGGACCGAAAAAAAAAAAATCACCCTAGTATATTATACATATATACATACATACACTTACGCCTATTTACGATTACACATACTTTTAATGTGTATGACATCGCTGTGTGGTAGCGGCTACGAATACTACCAATCCTCACTTTGCTTGTGGATGTCGTAAAAGACGACTAAGAGCCTTATAACGACTTGGGCCAACTCCATCTGATGCCGTTTGGTCAACAATTACATTCCCAATGAGGGTTGACGTCTGGCAGGCGGCCGGTAATAAAACTATTGCCAATAACTTTTATAATATGTACTATGAATGAAGAGTACTTATTGTATCGACCCCAAGTAATTGGGATAAGAGTAGGAGAATGATGATGATGATGACCTCTCGTGAACAAATCTCCAATTTGGTCCAGAAAAGTATAACGTGGTCTTCCCCTTGTATTCGTCCCATTCACGATTGCTTTATATGTTTGCTTCGTCAACCTCTGCCCACTCATTATTTCTTCCACTTCGTGTCCAACCCACCTCAGCATACCAGCGCTCTTTTATAACATTATACCTAATTTTATCTTTCAGACTTACATCACACACGTTACGAAGAGCTGTCAGCTCTACAGCATTTATTCTATTTTCATGTCTTCTCCGCCAAATCTAACTTTCACTGCCATACATGAGGGCAGGCACTAATACTTCCTATACTTATTATTATTATTTAGGATGTGTAAAGCCGACGGAAGGTCATCAGAAGAAAACAAAACTAAAAATGTAGTGTGTGCAGAAGTACTTTGAAATAACATTAGTTTGAGTTTTTTTTAATATAAGATTATAAGACTCAGTATTTTTATCGTAAATGCGCGCCCAGTACTTGATCATTATTTTGCTGCGATGTTATTTTTAAACTGCGATATTTCCTAAGATATTCATTGAAATCAAATAATGTAAAGAGCAATTTTGTTTTAAATTAAATATTTGTGATGAATAACTCATTTATTTGGATAAGGATTAATATTATGTTTATAAAAACACCTTCGAAAATATCATATTATTTTAAAACAAATTTGATTAGCATAAAAAAGGTTATAGTGAGCCAATCTTAAAAGATAGACATATGCTGTCGCGGACTTTTATTTAAAACTTTGAAAGGGGAACAATTATATAGTACAATTTATAAATACAATTGGTCGCGGTAGTGTAGTGGCAGCACGATTGGGCCGGAATCCCAATAGGCGCGGGTTCGAATCCCGCTTGCGACATCAATTTTTCATTTCGTAATCGGATTTTATAAATTATATAGTACTTAATTTTTGCGCCACTTTAACCGTTTACGCAGCGGAAGCTCTCAAAAGGAAACAAAAACCCGATTTTTACACATTCATCATTGTTGCTCTGCTCCTATTGGTCGCAGCGTAATTTTGTATAGCCTAAAGCCTTCCTCTATAAATGTACTATCCAACAAAAAAAGAATTTTTCAAATCGGACCAGTAGTTCCTGAGATTAGCGCGTTTAAACAAACAAACAAACTCTTCCGCTTTATAATATTAGTATAGATATTATCCTATAAGTGCAATGTGAGAAAATTACAATCATTTTTATGTTTGAAAAGTGCTTGATTTTCATATGTCGAGAGTAGAGCAAGACCTCAACGCTTCGCTTATGAGGCGTGCAATTAGTAGTTTTGCTAATAGCCGGTAGATAAACATAAAGGAGGGAGGGAGACAAGTACTATTAATTGTCTCACTCCCTCCTTTACGTTGCATTTATCGGCTATTGGTGGGGGCTATCCCCTCACTCCCTGTAAATAACACGCTTTGTTTCATAGAAAATATTAAATACAACACCTCTTTGTATTTGCTCCGTGCTAAAAACTATTATAAATAATTACTATAGTTCATCTAATCTAAGAAGTGCATTTGGACGTTTAGCATTTTTTAATACACAATAACTTTGGTCAAACGTATACACATGATTGCAAACAATAAATCTGAAATTTTAAAGAAATATTAAGTTATTTACATAATTAACGTTGCGAGTGAGTTACTTGTACAATAATGTAATGTTGAAACTTGTAAAACTAATTTAAAATTAAAATAACATTGTAAATAATAATTATTATGGACGATCTTACAATTTCACATCATAACGTTCTAAACAGTAGTGCTTGACAACTTCCAATTCGCGAATATCTAAATAATCGGTAAAAATATTAGATTAATATATTTAATCGAATATAGATTTTGACAGAGATGCACGTTTCGACAATTTTATTGATAAGGATATAATTATTAATGTTCGCGACGGTGATAATTCAAGTAATACTATAGATTCTGAACAAATAGCTATTTTCAAATCCAGTTTTTGTTTTACTTAACCTAATCCTACTAAATATGATGAATAGATTTTATGATGAAATAATTAAATTTGTTTAGTGTTAATTTAGCACTTAATATTTCATCTCCTTTTTGAAAAATAAACCGATTATTAATTACAAAGAATTAATATCGATTTCTCATCAAAATCGGATATTTTCGATAGCGACTATTTGGTTCACATACCTAGACACCTTACTCTGACAGCTGTCCAAATGCACTTTTTAGATTAGATAGACTATAACTAAAATAGTAAGCGAACAGCATGTAGCGAGCGGTAGGCTAACTACTCGACATAACTTACATACTGTGTATGTACTACCTAGGCGTAGGAATAGCAGTCCACGTGGACTTCGTAGCTCTGATAGGCTAACGTAATTACGTTAGCCAATCATTATCATGCGGCATGCCGTATGATTTCTTTTCTTTAAAATGTAAACATTATAACCAGGTTGTTACAAAATATTAACTTTAATTTATTTTATTTTGTTATTTTTTTATCACTACCAGATAGGTATGTTTCTTTGGTATCTGACCAAAGAAACATATCTTTTATGGCATTTCTTTTGTAAGACGATATAAATGTCACGGTGTATATACAGATTTATCAGGGCCCACCAATTACATATAAAATAACCTATCAGAACAGATTTTTTTTAAACTTTTTCCTTTAATTCCATCCACAGCAGTGTGAGTTAAGTATCAGATTTCATTGCAGAGTTTTATTGCTATCATTGCCTTGATTAAATTATGTGTATTTATTTAAAAATCTCTTGGTTACATTTCGAAAACTGCAATATATGCATTTAATCTCATTTTAATGTATGATTACTCTCACATCTTTACAAGTTAATGAACATGGAGATAAATTATGTCTAGCTACATGTAAAAATATACATACATACCATCACGCCATGTCCTCTGCAGGGTAGGCAGAGAGAACAGAGTAAAATAATAGAGAGTAAAAATATACAAATACAAAATAAGACAAATATATTAAAATTCATTTTAAGTCATGATAATCATTTTAATTTATAATGTTTTTGATGACTAGTAGTACTTTAGACAAAACAATCATAGAAATATTTACATTTAGTCTTATATTCTCTTCAGGACTTTCCTTCGTCTTTTAACAAATATTCTTACATCAGGTGGGTCGTAGGAATCCTGAGTATTTGTATCAGACTGATCAACAGCCAGTCCTGTCATCTCTTCACTATCGTTTTTACTGTTATTATTAGAATTGCTTACGGAATCATTTATACTGTAATTTGTCTGAATAGTCTTAGGTGTAGGTTCTTTATGCGGTGTAGATGTGGCTAGAGCCTTAATAGAATTATTCTTTTTTACGTCATTGACATTTGGAGGCTGACTACAATTAGCAATATTTTGTATATTTACTTCCACATCTGCAACTCGCTTAACAGTATCTTCTTTTGTGTCACCCAAAATAATTTTGGGTTGTATACCTGAAGAAATAATTACAGTTTTAACAACATCAGATTTAGTAATATCTGTGTTCTCAAAATTTAAATTTTCATAAACGACATTTGTATTTGCTGAGCTCGGACTTTGATTTTCTACTCCATTTATTAATTCTTTGCCTTCAATGTTTGGCAGTTTTAAATTAGTAATGTTTGCAGTTTCTATGTTAATTTTATTTTTAATATTGCAAGTGTCTTCGGTGGGTTCATTTTTGTTATGTTCTTTAATATTTATATCAACTGCATCTTGGGCGTCTTCACAAAGTGGAACACAAGAAGCTGGTATTCCCAAATCCTCTGGAGTGATTAAACTACTACTGTCACCAAAAAGTTCAGAAAATTTATTCTTTATTTGGTTTGGTTTAGAACTTTTATCTTTCTTAGATCTTTTCTTATCAGTTGTTGGCTTGTCAACGATTTCTTCAATCTCTTTAGAATTTGATTTCCGTCTTTTAATTTTATGCTTATTATGATTATCAGTTTCTTTGGATTTAACGTCTTTTTTTACCTTAGGATCGTCATATTTTACTTCTGATAAAAAATTAGTACCAAGTTTTGTTTTATATATTGTATCGTCGAATTTAGTTTCCACATTTGATTTAAAATCAATTGCCTCCTGGGGCATAATATTTTGGTGGAGTTCAAAATTATCACTTGTTTCGTCACTTAACTCTAAATCTTCTCGAACAGTTGCCATATCTGATAAAACAACACGGCTTTGTCCACTTTTGTCACTGCAATGTGGCTTTTCATTTAATTTAGTTTCGGGTATGATGTCATCACATGTAGCCTTAAATGGATGTTCTATTTCCGTATATTGCTTCTCCCTTGTGTTATCTATAATATGTTCTTCAATTAAGATTTTAGGCAGATCTTTAGACATATTTGTAGTAAGATTATCTTCAAAGGATTCACTACTTTGTTTGAGCGGTGCAATTTTATGACTTGGAGTAGCTTTGGCCTCATTCTCATTAGGTTTTATTTGCTTGGTAGTAACATTTTTTTTCGAATTAAAATCTTTTACGGTCTTATCAGCTACTTTTTTCTTATTATTTCTATAAGATTCCCCAAGATTCGCCAAATTATCATTAGTTTGTCCTGACTCTGTATATTCCTCACTATCAGGGTTCTCAATATTCATGTATATTTCTTCAAGGTTTTGAACAGTAAAATCTCTCTGGACTGGTTGATGCAATAATGCATCAGGTACAGCAACATATGTTCTAGCCCATACCGGATTTACTGGTTTAATAGCAATATTTTGGCTTACAGATGTATACAAAGTAGGTTTGCCATTTTCTGTCTTGACAATATATTTTTTACTTGTAACACGTGGGTCGTCTAATGGAACTGATGCTATATTTTTTATTTCTGAAAAATTAAACACAAACATATAAGCTTACTCAAGATACTAATTGCATTCCAGTCTGACAAAGACAGAGTGACTTTCATAACCCACTCATTTATAGAAAATAGTTTTGTAGTGAAATACTTAACAATCCTCCAAAAGACATTGTTTGCTAACAGACATTAATTGCTATTGTGGTAGGACCACGCTGTTGACAGTTCTCTGTCAGCAGCCGCGGGCCGGTCCGTCCGGGGTAGTACCACACTCTCGCAGAAGATCGACGTATGAGTAATGGCAACGTGCTATTGCGCTTCGTTCGGTGAGCGAGAGAGCCGGAAGCCCAATTGGGTGGGTTTGGGGTTTATATTGGTAGGCAGCGGCCTAGTTATACCCTTGGTATTGCAAAGGTCCATGGGCGGCAGTGACACTTACCATCAGGTGTGCTGCTTGCTCGTTTGCCACCATTAGCAATAAAAAAAAAAAAAAAAAAAAGACAGTGTGAATGAGTAATCATAATAATCAACCTGTTACTGTCCAAATTTTCTCTTCAAGTCTCAGATAAGAAGAGTAAGTTACAATCAATCTGATAGCTACCATCAATAAGGTGGATATACCAAACTTTCGTATTTGTGCTGTTGACTGTGGAACAGATCCTTCGTCAGAGCCAATACTAAATATAGCCAGCAAGTGTCGGATGGGCTTTATAAGCGAGGTGGCGTTCGCCATGCGGACACCAACCTGTGGAGGTTTGTCACGACCTGGCTTGAAGAGCAACCGACTAGTTGGTAAATAGAATAATGCCCAGCCCTTGCAACCTAAATGTAAACTATATCAGATAATTCGTTCATACAAGTAGAAAAATAAATAATAGTTGCATCTAAGCAAGCCATTCTTGCTTTAAATCAATATTCTGTCGTGGGCGCCGAGATTGTGGAGGGCCATCCGGGCCCTACAGCCCTAATCCGACCTCTACCATTAGAACCTGAGTATTGTAGTTGTATTTTGGAATAGATTAACAAAATTTAATGCATAAACATAAAACATTTTGAGTTCTTGTTGTTAACTGTGGGTCAATTCCCTCATTGGAAATCATCATCATGCTTTACTAACAAACCATTTTAAACTATGCAACATCTAAAAAACAAAATACTATTCTATACATCCATCCATCCATCAGCCTATCGCAAGCATTGTTGAATATAGAAATCCCTATTTGTCTGGTTATCCGAGGACGGAAAGGGATCTGTGCTTTATAAAGTGTTAACAAGGATGCCCAACCTCCTGGCAGAAGGCAAGACGTCTTGATCTTGGTTTAAATGAATTGCGCGAATTTAAGGCTTTAGATGAATTGAATGCTCAACGATATTCCAAAAATTTCATTCTAGTAAAGACAAGGTGAACAGTACAGGGCTCCATCATTGCATCGCATATCGACACCTTTAACAATACACCATTAGATAGCAACAAGGCAACCTTTTTTTTTTTTTTTGAAGACATCTCCCTGCACTAAGGAAATAATCCTTGTATTGCGCGGGACTTTACAAACATGCAATTAACGCAGACAAATTACACCCAGACTCAGAACAACACTTTGTGGATCGCACAAAGTATTGTCCTTCGTGGGAATCGAAGCCACGGCACTGGCACGGAAGGTCGGTATCTTAACCACAACGCCATATGTGCAGTCTGTATATAAGATATTCTATTATATATAATATGCATGTTACCTAACTTGCTATGCTGCTAACTTGTTGCTTGTATTATCTTATTGGTCACGTTTATAAATATTAAGGTAAATACTATTGGTTATGCATGATTTTCCCGTTAGTCAAATATATATTGACGAGTGTGTCTATGCATGTGCGTGTGCATATGTGCTCGCGCACACGTCTGTGTGTGTGCCTTTTGGGTGTACGCGCGTGCATTGATGTCTGGGTGTTGTGTGTTTGTTTGCGTGTGCACGTGCGTTTGTCTATACAGGTTGCCGATTTAATTAGTAGAATCCTTGATCGGACCGTGATCCATGTATCAGACCATGATACACTATCCAAATCAGTAAAAAAAAATAGTATCTAAGTTTTGATTAAATTGCCATACTGATAAGCGGTCAATACACTAGTACTATAAAAATTCGATGTAGGCATATCATGCGTGTGACACTGAACTAGTAGGCAAATAGCCCCGCTCGCGCTGCTCTCACCGCCGCACAGCTGGGTCGAAATGTACCTACAGGTCAATGTACGGTGACAAACCTACTGTTTTGATAAGAAACAAATCACTTTATCTCGGGATTGGGCAGAGTTAGGAGTCTGCAACTAACTTTAATGTTTTTATGACGTCATTCCTACACCTAGTTTAAGTTATTCTAGTAATAAAATCGGCACCTGTATAGAGACCGCACAGTAAAGCATCCAAGTATGAGAAATTTGTACTTAAGTACATATTACTCCTAATTATTATTAACGCTTAGAATATAATATCAATTACGAGGTAATACATTATTCATGTGGTGGCCGAATAAGAATACTATTCACCACCCCCTATCTTGTCCTTGGGTGTCGTAAAGGGCGACTAAGAGTAAGAGTTTTGATATGCCTATAACATTTATACAAGAGTAGAAAACTAGAAATAAAGTCCCTCTGACCAGTGTGGTATAGGGGCGTTCAAGTATTACGTAACGCAATGTGGGGGGAGGGGGTCTTGTTAAATGTTACAATGCGTTACATAGCTGGGAGAGGGATTCACACAACACGTTACGTAATATTGTTATTTTATTAAATAAAAAACTAGGGAATTAAAATTTCCCAAGTTGCCAAGCAAATTTTATTTTTCAGATGATGTATAAACAATACACACATGTATTGCGAGTTTGTAAGCACTTTTTTTATTTATTATTGCCGCAAATACGTTTTAAAATGGTCACTTGAGTGTTACGTAACGTTCAGGGAGGGGGGAGGGGGGTACAGAGAAACGTTACGGCGCGTTACATGGGGGGGGGGGGGGATCAAAAATCTTCAAAAATTGCGTTACGTAATACTTGAACGCCCCCATAGTTGGTCAATTCTTAGTTATAGAGAAAGCTCGAACCCAGCAGTGCAACGTATATGAGCTGCGATAAAGATAATGAAGTTACATAATCAAAATTTAACAAATCAAAAGTATAACTTAAAATCAATACCTTTCATAGTAGACTGTAGATCTGTATGAGTTTCATGTAGATGTGGAACATCAGGGGACTGACAAGATGCACGCAAGGCATCATACTGATGTGCGTCAATTTGCGATAACCTTCCTATAGATTCATTGTCATGATATATCCGATTTTCATCCGTCTGTATTTCCGATTCTAATTTTTGACGTTTACTATAAGGCACATCATGAGATTTGTCTGTAAATCTCTCTTCATGACTGCGTATATTTCTATCACTATCATACTTATGTGCGTCATGATGAGACTGACGTTCCTTACTACGTTGGGCATAACGATCACGCATTTCGTAGTCAAAATCATCTCGTTTATATCTCCTATCTGACCTATAACTGTCATCCTGATATTCTCTGTATGAACGTTTGTGTGCATAATCTGGGCTGTATTTTTTTCTATATCTGTAAGATGTGTCATATTTATCCCTGCCTCTATATTTGTCACTTTCTCTGCTATTCTCTTTATATTTGTCAATAGTTCTATATTTGTCACTCTCCTTATACCTGTCTTTAGTCCTATCAAAATCTTTACATCTGTCAGCTTCTTTAATTCTATCAGGTCGTCTGCCTCTATCTCTATATTTATCATGGTCATAATATCTGTTTGACCTATTGCTGCTACTGTCTCTTGCTTCTTCATATGCACTATAACTTCTGCCATCTATGCTAGATGTTTCAGAACTTTTAGTATTAACTCTTTCATTGATACTTCTTGTATGAACAGTATTTATATCTCTTGTCCTACAAGTATTAGCAGGTGAAATATCATTTCTCATTTTCTTTATTATGTGTGTATCTGGCTCCAATTCTTCGTCTGAACTAAATTTAGGTAATCTGAAAATACAGATAGTGCTATTAATGTCCTTAAACCATTTGAACACACAGCCTATCGAAAACTAGAGATGCTAGGTGGCGGAGATAAGAGTGTATAGTTCTCTTGATCACTTACCATATAAATATACCATAATAATATAGAATATGCATCTTGTTTAAATTTACTTGATATACCTAGTTTCCCTTGATTGAATAAACTTAATTTTTATTTAGTTTGTAATAACTGTTCAGTCAGAGCAACAATTTGTGGATTGCACAAAGTATTGTCCTGCGTGGGAATCGAACCTACGTTGCGGTACCTACCGTACCGATAAGATACCGACCTCGGTATCTTAATCATTACGCCATTTGTGCAATTGACTACTTCTTATAGTCTTTTAACAATTAGGTACAAGGCAATACTTATAAAATGGTTTTTAGATTTATCCATTGTCTGAATAGTAATTACAACTAAAAATTGGTGTAAAATTATTGTACCACAAAGTAATACTGAGCGTGGCATGTGACGTCATCCACGCTCCGCGAATATCGCCATATTCGCATCATCAAGCGTCAGCGTTTAAATAGATTAAACTTTATCAATATTTGCCCATGTTATTTATAAATTAATTCGAACATGGCCCAACAGTGTTTATATTTTTTATTACGGTACGGTGCCGATGTATCAAGTGAATCTATACATATAATAAAAATGTAACGGATCGCTGTCTGTACATAGAAGATATATGAGAAAAAATATTACTGGGACCTTTATCAACACTAATAGAACCCAAAACAATGATTTTTAAAATTTTTGTCTGTTTATCTGTTTGTCTGTGTGTTTGTGCACGCTAATCTCAGAAACGGCTTATCTGATTTAGACGCGGTTTTCACTAATATATTGATTGTGGTAAGCTTCACTTAAAATTTAGGCGTTATTTTATGTCAATTAGTTTATAAATAAAAAAGTTATGTCAATTTAAAAAATGATCGGAGAAAAAAATCTTTATCGATTCTTTTCAAATTACGTACAAATATTCTGCAGTAAAAATAAATAAACACGTGTTTCAGCATTTGTTGATTTTCACCCTCTGGGGGTGTAAATTAGGCCTGTAAAGCGGGTTGGACGACTCATTAAATCATTAGCGCCAAGCCGATATTATTGACGCTGGCAACTTGAAATGTTGACAGTGGTTTCTTTATATGACATAGAGATTTACTAAGAAAGGATTTTACGAAATTATACCCCTAAGGGGGTCGAGCAGAGTGGCAAAGTTTGTATGGGAAAAAAAAATCTTTATTGATTCTTTTCAAATTAAGAGTCGAATCAAATATTCTAGGGTAATATCCAGCATTTGTCAATTTTCACCCTCTGGTTGTGTAAATTAGGCCTGTGAAACGGGTTGATCGACTCATTACCGCCAAGCCGAAACTATTAAAGCTAGAAGCATTAAATTTTGAAGCACGTTTTTATTTATGACATAGAGATTCAATATGAAAGGATTTTATGAATTCCGCCCCTAAAGGGGTGTAACAAAGCAGTAAAGTCTGTATGGGGGGAAAATTTCCTTATCGATTCTTTTCAAATTACGTACAAATATTCTTCGGTAAAAATAAATAAACACGTGTTTCACTCCCCTCTTCATCAACCCCGCACCAGTGTCTTTGTGGCGACCAATGCCGACGTGAGAGCTCACCGATACACATAGTGGGCGGCAATAGGTTCTTGCTTAATGGTTTAAGATACAGGTTAAGCTTAGCTTCAAAAATGTTCACTCTATAACTCAAATAATAAATCATATCTAACGAGGTCGCAACTCTGCCGGTGAAACAAAACAGTCAAATAAATGGTGGCGATAATTATATTTTTATCCCATGGTCATACCGTAAATAGTATATTAATGGCAATATAATTTGTAGAATAATTAGATTTTTGAACCACCTTTTTCTTTAGTGACCGGCTATGGTATATAGACACATGCGCGCCGTACACGTACATCTACGTTGTGCGGGCGGGCCACCGCAACCGGGTATCATCTCGAGTCGAAGCCCTCATGCAGTGAACCTCAATACAGATACTTACGCTTAGGCCGCCCAAAGCATCGACGATAGAGCGTGTCAACCTAGAGTATTTTCTCTCGAACCCACCCTATTGCCTAATTCCGTTAGACAATTAACTCGCAGAATGCGGCGACCGCATCCCAGTTTCTGACGCTGTTGATTATCGTCCTAGCGACAAACCTTAAACACCTTGCATTGCTTTTTCTATTTAACTCAGTCAGAGATGACTTCTGCGTGGACGAAGTCGCGGGCAAAAGCTAGTATAAAATATAAACAAATTGCAAGCACAATTCCCTATTGCATATGGTCCCCATGGATTTCTTGGTGATCTATATTACAAACAGTTATTTTTTCCTACCACAGAAACCAACCTATAATAATCATCAATGAAAAATATTTAGGCAAAAATTTAGATTTCTCATTATTATTTTTGATTTTGTGTGTTTTCCCTCTACATCCAACCACAGAGCTGTAACTAGCCAGACTGTCATAGAAATATATCTAATAAATTCACAAGCTGACACTAAATATCTTCTTCCACCAATGTTTTTCCATTAAAGGAAATGAGAAGATCTGCTAACTTGAAAATATAATGACTAAATTCTTTCTTAAATCAACTAAAGATAGCAATAATTATGTATTACCATCATTCCCCTACTCTTATCCCAATGGGGAATATGCATGATTTTTTTTTATTTTTTTAAACGTTTCTACTAGTTATTACATTACCAAAAATAAATATGTGTTATATTTATTTTCCAAAATATAAACCATTAAGCTAAAAAAAAATATTAAAATCACTATCATTTTTGGGCGATAAAAACGCGGCTATTATGGCGCGCTTCTGTGACGTCAGAATGCACACACATGTTGGATGTCATTAACGAAAGGGTTGGTGCACGAAGTTATTGAAAATTAAAAAAGGGAGTGTAAAGTCAACGTATTATCATGGAAAAGAACAGAAAACCGTATTATAAATATTGTGTCGTTCCTATGTGCCAAAATATTATCAAAATTGTACCTAACAAAGTATATTTCCTTATGCCGAGAAATGTAATAAATAAGAAAAAAATGATGCAAGGCGATGAGAAAAGACAATGTGTTGTGTTTGAGTAGTTTACACTGTTGTGAAGATCATTCTAACGTAAGTAAACACATTAGAGAAGTGATGAAGTACATAAAAGAATCATTTTTCCTTAATTACATGCACATACTTGTTTTGTTAACAAACTTCGACGTACACACTACCTAGTTTACGTAAAGTTCTTAAAGATATATTCTCAATATGTAATAGGTACATGGATCTAAAAGTAATATATCTTTAGTCATCTATGATACCTATGAATGAAAACATGTAACTTATTAGAGTAAGAGAAAAGTTTGAAATTATTTATTATTCATTTTTCTATTGGCTTTCAGATACAGAGAATTATATATGCAATACAAAATAATGGCATTAGAACAGGGATAAAAAGTGACGTTTGTTAAGTCTCTCATTCACAAGGATTAATACTTGAACACAGAAAACTAATAACTCATAAAATAACTGGGTAACGATAGAAAATAATCACTATAGAAACGCCTTGATACCAGAAGACTCGAGTGTACGATGATGTCACGTCAAGAGGACAAATTTCTAAAACGCAACGCGATTGGTTGTTCTTGAACAACCAATCGCATTGCGTTTTAGAAATTTGCGAGCGAATTTCAAAAATGCCGATTTTTGATAATTAAATTTCACTATTAAATAATGATGAATTACAAAAATAATTGTATAGGTATGTTTTTTAAGCAATAAAGATTACAAAAAAAAAATATTTTGTTCATTTTGGAGTCACGTGCATATTCCCTATTGCTTGGGGTTGATACAAATGTACTCTTCTTTCTATGTACTACTACTGCACTGTACATACTACTACTATGTACTCAACGTCAACCCTCCTTGGGAATGTAATTGTTGACCAAACGCCATCAGCTGGAGTTGGCCCAGGTCGTTATAAGGCTCTTAGTCGTCTTTTACGACATCCACAAACAAATTAAGGGTTGGTAGTATTTGTAACCGCTACCATATAACTCTGCAATAACTATGTATATATTTTTGGTTTATTGTAATATAGAAGTTTACCTGTCAATGGGCGCAGACTTTCTTCTGTTGCTTATAACACTTGCACGACTAGGAGTACTCTTATCTTTAATTTTACTGAATGGTAAATTTTCTTTGAGCTCGTCTTTATTAATACATGCTTCTACCCTTTCTAATACTTTATCAACAATATTTAACTTTGCACTACCAAAACTGGGTACAGATATGTTTGTTGAAACACTGCTAATTTCACATCTGAAAATAAAGTCATATGAAATGAATTTCAATTTTTTCTTATTGAAAATTTTATGCTTATTTTCAAAGTTCTGTACTTGATTTTACTATTGTAACTTATCATCAAAATTAATTAGTAGTACTGTTAAATAGTCACTCATCTATTAATATGAATATTACATATCTTCTCTCTTTCATATCCACTCATTAACAATATAAATATTTTAGTGGTAGAACCTTGCTGATGACGCTGACGCTGCTGTTTCTATCTACAGCCACCGAGCCGGAAGCCCGACTAGGTGGGTTTGGGATTCGTATTGGTAGGCAGCAGACTAGCTATACCCCTGGTATTGCAAAGGTCCATGGGTGGTAGTAAAACTTACCACCATTAAGAAAACAATATAATATCCACCTTCTTTTATTTAACAGTATGACACAACTAAACAATACAAGTAAACATGAACACACAGAGAACGAAAGTTAAGAATTATAACCCTACACTAACTTTTGGCTAGCATAATAGATATGTCCAGGCCAATTTCCCTCCTTTAGACGGGGTTCATATTCAAAAGTGATGTATAATGACTTCTAATGTTTACGCGAGTATTACACATTTGAAATAAAACTACTTTTACGGATTCTATCGCGTTTGTATTTGATTTATAATTTCCCGACGTTTCGAACACTTTACTGTGATCATGGTCACGGGAGGATCTCCCGTGTCCTCCCGTGACCATGATCACTGTAAAGTGTTCGAAACGTCGGGCAATTATAAATCAAATACAAACGCGATAGAATCCGTAAAAGTAGTTTTATTTCAAAAGTGATGTATATTTATTTGTTTTAAAAGAGAAAGAAAAATAATTATGGAGAAAAGGTTAAAAACAATTTGTAAAAGATTTATCCACAGCAAATGTGACTTAAAAATGGTCTCCAATGTAAAGTTGACATTGATTTTTATATCTGGTTTTTCAATATACATAATCAATTCTATATTAATAAATAATATCATAAGTTATCACTTACTCATAATAGTGTGATTACTGAAACACATGGAATACATTGATTATTGAAATCAACTAGAAAATATGTGGTAAACTGATGAACTATCATCATTTTTACAAATTCATTGGCAGCTATTAATCCTGTAATATATTAACATACTAAACAATTTACCTTTCACTTTTAACTTCCTCATTTTTAGGTGTTTGATAATTCTTTGACTGCTTCTCAACATTGATAGCTTCAATATTAGGTGCATTTTGAGGAGCTTTATTAAATTTGTTCCTATACAGTAATGTTCTATTTCTCCTGTTCTGTATAACTCTCATATCTTTGCTGAAAAATAAATGATTAGTAATAAATTACAAACAGTCGGAAATGAATGTGATACAATATCATTTCACTTATAAGTTGATTACAAAACATCCAAGTTGATACACATATTTGTAAATAAAATAAATATCAACATCAAATTTCCTAAACACATTTCCCACACATTCAAACTGATATTCATTTTATATTCAAATGTAATTATTATCCAATCAATATATTATAAAACTTACTCAAGATTAAGCTGTGTAATTATTTGAGCTTTCCTTTCAACTTCAGCACGTGCAGTTTTCAAAAGAGATGAGTAGTTAATTTGCAATTTATGAAATTCTGAATCCAATATATCAAAATCCTGTAATAAACTCTACAATATCAATGTGTCGGTCATCCATAAAGTAAATGCATAAGTTAATTTTACATCCTTTAAAAATACCAAAACATGCCAGTAAGGTACAATACCTTATTTATATTGACTACAAATATACAATTGGCCGACAAAAATTACACCTAGAGTTCAATTATTTATAGACTAGCTATCACCCACATGATTTGTGATAAAAGGGTAGCCTATATCCTTCCCCAGGCTTCAGTCCTGCACTTGGTTTCTTTCAATGGTTTTTTTTGTTCTAAAATATAAGTAGTCTAAATTACTCTTTATAACATCAGATACCTGCCAGTGAAAGTCCCCTTAAGATAGGTAAACACTTTCAGAGATTATGTGGTACAACCAGACAGACCGAGAAATATGTAAAAAATATTTTTTTATATTGGTATATAATTATATACTTTCATATCCATTTAGTGAAAAACTGTTAATTTGGAATTACAAACAGACTTTAATTTTATTTATATGTATAAAAAAAAATAATCAAATGGGAATCAAAATCACAAAACTCAATCATATGGCAAAGCCACAGAGCAAAGTACATTTAATGATAAATAGCTTAATACCCAAATATAATGTCACATAATAAAGTATTAAAAAAATATTATATAATAAATGCATATCTATTCAAAGGTATGTCGGAATAGATTAGAGAGGAGACTGGTAGGCAAATTATGTGATACTCTACAGTATTCTTTCAATCTAATGGCTTAATATATAATGCATTAGTACTGTGTCTTCCTTCTCTGGTAAAAGAATATATACACATACAGCAACTATTTTGGCTGAGCTTTACTATTTACCATCCTGGTTTGGGGACACACGCCCTATTATTGGTGGTAACAATCAGGTATGACTTTTATCTATCTCATAAACACAGCATTTTAACATAAAACCATCCCCCATATTCAAATTTTAATATAATATTTATACTCAAATAACTGGGCAATATGAACAGGAAATCATATAAATGAAATACTCACTTTCTGAAGCTTCACCATTGCTTTTTCATTTTCATCAAGCTTCAATTTTAACTCACGGTTTTCTTTACGTAGCTACAACATAGATAAATCAGATTTATGCTACTCGCCAATTAGGTCTTAGATATCTGAATGATATTATAAATAAGCGCCACTTCTTTTACTGAATTACTTGAAATGTTTGACGTGATAAGTAAATAACTAAAAACAACATTGATATTTTGGCGCTAAATTATACCAATAGAACTTACCCTTTCTATTATGTGCACCTCATTGTAATTCTCTAAATCGCTATACAATTCATCCATATCGAAATGAGACTTCTATAAATACGTAGCAATAAAAAAACTTTTATATTAAATAGAGATATTATTTATATTTTATACTATAATATTAGAAACTTACGATGTATTATAAAACAATATAAGTAGGTATTCATTTCATTTTTTTTTATATTCATTAACATGGATACAAAGTCCTTCAGTCTAATACATTGTAAACTTAATAACCTATAAATAACAAAATATACTTTATAAGTTATGGGATAGTTCTCTACTTTATAGATTATTGATAATTCTAGTCATTACATTGATGTTTTTAATTCAGTACTAACAGCCAAACGATGATCTATTTTCAGTAAAGTGCTGTTGTATACATACCTACTTAAAGCACTGTTATATCATTTTATTATGCGCATTACATTACATAAATTTCCAGCTAAACTATTCATTAATCACAATATAATACTAAATTACAAAATGTAATTTAAAACATCAATGACTCCGCCAAAATCTATTTCTTGTCTATCTCGAGTTTATCGAGACCATTAACTAATTTTAAAAATTTTGTTTTATACTAACAGACTGTAGTAGTAATAGTAGTAATTAATAGTGTTTATATTTAGTATAAATTCAGCACAGAATTGATGCGAGATGGATGAAATGGCAACAGGTCACGGGTAGAATTTGTGACCCCAAAGTACCCCTTAAATTAAAGGGCCAAAACATATAAAACCCTAATAAGACCTGCTGTACCTACTGTATGGATCAGCATGTTGGGCGACAAACGCAACGGATGAGAAACAACACTATATGTAGCAGAGATGCGAATGTTGAGGTGAATGTGTGGTGTGACGAGATTGGATAAAATAAGAAATAAACATATATAAGAGGAAGTTTTAAAGTTGCGCCAGTGATGGAAAAGTTAAGGAGTGAAAGGTTGATATGGTACGGACATGTGATGCGACGGGATGAAAGTAATGTTGCGAGGAAAGTTTTAAATATGAATGTTGAAGCTTTAGGGGTAAAGGAAAACTAAAGAAAAGATGGATGGACTGCGTGAGGCATGACATGGAGTGACTACAGAGTTGACGTCTGATAGAACTGTATGGAGGAAGAGTTAGTATAAATTCAATAAGCATATATTAGTCAGTGATTTAATTTCAATACCATAAAAGTCAAAACAGGAGAAGATAGAGAAGCTATAAAAAAAAATATACGTCACAATATCTAAGCTATATTAGGTTATATTTTGTACTGTTATACTTAAGCTAAAACTTAATATCTTTATGCTACATATATGTAATTTATAAGCATTTGGCCATCTTTTGCTGAATTGGTTTGATATTGATTAAACCAATTTATTGGATTATCATACATACATATCATCACGCCAGATCAATCTGGTCTCAGTAAGTTACCCTCGCAACCTTGAGACCATCGTGGAAACACCGTGTAATCTGTGCAGTTTCCACGGTATTTCCACGGTGGATTTGTTCCATTTTTCCACCGTGTTTCCACAGTAGATTTTCGCTGCACCCACGGCGTTTACATCAAAAATTAATATGCATCAACTAGTCACCAATTTCGTTATTTTACATAATGTTCCTGTGGCGTTGGGGTAGAAGAATGTAATTCTGATTACCCGGTAAAATGAACGGTCGTGGTTTCGAATCCTGGCTCTCTCAACGTAATTTTGTTCCATTTTTCTCCCGTGTTTCCGCAGTACAACACCGTACCGTAGTGGAAACACTGTGAATCCATCGTTTACAAATGGAACAAATCCACGGTGTTGCCACAGTGCATTTACGGTGAGTCTGTAGAGTTTCCACGGTGATTCCACCGAGGTCTCAAGGTTGCGAGGGTAGTCTCGGTCTCCCCCGGTACCTACAATCCTTCCACATTCGCTTTGTATATCTTCTTAACCAGACGTTCATTCGGCATTCTTTCCACATGTCCGAACCATCAGAGCATTCCCTTTCGCATCTTTACACCAATACTCTCTTTCATACCTACTCGCTCTCTTACGTCATCGTTATGAATGCGATCGGTCAGCCTAACTCCACAGATTTAGAACCGTAGAGATAGCATTTCGACCGCATTAATTGTACTTTCATGCTCTTTTCTGCATACCCAACTCTCGCTTCCATACAGTAATGTTGGGACAAGCACTGCGTTATGTATTGCTACACGTGCCTTCTGGCTGAGGTGGTGGCTACCGAGAAGTTGCCCCAACGCTCCGTTCACTCTATTTCCCGCATTCACTCTTCGCTCTATATCAGTGGTGTACCTTCCATCTCGGCTAAATCCACATCCAATATAATTGTATATTATACAAATTCATCTACTTGCTCTAGTACATCATTACCTATTGTTACTCTTACATCTGTTCTGGCTTCATCTCTTTCGAAGACCATTATTTTGGTTTTGCTGACATTCATTCATTGGATTATCATTCCAGCTCATATCTATCCCAATGTTGGGCACGAGCCTCCTCCATAATGGGAGGGAAATTGATCAACTAACCACGCTGGTCGGACGTGTTGGTATGTGGTTTAGTTTCGAGTTTTCCTTGTCTTGCATAGATGTTATATACATTTATATATCCCTTAGTCGTCTCTTACGATTAGTCACGGGTAAGAAAGGAAGTGGTGAACTGTATTCTTACTTCGTCACCACACGGAAAGGATTATTTCATTGGAAACACACATTTTTCATCACGGATTCATCAACTGTCTTGTGAATTTTTTATAAAGGACATTTCCATCTTTATCTAGCCAATAATCACATTGACTCTAATCACTGTTAGAGTAGATACGCCATTAGAGCCAGGAGAATTTACCTACGTGTAATTTATATTTTAATTTATTATTATAATTATTTATATTAGTAATTTATAAATTAGTTGCAATCTTTCACTAATATAAGTCAATATTTTAAATAGGTTCGTGGCTAATGTAGCTATTAAACATTTGCACAACTGATAGTATCAAAATTCTTACAAATAATTGAATATTAATTGGTTTTGGATATCATCTAACATAAGAATTTTACGTATGCTATTTAACGAAATAACTGATGTTTGAGACATTTATTTTTACTAGTCTGCTGTTGGTAAAGTCATTTCCCTAGTATGCGACGACACTCATCATCAGAAATGAGGTGGTGCACGAAGATAATAGTTGTTATTTAAGATAAACAGAAAACAACGTGTGCCTCTCAGAAAACTCGACTGAACTGATAACTTAAGCTAAACAAGTTGAACTATTTTATATTGACTTTGTTTAATTTGAAAAAAACTTAGGTTATTATTTAAATTTTATGTATATTTTAATATGATAAAGTAAGGAAAGGTTATTTATTAATAAAATATTTTGTTGATTTTATAATATATTTTTTTATATGTAATTCGTAAGGAATAAAAGGCAAGAATATTTTATTTATTATAATATATTTTATTTTTAGTTATAATTCTTTAATATGTACATTAGAATTTTGTATAATATATGTACATTATTAGTATCATTTTTTAATCTTATATAGCGGCCATATAGACTGGCGCGCTTAAGCGTTACGTAACGAAGCGGTTTACCCTTCTATACGAAGTAATCATTTCAAAAAATAATTTAAAATAGAATTAGAAGAAAAACAGAAGTAGTAGAATTTGTAGAGTAGTGTAAAATCTCTATAAGTAATTCGGTCACACTAATTTCATTCGTTCCTCCCACGTCGAAGAGTACTTTAGTCTGTGGACTCTCTTAATAGTCTAACTAAGGGATGGACAGAAAAGAATATCGAGAATAATATACAAAGAGCATAATATTGATACTGGATATAATTGATCCCAATCTTTAAATATTGGTAACCAATACAATACGTACATTTTAATTGTTCTATAAATTTAATTAACACAAAATATAATGGAGCGCTTGTTAATTTGCTAAAGTGGCTCAGCTTGATACTCTTGATATTTTTTGCCCTATATACAAGTTATAATTGTGGATGGGCCACAGATTGCATACAAAAAACATGCTATGCTTATTATTCAGATCAACATTATCTCAGGTTACTTACTGTCCCCTACGTCTCTTCGGATGGATCGGATGGTATATATGCCATAGTCTGCCTCCAAAAAAAAGTTATATTCAGACTTGGAAAAATTAACACGGGGGTGAGCTTGGCACTGCAAAAGTAAATAATTTACTTAATAAATTGTAAAACAGGTATAAAATTTGATGAAACAATAGTAAAAGTGCACAAGCTTTTATTTTAAGCGCTCTCAAGCAATTATTAAAAATAGATGATTTCATATCCAGAGATGCAGCTATAAACGTTAAAAAAAACTTATTGAACCACTGAAATAGTTCCTTTGAATAAGAAAGAACTAACAAGTTGAGAAGTTACCCAAATTGTCTCTATTTTTTTAAAGCTATGTCTTATTAATAATAATATTAAAGTAATGATGTTTACTTAATAAGTAAACACTCATCATCATCATCATCACCATCACAGCCCATAAACGTCCCACTGCTGGGTGGTGGGCTGGGCCTCCTCCGTAATGGGAGGGAAATTAACCTACTAAACCGTGCTGGTCATACGTGTCGGTATAGGGTTTTGTTTCGAATTTTCCTTCTCTCGCATAGATGTTATATGCCTTTTATATCCCTTGGTCGTCTCGTACGATCACCCACGGGTAAGTAAGGTATGGGGTGGTGAATAGTATTCTTACTGCGTCACCACACGGAAAGTAAACATTATTACTCTCTTTTTAACATTTATTCCACATTGTCAAAGGAAATATTGATTAATATTTCACCATCTTAGCTCTATATGTCCCAATCTTATATGCTCCACTGCCAGATTAGAACCTCCTCCACAATGGGAGGGACATCGACATACTATACGACGCTGGTGAAACGAATTGGTATAAGGTGTTATGCCGAGTATTCCTTCGCTGTTATATGCATATTATTTCCTTAAGATGAATTGTGTTCTTAATCTGTCACCACACTTAAAGTTTACATCACAATATTTATTGGTCGATATTAACATTGTCGCAACTCTAAGATGAATGCATTTGTTCGTTTCAGTTCATTCACTTAAATAGTTCGTGGATCATTCTGCAAGTTATATTTCTGCCATTGGCTGTTATTGCGTTTTGCTCCGCTTGTCGTCGCCGTCTGGCGTCCAGCCTGCTCGCGGTGAACATTTATGTTACTGTGTTTATTAAATGGCTATCATAAGTTTTTATTATATTTAATATTTGTGACTTTTCTCGTTCATTAGTGTCACCAACTATGTTTGTGTATTTGAACTGAATTCTTAAGAATTACTTACTATATTTTGTGCAACAGGCTATCGTAAGAAGCAAAGGGCTCTTGTAAACATAAGAGAACATTGTAATTGCAATATGCCTATGGACTCTGAATGTGAATGCGACCAAGTGTCGAAGGAATGGTTGTTGGCTAAGCTACGCTCTGATGAAAGAGACACTGTGTTGATAGATTGTCGGGGATCTAACGAGTACTCGCAATCTCACATACGTTCCGCAGTGAATTTCTCGATACCAAGTATAATGCTTCGGCGGTTGGCGGCGGGTAAGATCGAACTCGTATCGACAGTTCAGTGTAAAGAGCTCAAAGCAAGGATATCACACTGTCGCACCCGAGGGATTTTTATTTTATACGGAGATGGAGCTCCTCGTGACCCAGACTCCGTGCATGGGATCCTGTTGAGAAGACTCAAGCAAGATGGCGTGCAGGTTGTCTGCCTTGAAGGTAAATTTATCATTTATAATTTTGTAATTCTCAAAGACTAAAAAAACACGAACAGTACACACTTATGTACTATAGATATATTGTAATATTTACTAAACAAAACGGCTTAGTACAAATCATTTTAATTTGTCATACAAGATTACATCAATATCATAGAATCTCAAAGTTTTTAAACTATGAAAGATTAGTTTTCATTAAGAAATGTAAATGCAATAATAATTTTTATTATTACCAATTGCATATCTAAACCAATTCCAAATAATGTTAAAAATCTCTCAATTACTACTACTTTATTACCTCTATTCTAAATAATTATTGATTACACAAATATTCTAAATAGCGACCTCTTATCTATTGCTATTTGGTTATGGTTTAAATCACCAACCAGAAACATTTTGATTCCAAGTCTAATGGTGCATTTAAAATTATTGTAAATATATCAGTGCCTTTAGAAAAAAGGCTTATCCATAATATTTATTACAGTTATTGTAAGTATAGTCATTGTTATAATGTTAAAATGTACAAGTGAATAATTTTGTACATGTCGACTGTAAGTAATTGGGATAAAAGCATGATGATGATGAAATGGTTAATTTTGTATTTATATTAATGTAAACAAGTTCATTTTGTAATGTAAACAAGTTCATTTTGTAATGTAAACAAGTTAAGTTTGTAATGTAATAACATGAGAGTTCTGAATGAGTGCTTTTTGAACCGACTGTTGGATTTGAAAAGATGCCTGAGTTGCTTTTGAATGCACATCTCTTTTCTCTAATTTAAAACCTAAAACATTTTACACCTCTATTTGATACCAAAGAAATATATTAAAATTTAATAGCCATTATTGTGATGATTAATACTTGGATGTAGCTATTATTATATTTATATATTAAAACAATTTATATTATTTTATAATGTTAGTGTCAGTACAAATAGTTCAACAACACTTCAGATACTTTTTAATATATATAAGCCTTATTTATTGCTACATT
This sequence comes from Lymantria monacha, assembly GCA_905163515.2. Lineage (NCBI taxonomy): Eukaryota > Metazoa > Arthropoda > Insecta > Lepidoptera > Erebidae > Lymantria > Lymantria monacha. The sequence goes on from LR991088.1 coordinate 10,532,850, forward strand.
GTGAGACACCTCATATCACTATTTACATTCAGCTAGTGGCTTTAATTTATTGCTTTTAACAATATTGAATTGCAGTTCTTATAAAAACCATACAGTGTCAATTTTCTAATTAATTAGTTTAACTGTTCTGTAACATGTTTTCATTCTATATTTTACTGTAGGTGTTGGTACTGTAGTGAAGATGAATATTTCTTCACTACTCTGTTGCGGTCGCATCATTATGATTTTAAACAATCAAATACAAAAGCATTTTTAAAACTGGTTATGTCCCTGCTTGTAGCAGTTTTTATTTAAAGTTCAATTCCTCAGCTTTCTATATCTTATAGTGTATCAATATTATATCTTAAGATATAACTAAATTAGATAATCTATACTAATAAAGCTTCAGATGTATAATATCTTAAATCTATTAAGTATCTTGATTATAATAATACAACCTAATGTATGGGACATGATATTCTAGTGAACATATAATATTTATTCATATTGACTCATATAAATAAGTAAATGATTAGTTTTTTTTTGTATTGAAGTAAACACTTTTTGGTAAAGAACCATAGCTAAATATTATGTAAATAAAGAGATGGCCTATCATCATATGTGTAAGGGGTAGTCATTGACATCTAAGTCCACATATCAGAGGGTCATGAATATGATAACTCACAAACTAAAAGATCAAGAGTGTGCACAGGTGTCTTGTACATTCTCATCCATGGTCACCATTGAAAATGCATCAAATTTTGTTAAATAAACGCCTTAAAAGTTACTAACACAAATAAATAAAATGTGGAAATATACTTCTAAGCTTATATTCATATCTTATGCTGCTGTAAATTAGGCCTACATTGTGTTACAGCCAACTACATATGCATTAGATTAGATTCTAAAATAAATTCACAAATAAATATTTTATTAGTCTAAATATTTCATTAGTTTTCCGCCATTAGTATTCCGCCTTTAAGTAGCACCGTATTATTATCACAACTGTATTCATTCAGTAAAATTATTACCTAACTCAGTGGAACACACGTAATACCGGTTGCCACGCCGAGGCGCTGTTTCATAACGTTCATTGACAAAAAAATCGCGATAGATATCTATGGCAGATACCTAATTTGAAAGTAGCAATGTTAAATTATTAAGTGCGGTTGTTAGATGGTAGATTAATATTTTGAAGACTGGTTTTCTTTCAATAGAATTTAAAATTAATACACGAAACAGTATTTGCTCAATAGGTATATAAATATTAATATTATTTGGTGAGCATTTAAATAATGTATATTATATTTCGTACAGTTTATATATAGGTACTGGAATAATGTTTATTTTATACAATTAATGAAATAATATGAATGAAAAAAATAATAATACATGGTAAGTTTTTTTCATTACTAAATTTACGTGGTTTTGTTTATAATAAACAATATAAAATTTATCTTTAGAATTAATAATAAATTATCAAAATAATATCTACACAATTTCGATGGATTGTTATTTATTTGTCAAATAATAGTGATTTTTAAATTAGCTTCTAGTATGACTTATAACGATTCACCAAATCGTTTTAGTTTTAATATGTGTGAGGGGCGTAACTCGTAAGAAGCAAGCCGGAGGTCGCCAGTCGAGGCATCCGCTCCTCCAAACGTGGGAGAGGAAGTCGACTACTTATTGTGCTCTTCAATGCGAGACGATAGATTATAATCACCGCACATTCTCCAATGTGCTTGTTTAATACCGTCTCTGTAATTTTCTGGACTGTTGAAATGTATATAACCACACTATAAGTACGTATTTTGATCAAGTATGAATGATATGTACTTATATGCTTTGTGTATTTTTCTCGTCGAAAATGGAATAGTGACACCGATTTTGGTGTTTAAGTTCTACCTCTACGCTTAGCTGATGATTTGGCAATCGTATTGTGGTGTTATATTTCAAGAGATTGTAGCTGCCCATTGTCTTAATATTCCCTTATTCATTTCCTACGACATCCGAAAAATACAGGGTTTTATGTCATATCGTATCTGAGCCTGTCACCACAGAAAAGGTGACTTGCTGGTGGACCGTGAGTTGGCACTTCCGCTATGTCCAGCAGTTTACGTACTAGGTTGCTATGTGCATGGAAACGTTATAGCGAATATATATCTCTGAAGATTAACCGAACAAGAGTTTGAAAATTGTCATTAATTGAAAATAAAATAGTATCATAAACTTTTATTAATCATTGAACAGAAATACACAGTGTTTCATAGCGTTCTATTGAATAGTTTCGACGGCTAAATTAATATAGTAGGATCATAATTATTTATTTTGCCTGCTGAACCACTATAAATTGGATGATCAAAGCAGACCGGATGCACAGAGCCACGGCTTCGGTCTTCAACGGACGGAAGAGCGCCGCAATTTTATTAATAAGTTCCCGTTTCATTCGCGTCCTGTTAGTTTCAACTAACCATGTGCTTGTAACTAAACTAATCTCTGACATAAATATATATACCTACAACAAAATAAAAATATATGTATTCCTTACCTATGAGCAAGTTGAAATAAGGTTTCTATAAAAACAAAATTAAGGGTTGAAAAGATATCATAATGTAATTCGCTAACAATCGTATTAAAAAAGATCGTAGGTTCCAGTTTCACTTATAGAAGTTGAATTTTTTGTGTTGACAGTCCTATTGTCCGAATAATGTCTTAATTCATTCATAACAAATAATGTGCCCGTTCCATTTCGTTTATTATGTGGGTGTCTTCAAGGCAAGAAGCGAGCAGACGTCTATTAAGTTAAATACGTTTTACCATCGTAAATGTTATAAAACGCTACTCTATAGATGTTGAATTCGAGCGCTTGCTTATTTAAAAAAAAAGATGACCTTGCGAGGTAATTATTCAAGGCGGTAATCTACAAAAAATAAATTTTACCGTTATCTGTATCTATTATAATATTACATTAATTAATTTTCAGTACTAATAAGAACTGATTATTACTACAAATATATTCAATTCTGTTAATTTAGGAGTTATTCAACAAGAAGGGGCTCGCCTTTAATCCTCAGTCCGTAAGTCCTCTGATTCCCAACAATTATAATGAATGAAATATTTTAAACCAGCAACGATATTAATATTTACTCCCTGAGTGTGGTGTCTGCTTACTTCTCTGAAGTCCTTGAAATACGGTAGAAAACTTGTCTCGCTCTCTTATTACATCGCAAATTATGAGATAGCATTTAGTTATAGACAGAAACTGCACCAGTACCTACGGTTCACCTGTCTTAACTATTGGACTAAAAGCTTCGTCTTCAACCCTCCTTTTTCCGCGGTGTTTTTGAAGGAAAAAACCTGAAATTGAACCTTATACCATTCTGTATTGTAAATTCAGTTTAGTAGGCCCTTTTTGCTCTCCTTGTGGAGGAATGTGGAGAATAGCAGTGTGACGTATTTTAACTGTTGTTGTATTGTCTCAAAAATAATGTTTGTTTTTGAGCTTTCTTTTATTGTGTGCTTACGTCCGTTTCCTGCAATATAAAGATGTGACCTGCAATATTTGAATTCCGACTCTCTAGTGTCTTTTAAATGTGATGTGACCTAGAATTAGATATATTATTACTCCTGGTTACTATGGTGACAACTCTTGCGCTCTGGGGAAAAAAATAAAAAGAGAAGATAGCTATTTTGAAATAAAACTATTTTTACGGATTCGTCTCCAACACTTGAGGGCAGTCCTCCCGTGACCATGAACGCTTGTAAAGTGTTTGAAACGTCAGAAAATTAAAAATTAAATACAAACGCGATAAAATCCGTAAAAATAGTTTTATTTCAAATATGTAATACTCGCGTAAACATCAGGCATCGCTGTGACTAATAAAACTGCAAAGTCGACCTTAATACATTAGGAATAATATAGGCAAGGAATAATTGTTATTTATTTAAGCAAAAATAGCATAATAGCAAACTGAATTCCAAATGCCGAACGAACGTCTGGTTAAGAAGATATACAATGCGAAAGTGGAAGGATGTAGGTACCGAGGGAGACCGAGACTAACCTACCTAGACCAGATCGGTCAGGTACTGAAGGAAGGTGGAGTCAAGAGTCTCCGAAACCGGCGAGCGTGTATGAAGAGAATTATGAATGTTGAGGAAGCGAGTGAAGTATGCAGAGATAGAGTTCTCTGGCACTCTGTTCTCTCTGCCTACCCTGCAAGGGATATGGCGTGATGATATGTATGTATGTATGTGTAATTCCAAGTGTTGCAATATACAAACTTATACGCAAATGAAAAATAGTAACCACACGTCGGACTTGAACTCACATCTATTGGAAATTCATTCTAACCGATTCACCTATGGTAAGAACTAATTAGACCATTGTGGGTGTACGTATGATAACTAAATTATTGCTCGTATTGTCGTCTTTACTGGAGGAAGTGGAGGAATTTATTGTAATGTACATTCCCATTGTATTATAATATTAATTATATATTTTGAGATGATGATATTGTGTTAGCATTATTAAAAAATTATATATTAAATATATAATTTTTTAATAATGCTATTTTCTACTAAAATATAAAGCTTGTCGATTTTAATGAATGTTAAGTCGAATAGGATTTTTTTGAACTGTTCGAATCCGCGGTCATTCAATTAATCGCTTTTTACGACACCGCTGCTGGCATGAATTGCGTAGATATTTTGTATTCTTAGTGAGGCGATCGTAAAATTAATGGTACGTATTAAAGAATAACAGGATGTTAAAAGATCTACTTTGAGTAGTAAACTACACATAGTATTTAAACATTTACAATCATCGGAAATTGTGTGCATCTGGTCGAAGAGAAGCGGCGTGCGCGAATATAATATGACTAATAGAGGAAAACGAAATGGGAAAAGGAAACGGAATCTCGTAAATGTATGATCGTGTCAGAATTAACTCGACCCTTCTAAGTCATTATTATATTTATAAATTTTTCTTTTTTTATTAATTATGGTGGCAAATGAGCATGCATCACACCTGATGGTAAGTGTTACTGCTGCCTATGGACCTCTACAATACCAAAGGTATAACTATGCCGCTGCCTACCAATAACCCCGTACCTACACTGTTGGGCTTCCGGCTCTCTCGCTCACCGAACGAAGCGCAACAGCAAATCGCCATTACTCAGACGTCGATTTTTTGCTGTAGACAGAAAACCGCCAATAGCATGGTCTTACCACTAAAAATTGCTAGTACTGGCTACATAGGAGGCAGAGTAGTTTAAATACATACTCCCTTGCCTAGTGTAGTAGGCTCGATTCTCATGAACGACAATTTCTTGGTGCGATCTATTGATCTTGTCGAATCTAACGGTGATTTGTGTCCCTAAATTGTATGTTATTAAATTGACACTACTATATCGGTATATACAATGTCAGTGCTAATAAAGCACTATGATTCCTAAGAGCTTGCTTGCTTTTTTAACTGTCAACACACAAGTGCTTCGCGACAGTTCTCTAACGAAACCTTATTCCGATATCCATCCATCAGCCCGTAAACGTCCACTGTTGGACATAGGCCTCCCCACGAGAATGGCATTTGAAACGGTCCTGTGCCACCTGCATCCAACGGTTTCCTGCGACCTTCGTAATGTCATCAGTCCACCTAGTGAGGAGTCGTCCTACACTGCGTCGTCAATACGTGGTCGTCACCCGACAACCTTTCTTCACCAACGGTTGTCGGATTCGTCGAGCGATGTGGCCTGCCCATTGCCACTATAGCGTGCTAATTCTTCGGGCTATGTAGGTTACACCCGTTCTTCTACGGATTTCCGTGTTTATCACGTAGAGAAATACCGAGCATATCCCTTTCCATAGCACGCTGAGCGATTTTGAGCCCTTTTACGAGGCTGACATTTAGAGACCACGTTTCAGTGCAGTAAGTCATCGCTGATTATTCCGATATACCCATCTTTAAATAAGATATATACTTTATAAATACATTTGCATACACTATAGATAAATACAAGGAGTTTATTCTTTACTGCGGGGCTCTCAAAAACTTTTAACAATTTGCCACATTCATAAGTAAAGGCATAAAGCAGAATTTATTGCACACTAAGTTCTCGTCTTTTCAAGTTTTTATATAATAAACCGTCATATCCAGTTATGTTTTGTGTTGTCTAGTTACCAATATGCAGGTGCAACTTACGGCGTTATAATTCTATTATATATGTATGGATTATGTAGGAGTTGGTAATAAAGTCTTATGTCAATTTATTTTGGTAAGGTATAAGTGTAGATAGCGAGCGAACATAATATTAATGAATAGAATATCATTGATAAAATTTGTAACGCGAGACACTGAATGGAGCTGTGTGTATTTAAACAAGATACCGACATTCGAAGGCGTAACATTGGCATTGACAGTTTTTATGTGCTGATGTAATATTCAACCCGTGGATTACTATTTTGTGCTGCGTATTGTATTCTGATTTTATTTATGTCTGGTTTCGGTACAGTGACTGCAAATAGAAAAAAAAACGGGTAACTTGTTACGAGACGAGACCACGTAGAGGTCACGCAATTTATTAACGCTCGCATTCATTTGAATACAAATTAAACTTTGTACATGTTATAATATCTTTAGCGTGGTGACGATTTGAGAATAACTATATCGCAAAAATATATTCATGCCGGTAAATAATATAATTGCAACAGAAAAAAATAAGACATACATACATACATATCATCACGTCATATCCCTTGCAGGGTAGGCAGAGAGAACAGAGTGCCAGAGAACTCTATCCTTGCATACTTCACTCGCTTCCTCAACATTCATAATTCTCTTCATACACGTTCGCCAGTTTCGGAGACTCTTGACTCCACCTTCCTTCAGTACATGACCGATCTGGTCTAGGTAGGAAATAAGACCCTATCAGCTAATTCGTTTAGCCGGCGCAGTATGGTAAGCAAATGCCTCTTATCTGGGATACGAATGTATAGGGACAATGGGGCCTGTATGAGCTGTGAAAAAAAAGAGATAAGCAGCAATAGACTAGCGGACAGACTTATGGATTGCCACGTAGAGGTCCTTAGTTCGAAGTTCGATCGTATGACGCACGCTATTACGCAGGTTTTACATTTTTAATTTCATCGACTAGCACTGTTTGACGTAACCTCCTCACGAAGGATGAAATTTTAATAATAATTTGCCAATAACAGAGACGGAGAAAGAATACATTTCATCGTCCTTTCGTGTCCGTAGGTGTTCGTCAAAGACAACTAAAGGATACAATATGTGTATAACATCTATCTAAGAGAAGGCAAATTTGAAATAAAACCCTATACTCGTCTGACCAGCGTGATATAGTAGGGCAATTTCCCTCCCGTTTAGGAGGCTCGAGCCCAGCAGTGAGACATATTTCAGCTGAGATGATGATGATTATGGCGATGAACCTTTCCAGAGTTTGTTAACGTTATTTTGCATGTTCTACTTTTCTTCCACATGTGTCACAGTAAGAAGACACACTGTTCCGACTCCATATAAATTGGGATAAGGGTAGGAGGATAATAATAATAAATCACATTCGACACGCTTCTGACCTTATTACCTCTTACACTTAGAGTCGGCGTAATGATTTCTATGTACATTTACCTACTGCTACCTCTGCACTCATTCTCTTTCCATTATTGTAAATGTTCTACTTATATATGAACTATGCAATGTTAATGTAATATATAGTTCGTTAAGATATAGCCGACGAGCATATACGATGTAACTCGTTGCGATGATACGTTTATCAATTATTATATTATCTGGCAGGCGACAGCGGCGCCACACTCATTATCAGCTTGAAATCGAGCTGACCATCAATTAGTACTTTACAATACAGTACACACTGTGTAGAATTAATTTTATTATTATTTTAAATGAAATATTACTCAAGGTCGATTAGTAGATTTTCATTCTTCAAATAATTAGTAGTCCGATTGATTATAAAGAAATAATTCAAATGATTTATCTGTGTTATGATGGAATTAAAATTAAATGTGTCACTACACCTACCTTAGTCATGCGTAATCGTAAAATATGATTAAGGGACGCAAGCAGATAACATCACTGCAAGGGAAGGAAAATTCGAAATTAAATCTTATACCGTCCTTTTGACTAAACTATCTTTGAAAGCTCAATTGCCCTTCCATTGTAAAAGGAGGTTTGGGCTCAGCAGTATATGACATGAAAAGCTGATGAATTTAATTGAACAATTAGTTCTACTGTCGTTAATAACATATCCATTCACTTTTCGTTCGATAGAATTTTAGCAGATGAAAGATATATTATTGAACTTTAAACATCCAATTATGCTATTTGTAATTAATTATCTTTAATAATATGTAGGCTCAGATAAATTAGAACGAAATTAGCTCAATTAAATATATGCACTTGTAATAGGAATTGTGTCAAATATATATTTGCTTCTATTAGTTCTGTTCAAATTAAACACCATTTTAAATAAAATAACATCCGATTTTATTTGGCCAATTTATATTTTTTTGGTTAATCGTTAACAATAAAGTATGTTATTTTAAAGAAAACATTCCCCCAATTGAGCAATAAACTTTAATATGGCAGGGGACATAGCAACCGTACAAGCAACGGACACAAATTACAACGAAATTCAGATCAATCATTTTTGAATCGTACAACTTATTTTCCCATGTGGAGAACTCGCGACACTCGGCACGACAGACCTGAATTTAGACGACTCCACCATCGTTGCAGTAAAAAATTTACTGTTTAATATTTTCTCAGCCCATAAACGTACCACTGCTTGACTCTAGATTCGTCCATACTGGCAGGGTTATTATCCTTATCATGCTTAACATATAGGTTGGCATAGGCTTTCATTTCGAGTTACCCTTATCTGGTAGTGGTAATATTTGCTTAAATAGATTCGTCTTATATGACGCGTAGAATTGTATTCTTATTCCAACACTATGTGGAAAATTGCTTATACTCGTATATGGCTGCTCAGCTTTATACACGTTAAATTAACGTTTGTAATCTTGCATCTTATTGATATTTTTATATAACATCATAATTGTACAGACTTATTATAATGTAGCAGCGGCAAGGGAGCCTTGAACTTGACTTCGGAACCTACTTTATATATTTATAACAAACTGGAACTTGAATTAACTATATCTATTCTCTTATATATAACAAAAACTTGTTATTTCAAATCGGTACTATATTATTTTCGTATGTACAGTTTGAATTAGAGTTGTTGCTGGCGCATATTTTTACTGTATCAGAGTGTGCCATTGCTGATATTAATACTATCTTATCCCAATAGGAATAAGGCGAATCTAGTGACATTATATTAAATAAATAATACACTTATTCGCATGCAAGGTTGTGTCAATTTTATAAAAATTCTAAAAAATAATTAACTGACATTTAAATCCTGCATAATAAAATGTATACAGTAATGTTGACAACAAGCAATTATTAAACTTTTGTTTAATTAAAATATTATTTGAAATGAATAACTTAAGTGACATGACGCAATAGAATCAAATAAATAATGATGATAATTTGAAATTGAATGATATTTTATATGCGAATTCATTTGATTGGATCTTTGTTTATGAAATATACATGTTTACAAGCTTTTATATACATACATATCATCACGCCATATCCCTTGCAGGGTAGGCAGAGAAAACAGAGTGCCAGAGAACTCTATCCTTGCATACTTCACTCACAAGCTTTTATTTGTTTTAAATGCAATGCTATGTAATCATTGCTTAGTTATCCTTAATTCAAAATATAATGGGTTGCGAATATCAGTATTAATATCTGGGGGTTATCAGCACTTCAATATCGGTACAACTAGTAGTTTATATTTATTTTTAATGCCGAGATTTATTATTAGTCTTAAAAACTTAAAATATTTTTTTTTAATTATAAATAAGCGTAAGAGTCGATTCGTTCTAGTTATAATTTAGCTAGTGTATATGTATATTATTTTATTTTTTTAAGAATGCTATCAAAAGTTAATTACGTTCATCAATTATGCTCAAAAAAGGAAATATAAATAGAGGGCGACAATAATTTTAAATTTAGTGCTGCATTATAAATATTATATGCTATACCTATTGATTTAGTGAAAAGCTGTTGTTTTAGTATTGCATATAAACATTAAATAAAATGCATAGATATGTATAACATAAGTTGTTATATTTTCGCAAATACGTAAAAATAATATAATTATTGTCCTATTATTAAAAAATCAAGTTTTAAACTTATAAATAAAGTATGTATTTGTATTTAAGTATTTTTCACTACAAATCGTCTTTTATAAAACCAATTTATTTATTCTAGAAGGATTCTATATATTTATATGGTCTTCATTTCAGACTTTACTAAAAAATCTTTCGCAAAGAAAAAAATATGTTGAATTTAATAAAATATATTTATAGTATATTGATAACTTGCATAGAGCATATATTTTAATAAGACAATAATGTAACCTAAGAAAATTTGAGTACATATTTTGTAATGGTAGAATTCTATTTTATTAACTTTGGTAATAAGACGACTTCATTTATATTCTAAATTTTAAGTAGTAAAAAACAGTTTCGTTTCCTGTATTAAACTTGATATGTAAAGACGAAAATACGTTTTACATAATATACCTACTTCCTTTTTATACGAAACCGTTTAGGATTATTTTTCTATAAAGCTTCTATAATTCGCGCTGGCTTTGTTTTAAGAACACTGGACCAGTACCAGTTACCTATAGAATTATAATTTAGGCACGACTGTTATGTCAAAATGGCAATTTATTTAATGATAGTTCTAAAAAAATTATTAAGATGAATAGTAGTAGTACGTGCTGTGTGGTAGCGACTACGAATACTACCAACCCTTACTTTGCTCGTGGATGTCGTAAAAGACGACTAAGAGCTTTATAACGACCTGGGCCAACTTTATCTGATGCTGTTTGGTCGACAATTACATTCCCGAGGAGGATTGACGTCTGGCCGGTCATGAAACTATTGCCAATAACTTTTACAATATGTTCTATGAAAGAAGAGTACATATTGTATCGACCCCAAGTAATTGGGATAAGAGTAGGAGAATGATGACAGTAGTAGTAGTAGTAAAAAAAAATCCTTAGCTTATCAAAAACAACATTAAACACCGACTCCTAGATGTCATTAGCGGATGGTCTCTGAAAGGTCATTCGCAGCCTCGGCTAGAAGCCGCTGCCTATATAAAGAATAATACTGTTCCTATCGGCTTGCCAGACTCAGTCACGTCCAAGTGCTTCAGGACTGAATATAACGAACACGACTGAGATACCTCGAATTTTTATCAGGTCTGAGAAACATCAATGTCTACCAGTGTTTAATTAATACTACTGACAAGTATTTGATTGTATAGCACCTACAACTATTTAAGACTGCCAAAGTTTTCAAGATTATGGAAAAAAAATACCGCGAACGATACCCACGGCCATTTTGTTAAAGTCGTAAGTTTAAATCAAATTATAATATCTCAATTCTATTTTAGGCAATCCGCCTTGAAATTCAAAACTCCCAATTCGTCGTTTCTAAGAAACTGATTCAAATTTTATCCAGTGACGTCAATATGCTCGATTCCCGGAATCTGACCGAGAAACATTATTTATATATTACTTATTCTTCTATTTCTATATTGTTTAACTTGTAAAAAAAAATAGGACATGATTACAATTACATTACAACTGGAAATTTGAAATTAAAAATTACGTATAAGTTGTAAGAGCCTGATCACGGATACAACGGTGCCTGTTGGAATGGCACCTTCATTGGGAAAGTACATCGTATCTTGCGCCGATACGTTTTGACTAGCTCCTCAATCGATTCCTATACCATTTACAGCATCCGTACATTTAATTTCGTCGCAGATAGTGATCGCAATATAAGGTTCTTTCACGCTTGACAACGACCTTGTTGACGCCGTGGGTGGATGGGATTTTCCGTCATCCACAATAAAGGCTCCCATGTGAATATCAAACCATCGATCTAATAAAAACACAGTGCAACTTGCACTTTCAACTTGCTTTTCCACTCAAAAGGCTGAAAGCGGTACTTTTCAAGTTTTGGAGTCACACCACCTTACTCTCATCACCACGGCCGCTAGGGTTGTTGTCCGGCCTTAGTTCGCCAAGAAAAATAAATGTGATAAACATCCATTGCATGGTAATATTGTTAAAAACCTTACATGTAGGTATATCTTTGGAAGACTTTCAAGATAGAAGTAGCTCCAGAAAAGGAGTTAATGGATAATGTGAAAGAAAAGTATGTATATGCAATAATAAGGCGAACATGTTTTATTGAGTTCATCGGAAGAAATTGAAATAAGAGGAATTATATATTTTAACCATTTCCTAAATCATTCTATTGTCATTTTTCTTTAACAATAATAGTCAATAGAGTCGTTGTGCATCATAAGTATTTATAAATCGTCTATCAGCCTTAGTAAAGTGGTTCAAATTGTTTAAACTGTCTTGATTAATGTCTATTAAAAGATGGATAAGTACGTACTAAGTAACGTAAACGGTAAGTACGTACATATGCATTATAACATATGTTATAGATAAATTTCGCTTCATCTCTCTATAGAAACTTTCGATTGATGATGCTTATAAAGGTTGTTTGATCTTTAATTATAGTTTAGTGCAGTTGCAAAATAATGCATTGTTACGTGGTATAAAGAAAACGTCTATTAAAATGGCATTCAATGTCTTTTTTTTATTGCTAATGGTGGCAAACGAGCAAGCAGCACACCTGATGGTAAGTGTCACTGCCGCTTTATAGACCTTTGCAATACCAAGGATATAACTAGGCCGCTGCCTACCAATATAAACCCCAAACCCACCCATTGGGCTTCCGGCTCTCTCGCTCATCGAACGAAGCGCAATAGCACATTGCTATTACTTATACGTCGATCTTCTGTGAGAGTGTGGTACTACCCCGGACGGACCGGCCCGCGGCTGCAGACAGAGAACTGTCAACAGCGTGGTCCTGCCACTATCTCTTTTTTAGTTTCAAAGAATGGTATGTACGTTATTTGAAATTTATTAACTTAAACATTTCAGCTATTAGTTAACATTCTAGGTTACTGCTCTGCTGCGATGCTCCCTATGGGTCGCAATCTTATTTTATTATTTATAACCTTAACTAACTCAATAATCAGATTTGCTATTGCAAATATACTTTTTTAATTAAAACATCATCATTCTCTTACTATTATCCCAATTACTTGGGGTCGATACAATATGTACTCTTCTTTCATAGTACATATTGTAAAAGTTATTAGCAATAGTTTTATGACCGGCCGCCTGCCAGACGTCAACCCTCCTTGGGAATGTAATTGTTGACCAAACGGCATCAGATGGAGTTGACCCAGGTTGTTATAAGGCTCTTAGTCCTCTTTTACGACATTCACGAGCAAAGTAAGGATTGGTAGTATTCTTAGCCGCTACCACACAGGTTCTATGTTTTCACTTTTTTAATTTAAATGAATGGTGCTAAACATTCTCAATATATCCCTAGCTTGGCAAAAATAAGATGAATCAACAAATTACTTAATTATTTATTAGCCTTTTGTATACGTTCAGTACACACTCCATCAAATAAGTTTGCATTCTTAATGATAAAAGTTCCGTTGCATAATTGTGTCGAATGTGTCGTGCTAGAAAGATGTATAGCATATATTTATGCAATGTTCATCACATATACACACGAGATCGATAGCAGATCGATTTTTGGAAGAAGGGTTATACTTGCTGTCGGCTTCTGTAACTCAACTTTAGCATACCCAACAGCATAACTTGCAATTTTATTTGACAAGGTAGCTGAATTACTGGGAAGACAAATAACATGTTTACCTTATTACGCACCAAGTGACAAAGCCTATAAAAATTAAAAAGAAACAAATGTTTGCTGAGATTAATGCGTTGAAACAAATATATTGGTTCAGCTTTATGATAGTTAATAGATTAGGTGCTTGAAGTCGCACAAGGTCGTTGATAAACGTCGCTGGAAGGACGTGGGTCGGGCCAAGGCCTTCTCGTCCGCACCTGCCTCCCACGCGGTTTTCCACCACGCTCTGTTGGCTTCCTCGCGTGCTCGGCGCAACTCCGTATCATGTCTGTTTCTACATATTGTATTAATACGTATTAAACCACTAACAAGATTTTATATACATACATTTGTATCTGGTCAGTCATTCATATACCGACATATATTTAATCTCTTTAAATAATCTTATAAAGTTTTAAGCTGGCTTGCCTTTTGCCCGGTTGTCTGTGGGCGGTTAGGAATGAGTGGGTGCTAAATGTTTGCCAAACGGTCACATTTATCTTTAATTTTGTGTGGGTTGAAGGATCACGTGGCCAGGGACGAATATTATGGAGTCCTTGTTACCAAGGACGCGCGTGGCAAGTGGGTGGAAAGTTGAGGGGTATAGACGAGGGGGAGGGTACGGCGGGTTCATTGAGAGCGGCGGATGAATGAGCCGCGATGAGTCATCGGATCGATGCCGGGCCACAGCGCCCCCTCGCGCGTGTGCCTCACACCCGCGCCGCCATGCGGCTGCGTGGTGCTGGCTTGCCTGTTAGCCTTGCAGCACACGTAATGACCTCTTTTTATGTAAAATGGCGAATAGGCATTAGATTACCTAACATCGCCATGTTTATATCTACAGAGCGTAGTTTGCAATTCGTAGACATTTTAACAATTTTATAATTGTCTTGAATTACCTAAATAATATTTAATTTTATGAGAACATAATAGTTTTCTTGAAGCTTTTCAAGTTTACGTAATCTGGTCGGTCGTCTCATCGCGTTTTATTTGTGTGGATGCATGCATGCATCACGCTTCACGCGTTAACCTTTTGACGATTTCAAATGCTAAAATAAGACTAATAAAGCTTTTATATGATTTTTATACCTTTCCGTATTGTGTACAGTACAGCTACAATAGGTACACCAGTGTTAATTGATATAGTTATAATATATTAATGATGCTCCATTATGGATTGATTTACTTAATTGGGAGATAGACCGAACCTGTAGTTGGCGATTAAAACTATAAATAACATACCTGGGTCAGGTATGCTGCAGGTCATAAACATTTCAAAATGACCTAATATAAGTATGTTGCAATTACACGTGTGATTATGCACCCAGCTGTTGGTCATCAAAATTATATAATATATATTCAAGCTAATTAAAATTGACTCACAACGTTTGTTTTTCAGTGATACAAACGACTGAATCTCACAATTACATACGTTTATTTACTTATTTTACATTAATTTACAATAGTATTATTTTATTATACGGTAATTAAAGTAATATAAGCAGTTTTTTTACGCACGAACACGAGTAGTTTCTTAGTATGTTGTTATTTCAAGTCTTGCATCTAAAAAGGAAGATGAACAATTGAGGAATTAACTAAGTATTACAAAAAGAGTTTCCCGAAGGAGACTAAATATATTATAGTTTGAATGGTTAAGCCACACTGCAAGTTTTAATATTTCCTGTAGCTAATAATATTGTTTTGTATTCAGAACAAATGTAAAACTATTAACCAAGTCTTGTTTATTCCATTTTTCCTTTTTCAACACTTAAATTATTTTACATAGACCTCTTTCGGAATAAATAGAAAAATGGCCTGCTACCTACTTTTGTGGCCAGACTACTTGGCTTTCTTTCATATGCGAATGAACGTACTACCTGATTCTCTAGCAGGCATGAGTAGGGCAGGCATATTGCTAGCAGTGACATATTTACTAAAAACAAAAACTGCAAATGTACGATGACTCGTATTATAACCAAGACCATCATAGGCTATGTTGGCACCTTGCGGCTCACAAGAACTTGAGGTGGAAAATAGAAATATGTTATATAATAATAATAAAAAATGTGCGTTATATTTACGATGACTGATGGGTGCAAATAAAAAACACATTGTTAATTAGATATACTGTGGTTTTTATGGGTTCTTAGCATCTAACTTAAATAGAAATAACATTGTATAACTACATATACAAATTAAACTACATATACAAGAAATAACATTGTATAACTAGTTGTAAGCGAATTTTACATTGTCACAGTGTGGGCACTGCATGCGTTTATGGTATTAACTGCCTTTTTATTGCTTATGGTGGCGAACGAGCAAGCAGCTTACCTGATGGTAGGTGTTATTGCCGCTCATGGACCTTTGCAATACCAGAGGTACAGTTAGACCGCTGCCTACCATGCAAAACCAACATAGAAAGTTAGGGTTCCGGCTCTCTCACTCACCGAACGAAGCGCAACAGAACATTGTCACTACTCAGACATTTTCGCCGAGAATGTGGTACTACCCCGGTTGGCTCGGCCGACAGAAAACTGTCAACAGTCTGACCCTACTTATACTAATCATCATCATCATCACAGCCCATATATGTCCCACTGTTGGGCTTGGGCCTACTACGTAATGGGAGGGAAATTAACCTACTATACCACGCTGGTCAGAAGTGTAAGTATAGGGTTCTGTTTCGAGTTTTCCTTCTCTCGCATAGATGTTATACATACATACATAAATATCATCACGCCATATCCCTTGCAGGGTAGGCAGAGAGAACAGAGTGCCAGAGAACTCTATCTCTGCATACTTCACTCGCTTCCGCAACATTCATAGTTCTCTTCATACACGCTCGCCGATTTCGGAGACTCTTGACTCTACCTTCCTTCAGTACATGACCGATCTGGTCTAGGTAGGTTAGTCTCAGTCTCCCTCGGTACCTACATCCTTCCACTTTCGCATTGTATATCTTCTTAACCAGATGTTCGTTCGGCATTCTTTCCACATGTCCGAACCACCAAAATCAAGATGTTATATGCGTTTTATATTTCTTAGTCGTCTCTTACGATCATCCACGGATAAGATAGGGGGTGAATTGTATTGTTACTCCGTTACCACATGGATAAAATAGTAATGCCTTTACCATTTTAATTATAAAACAATACTATAATTCTTTTTGGATAGATAAGTTACTTACCGATTAACTGTCATAAAGTTAACATGAAGTTACGTTACATCCTATCTATTGTCTATTGAACGAGCGTCAAATAATAATAATATTCGTCTGTCATGACCATTAGATATACCTCTTATAGGAACGTGATGGACACAATGGGAGCGATATTAGCATCAGAATTGTAAGCGTGAGGCGCGGCGACAGGAAATAGGCTCAACGTGTCGGAAATGCTGCGTTTTCGCTGTTCGGCCACATCCACACCTGTCGATAATACGTTATTCTAAAACACATATTCAGAAATTATTGTTCCTCTTATAAGTACCCATAGTAGTCTAATGGAGGAACTACTGTCACGCTGGCGTCTCGAGTTCTAATCCCGCGGTGTCTACGAACTTTTTGTTTTGTGATGTGTTTATTAAAATCGTAAGCTTTTTACTTACAGCTAACCTTTACCAACCCATATGATTAGCGTGATACTGGACCTATTTTCTTTTGATTGTGAAAGAAGATAAATGTTTCTATGCTGAAAAGAAGAGGAATATTCTCTTCGCTTAGTGTAATATTTAGTAGTATCAAGTTTTAGGATATTTTTATGTATAAATCATCAAATTGTTGATTCTTTTCTGGTGGTATAAGAGTATAATGATTAGCAGCCTTTTTGTGGGTATCGTAGAAATCCATTAAGGGATTTAAGAAGAAAGAAACTGGGAATAAAACTCTATGCCAAAATGTATGATGAAGGCCAACGTCCAAACAGTTTGAGGCACATGAGCTGAAAAGAAGACGAAATTGTATGCACGATGATAATATCCCTATAGTCATGTCGGCATAGGTATAAATGAAATGAAGTTCCTAATCATTTGAATGTACTATGTGCAAAAGTATAGATAGACATCAAACAAAAACATTTATTTAGATACGCAATAGAAAATATTTATGTTGACATTTCAACATAAACAAGAACAAAATCTATTTACTGACACCTACGTATAAAATTAATTTTACTGTCGAATTTCAATTGGGATGACATTAAACGGTTAAGGTTAACAAACATTGCTCGGTTAAAGGTCAAATTTGTTTTGTACTTGAGATTTTATCATTAAAGGACGTTAAGATTTCTGCGTGCAATGAGTTTGTACTAGTATTCCAGTATGACAGTATTTTGCGTTTTGAGTTAAGTGTGTTGTGACGTCACGCGTTATTGATGCATTGTCTACTGCGAATCAGAGGCCGCAATATGAAATTCGAACGAAGACGGATTCGATAGAGGATCATTTGTTCTCCTGGTACTATCTTTCATGTTCCACGGTCGAGTCGCCCCGTCATATAATGTGATTTGTCACATTAGCCTGCGGCGCCCGTTCCAATATTAAGTACTAGCTTCTGCCCGCGGCTTCGCCCGCGTTAAAGGTTACTTTCCTAAATTTTTCATCCCCTATTTTTATTTTATCCCTTAAAGGTAAATGTTTTTACAAAATTTTAATGTCATATTTATTTATATCTAACTAATAAACTAAAATTAAGTTTCAAGCTTCTGTCTTTAAAAATGACGATACTTCCTTACAACTTTTCATCCCCCTTTATAACCCTTTTTTGCATTAAAAAGTAGCCTATGTCCTTTATCAGGCTCTAGACTATCTGTGTCCAAATTTCATTTAAATCGGCTGAGCAGTTTTGACGTGAAAGAGCGACAGACAGACAGAGCTACTTTCGCATTTATAATATTAGTAAGGATTTATCCAAAACGAAATGCATTGTGAGTAAAATGTTTTAGTGGTAGGTTTTTGAAAAACGATCGCCGTGTGTTCCTTTCAATACGAAACGTTCACAATTTCGTACTAACCTTACAGGAGGTATCGAGCAATTTAAAAACAATATTTCGTTATGTTAATAGCGCTCTATACGGGCAGAAGTCTAGTATATATCGATATGAATGAAAGAATATCAATGACATAGAACAATGAATGAACTACACGCCCGACACGAAGTTAACGACGCCCACAGCTACACTAATTCGCACAATTATCGTGCAGCTTGTAATTGCCGTACTAACTACACTATCCTTGTTGATGATGAAATATAATAATGAACGTGCTGTGTGTCTCATGCTCGTTTTTATCATTGAATCTTAAATTTTAGGTATTACTTAAGACAATATAAATGACACGATTTCGATGCTGCAACGCTCGGGCTTCCTCCACAACAGAAAAGAAAATGATTTCCTTCTCTCGCATTGATGTTACATGGATATTACATCTCTTAGTCGTCTATTACGACAACCAAGGGCAAGATTGGGATTGGTCATGAATTGTAATTCTTACTCCTTCACCATCCGGAAATAATTATAGTAATAATAATTCTGTATTTGTATTTTATGTAAGAAATATAACTTTAAATTAAATGTTATATTAGGTAATTATAATAAATAAGTAATATTGGACAAATAGTTTTGTCTTTAAACTGTGCAAATTTATTTACAGGTGATTTTGCAGAATTCCATCGGGCCTACCCTGAGTGGTGCAGCGAGGCAGGTGCTCAACACGTGCCACATGCGCATCTGCCCCTAATGGGTTTACGGTTAGTTTAAACAAATTTTGTTTATACACACGTTTTATCCCTGATACTTTATCCCTGAGGCGGAGGTATCTCCTCACACTTCGCTATATAGCTTGAATCAGTAATATAAATTTTACTATTACATAATATCTTTAATTATATTTAACTTTTTCATTAGAAATTTGTCTGCAAATGTCAAATTCACAAAGATGGACTATGGAAGTTTTCGCGTACGTAACGAATATGCATAAATTCGTTTTATTAGTGTAATACAATTATGGAATAGGTGTCCATGTGGTGAAATAAGAATACAATACACTCGTTCTTTCTCAGGACTATCGTTCAAAATCGATTAATTTATATTAATGTTGCCAAAATGCAAGACTAAGACTCGCTGCAAGAGTCTCGCAGTGCTCCCTTAGACAGCATTTTATAATTCCTTTGGTAAAGAAAGGATTGTCAACATTTTGTATTTTTAATATCAGTATACGGGGACATAATTTGATGATATTTTAAACAGTCTTATGAATTATGATATATAGGTGTGATTATAGCCCCACTCCCGTTAAAGTGGTATGTACCTAATTATTGATAATTGTACAGTTAGTGCCACTAGATTAGAGATGGGCGTTTTCAGATTTTTACGCAAACCGATACAAATTCGATTTCTGATATTGAAATCGATTTAAAAAACCGATTTCAGAAATCGATTTCCAGAGCGATTGTCGGAGCGGATTTACCTTAGTCTCGATCGATATTCGATGGTTTTAGTTATTTTAGCGTAGCAAACGAAAAACGCAAACGAACAAACGCATTCAAAATATTTTTCTTTAGTTTCTTTGTTGATTGGATTTAGGTGTACGATTTTCCTTCATGCTTTATCTAGGCTTAACTAGAGTACTAGACTAGCAAAAATGTTTTGTTTTGAGTGTGATACAAAACTTTCTGGCGTATTTAAAAATCGTCATATTTACAATGATTTCATGATTATATTATATAATGTACATTTTTAGTATGGTTTTTTTCTTACCATTATACATTTAATAGTTATTTCTTATTTATCATCAAATCGTATGTACGATACTAACATACGTTAGTATAGTATTGAATCATAAAATACCTATATAATTATATAGTTCACGAGAACACAAAAATAACATTACGCGCACACTGCACGTATCACCAAGGTCAAGTGTGGATCAAAACTCTCCAATAATTCAAAAAATCTATTTAACAAACGCAAAACTTAAACGTATTGCGTAATATTATCATGGAAGTAGTTGCATTCTGATATAGATCTTATTCCCTGTCCCGTATAATTCTGTTTCGTATCAATCTGCCATTCTTAGTTTCTTAGAAACCGCAATTCTCTCCATCTCTTTCACTGCACTAAACGATCGCTTAGTTAGAATGAAAGGAGGCGAATTTTAATGAAATTCGCTTTCTCTCATTCTGACTAAGCGATCGCTTAGCGGAGTGAAAGAGATAGTTAGTAAGTTTTCAAATATTGGTTTGGTTTGCAAAACTAGCAATAGAAAACGATTGCGCGATGATTAGATTTATTATTAGTTTGCGTTTTCGTCGTTTTGTTTTGATATGTGTTGATTTAGTTTCTGCCGAAATACGTTTTCTAAAATCAGTTTGTATAGTGTTGAATATCGATACGATACGATTTCTGACTGAAATCCGATTTCAGATTCGTTTTGATATATCGGACGCATACCTACACTAGATGAATGTAATTTCATTAATTTAGTTGGATTTTTCATTTCTATCAAAACAAGTGACTCTCGTGTTATTTTAACAGCAAGAGTTGTAAGACTTGCGAAACTCTAGGGCAACACTAATCTAGGTGTATAAGCAAATATCACTGAGAAAAAAAGAAAATCAAAATAAAATCTTTGGCAAACCACGTTCTGGTTAGGCATAGATTAATTTTATTTCGAATTTTCCCTAGTAGTTATTTAGTGTCCTTGATCTAGAGGAGACCCATGCCCAACAGTCAGAATATAGACTGAGAAGAAAAAATGGCAACTAGTATTACACATACATACATACATACATATCATCACGCCATATCCCTTGCAGGGTAGGCAGAGAGAACAGAGTGCCAGAGAACTCTATCTCTGCATACTTCACTCGCTTCCTCAACATTCATAATTCTCTTCATACACGGTACGGCAACTAGTATTATTCTACATATATCAAAGGTTTTATATTAAATTACCGTATTATAGATACAAGACTGTGTTACGGTATGTATCAATGAAATATTTTTCGAACAAGTTCTTTCAATTCACATTAATTGACAGAACGAGGCAGCTCACGCATGGGAACCGGATTTTTTGCCGTGAGACGTTTTCCATCTCGTGATTCAACGGAAAAACGGTCGTCGTCCGACCGATTCCGGCACGACTGGATACACGGACTTTCACAACATAAACTTGATAAGCCGCACGCCTGGGAACTAATTATTTGTTAATATACACACACATACTTGGCATGTCTTTAGTTGATCTATAATATGCTCGGAATGCAACCTTTAAACGGTACGAAAACATATTTATATAGTTATACGAATCGTGTAAATGAAATAATAAGATTTAATAAATATACGAAGAAATAAATCCTATTTCCATAAAACTAATATTTTTTCTATCACTGGTGACTTTAAACATTTACTTGTACTCGAATTGAGCAAGCGTCATACTGCACGATAAATGGTGCAAGAGGATCTACTTAAGAATATAAACTGCTTATTTATGCATTCAAAATGGAGTGCGTTTAGACCACTTTTTTTCATCTCGGCTCATATACACTACCGTCCAAAAGTTTGGAAGCACACCTGTTTTCAAACAAAACAAATAAATGCCGACTAATAGCGGTAAAAATTAGCAATAATCTTAAGTTTTACAACCTTTTACGACTGTCTACACAAACACAAAAGGATTATTATCCTACATTCATCAAGTTTTATGGAATTCCTTAATATTGACGAAACACGTGTTTTATGACTTAATCCGTCGGCTACTTTATCCTATGCAATGGTGTAGTTTTATTGATAATGTTTGCTGGTTTTAACTTTTTTAGACCTTATTCAGTCGCACTTGAGCATTGGCACGTGAAAGTTGTGATATTAACATTGTCTGTATTCGAAAGATATCGGCTACTACTTTGACCGTATTTTTTCTTCTGAAAATGGCAAAACGCAAGCAAATCACGCTTGAACAGCGAAGCGCTATTTGCACTCTACGCGAGGAAGGATACAGTGAACGTCAAATCGCAGAAAGGCTCGGAATTTCTTGTAAAGGTGTCCACTATACCCTTGCTAGAAAACAAGAAACGGGGAAAAATGAAGATAGAAAGAGATCTGGTAGACCCAAATCCACAACAAATCAAGAGGACAACTTCATTAGAGTTCTTTCTAAACGGAATCGACGCTTAACTGCACCACAGATCACTGCAGCTCTGAATGATACGCGAGAAACACCCATTTCAACAACTACTGTTAAAAGACGCTTACTGTCTGCGGGATTAAGAGGATGTGTTGCTGCTAAAAAACCCAAACTAACAAATCGACATAAGAAAAATAGACTAGAATGGGCAAAAGCGCATAAAAACTGGACTATAGAACAATGGGAAAATGTCCTTTGGAGTGACAAATCAAAATTTCAGATTTTCGGATCCAATAGACGTGTCTTTGTACGCCGGTCAAAAGAAGAGAGGGCTTCAGAGGCATGTACAGTGCCTACCATCAAACATGGTGGTGGTAATGTCATGGTTTGGGGGTGTTTTGGCAACAGTAAACCCGGCAATCTTGTGAGGATAACCGGAAAATTAAACAAGGAAGGCTATTTAAAAATTCTCCAAGATTCTGCCATACCCAGTGGACTAAGTCTCATTGGTTCTGGATTCATTTTTCAACAGGATAATGATCCTAAGCATTCGTCTAAATTGTGCCAGAACTTTTTAAACAAGAAAAAAGCTGAAAACATTTTAAACATCATGCAATGGCCATCTCAATCCCCTGATCTTTCTCCCATTGAACTTGTTTGGGATGAACTTGACAGGAGGGTGAAAAGTCGTTGTCCTACGAGCTCAGAACATTTGTGGCAGCTATTAGAGAACGAATGGAACAAATTAGATTAAGATTATTTTAAAAAATTGATTAATAGAATGCCCAGAATATGTGAGAAGATTATAAAGGAGAAAGGTGGACACTTTGATGAAGCTAAAATTTAATCTAATTTACCATTGTATATTATTTTTTTTATTTTGTTTAAGTTAGTTTCTGTTTGTTCTTTATTTTTTTATCAATACATTTAAATTTAAATGACTTAGTTTGGTTTTATTCGATTTTACCTTGCTGCTTCCAAACTTTTGGACGGTAGTGTACGTCCTACTTCTGGACTCAAACTGAACAATATGGTGCGTGTGTGTCAAAAACCGTATACGTATTGTAGAGTTTTGACCGACCTATGCGATCTCTACTTAAAATTGCGTGATTAAATCATTCCCAAGTAGAATTGACTTCAGATAGTAAACCAGTCGCAAATGATCGACGTCATCGTCGACATCGATCCTATACGGATTAGACCACAATAAAAGCAACAGAATTATGAAGTCATTAACTGTAATGCAAATACTTGGTACCGTTTTTCTGCCCTAATATAACGCATCTCCAGTAAAAGTAGGTAGGAATAGTGCCAAGTCTTCATGGGCGTCGTACAGGCAACTAAGAGCTTTACATCGACTATCATCGACATCGTATTATGTATTGTACTATATTCGTGACCCATAGTATTGTACTGTATTTCGAATTTGCGTACATATTATATTGATGATATATATGACAGATTTTTTTTATATTAAATATTTTGAATACTTCTTTTAACTATAATTGCCAACCCGCCTTATAAGTCTAGTGCTTATGGAATATGCCCTCCCTTGTCTATGGACGTCGATAGGCTGATGGTGATGATACTATATTTTAAAAAGGAGGCGATTCTCAATTCGTTTGTATTTTTTTACGTGCTACTTCAGAACTTTTTCTTAGATGAACCGACTTTGATTATTGTCCCATTTATATATGAAAAAGATCTGATTAGTAGTTTTTGAGTTATCTTCAATAATTCCTATTTAGTTGACCTCGACTAAATTGTTGGGAAATCATTTTTTTTAGGTTGAAATTTTGTATTACTTGCAGCTTACATTGAAATATATTTTATTTTCCCGAAACAATGGTGAAATGATTATTGTAAAATATTTCTACATTTTATACAGATGATGCAACACTACTCGATAGATTTGTGAAACACAACGTAGCCTGTATGGAGGAGATCGAATAATAAAAAGCGAGTTCTCGGTATCAATATTGGCCATGACGAACCTGATCTTAGTCATAAAGTGCAAACACGGTATCCTTCCTATTGCTACACACATTTTATTAGTCACCATATAATATTATATGTGTAAGTAAATACTTATCAATTACAAGTCCATTGTACGTGTTTAATATGTGTCCTAAATCAGACAAATATTCCATTCAATTGTTATGTGCATTTTGTTTCGCCTATATTATTATCATTATTGTATGTTAAATACTTTATCTATGTACATGTACCGATTTACACATGTTTTGTTTGTAATATTGGTATATTTATTATTACAATGTAATATTCTTAGTCGGTACTAATTGTCTAATAATTCGTTCGGAATTAATTGTACTACTTTAATTAAGTAAAAAATAATCTACTGAGTTTGAAATAAAATTATTTTTATAGATTTTAGTCATGTACACGATGGAATCCGTAAAAATAGTTTTATTATAAATGTTTAATACTTGCGTAAAAATCATAAATCATTATAATATAAGTAGTATATTATTATTTCAACGCGGATTGGCATCAGTTTATTTGTCTTTTTATGCAATGACATACGGTTTACATACCTTAATCGAAGTCTTGCTATGATGCCCGAGAGAAAGGTAGGTGTAATGACTTACTCCGAGATTAACTATATTTCATATATAATTAAATAAATATCACGTTATTTAAATTTTATAAATAGTAGTTGCATTATTAGTTGTTGGATTTATAAAAGAAAAATAATCTCTCGTTGATGTATTGCAAGCGATGCGGTCGTGTAAAAAGATTCGGTTAATAAACTCATTCATCATTTACATTGGCGGTGAGGGGCACCGTCTGCGCTGCTTGTGTGTGCAATCGCACTGTTACCTAATAACGTAATTGACGTATTGCATTAGAAGCGGTGAAACCGAGCATTGCGCTCAATGGAGTGCGCTTCATTCAAGCAGTCGAACGCGCATGCGGTAAGACAAACGCCGCCGCGCCGCCGTTCACTCAAAGTTTTTCCATACACAAATCAACGTAGGTGTCGAGTGTAAAATTTTAATGAACCGGCCCGCGTGTTGATTGCCAAATGACAACTTGTAATACGATTACAACAAATTATCTACATAGGTAATATCATGCCGTTATACGCAGAACGTTGTATGAACATTACAATGCTGTTAAAATTTATTTTCGTTTATTATGACCTTTATTTTTTTTATTGTCTTACTCTTTATAAACATCGTCCAAAGAGTTTCAAAATTCATTCCAAATTCTAAGCTACACTGAGACCGGCCTTACCATCTAAGAGCCAATTATCATTTTTTTTTATGATATAGATAAATAAAAAGTATAAAACAATCATGGCTAAATGTGGTTATGTTACACTCTTGTGTACGCCATGAAGACTGTAGGTGTAGGGAGACTATAGTCTAAATATAATGTTTTCCAGTTTCAATAATATAGGCTGTGTGCGTCAGGTGAGTGAAGACCTTTTACATAGAAGATAAAGATCGTTGTATATTTAGAATTCGCCGAATCTTTTTATTACATCAGCAATTTCCATGCATTCGCCGTTGATGCTTCACTGTGCTATAAATAGGAATATAAATTAATAACGTAAATGTTAGTACGCCTACGCATCGGAATACCGAGGTGTAGGCCCCCATAGTACCTACCTAATCAACTTTAAATAATCTTTTACGCAGCTATTGCGTAGTTAAGTGCCTAATTACACCCTTGCTCAATGTCGCCGTTCTCTTAAACTTATCGGTGATTTTCTATTTTTGTAAATGTTAACGTGATAGGGTACTTTTTTTTAGCAATGTGTGGGTGGTGAGTTTTAACGTCGTAGATACCAGCAACTTTATTCCTGCTGTGAGAATCGAGGAGAGAGGTCCTTTGAATTAGTTTTATCATATTAAGTAAGAGGATAATTTCAGGTTTTTTTGTACACAACTTTAATAATAGAAAACAGCGTTAAAAAGGTTGAGAATATAGTTGCCGAGCGATATAATTGATTACAAATTATAATAGACGAAATGTTCAATTATTCAAAAAAATTAAAAGGAACTTTTAGGTATTTTGAATAAGATACGTAATTTAAAAAATTACGAGCCCGCTGAGTTTCTTGCCGGATCTTCTCAGTTCGTGGCCATTTTCCAATACGGTGGTCGATTAATTTGAATTGATTTAAAAAAAATAATGACGTAAAATTGAAATATGTAAGTGGGGAGTAAATGAGGCTTATGTATAATAAATGATTTCATTTGATAATAATATATGTATTTCGCTATAAAAGATATTGAGATTTATTTAATATTAATAAGAGGTTTAATTTCTTCTTAACCTATAATAGCCCATTGTCCTTACTGATGAGCAGGCAATCGTCATAGCCTGTCAAAGAATGAAAGTAGATATCTCACGCTAGTCAGACGGATTGCTATACGAGTTTCATTAACCGTACTAATTTATTCAAAGAATGTATTATATTAAATCTTTATGATCTGTTAGTTATCCAAACGGTATCATAATACAATGGCACTATATTTATCTAATCATCCTCCATAATTGACTTAAAATGCGACTAAGCGTTGGAAGCGTTGCCAATATAACTTAGCATCAGATAAGGGTTCGCAAAACTAAATTGAAAATCTTTTTATCCGACTATGGCTAAGTCAAAATAGGGACATGATTGTGTATGTTCATGTTTCCTAATAAGTTATTACAATTTAATAAATGAGATGTTGTTAGAAGAGTCGTGATCGGCAGTAGATAGACTTATGTTATATGGTATGTCACATTAAATTTAGCATGGCCACCTATAGACGACACAAAGTTCTGAATTAAAAAGAAATCAAATAGTCCAATGTACCCAACACACCAAGTGTTTGAAAGAATTTTAATAGCACATTTATTTATTAAATACTAGCTTCTGCCCGCGGCTTCGCCCGCGTAAAAGGTTACTTTCCTAAAGTTTTTGATCCCCTATTTTTATTTTTGACCGTCGGTAGGTAATACAGTGCAACGGTATTACAATACTCAGGGTTGGAACTTCATTACTGGACTGCTAGATGGCGTTGAAGAAGCTAGATTTTGAGAATTTTTGACAAACAATTTTTTTATTTTTCATATAAAAATTTTGATTTTTTTTTAATAAAAAGTATCCTATGTTACTTTTAATATCTCCAAGAATATGTGTACAATGTTTCATGATGATCGGTTGAGTAGTTTTAGCGTGAAAGCGTAACAAACAAACTTACATTCACATTTATATATTAGTAGGGAAGTTACTTGACCGCTGCTTTGCTTGCATATTATGATCATCTATTCATCATCTTTCAGCTTTTGTTGTCCACTGCTGGTATAAAAAAGGCTATGAGAATTATCATAGAATAACATCAGCGATATATTTGCGTAGAATAATGGAGGCCATACACGCTAGGTTTTGCATGATCGTTTTAACTGTGCATGCATAACCGACAGGCATAACCGAGTTTCATATTACACATACACGGTAGGGTTTGCATGCACAGTTTTGCCATTAAATCTCAGTTGAGCTACGTGACGGTATGTGTAGGATGCCTACTTCTAAGTTGAACTACGTAGTATGACAATTAAAAACAAGAGAACAGCGTCAGGCAAGCTCGCCGGACGCCACACGCTCGGTTATGCTCGCGCGCAAACATAACCGAGCGGCAAAAATATCAATTTTGATATTTGCTCGGTTGCATGTACATGCAAAGATAACTGTACAGTTTTATCACATACACGCTAGGGCTTGCCTGTCGGTTATGCATGCACAGTTAAAGCCATCATGAAAAACCTAGCGTGTATAGCCTCCATAATATGAACTAATTACTTAGGCATTATAAACTCATAATTAAGTTGATATTTTACGTTGATTATTCTGTTTTATTTTTTTAAATTAGTTTCATGGATATAAAAATCTATATTAATTAAAAAAAATAATTCCAAAAACTGAAAACCGAACTAGACAATAATCGCATTCTAAAAAGTATGAAACAAGTAAATATTTACATAGCGATGTTTTGAGGATAGTCGTGGTCGTATGCCTTTTTTTCGTAGTATTATTTGCATAACGATGAATTTAAAAAGAAATTTGTCATAATGTTATAGTGATTAGTATTCTTCACTGGTTCCACGTAGACAATATAACGTGGCCAGGTTCCTTATTTTTGTGGTCATAGCGAATAAGGACCTTATCAATTGAATCTTGACAACTCAATTCATGTTACTAATCCATAGATCCTGGTCTTGGTTGAGTTCATCGTAAATGACTAGTATCGGCACCGTGACGTCATCTTCTCTGACGTCAAAGCGTTGCTCGTATCACGTAAAAGTTCATTCACGAATTAATCCCTTTTACGGTCATGACTGATGATTAAGATATTCCAAATGGTTAAAATAAAAGCCCTCTCCAATTATTTAGTTATATTACTGTTATTTTAATATGACGAAAATCTTATAAAATACTTATACTTATATATTACTAGCAGACCCGGTCACGCGTTGCTGTGGTTAAGACAGCCTCAGTAACACGTGGTGGTTATGCTAATAAATTGTAGCTTATATGAAAAGTTTGTACGTTTAACATAGCGTCATCTATTAAATACTTACTCAATCCAGCCAACAGATACCGCCATCTGTTAGAATCGTTTGGAGATGAGATAATTGTGACTGTCAAATAATAGACAAATAATTTGCAATAAAATAATATTGCGACTATAAATTGCAATGGAAGCTATCCTATCTTTTAAGTTGGATCAAACTACACACGCTGTGCAAATTTGATTAAAATCGGTTAAGTACTTTAGGAGTCCATCGCGGACAAACAACGTGACGCGTAATTTATATATACTAAGATTATAGCTTATGTATAAGTTTTATAAATCCTATTTTTATTTAACTCTTTCCCTCGTTTAGCCGTCACTTACGATGCCCGCATGATTGGAATGGGTGATGACAAATTGTATACATATTTTTTTTGTCATTATCGCATCTTTGTAATGAAATTAAAAGTATTATTTTTGTATTATGTACATGTACCAACGTATTATTCATTAAAATATTTATTTATGTTAATTTTTATATTTGCAATGTTGGTACGAAGGTGACCGATCATTATATTATTATTTATAATTTAATACGAACCATTATACGTATAATTATGTATACCAAACCACAAACCAGTTAATGAATAGAACCGCAAGTGTAGCGAACAGGAAAATATCAAGCGATACCACGAATAGATATTTTTATAAGCGCTTTATGATTCTTGGTAAATATTAATTAAACCAGATGAAAAATCAGCAGTAATTGCTAACTCGAAATAGTTAGTAAATAATTATACTCCGCTTTAAATAAAATGTAGGTGCTAGATTGACCCGCGTCCTCCACATACTTCTTAAAAAATAAAATCAAACACTTGTCCACCATTCGTTAAAGATCAGATCGATGAATACACTAGACCTATAAAAAAGCAACTCATGACTTATTCTGGATCGTAACAAATTTGTAACCCGTATTTTGGACAATGGGGAATCGATTCGACTTGTTGATACTGTTGCCAGGAATCCAGGATGGATACTAGCGAGCGACAACGAGTCGGCCGTTAAAAAAACCGTCCCTTGCAGGCGGTCATTGGCAGCGGGTGGGTCGAGCCGCATTCCTGTGCGCTGGCGCACTGCACGCACTCCGACGCCTACACGCACCGGCTTAACAGTGTGCAAGCTGTTATCCGACCAACCGACGTTGAACCTAATGCGCTGTGTGCTGCCTATCACTTCACCCGACTTTTTCATTTAGCCGGGTTGCTTGGCTTCGAGGAGGCACCGGCCGCCCGTACATACATATCAGAGTTGTTCATTAATAACACGACCGACCGTGTCACGGCTTCCGGCGTCCGCCCCGCACACGCCGCCGCCATTCAATATGAATTGTATTCGCATGAAACCGACCGCAACGTCACTTACACAATGCGCTTACTAAAGTTACTACAGGTAGACTCTTCGAGCATTTAAATGAGCTGCCTGCGCTCTTTGTTTTAGCCGAGTGATTATGAGGCGAGCCATTCATTCTTTAGTTACTGCACCTGTGTGTATTGAAGAGATAATCATCTTTAACATATACCTAATGCCCACAAATGATGCATGTGCACAAATGATGATAAACTTACATCTAAGTTGTCCTATATTTTAAATTAAAAATTGCTGCCTGATTATTCCAATTCATAATTTAATATTACAACAAAAATAAACTTATATTATCTGGGAGCTCTACATATTTGGTTGGTAGCGCACTCGTGATTAAGGCTTTTCAATGTAGGGGCATGATTTTAAGAATCTCCTTGTACGACACCCGTAAGAACAGAAGAAAAATGGTAACACATTCTATTATTAATCCTTTACTACAGGGTACAAATAATCGAATACCTACGCCTGATGCCGCCCTAACCGAGGCTTCGGGTGATCGGACCGGGGAATTGTCCAGTCACCCGACGTGAGGCCACCGCGTGAGGGCGACGCCTCGACGGCGAAAGCTGTCGGGGCGTCGACGAGAGAGGAACCCGAGAGGGCATACCGCCGTGCGGACCACCGAAGACAAAGATCGGGTACCGGTGGTCCGCTCGCACGGCGAAGAAGAGATGCTTGCAGGGTGGGTTAATGGGGTTGCGCGCCGCCTCTTCCGTCACCCCGGACCGATTTGGCGGGGTGCGATGTCCATAGCCTACCGCAAAAAAAAAAGGGGTACAAATAATACCTCCATTGACAAAAATCAGAAGTTTCAAAGATAAGGCGCAGGTTCTCTTGTAAATATAAAACTTGTACCTAAGCAGTATTGTTTATATTATGATGAGATTGGTTGGGTTTAATGTTGATTGCGTGGGCGAGCCGAGTTCCCCTGAATGGACGTGTTGGATGGTCGTCGCCTACGCGCCTGCCCACGCCATACTCTACCTACTGTGAGACTACTAACTAACGCCTAGTACGCAGTACCTATACGCTGCCCACTGCCGACTGTTAGTAATTATCTTGATGACCAATCACGCACCACTGATCCAATTTGGATCGTGCAGCCGTAGGACGACGCACAACTTTCATTAGAGTTGAGTTAATACTGACAGAGGCCTTCATAAAGTACAATCGCTACCTACTACTTTCAATCGCACTTGATTTTGTTTATTTTATGATACAGATCTTTCAACTCTATACGTAAATATTAGTATTCAAGCTCACAATCTATTTTATATTACATTGTCTTAGAGTGTGCATCGATTTCTATGTCGAGACAGAGTTAGAATATAATGATTTCTGATGTTTACGCGAGCATTACACATTTGAAATAAAACTATTTTTACGGATTCTCCTGGACTCCTCCCGTGTTCTTCAGTGACCATGAACACTGTAAAGTGTTCGAAGCGTCGGGAAATAAAAAAATCAAATACAAACATGATAGCACGGGAAAAAAAGGAGTTAGCATCTTCAGTAAATATCCATCATTATAAGAGATTGCCAAATCGAAAGACTTAAAGCGTCTACCCAATTTCCCTTTAAGAGATCGTAATCGATTTTTGGAAAAAAATAGAATATATTTAGATGAATTAACATAGGATAGCAATTAATAGCTAATTGTATATAACCTTGTTGAGTAATTATTAAAATAGTGCGTATTGTTATGGTGACTATCGAAATCGTTTAGAAAGTTTCGGAACCTAAACGAATATCGTGCGTGGTACGTGATTTTTATATTATCGTCCTATTCATCTTTAGGAAGTCGTTATCCTTCCTTTAATATTATTCACTCTGCCAGCAGTAGTTCATCAGTTTTATTAAAATAACAAACGTTCAGATGATCAATGCTCTAAAGTAGTTATTACATTATAATAATTTGATTGTATAAAAATATAGATAGTACAAAGAGACCTTTCGTTCACAGGCTATAGCCCGATCGCAGCAGAATGCCAAATCCACGATTATAAATTAAAAACTGATGTATCATTTCGCTATTAAAATATGCGCCAATTCCTAATCGATTAATGAGATGACGCTTAAGGCCACAATTTCATTTGTCATGTCATTAGAGAAGTGTTCAAATATCTTATAGTCACTACGTACTCGGCAGGTACTGCATTGAATAATAAATACGTAACGCGAGAATCCAGTTACCGTACAAACAATTTACTATTTATTCACGGTCTAGGTAATTTAATTTGAAATTTAAAGATATGTATGTGTTATTGTTGTATATTAAGTCACATAATATATCTTGGCCAGTCTCAGAAGTAAAATGTTTTTTACTTGGTTTAAGTGGCTACTATGTATTTTATTGAGGATTAATTTTATAAGTAACGTGTATTTATTTATTAGCAAAAGTTTTATAACTAAAGTCTAAAATAACAATGATTGGTATTTCTGGTCTTATTTTTTTATAAATTCATTTGTATCTTGAATGTTTTTAAATGTAGTAACCAAAAAAGGTGTAATACATTTAGTGTGCTGATTTAAAATGGGTTCATATGGTGATGATGTGATTGCTGTCGTATTATAAATTCCATAAATATTTAAAGTTGGACATGTTAAACTACAATTCTGAGAAATATTCTCAAGTTTTGCTTTGTTTTGTTACTGCCGTCGTAGCGTAGGTGTTGAACAACTAGCTGTGATAGCGCGATGGCCGCGTTCTCTTAATATGATTGCTTACAAAACAGTCAACTGAATGGTGGCGAGACGATTCAAAGGGCGAATTTGGAAAAATATCACGTGGGAGGAGACGCGTTGGAGTCAGGCGCGGGCCGGGGTGCGGTGCGCGGTAGCGGGAGGGTACGAGAGTAAGGAGGTGCGCTGCGTGGGCAGCCATTGAGCCGCGGGGGCACGTGAATGGGGCGCCCAGGGCCTCCTCCCCCATTGAGCGGCCCCGCGATCGATCGCGCCTCCTGCCTGCTCCTCGCATACACTTGCGAACCTTTGTTTGGATATGCCACCACATACATATACAGAACAGCTTTGAGTACAGCCACCGTTGAAGGTATATTATAATTATGTGCACTTTATGTAAAAATCGATGTCCTGACTGACCTATAGACCCACGCATTAAACAACTTAAGATGGAATTCCAATTATGATACGTTTGCGTAAGGCAAACTAACGCTATGAATGGAATTTATTACATGCAACAACCTCGGAAGATATTAAACTGTGTTGTCGTTTGTTCAATATAATCTTTATTACGGTTTAAAATTGTAGAAATAGAAAATGCACATTAAAATAATTGAAATGGGTTTTATCGACCTCAGTAAACTGATGATTACCAGGAAGAGGCTGGGGAAATAATTAATAAGTTTTTATGTTTTAGTCTTATATTAGTGGGGTATGTGGGATTATCAATATATTACCATGAGAACTAAGGTTTGTAAACACGTTCAAACTAACTCGCACCTATTCGCAAGTTGCCTCAGGATGCTTTCTTTCACTTTGCTTCAACGATGGAAAAATACATCGTGAGATAGTCGCCACATTTAAGTGTTAGTTACCTATATAAACACAATGTTTCTCATGATGTGAAAAATTTATGCACATTTAGAAGACACTTTAAAGAGGAGGATAATCACCAAGCTATTCTATAATTGGACCAGATCTTAGAATATCAAACATCTTTGGGTTGC